>CM027866.1:29212847-30412847 GCA_016097605.1 Eucalyptus guilfoylei | reverse complement strand
TACCACCAAGAAGCGTAGGTAATCGATTATAGGATGGGTCGATTTCCATCTTGAAATCAAGAACGTGAACCGATCTTATCCGCTCGAGAATTGGACCGGTTTCTCTCGATCTGGTCCTCGGGTAGGACCGGGTACATCTAATGCATCTCAAATAGTAAAAATTATGTGGCACAAGGATGTCAGCATATGTTTAAGATGCGTTTGGTAATATTTCTATTCTTAGGAATAATTTTTTTCAGAAATAGTTCTATTTATTTATATTCCGTTAAACAGTTTCTAAGTAAAACAACACATTTAGTAATTGCACAAAGTTTTTATTCCTAGAATAGAAAAAGAACAAGAATGTATTTGGCAACGATCTACAAGTTTTTTTTTACGTAAATTTTTTTCAAAATTTTTTAGATTTTTTTTATATTTTTTTTTTTTTTTGTTCTCTTCTACTTCCTCCTCTAGCCGGTCATTGGGTGGCGGCAGACGGCGAGCGGTGGTGGTTGGAGGTGGCGGGAGGCAGGGGTGGCGGTGGACGTCAGTGGGCAACAGCGAATGGCAGCGATGGGCGGCACTCAATGGTGTCCGCAGCGGCATGTGGGGGGTGGTAGATGGTGGTGGGCGGCGAGACTCCAGCAATCCGTTAGAAGAGGAAGAAGAAGAAAATGACTTATTCTAGGAATTCATCCCAAGAACAAAAAGTTATCTTTTTTTTACTTCTTGTTTATGTTCTAAATTTATTATCTGGCCACTTTTCTATTACGGGGAATAGAAAAATTAACTGACATTACCAAATGAATTTCTATTCTTTTTCCTATTTTGAGAAACGAAAGAACAGAACAACAAAAAAATTGGAACATTACCAAACGAAATTTTAACGATTGTTCAAAAAATCCTCTAACCTCATCTTAAGCATAGATTTGCCATTGTCAAGAATATCATTTTCTGTACAACCACCATGGTAAATCCTCAACATTGATTCCTATGCATTACTCTAACAATATTGTAGATCGTAATTGAAAATTGTATTAATTATTGACTATATTTGAACAACAAGAGACATGCTGGAAGGAGATTCTTGGGCTATGGCAACACTGGCAATTGATTGATTTAAGAAGCAAATCTTTCCTCGGTATCGAAGAATTGAAGCATCAGCTACATTTCCTTGCTTTCACTTCCTCCTTCTCCTCCAAACCTGACGACTGGAACCCTCGCAAGCCCTCTGATCCCCATGACGGCGCCAGCCTGCCCAAATACTCACTCCCCAGTTCAATTCAAGCATCGGAATATGAGAATTGTGAATGCAGGAAAAAATGAAAGGAAAGATAAACCAAATAAATCAAGAAATTTACCTCGTTTTCATGTGGAAAGAGCAGGGGCTCCTTATAGTGACGAGTGAGGGAGATGATCGCAGGGACCGAGCGCCAAGCGCGAGAGAGATGAAACTATTAAGAAATTTTCGTAACTCCATCATGTATGATGGAATCACCCAAGATTTGACCTTTTCGAACTCTAAGGTCATCGCAAGTCGGAAGGTTGAGCAGGTGACTAAATAGAGAGCAATGAAGAGTAATCTTAAGAAGCATGAAGACCTAAGACTCATCTTAACTATTAATCACCCTGAGGGAGATGAAATGATGAAAAGCCACTCAAGCCCTAAATTTTATTTTAGGGCAGCAAGTTTTGCGATCTGATTCATTCTGGTTCTACTTAAGAAATCGAGATCGGTTCTTGGGAGTCCAAATTTTGGGAACTAGAACCGGACCAATTTCATTGGAACTACCCATAACCAGATGGCTCAGTTTGGTCTGGTCTGGTTCTTGAGTTAGATCGGGATCAATGCCCACCCCTACCAAAAAGAATAAATTGATATGCCCGTGTTACATTTACCCATAACTGATTTAAATAGGTATATCCATATCACGTTTACCCCAAATTAATTTTTGTATTACAAAAAATTTCAAAGCCATACAACTGTGTCAACTTTACCACAAATTAGTAGATATGTATTATATTTACCCAAATATTGAAATTTTTTTCTAACATGAATATTAGTTTGCGATTTTTGGTGACACAAAAAATAGTTTGAGGTAAATGTGACACGAGTGTATCAGTTTCTGGATTTTTGTGATTACGCAAAATAGTTTGGGGTAAATGTTGTATGACTATATCAATTTGTGCTTTTTGGTGATATTAACTAAAAAAAATACAATTATTGGACATGCTTTAAGAAATAGAGTGAAGGGAGCTCGACACATTCTGAAAGACGAGATGATTAGGTTGACTGATTACCATTTGGAAAAGAGAGGAAAAAACAGAATTGAGTTGAGCATTTGTCACTAGTTTGCCCTTTTTCGTCCACCGACTTGTGTTGAGTTATTGGAGACGAATCTTAATCATGTGAATGACCCAAAAAAGGCTAAGCATATCAAGTAGAGCTTAGGATGAGACTATGAATAAATATCGATTTTTTATTGCAGTATTGATATATGATACCTCTTGTTATTTGATATGTAATTTCATTTCAATAAATGATGTAGAGCCACAGAGAGAGAGAGAGAGAGAGAGAGAGAGAGAGAGAGAGAGAGAGAGAGAGATAACAAACAGTGGAATCATATCACATATCAGATAACAAGCAATTGTATTAGTATCCAGAATTCAGTATGATATTCTGAAGAATTATTCTTCGTAATGTAATGAACAAAAACAATAGTTCCTGACAACATCTTCCTAATGGTTTTCAAACCAGGTCAGTGCCTGGAGATAGTTGATCAGTTTGTCGTCCACTTGGAAAGCCTTTGTGAGGACATCGACATTGATTGGCGGCTTGGATCCAAAGACTGTATTCGCGATTGTTATGAGTCCCGGGTTCTGGCTGCTCAAGAAAGCAAAGGCCAGTGCATTCGTTTGTCCAATATTCAGCTGGAAGTGAATGAGGCCTTGCGGAAACACGAAAACATCTCCTTTGGTCAGAACTTTGGTAAAGAGGGTGTTGTTTAATTGGTTGGATGTAACGAAACCAACGTGGAGTGTACCCTCCACGACCAATAGCATCTCCGTGCCACGAGGATGAATGTGGGGAGGGTTCAGACCGTAGGGAGCAAACTCAAGGCGGGCCGTGGCGATGCCGAGTGTGTTGAGTCCTGGGAATTGGTCGACGAAAGCAGTCGTGACTTTGGATGCAAGCGGATTCGATGTGTTCCCGGGGTATCTGAACTTTGTGAAGGAGAAATCATCTGCTATGACGAGCTTTGGGTCCTTGCAGAACTTCCCATTCACAAACACCGCAGAGTTGGGGTCGTTGACAGCCACACAGAAGTCCTGAAGAGGACTCGGGTCGGAGGCAAAGGCATGGCATGATGCCAAAGCCAAGAGGACAAATGTTTGAAGGAACTTCATCATGGAAAAATTTCTGAGCTTGGTTTAGCCTGTCTCGGAAATTCTGTTTCGTTGAGGATAGATGGGAATTGCTGAATGTGCAGCAACTCCATTTATAGTAGTTAGTCATTGGACTCGGTCCCTGTCAATTGGCCTGCAGGAAGCAGCTGAAGCCAGGAACGTTGCCAAGTCCACAACAATCGTTTATTCTTCCGTGTTGCTGGTGAATCGTTCTGCCACCTCGATGACCTCATGTTTCTACCTTGCTTGTAGAAATAAACGCGTTCTCGTCGAGAATGAGTCATTCGATCTTTTGACGTGAAGGATTCCCCTTTATTTTTCATCTTTTTAATATTCTCAGATTTTATAGTCTATAATGGATGCATCGGGCTAGTTCAACTTTAGATGCCACGTTCGAATTTTTAGAGCGTGGATAATCAGACATAGAAAACTGAGGGAACTGATGATTTATGGACATTCTCTTTATGTGTGAACACGCTGCATGTTTGTATAAGAAAGTAAACATGATATCTTGGAAAGTGTTCTCCTGGTGGAGGACGGAGATGCATGAGAAAACCCCGGTTCCTGCATCTTTTTTAATTGACAGATTGATATCATCATATGATGCACTTAGAGAAGAATGGGCCCTCGCTCAATCCAGATGAACTTGAATCTGCGCAGGACATCAAAACAGTAAAGAAGAAAACCGAATATTTAAATAGGATTGAAGAAGTCCACGTCCTTGTCAGATAACATGCTTTTTCTTATCTGGGAAAGAGGATGGGTCAGAGTAAGGGGCTTTTTGTTGCAGCAGTTGCGGACCAATTCGTCTCCGGGAGTAAAATATTAACCAGCGCATAGGAGACTTGGTATAGATCCGGCAAGGGTTGCTTACCCGAGAAAGTTTTGTACTGGGTCAACACCACCATCATTTATAAGAAGGGATAATTCTCCATGCGAGACATCTCGCTCCTATCTCAAGCAAACCCAAGAAGAGAAGACATTGAAGCCCCAACTCTCCGGTGCACAACCACAATGAAGTTTCTTCCAATTAGCCTTCTCATCTTGGCTCTGGCAACCGCCACCGCTTTTGCCTATGACCCGAGTCCTCTTCAGGACTTCTGCGTGGCCATCAACGATCCCAAAGGTTGGAGATCTGCTACAGCGTCGCTTGCGTATTTCTGTTCTTATGCTCCGAAAAGAGTTTCTGCTTAAATAAGCCAAATAACATGAATTCTGTTTCTTATGCAGTATTTGTGAATGGAAAGTTTTGCAAGGACCCAAAACAAGTTACAGCAGAAGATTTCCTCTTTAAAGGGTTCAGATATCCAGGGAATACTGCAAACCCACTCGGATCGAAAGTCACGCCCGCTTTTGTGGACCAATTTCCAGGAATCAACACTCTTGGCATTTCCATGGCTCGTATTGACTTCGCTCCAGGTGGCCTGAATCCTCCCCACACTCACCCTCGTGGGACCGAAATTCTGGTCGTGGCTGAGGGCACATTGCTTGTCGGCTTTGTCACATCCAACCAATTGAACAACACCTTCTTCACCAAAGTCTTGTACAAAGGGGATGTGTTTGTGTTCCCAATCGGTCTCATCCACTTCCAGCTGAACATCGGAAAGACGCCTGCACTGGCCTTTGCTGCTCTGAGCAGCCAAAACCCAGGAGTCATTACCATTGCTAATGCAGTGTTCGGATCGAAGCCGCCCATTTCGGCTGATGTTCTCACCAAGGCCTTCCAAGTGGATAAGAAGGTGGTTGACTACCTTCAGGCACAGTTTTGGTATGACAATTAAGCGGATAAATGGACCTCCAAGACATCGGATTACCTCCATATTCTCCATACTTGATTGCTTAGACTGACAATTGCCTCCCAGTAAAATAATTGCTCTCGATGTAACTGATCATGAATGTTTGAAGTAATAAAATATCATTCTTTGTGATAAATATGAGTCGGACATGCATAGGTTCTTGCTTATTTTATTTCTTCTTTCACTTCCAGTAGATTATGAGGTGGCACTTTCTCCCAAGGAAGTTTGTATACGGGAGTTTGTGTCGTCGGATGTCTCCATTTGCATGGGTTGCGATGTAATTGTGGGCAATTAACAAATAAAAAAAGAAAAAGAAAAGAAAAGAATGAGTAATGTTATAAGTACAAAAACTTTACTAAACTCACCAATTGACATGACAGCCTATGTGGCATATGCACCATGTCATCAAATACATTTGGAATCACCAATAAAATTAAGGGTCGTAAAAAAGGAAAACAAAAACATAGAAATTAAAAGATCATTTAAAGTAAATTTAGTTTCACGTATCATTTTCCTTTTTTGTCAAAGTTACAATAAATTTTTGGTCGACTATTATCTCATATTGTCAGTGAAATATGCACGACAATTCCCGAGGCTCTTCATGTCTGTTGAATGCAAGCACACCAAGGGAAGGAAATCAACTCCTTGAATGGCCATAAAGGTGATCGATGCACATCATGCCCTATTGAACATAATGTCACCAACGATGACGAATTTCTCATAAGCCTTTTTCCTAGGATTTGCTGGTAAATTGTATAAAGGAAAATGATGGTCTATGAGGTGTATGTTCAGAATTTCAATTGAAATGATTTTGATTATTGATTTAATTAGATCAAAGATTCCGTATATTTCACGAAAAGAAAAATATTTTACTAGTGAAAAATGAACAAATGAAAAATGTTTTCATTATTCAAGAAAAATCGAGACATAAATTATTGTTGATAATTAAATAATTTTTTATTGACTAATTATTTCAACCGACACAACGAATCGTTTTTAGGAAAATATATTTTTCAAATTATCCATTTTCCATAAAAAAAAATGAAGCCTAAGTAATCACGGAATTACTAATTAGTAATAGTGTTGACAAAGGAGGGTAAATTAGAGAGTGCATTAATTTCAGCCCAATGGCGGCCCATTAATTAGTTATGAAAAGGTCCCAACGAAATTGAAAACTAAAATTAGAAAAATGGGGAATTTGTTGGTGATGAGCTTGTCAAGATGAGATCTATGGCAACCATTAGGGGTTGCATCAGTGGTCACCATTCTCACATGGAAAGAGAGAAGTGAGGAATTCGATTTGCCCACCTTCTCAAGGGGGCTGAGAGTGGGGACATCTGATTTCGAGTATGGGGTTAACTCCCACACTTTGTAGAGAAGCAAAGCAAAAGTTTAAGAGTAATTTGAGAGTTAGAGCAAGATAGATAAAAAAAAAAAATATGAGATCCATGGCTTAATCTTAGCACATCACCTCGCTTTTCTTCTTAATCAAAACAAGAGAAAAATCAAAATTATTTTGGTGATACTTCGAATTTCTTTCCTTTATGCACGTGAGTAATTGATCTTTTCATGTTTTTTTCTTGCATGAACTCAAGTGATGGAAGCCATCGTATATAAAATTCTTACATCGTTTGAGTTATCTCCACTTCTATTGCCCATTGTAATTTATACGGAATGTATTATATTGGTCATTAAAGCTTGATTAATTAAATATTGCATCGAATAGAAGATCCAAACAACCCAAAATTAGCCCTCCAAAGATGTGTAATCATTTTGCAAAATAAGTCTTAACGTCAAAAAAAAAAAAAAAATTACTATTTATGTCCTTTAGCAGAGAAGATTCAAATTGCTAATTTACTACTCATATTAATGTAAAATTATAGGAAAATAACATTAGGGGTGAGTTTGGTAACATTTCCATTACTGGGAACAATTTCTATTTAGAAATATATATATTATTTCTTTTCCTTGGTCTAGTTTCTAAGCGAGAAGAATATGTTTGGTAACTGCCTAATTTCTATTTTCAATATTAAAAAAAAAAAATCCTTTAGGTATGACCCTAAAAATTTTTATTCCCATTTTTTTATTTAATTATAAAGAGACTTAAACATTTCATGTTCAGGTAAAAATGGACTTTTGTTATGATTTAATTGATCAAGATATTCTAAAATGACCCAAGATGGATGGCTGAAAATGGCAACAGAAAGTCCCATTCGTTTATAACTCACAATATGAGGAGCTTGATAGCAAATCTCTAGGTATTATGATAAACAGGTGTATAGATCTTTTGAGAAAAAGAGCAAATGTTGCTTGAAGTCACTAAGCTTTCGTGACCTAGCATTGTCTAAAAATTGTCTAAAAAAAAACACGACATTAAAAAAACCATATTGTAAGGTCCTAAAAGCAAATTCAAATTTGAATACAATTTTCATCAAAATATTTTCACATTTTTAATACTAAACTAATTCTAAACTATAATTAACATTAAAATCTAGTAAAACTACTCAAAATCTAATTTCTAAATTTTTTCCTGAATTGTTAAATTTTTTTATTCCAAAAAATGGGGACTTGGATCGGGTCAAGAGAGCAAACCTTATGTGAATTGTGTAAAGATGAGCATTAGGTTATGTTAAGCTTGTTTTTCTAAAATGACTTTATTTATTTTTTATTCCCAGAAACAAAGAAGTAAGTTTTTTCCACTTGTTTCTTTTCCAAATCTATTTCTTGGCCATTGATATATTCCAGGGAATAAAAAAATTAGCCGATGTTACTAAATGGAATTCTGTTCCTTTTCTATTCTGAGGAACAAAAGAACAAAAAAAAAAAAAAAAAAAAAAATCAAAAACGTTATCAAACAGACCCTACAAATGCTATAACTTTCATACAGTGCTCGTTTTAGTGTCGAAATTCCTCACCAAGTCATTTAAGTGCTCATTGGAGAAACAACAATCACTTGAGTGCCTCCGACGACAAATTTCAATAAAACAATCTTGCGTGGTGGCTTTTTTATGTAAAAAGAAGAAGCCCAACATGGATGAAGAAGTGGTTGTTCCCGACAAATTGATGCCATATCCTTCAAATTTATCTCTTTATCTCAAAATAGACAACTCTCTCCCTTTTGCTGTTTGTATTGACTTGGACTCTCACTCTTTCGTTCGCAATTTGCACTCGCTCTTTCACTTAGTCACTCAATTGCTGCCATTTTCTCTCACTCAATCGGCTTAGGAAAAAAAAAAAATGAGGGCTTGGTGCTTGGAGGGAAAAATTAGATGTTGGCACTTTGTGGGGAAAAAATCTAGGGCTTGTTTTTTCACTTGTTTTTGTTCGTGCAGCTGGAAATATTTAGAAAAGTTTTTGATTTGTTTTGGGATATGTACACTGGATGTCCTAAATCTTTTAACGAAAGTGCAATTAAATCTTAAAATTTACAAGAAGTGCAATTAAGTTCTAACATTTATCAAATTAATACAATCGAATCTTTTCATTAAGTCTATCCATTTTGACTAACGGAAAATGCTGATAGGGCTTTTTTTAATATTTTCTCTTTCCTTTGTGGAGATAATGTGGTTAAAACATGGAACACAAAGCTAAAACGACATTGTTTTGGATTATATTCTAACTTTTTAAAATAATCATAATTAAATAAAATAAAATAAAATTGAAAAACCCAAAATTTTTTTGTGTTTTTAAAATATTTATTTTATTTTATTTTATTTTAATATTTTGATTAAAAAATTAGAATTTAATTCATGTCATCGCTGTGTTGGGAAAGAATATTAAAAAAAAAAGCCATGTTAATATTTTTCATTAGTCTAAGTAAACAAAGTTAATGGAAAGACATGATTATTTCGATTTAATAAATTTTAGGATTTGATTGCACTTTTTATAAGTTTTAAGGCTCAATTATACTTTTGTGACAAGATTTAGGACTTTTAATGTACATATCTCATTTGTTTTTTGTTGGTGCTGCTACATGAAATTAGGGAGGTGTTTGACTTGTTTTTTCCTTGTGTTATTGCATATCATGGGGGGAATTGTTGAGGAAAAGGTATTCAACTTGTTTTTTGGCTGGTGTCTTTGCTTTTAGTAAGGGAAGTTTTGACTTGTTGGAACTTTATGTTGATGTAAAAACATCCTTATTTTGAATGCAATGTTGGTCAATCTAAATCTAAGCCATTGTTGATGAAGTGATTGTTTTTGTATGCGTTTTCAAGTTTGTACAAAATGAATGTTGTAAACCAAGTGGCCGCCAATCATGTTTAAGAAAGTGAAACCGACAAATCACTTTTTAAAAAGTTAAAAAATCATAAGTAATCGCTTTTAACAAAAAGGTACTCAAGTGATCATTTTTAAGTGAGCTTTGCCTGGTTGGATTTTTAGCAAGCCATGTCAATCGATTTTTTTCCTTTTTTAAATATTGCCATGTCGGATATCTGTTATACTAAATCGAGTTAGCATTTAAGTGATTATTTTTCTACCAAAGTGGCATTGAAATGCTCAATCGAAAAGTTTTGGTACTAAAGTAAGAGCCTTATGAAAATTATGGCACTTCTAGTGCCATTTTCTCTAAAATTCTATTATGAGAAAATTTTGAAGCAGCTAGTAGATTGTAAAATGTACCAATAATTTCATAAAGGAATAAGTGATTTTTAAACAGTGATTTTCTGAAATTTTTTAAAAAATATTATAGCTATGTGACTGTGTTAGTCACTCTAAATTTAGGTGTTCCTAATTCAACCAAAAAAAGGAAAAGATAATTTTACTGGATATGCTTAAATAAATAGAGTCAAGTGGTGAGCAAAGGATATCATAAATGCCATAACTTTCGATGGTACTAACTTGGGTATCATAACTTTCTTTTCAATCACTTAAATACCATAACTTATCGACAAAGCTCACATAAGTGCTATAACTTTTTTTTTCTTGAGTGCTATATAACTTTTTAATTGATTGCTTAAATGCCATAACTTTTTAAAGACATTCACCACAAGTGCTATGCCACATCGGATATCTAGTGAGTAGATGAACATTTGTAAAACATGTTGACACCCAAGTGATCAATTGAAAGTTATGACATCCGTGATGTCTTTATCAGTTTGACATATTTCGAAACACAAAAGGGTTAAGTCTAGTTCAATTTGAGATGCCACGTTGGAATTTTAGAGCACAGGTAATCAGACATAGAAAACTGACTGAATACTTGCGGATATTCTTTCTATTGGTGAACTCCTGCATGTTTAGATCAGAAAGTAAACATGAAATCTACCGGAAGTTAAACGGCAGCTTGGCAAGTATTTTCATGGCGGAGGATGGAGATGCATGTGAACCCACTGGTTCTTATGTCCTTTTCTGCAGTAGTATTTGAAAGGAAAGATAACGAAATATAAAACTAAAATTTCTTTGGTTGTTGCTTTTTATGTTTTCCTTTTCTTTGTTTTTGGTCTTTAATTTTGATTATTAACTCTAAATGTACTTGATGGCATGGCGAATGCCATGTAGGCCGCCATGTCATTTAGTAAGAAACTTTTAGTACACCGAGACTATTACAATTCCGAAAATTGCTTACACCCCGCCTATCCATAAGATTAGAATGCGTTACGACTACATCGCCTTCTAGACAAAATGGAAACAGAGATTATTCGTTAATTGCTCAAACTTATATCACCATCCATGCGAATGGAGACAACAGATAATCACACATTCTGAAATCCAACAAAAACTCCATAACAAAACATGAGAAATAAAAAGTTCTCTGGGAAAAACTGCAATAGTAGAATTCTGTTGGAAGTAGGGGTGGCAAATGGGTGGGTCGGGTTGGGTATGGGTTGGGTCGAAAATGGGTCGACCCATATTTGACCCATTTAACCCGTTTTGACCCATATTTTTGTAGTGTAAACCTAATTACCCATACCCGACCCGACCCATATCCGACCCATACCCGACCCGACCCGTATTGCTAAAACCTATTAATATTCTAGGAAAACTCACTTCTATTATATGCTAATTGGATTAAAACTTCAAATTAAATTAAAAATAGTAAATAAAATAAAAAAAAGTTTAAAAAAACCTATAAATTGAAATATTTATAAAAAAAATTAGACAAATTTAATAAAAAAATTATAATTCTTTTTAAAATATTTTTTTGAAAAATCGAATTTTTAATTTTTTTTTTAAATATAATTTTAAATTATTTTTATTTTTATAATTTTAAATTATTTTTATTTAAAAAATATAATTTTTAATTATTTTTATTTTTAACAATATACTTTTTAATTATTAAAATATAATTTTTAATTTTTAATAATTATTTTTTCTTTTTCTCTTTTCTCTTTTCTTTTTCTTCTTCTTCTACGGCGGCGGCGCGGCGGTAGATTAAGCTCGCTAGTGTCGAGTGGGGCTCAATCTCGCCGGATCCGGCGAGACTCGAGCTCGCCGGCGTTGAGTGAGGCTCGATCTCACCGATCTGGTGAGGCCGAGGCCTCGCTCGACACCGGCAAGCTTGAGCCTCGCCAGTCGTCAGCGAGGCCGAGCCTCGCCGAATCTGGCGAGACTCGAGCTTGCCGGTGTCGGGTGAGGCTCGATCTCGCCGATCTAGCAAGGCCGAGGCCTTGCTTGACGCCGGCGAGCTCGAGCCTTGCTAGTTGTCGGCGGCCTACCGGCGAGCTCGAGCCTCGCCTGGCCTATCACCAGTCGGCGGCCGGCCGTCACCCTGCCAGCTACCGGTAAGGAAGGAAGAAAAAGAAAGAAAAAAAAAAAAAAAAAAAAAAAAGCTCATGTTTTTTAGGTTTTAAAAATGGATCGAAAAAATGGATCAGAATGTGTGACCAATTTTCAACCCATATAAAACTGAACTTAAAATGGGTCGAATGTGGGTTATGGCCCATTACAACTTCATAATCCACATTCGACCCATTTGTGAAAAATATGGGTGCAAAATGAGTCCATGACCCATTTTGCCACCTCTAGTTGGAAGTAAAACAAGAAATCAAATACGCATAAACCAAAGCTAGACTGGCTCATATCAATCATAAAAAATGATTTTTTTATTGCATTAGCAGCACTTCTCTTATTGGGAAGCAAATGTCAATCTAAGCAATCTTGTATGGAGAATATAGGAATACTTTGATGTCTTGGAGGTCAATGTATTCACTTAATTGTTGTCGTACCAAAATTGTGCCCGGAGGTAGTCAACAACCTTCTTGTCCACTTGGAATGCCTTGGTGAGAACATCGACTGAAATGGGCGGCTTCAATCCAGACATCGCATTAGCGATGGTAATGACTCCTGAGTTCTAGCTGCTCAGAGCAGCAAAGGCCAGTGCAGGGGTGTTTCTGATGTTGAGCCGGAAGTGGATGAGACCGATAGCGAACACAAGCACATCCCCTTTGCACAAGACTTTGGTGAAGAAGGTGTTGTTCAATTGGTTGGACGTGACGAAGCCGATGAAGCCAACGAGCGGTGTGCTATCAGCTATAACTAGAATCTCGGTTCCACGAGGGTGAGTGTGGGGAGGATTCAGCCCACCCAGAGCAAAGTCAATACGAGCCATGAAAATGCCAAAAGTTTTGAGTCCTGGAAATCGGTCCACAAAAGCAGACGTGACTTTCGATCCGAGCGGGTTTGCAGTATTCCCTGGGTATGAACCCCTTAAAGAGGAAATCTTCTGCTGTGACTTGTTTTGGGTCCTTGAAAAACTTTCCATTCACAAATACTGCATAAGAAACAGAATTCATATTATTAGGCTTATTTAAGCAGAAACTCTTTTTGGAGCTTAAGAACAGAAGTACGAGTGACCCTATTGCAGATCTCCAATCTTTGGGGTCGTTGATGGCCACGCGGAAGTCCAGAAGAGGACTCAGGTCATAGGCAAAAGCGGTGGCGGTCGCTAGAGCCAAGATGAGAAGGCTAATTGGAAGAAACTTCATTGTGGGTGTGCCCCGGAGAGTTGGGGCATTTATGACTTATCTTTTGTTGTTTGCTTGAGAATTGAGATAGGAGTGAGATGTCTTGTATCGAGGCATTATCCCATTTTATAGATGATGCCGGTGTCGACCCAGTATTTAATTTTCTCTGTTAAGCAACACTTCCCAGATCTATGCCAAGCCCCCTATGTGCTCGTTAATGTTTTATTCCCGGAGAAAAATTGTTCCGCAACTGCTGCAACAAAAAGCCCCTTACTTTGACCCATCCTCTTTCCCAGATAAGAAAAAGCATGTTATCTGATATGGAAGTGGACTCCCTCAATCCTATTTAAATCTTTGGTTTCTTTCTTAACTGTTTTGATGTCCTGCGCGAATTCTAGTTCAGCTGGATTAAGCAAGGGCCAACTCTTCTCTAAGTCCATCGTATGGTCATATCAATCTATCAATTAAAAATGATGCAGGAACCAGTGTGTTCACATGTATCTGCATCCTCCACCAGGAAAACACTTATTCACTTCCTATAGTTATTTTGTGTACTTTCTTATACAAACATGCAGGGTGTTGACATTGAAGGGTATATCCACAAATCATCATTCCCTCGGTTTTCTATGTCTGATTGCCCATGCTCTAAAAATTCGGAGGTGGCATCAAAGTTGAACTAGCCCTACGCATACATTTTAGGGTAGAAAATCTAAGGGGATGAAAATAGTGCAAATGTCGTAATTTTTATACGGAGCTCACTTGAATACCATAACTTCTTTTTTTTGCCCACTTAAGTGTCACAAATTTGAAAAATCAATTACTTAAGTGTTATTGGAGATTTGCCTTGTTGGAATATTCAATGTGGACACCGGTTGTCCGTGGGCACGGCCAATCTTTGACGCGTGAATAATTTTTAAATATTTTTAATAAAATATTATTTTTTATTTTTTGAATTTTTATTTTAAAAAGGGCCAGCGAGGAGTTGCCGGTGACCCTTGCTCGTCCTAGAAAAGGAAAGGAAAAGAAAATTTTTTTTTGATTTTTTGATTTTCTTTTTTCCTCTTTTTAAGGGCCGGCAAGGGGTTGCCGTGACCCTTGTCAGCCCTAAAAAAGAAAGAAAAGAAAAAAAAAATCAAATAAATTCAAAAAATAGTAAAAAAATCATGTTGGATGAGAAATTAATAAAAAAATCAACGAATGATGATTTGTTGTAAATGGCACTTAAATAATTAATTTTACTTTAATGTGGCTGAGAAAAAAAAGTTATGACACTCAAGTAAACTTTGTACAAAAATTGTGGCATTTGCACTGTTTTCCTCCCAAAATTTGAGAATGTAAATCAATGAAAAGTGGGTATCTTTCTCGCCGAAGATAGAATGACTAATTCTCGATGAGAACGCGTTTAATTTTACAGGCCAGGCAGAAATATGATGTGGTCGAGGTTGCAGAACCATTCACCTGCAACGCGGAAGAATAAACGATTGTTGAGGACTTGGCAGCGTTCCTGGCTTCAGCTGCTTCCTGCAGGCCGATTGAATGGGACCAAGTCAAATGACCAACTCCTGTAGCATAGAGGTGCTACACATACAGCATTTCACGACAATTCTCAACGAAGTTGAATTTCCAAAACAGACTACACCAAGCTCAGAAATTTTTCCATGATGAAGTTCTTTCAAACATTGGTTCTCTCGGCTTTGGCATCATCCTGTGCCTTCGCCTCTGACCCCAGTCCTCTTCAGGACTTCTGTGTCGCTGTCAACGACCTGAAGTCTGCGGAGTTCGTGAATGGGAAGTTCTGCAAGGACCCGAAGCTTGCCATATCAGATGATTTCTTCTTCACAAAGTTCAGATATCCCGGGAACACATCGAATCTGCCCGGTTCCAAAGTTACGACTGCTTTCGTCGACCAATTCCCAGGACTCAACACTCTCAGCATCGCCATGGCCCGCCTAGACTTTGCTCCATATGGTCTAAATTCCCCACACATCCATCCTCGCGGCACCGAGATGCTAGCGGTCATGGAGGGTACACTCTCTTTACCAAAGTCCTGATGAAAGGAGATGTTTTCGTGTTTCCGCGAGGTCTCATTCACTTCCAGCTGAATATTGGACGAACGAATGCACCGGCCTTTGCTTTCTTGAGCAGCCAGAACCCAGGACTCATAACAATCGCGAATACAGTCTTTGGGTCGAAGCCACCGGTCAATGTCGATGTCCTCACAAAGGCTTTCCAAGTGGACGACAAACTGATAAACTATCTCCAGGGACTGAACTGGTTTGAGAACCATTAGTCAGTCGTTCACCAGAAGAATTGTGTTTGTCCATTCCATTACAAAGAAGTATTTTTCTGAATAGTTGGATACTTGTAAAATTGCTTGTCATCTCTCTATCTCTCTCTCTCTCTTTCTCTGCGAATGCCTGTCTGGCTCTAGATTGTTTATTGAGACGAAACTATATATCATATAGCGAATCTTACATTAAGTATGAGCCATGAATTTGGATTTTGCATCTTATCTTCAAAAGGACATAAGTAGTATTTTTTTTAACAGCAAATCATATGAAAAAGACTCAGAGAAATTCGTCCTTTCCGTGATCATATACCCTTCTTTCTCTACAATATGTTCAACAGTACATGAGGTGCATCTATCACCTTTATGGCCATTCAAGGAATTGATTTCCTTGACTTGTTGTTTTAGCATTCGAAAAATATGAAGAGCTTCAAGGATTATTGTGCATACTTTATATGGTGAGATAATACTCGAGCGGATATCTGTTGCAACATTGAAAACAAAGGACAACAAATATATTAAAATAATTTTTTTATTGATCTTGTCCTGTTTATGTTTTTCTTTTCTTTAAGATATTTAGTTTGATTGCTCATTCTAGACGTATTTGATGGCATGGCGCAAGCCACATAGGCTACCCTCATTTAGCAAGAAATTTTTAGTGAAGCATTAGTACGCATAACATTGCTCGTAGTTTTTTGTTAATTGCTCACACTTACGTCAGAATCCATGAAAATGGAGACAACACCTGTTCACCCATGCTAATATCTGAAAAAAATCCAGCACAAAACATGAGAAATGCGGAGTTCTTTGGGAGAAAGTGCAATCACAGAATCTGTTGGATGTAAAAGAAGAAATCAAACATGGATAAACCTACGCTTGTCTGGCTCATGTCTATCATAAAGAATAATCTTATTATTACTTCAAACATTCATGATCAGTTACATAAAGAGCAATTCTTTTATTGGGAAGCAATTGTCAATCTAAGCAATCATGTATGGAGAATATAGGGGCAATCAGACGTCTTGGAGGTCAATGTATCCGCTTAATTGTTGTTGTACCAAAGCTGTGCTTGGAGGTGGTCGACAACCTTCTTGTCCACTTGGAAGGCCTTGATTAGAACATCAGCTGAAATGGGTGGCTTCGATCTGAACACCGAATTAGCGATGGTAATGACTCCTGGGTTCTGGCTGCTCAAAGCAGCAAAGGCCAGTGCAGGGGTCTTTGCGATGTTCAGCTGGAAGTGGATGAGACCAATTGGGAACACAAACACATCCCCTTTGTACAAGACTTTGGTGAAGAGAGTGTTATTCAATTGGTTGGACGTGATGAAGCTGACGAGCAGTGTGCCCTCAGCCACAACCAGAATCTCGCTCCCACGAGGGTGGGTGGGCAGGATTCAGGCCACCAGGAGCGAAGTCAATGCAAGCCATGGAAATGCCGAGAGTGTTGAGTCCCGGAAACTGGTCCACAAAAGCAGGCGTGACTTTCGATCCAAGCGGATTTGTGGTATTCCCCGGGTATCTGAACCCCTTAAAAAGAAAATCATCTGCTGTGACTTGATTTAGGTCCTTGCAAAACTTTCCATTCACAAATACTGCACAAGAAACAGAATTCATGTTAACAGGCTATCTTTAGCGGAAACTCTTTTTGGAGCTATTCCTTTAGGATCAATAGAACAGACAAAAACAAGTGATATTATAGCAGAGCTCCAACTATTGGGTCATTGATGGCCACACAGAAGTCCTGAAGAGGACTCGGGTCGTAGGCAAGAGCAGCGGCGGTTGCCAGAGCCAAGATGAGAAGGCTAGTTGGAAGAGACTTCATTGTAGTTGTGCACCGGAGAGTTGGGGCTTCGGTGTCTTCTCCTCTTGTGTTTGCTTGAGATAGGAGTGAGGTGCCTTGCATGGAGACATACAAAACTCTCCCTGGTAGGCAACACTTGCCGGATTGTTCCAATGAGGTGAATTGTTCCACAACTGCTATAATTGAATGCCCCTCCTTTGACCAATCCTCCTTCCCAGGTAAGAAAAAGCGTGTTATCTGATATGGAAGTGGACTTCTTCAATAATATTTAAATCTTCGGTTTCCTTCGTTACCGTTTTGGTTTCCTGCGGATATCCAAAGTTCAGCTAAATTGAGCGGGGGCCAATTCTTCTCTACAGCTTAATTGAGCGGAGGTCAATTCTTCTCTACAGCTAAGTGCATCGTATGAGCATTCGACCTGTCACTAGAAAAGGACATAAGAACCAGTGTGTTCACATGCATCTCCATCCTCCGCCATGAAAATACTTGCCAAGCTGCCGTTTAACTTCCGGTAGATTTCATGTTTACTTTCTGATCTAAACATGCAGGAGTTCACCAATAGAAAGAATATCCGCAAATAATCAGTTCCCTCAGTTTTCTATGTCTCATTACCTGTGCTCTAAAATTCCAATGTGGCATCTCAAATTGAACTAGACTTAACCCTTTTGTGTTTCGAAATATGTCAAACTCACTTCACTTGGGGATAAAAACATCACGAATGTCATAACTTTCAATTGATCACTTGAGTGTCGACATATTTTACAAATGTTCATCACTTGGGTGTCGACATATTCACTCGTGGTGAATGTCTTTAAAAAGTTATGGCATTTAAGTAATCAATTGAAAAGTTATATAGCACTCAAGCAAAAAAAAAAAAAAAAAAAGTTATGACACTCATGTGAGCTTTGTCGATAAATTATGGTACTTAAGTGATTGAAAAGAAAGTTATGATACTCAAGTTAGTACCATCGAAAGTTATGGCATTTATGGTATCCTTTACTCGCCACTTGACTCTATTTATTTAAGCATATCCAGTAAAATTATCCGTTTCTTTTTTTGGTTGAATTAGGAACGCCTAAATTTAGAGTGACTAACACAATCACATAGCTATAATATTTTTAAAAAAATAAATCAGAAAATCACTATTTAAAAATCATTTATTCCTTTATGAAATTATTGGCACATTTTACAATCTACTAGCTGCTTCAAAATTTTCTAATAATAGAATTTTAGAGAGAATGGCACTAGAAGTGCCATAATTTTCATAAGGCTCTTACTTTAGTATCAAAACTTTTTGATGGAGCATTTCAGTGCCACTTTGGTAGAAAAATAATCACTAAAATACTAACTCTGATTTAGTATAATAGAATCCAACATGGCAATATTTAAAAAAAAAAAAAAAAAGCTTGCTGAAAATCCAACAAGGCAAAGCTCACTTAATCACTTGAGTACCTTTTTGTTAAAAGTGATTACTTATGATTTTTCAACTTTTTAAAAAGTGATATGCCAGTTTTACTTTCTTAAACATGATTGGACCACTTAGTTTACAACACTCATTTTGTACAAACTTGAAAACGCGTACAAAAACAATCACTTCATCAACAATGGCTTAGATTTAGGTCGAACAACATTGCATTCAAAATAAGGATGTTCTTACATCAAAATAAAGTCCCAACAAGTTAAGGATGTTCTTACATCAAAATAAAGTCCCAACAAGTCAAATCTTCCCTTACTAAAAGCAGAGACACCAACAACAAAAAAAAGTTAAAAACCTTCTCCTCAACAATTCCCCCCATGATATGCAGGAACACAAGGAAAAAACTAGTCAAAAACCTCCCTAATTTCATGTAGCAGCACCAACAAAAAACAAATGAGATATGTATATTGAAAGTCCAAAATCTTGTCACAAAAGTATAATTGAGTTTTGTAACTTACAAAAAGTGCAATAAAATCCTAAAATTTATCAAATCGAAATAATTGTGTCTTTCCATTAACTCTGTTTATTTAGACTAATGAAAAAAATTAACGTGGCTTTTTATTAATATTATTTCCCTACACAACGATGACAAGAATTAAATTCTAATTTTTTAATCAAAATCTTAAAATAAATTAAATTAAATATTTTAAAAACACAAAAAAAATTTAGGTTTTCAAATTTTTTATTTTATTTAATTATGATTTTTTAAAAAGTTAGAATATAATCCAAAACAACGTCATTTTAGATTTGCGTTCCATCTTTTAACCACATCATCTCCACAAAGGAAAGAGAAAATATTAAAAAAAGAAAACCCTGTCAACATTTTCTGTTAGTCAAAATGGACAGACTTAATGAAAAGACTCGATTGTACTAATTTGATAAATGTTGGAACTTAATTGCACTTGTAAATTTTAAGACTTAATTGCACTTTCGTTAAAAGATTTAGGACATCAAGTGTACATATCCCAAAACAAATCAACAACTTTTCTAAATATTTCCAGCTGCACGAACAAAAAACAAGTGAAAAAACAAGCCTCAATTTTTTCCCCACAAAGTGCCAACATCTAATTTTTACCTCCAAGCACCAAGCCCTCATGTTTTTCGTAAGCCGATTGAGAGAGTGAGTGAGAGAAAATGGCAGCAATTGAGTGACTAAGTGAAAGAGCGAGCAACACAGGGAGCCAGCAAGTGAGCGGGTGCAAATTGCGAACGAAAGAGAGAGAGTCCAAGTCAATACAAACAGCAACAGGGAGAGAGATTTGTCTATTTTGAGATAAAGAGATAATTTGAAGGATATGGCGTCAATTTGTCGGGAACAACTACTTCTTCATCCATGCTGGGCTTTTTTTTTTTACATAAAAAAAGCCATATATGAGTTGAATTCTATTAAAAATGCCATGCAAGATTGTTTTATCGGAATTGTCGTCGGAGGCACTCAAGTGATTGTTTTTTCTCCAACGAGCACTTAAATGACTTGGTGAAAAATTTTGACACTAAAATGACCACTATATGAAAGTTATAGCATTTGTAGGACCTATTTGGTAATGTTTCTATTTTTCTATTTTTTTGTTCTTTTGTTCCTCAGAAAAGAAAATGAACAGAATTCCGTTTGGTAATGTCGGCTAATTTCTTTATTCCCTGGAATATATCAATGGCCAGGAAATAGATTTGGAAAAGAAACAAGTGGAAAAAACTTACTTCTTTGTTCTTGGGAATAAAAAAAGAAATAAAGTCATTTTAGAAAAACAAGCTTAACATAACCTAATGCTCATCTTTACACAATTCACATAAGGTTTGCTCTCTTGACCCGATCCAAGTCCCCATTTTTTGGAATAAAAAAATTTAAGAATTTAGGAAAAAATTTAGAAGTTTGATTTTCAGTAGTTTTACTAGATTTTAATGTTAATTATAGTTTAGAATTAGTTTAGTATTAAAAATGTGAAAATATTTTGATGAAAATTGTATTCAAATTTGAATTTGCTTTTAGGACCTTACTATATGGTTTTTTGAATGTCCTTTTTATTAGACAATGCTAGGACTCGAAAGCTTAGTGACTTCAAACAACATTTGCTCTTTTTCTCAAAAGATCTATACACTGTTTATCATAATACTTAGAGATTTGCTATCAAGCTCCTCATATTATGAGTTATAAATGAATGGGACTTTTTGTTATCATTTTTAGCCATCCATCTTGGATCATTTTAGAATATCTTGATCAATTAAATCATTACAAAAGTCCATTTTTATCTGAACATGAAATGTTTAGGTCTCTTTATAATAAAAAAAAAATGGGAATCAAAATTTTTTAGGGTCATGCCTACAAGATTTTTTTTTTTTTTTATACTGAGAATAGAAATTTTGTGCCGTTACTAAACATATCCTTCTGCTTAGAAACTCGACCAAGGAATATATATATTTTTGAATAGAAATTGTTCCCAGTATTGGAAATGTTACCAAACACATCCCTAATGTTCTTTTCCTATAATTTTACATTACTATGAGTAAATTAGCAATTTGAATCTTCTCTGCTAAAGAACATAGATAGTCTTTTTTTTTTTTACGTTAAGACTTATTTTGCAAAATGATTACACATCTTTGGAGGGCTAATTTTGGGTTGTTTGGATCTTCTATTCGATGCAATATTTAATTAAGCAAGCTTTAATGACCAATATAATACATTCCGGATAAATTAAAATGGGCGATAGAAGCGGAGATAACTCAAACGATGTAAGAATTTTCGATACAATGGCTTCCATCACTCGAGTTCATGCAAGAAAAAAACATGAAAAGATCAATTGCTCACGTGCATAAAGGAAAGAAAAAAGAGGTAATGGGCTTCGATTAAGCCATGGATCTCATTTCTTTTCTTTTCTTTCCCTTTTTTTTTTTATCTATCTTGATCTAACTCTCAAATTACTCTTAGACTTTTGCTTTGTTCTCTACGAAGTGGGGAAGTCCCTCACCTCTCCCTTCCCATGTGAGAAGGGTGACCGCTGAGGCAACCCCTAATGGTTGCCATAGATCTCATCTTGACAAGCTCATCCCCAACAAATTCCCCATTTTTCTAATTTTATTTTTCAATTTCGTTGGGACCTTTTCATAACTAATTAATGGGCCACCAATGGGCTGAAATTAATGCACTCTCTAATTTACCCTCTTTTCGTCAACACTATTACTAATTAGTAATTTCGTGATTACTTAGGTTTCATTTGTTTTACGGAAAATGAATAATTTGAAAATTTTATATTCCTAAAAACGATTCGTTGTGTCAGTTAAAATAATTAGTCAATAAAAAAAGTTTTAATTAACAACAATAATTGATATCTCGATTTTTTCTTGAATAATGAAAACATTTTTCATTTGTTCATTTTTATATGCAATACAAGCGATCACTGTTAGTAAAAATATTTTTCTTTTCGCGAAATAGACGGAATCTTTGATCTAATTAAATCAATAATCAAAATCATTTCATTTGAAATTCTGAACATACAACTCATGGACCATCATTTTCCTTTATACAATTTACCAGCAAATCCTAGGAAAAAGGCTTATGAGAAATTCGTCATTGTTGGCGACATTATGTTCAATAGGGCATGATATGCATCGATCACCTTTATGGCCATTCAAGGAATTGAGGCGGTAGGAGGTAGGGGTGGTGGTGGACAACAGTGGGCAACAGCGAACAGCAGCGGTGGGTGGCGAGGCTCCAGCAATCCGTTAGAAGAAGAAGAAGAAGAAGAAGAAGAAGAAGAAGAAGAAGAAGAAGAAGAAGAAGAAAATGACTTATTCTAGGAATTCATCTCGAGAACAAAAGGTTATCTTTTTTTTTTTACTTATTGTTTATGTTCTAAATTTATTCTTTGGCCACTTTTCTATTACGGGGAATATAAAAATTAACTGACATTACCAAATGTATTTCTTTTCTTTTTCCTATGTTGAGGAACAAAAGAACAGAACAGTAGAAAAATTGGAACATTACCAAATGAAGCCTTAACGACTGTTCAAAAAATCCTCTAATCTCATCTTAAGAATTTATTTGCCATTGTCAAGAATATCATTTTCTATACAACCACCATGGTAAATCCTCAACATTGATTCCTATGCCCAAATTAATCTAACATTATTAAAGTCGTAATTGAAATTGTATTAATTATTGACTATATTTAAACAACAAGAGACATGCTAGAAGGAGATTCTTGGACTATGGCAACACTTGCAACTGATCGATTTAAGAAGTAAATCTTTCCTCGGTACCGAAGAACTGAAGCATCAGCTACATTTCCTTGCTTTCACTTCCTCCTTCTCCTCCATACCTGACGACTGGAACCCTCGCAAGCCCTCTGATCCCCATGACGGCGCCGGCCTGCCCAAATACTCACTCCCTGGTTCAATTCAAGCCTCGGAAGAAGAGAACTGTGAATGCAGGAAAAAATGAAAGAAAAGATAAACCAAATAAATCAAGAAATTTACCTCGTTTTCATGTGGAAAGAGCAGGGGCTCCTTATAGCGACGAGTGAGGGAGATGATCGCAGGGATCGAGTGTCAAGCGCGAGAGAGATGAAACCATCCAGAAATTTTCGCAACTCCATCATGTATGATGGAATCACCCAAGATTTGACCTTTTCGAACTCTAAGGTCATCGCGAGTCGGAAGGTTGAGCAAGTGACTAAATAGAGAGAAATGAAAAGTAATCTTAAGAAGCATGAAGACCTAAGACTCATCTTAACTGTTAATCACCCCAAGGGAGATGAAATGATGAAAAGTCACCCAAGCCCTAAATTTTATTTTAGGGTAGCAAGTTTTGTGGTCCGATTCATTCTAGTTCTACTTAAGAAATCGGGATCGGTTCTTGGGAGTCCAAATTTTGGGAACCAAAACCGGACCAATTTCGTTGGAACTACCCATAACCAGATGGCTCAGTTTGGTCTGGTCCGGTTCTTGAGTTGGATCGAGATCAATGCCCACCCCTACCAAAAAGCACAAATTGATATGATCGTGTTACATTTACCCCTAACTAATTTAAATAGGTATATCCATATCACGTTTACCCTAAATTAATTTTTGTATTACAAAAAATTTCAAACGGATAAAACTGTGTCAACTTTACCATAAATTAGTAGATATGTATTATATTTACCCATATATTGAAATTTTTTTCTAACATGAATATTAGTTTGCGATTTTTGGTGACACAAAAAATAATTTGAGGTAAATGTGACACTAGTGTATCAGTTTATGGATTTTTGTGATTACGAAAATTAGTTTGGGGTAAATGTTGTATGAATATTCTAGTTTGTGCTTTTTGGTGATATTAACTAAAAAAAATACAATTATTGGACATGCTTTAAGAAATAGACCGGAGGGAGCTCGGCACATTCTGAAAGACGAGATGATCAGGTTGACCGATTACCATTTGGAAAAGAGAGGAAAAATCGGAATTGAGTTGAGCATTTGTCACTAGTTTGCCCTTTTTCGTTCACCGACTTGTGTTGAGTTATTGGAGACGAATCCTAATCATGTGAATGACCCAGGAAAAGGCTAAGCATATCAAGTAAAGCTTAGGATGAGACTATGAATAAATACACATTTTTTATTGCAGTATTGATATATGATACCTATTGTTATTTGATATGTAATTTCATTTCAATAAATGATGTAGAGCCACAGAGAGAGAGAGAGAGAGAGAGAGAGAGAGAGAGAGAACAAACAGTGGAATCTTATCAAAATATCAGATAACAAGCAATTGTATTAGTATCCAGAATTCAGTATGATATTCTGAAGAATTATTCTTCGTAATGTAATGAACAAAAACAATAGTTCCTGACAACATCTTCCTAATGGTTGTCAAACCAGTTCTGTGCCTGGAGATAGTTGATCAGTTTGTTGTCCACTTGGAAAGCCTTTGTGAGGACATCGACATTGATTGGCGGCTTGGATCCAAAGACTGTATTCGCGATTGTTATGAGTCCCGGGTTCTGGCTGCTCAAGAAAGCAAAAGCCAGTGCATTTGTTTGTCCAATATTCAGCTGGAAGTGAATGAGGCCTTGCGGAAACACGAAAACATCTCCTTTGGTCAGGACTTTGGTAAAGAGGGTGTTGTTTAATTGGTTGGATGTAACGAAGCCGACGTGGAGTGTACCCTCCACGACCAATAGCATCTCCGTGCCACGAGGATGAATGTGGGGAGGGTTCAGACCGTAGGGAGCAAAGTCAAGGCGGGCCGTGGCGATGCCGAGTGTGTTGAGTCCTGGGAATTGATCGACGAAAGCAATCGTGACATTGGATGCAAGCGGATTCGATGTGTTCCCGGGGTATCTGAACTTTGTGAAGGAGAAATCATCTGCTATGACGAGCTTTGGGTCCTTGCAGAACTTCCCATTCACAAACACCGCAGAGTTGGGGTCGTTGACAGCCACACAGAAGTCCTGAAGAGGACTCGGGTCTGAGGCAAAGGCATGGCATGATGCCAAAGCCAAGAGGACAAACGTTTGAAGGAACTTCATAATGGAAAATTTTCTGAGCTTGGTTTAGCCTGTCTCGGAAACTCTGTTTCGTTGAGGATAGATGGGAATTGCTGAATGTGCAGCAACTCCATTTATAGTAGTTAGTCATTGGACTCGGTCCCTGTCAATTGGCCTGCAGGAAGCAGCTGAAGCCAGGAACGTTGCCAAGTCCACAACAATCGTTTATTCTTCCGTGTTGCTGGTGAATCGTTCTGCCACCTCGATGACCTCATGTTTCTACCTTGCTTGTAGAAATAAACGCGTTCTCGTCGAGAATTAGTCATTCGATCTTTCGACGTGAAGGATTCCCCCTTTATTTTTCATCTTTTTAATATTCTCAGATTTTATAGTCTATAATGGATGCATCGGGCTAGTTCAACTTTAGATGCCACGTTCGAATTTTTAGAGCGTGGATAATCAGACAAAGAAAACTGAGGGAACTGATAATTTATGGATATTCTCTTTATGTGTGAACACCCTGCATGTTTGTATAAGAAAGTAAACATGATATCTTGGAAAGTGTTCTTCTGGTGGAGGAGGGAGATGCATGTGAAAATCCCGGTTCCTGCATCTTTTTTAATTGACAGATTGATATCATCATACGATGCACTTAGAGAAGAATGGGCCCTCGCTCGATCCTGATGAACTTGAATCTGCGCAGGACATCAAAACAGTAAAGAAGAAAACCGAATATTTAAATAGGATTGAAGAAGTCCACGTCCATGTCAGATAACATGCTCTTTCTTATCTGGGAAAGAGGATGGGTCAGAGTAAGGGGCTTTATGCTGCAGCAGTTGCGGATCAATTCATCTCCGGGAGTAAAATATTAACCAGCGCGTAGGAGACTTGGTATAGATCCGGCAAGGGTTGCTTACCCGAGAAAGTTTTGTACTGGGTCAACACCACCATCATTTATAAGAAGGGATAATTCTCCATGCAAGACATCTCGCTCCTATCTCAGGCAAACCCAAGAAGAGAAGACATTGAAGCCCAACTCTCCGGTGCACAACCACAATGAAGTTTCTTCCAATTAGCCTTCTCATCTTGGCTCTGGCAACCGCCACCGCTTTTGCCTATGACCCGAGTCCTCTTCAGGACTTCTGCGTGACCATCAACGATCCCAAAGGTTGGAGATCTGCTACAGCGTCGCTTGCGTATTTCTGTTCTTATGCTCCAAAAAGAGTTTCTGCTTAAATAAGCCAAATAACATGAAGTCTGTTTCTTATGCAGTATTTGTGAATGGAAAGTTTTGCAAGGACGCAAAACAAGTCACAGCAGATGATTTCCTTTTTAAGGGGTTCAGATATCCAGGGAATACTACAAACCCACTCGGTTCCAAAGTCACGCCCGCTTTTGTGGACCAATTTCCAGGACTCAACACTCTCGGCATTTCCATGGCTCGTATCGACTTCGCTCCGGGTGGCCTAAATCCTCCCCACACTCACCCTCGTGGGACCGAAATTCTGGTCGTGGCTGAGGGCACATTGCTTGTCGGCTTCGTCACGTCCAACCAATTGAACAACACCTTCTTCACCAAAGTCTTGTACAAAGGGGATGTGTTTGTGTTCCCAATCGGTCTCATCCACTTCCAGCTGAACATCGGAAAGACGCCCGCACTGGCCTTCGCTGCTCTGAGTAGCCAAAATCCAGGAGTCATTACCATTGCTAATGCAGTGTTCGGATCGAAGCCGCCCATTTCGGCTGATGTTCTCACCAAGGCCTTCCAAGTGGATAAGAAGGTGGTTGACTACCTTCAGGCACAGTTTTGGTATGACAATTAAGCGGATAATTGGACCTCCAAGACATCGGATTACCTCCATATTCTCCATACTTGATTGCTTAGACTGACAATTGCCTCCCAGTAAAACAATTGCTCTCGATGTAACTGATCATGAATGTTTGAAGTAATAAAATATCATTCTTTGTGATAAATATGAGTCAGACATGCATAGGTTCTTGCTTATTTTATTTCTTCTTTCACTTCCAATAGATTATGAGGTGGCACTTTCTCCCAAGGAAGTTCGTATACGGGAGTTTGTGTCGTCTGATGTCTCCATTTGCATGGGTTGCGATGTAATTGTGGGCAATTAACAAATAAAAAAAAGAAAAAAGAAAAGAAGGAGTAATGTTATAAGTACTAAAACTTTACTAAAAACTTACGGATTGACATGACAGCCTATGTGGCATGCACCATGTCATCAAATACATCTGGAATCACCAATAAAATTAAGGGTCGTAAAAAAGGAAAACAAAAACATAGAAATTAAGAGATCATTCAAAGTAAATTTAGTTTAACGTATCGTTTTCCTTTCTTCTCAAAGTTGCAACAAATTTTTGGTCGACTATTATCTCGTATTGTCAGTGAAATATGCACGACAATTCTCGAGACTCTTCATGTATGTTGAATGCAAGCACACCAAGGGAAGGAAATCAATTCCTTGAATGGCCATAAAGGTGATCAATGCACATCATGCCCTATTGAACATAATGTCGCCAACAATGACGAATTTCTCATAAGCCTTTTTCCTAGGATTTGCTGGTAAATTGTATAAAGGAAAATGATGGTCCATGAGTTGTATGTTCAGATTTTCAAATGAAATAGGAATATTGTTGGTGATCTTCAATATCTTGCATTCACAATGTCTAGTATTGCTTTATTGTCAACAAACTTTCAAAGTTATGTATCGACCAACCGAGTTACATTGAAGTGCTATTGAACGTGCTTAGCATTATCTCAAAGAGGCTTTCAATCTTGGCCTATACTTGCAAAGTAGTTCCTCTCTATCGCTTCATGCATTCTTTGATGCTAATTGGACAAGCAATTCAAGCGATTGTAAGTCCACAGCCACCTATATAGTTTATATTGGCCAAAATCATATCGCAGTGCTCTTGAAAGAAACGATATGTTGCTTGTTCATCAACCCGTGAGCATTGTTGCTTAGGTAGCTTTTGAGCTCACATGGATTCAATCTCTCCCGAATGAACTTGGAATATTTTTTCAACTACACTAGCATTTATTACGATAACCATAGTGCTAATTATATGTGCGTTAATCCTGTTTAACAAAGCTTTCTTGAACTCTTGGCAAGTGCAACAAGAGTTCCCAAAATTGAACTCATTTTATCTTTCTTTGTACAGAGGATTTCATCATTTTCTGTATAAAGGCCGTAGCTCAAGAAAGTTATTCTATTACATATATTCTAGCTAGTGTCTTACTATAAACCATTAGCTAACTTGTATTGTAAATATATGTGAAAATAATAGTAAAGTGGATCTCGTCCAATACTTCCATTGTGAGGGACAAGCTTGTCGAGATGAGATCCATAAGCCTAATCATGGGGCCCATCACCTGGCTTTTCTTCTTGGTCTGACAAAAAAAATCAAAAAAATATTTACAAGATTCTTCGAAAGCTCCTTTTTCTTCTTTTTTTACGCGCGTGAGCAATTGCTACTATGTTATCTTTTTCCCCTTATGCTCTCCAGTGATGAAAGGCGACGGCTTGAAATGCATACATAATTGAAATTGAGTCACGCCATCTTTTGAAAATTCTTATATAGTTTACCCGTATTGATTTATCCCAAATTGTATTAATGAAAGTTCGCTTAACTAAATATTGCATCGAATTAAAGATTGAAAACAATCCAAAATTAGCCCTATAAAGACATGAAATTTAATTTAAGATTAACTACATTGTATACAGTTTCATGTTAACAAACAATGTAGAGCCACACACACGTTCAGAGAGAGAGAGAGATAGAGATGACAAGCAATTGTACTGGTATCCAAAAGTCAGTATGTTATTCAAAAGAGTTTTACTTTGTGATGTAATGAACAAACACAACTATCTGTCTAGTGGTTGTCAAACCAATTCTGTGCCTGGAGAGAGTTGATCAGTTTGTTGTCCACTTGGAAAGCCTTTGTGAGGACATCGACATTGATCGGTGGCTTCGACCCAAAGACTGAATTCGCAATTGTTATGAGTCCCGGGTTCTGGCTGCTCAAGAAAGCAAAGGCCAGTGCATTCTTTTGTCCAATGTTCAGCTGGAAGTGAATGAGCCCTTGCGGAAACACGAAAACATCTCCTTTGGTCAGGACTTTGGTAAAGAGAGTGTTGTTTAATTGGTTGGATGTGATGAAACCGACGTGGATTGTGCCCTCCACGACGACTAGCATCTCGGTGCCATGAGGATGAATGTGGGGAGGGTTCAGACCGTATGGAGCAAAGTCAAGACTGGCCATGGCGATGCCGAGTGTGTTGAGTCCTGGAAATTGATCAACAAAAGCAGTCGTGACTTTGGATCCAAGCTGATTCGATGTGTTCCCGGGATATTTGAGCTTTGTGAAGAAGAAATCATCTGCTATGGCAAGCTTCGGGTCCTTGCAGAACTTCCCATTCACAAACACCGCAGATTTGGGGTCGTTGACGGCAACACAGAAGTCCTGGAGAGGACTCGGGTCAGAGGCAAAGGCACAGGATGATGCCAAAGCCAAGAGGACAAATGTTTGAAAAAAATTCATCATGAAAAAATTTCTGAGCTCGGTTTAGTCTGTCTCGGAAATTCCGTTTCGTTGAGGATTGTTGTGAAATGCTGCATGTGCAGCAACTCCATTTATAGTAGTTAGACATTTGACTTGGTCCCGGTCAATTGGCCTGCAGGAAGCAGCTGAAGCCAGCAATGCTGCCAAGTCTACAACTATTATTTATTCTTCCTTGTTGCTGATGAATCATTCTACAACCTTAACGCCTCATGTTTCTACCTCGCGTGTCAAGCTAAAGACGTTCTCATTGACAAGAAGAATTCCCACTTTACTTTTCATCTTTTTAAATTGTAAGATTTTCTAGTTCATGATGGATGCGTAGGAATTTTAGAGCATGGGTAATCAGATAAAGAAAACCGAGGGAACCAATGATTTGCAGATATATTATTTATTTTTGAACACCCTGCCTGTTTGTATAAGCAAGTAAACATAATATCTATAGGAAGTAAATCGGCAGCTTGGCAAGTATTTTCATGGTGGAGGATGGAGATGCCTATAAAAACGCTGGTTCCTGCACCATTTTTAATTGACAGATCGAATGATCATTCGTTGCACTTGGAGAAGAATTGGCCCACGCTCAGTTTAACTAAAATTTGGATCCGCCCAGGACACTGAAACGGCAAAGGAGGAAATCGAAGATTTAAATATGATTGAAGAAGTCCACTTCCATGTCATAGATAACTTGCTTTTTCCCTATCTGGCAAAGAGGATAGGTCAAAGTGAGGGGCATTCTATGGGAGCAGTTGTGGAATGATTCATCTCTTAAAATAAGAGACTTGGTATAGATCTGGGAAGTGTTGCTCATCAGAGAAAAATTAGTACTGGGTAAACACCACCATCATCTATAAAAAGGGACATTGTCTCCTCGAAAGACATCTCACTCCTATCTCAAGCAAACAAAAGAAGAGAATATATCGAATCCCCAACTCTCCAGTGCACAACCACAATGAAGTCTCTTCCAATTAGCCTTCTCATCTTGGCCCTGGCAACCGCCACCGCTCTTGCGTACGATCCGAGTCCTCTTCAGGACTTCTGTGTGGCCATCAATGACCCCAAAGGTTGGAGCTCTGCCATAGCGTCACTCGTATTTTTCTGTTCTATTGATCCTAAAGGAATAGCTGCAAATAGAGTTTCTGCTTGGACATGCCTACTGACATGGGTTCTGTTTCTTATGCAGTATTTGTGAATGGAAAGTTTTGCAAGGACGCAAAACAAGTCACAGCAGATGATTTCCTTTTTAAGGGGTTCAGATATCCAGGGAATACTATAAACCCACTCGGTTCCAAAGTCACGCCCGCTTTTGTGGACCAATTTCCAGGACTCAACACTCTCGGTATTTCCATGGCTCGTATCGACTTCGCTCCGGGTGGCCTAAATCCTCCCCACACTCACCCTCGAGGGTCTGAGATTCTTGTCGTGGCTGAGGGCACACTGCTTGTTGGCTTCGTCACGTCCAACCAATTGAACAACACCTTCTTCACCAAAGTCTTGTACAAAGGAGATGTGTTTGTGTTCCCAATCGGTCTCATCCACTTCCAGCTGAACATCGGAAAGACGCCCGCACTAGCCTTTGCTGCTCTGAGCAGCCAGAACCCAGGAGTCATTACCATCGCTAATGCGGTGTTTGGATCGAAACCACCCATTTCAGCCGATGTTCTGACCAAGGCCTTCCAAGTGGACAAGAAGGTTGTTGACTACCTCCAGGCACAGTTTTGGTATGACAACAATTAAGCGGATACATCGACCTCCAAGACATCGGATTGCCTCTATATTCTCCATAAATGATTGCTTAGAATGACAATTGCTTCCCAATAAACGAATTGCTCTTTATGTAATTGATCATGAATGTCTGAAGTAATAAAAAGACCATCCTTATAGATATGAACCGCAAAAGCGTAGGTTTATCCATCTTTGATTTCTTCTTTTATATTCAACAAATTCTGCGGTTACACTTTCCCCCAAAGAACAATGTATTTCTCATGGTCGTGCTGGAGTTTGTGTTGGATATTAGCAAGCGTGATTATCTGTTGTCCCCATTTGCGTGGATTGTGATGTAACTGTGACCAATTAACAAAAATCTATGATGAATGTTAATTAAGATTTTACTAAAAACTTAATAAATGACATAGCAATCTACGTGATATGCGCCATGTCATCAACTATATCTGGATTTTTTTTTTTGTTGGTCTCTTCTACTCCTGGGCCTAACTCTCATTTCGACTTTTTTGCCCCCGCTGCGGGCGTGGGCGTGGGAGTCGAAACCCACTCCTGAAATTAATTTGTCCCCACCCCAACCCCCCCTGAGAAGGTGGGGATTCGAACCATCCACCTCCCCCTTCTATGTCGGAAGGGTGGCCACTGGGGTAAACCCCAATAGTTAACTATATCTGGATTTAGCAATCAAACTAAAGATCGTTAAAAATAAAAAAAAAAACATGGGCAGAATCGGATCAATCAAAGAAAATTTAGTTTAATATTTTGTTATCCTTTCTTTGTAATATTGCAATAGAAGTCCTGTGATATCCTAAAATTTGACCCATATTTCGAAATATACAAAATGGTTATTTCGTCAATGCACTTATAGTTATTTTATTACTCACGGGTTAACTAATCTATTAGGCGAGACCGTAAAAGGTTAAAACACGAAAGACTAAAGAATTTGATCAGAAATTGACCGCTCAACCATAAGGATCGACAATGATCAATACTACGTTGTATAAATCAATTAGCGAACGGATATAAATCGATTCGACAGAAGTGTGTAGTCGATTCGCGGGTAATTTCGTGAGATTACGATATTTGCGTCGAATGATGATAAATTGATTTTTTATTGATATTGTATTCAGGGTACGTAATTAAATCCTTGCAATTACATGACAACTGAAGGTCGTCCATAATTCGAATATGCACAGACGTGGATTGAAAATTATCGATTACGGGTTAAACGCGCAAGAACCCCTAAAAACTACTTGATAGATTAGGTAGTACTAAGGTCGCGTTCGATCGATTTTTAACCACGAAATTTAATTCGATTTTGAATATCAAACTTTCAAGGGTTTCAAGATTTAATTATTAGACGTCGTCTTATCGTTCGTCGAATTATCGACGAGTCCAAAATTTTCGGAAAAAAGAATTATTGGATGAAAAATTGGAGATTGAAAAAAAAAAGGAAATTTGGATTAAGCGGTAAAATTGGAATTTTTGGACAAAAAATTATTGTTTTTAAGAAATTAGAATTAAGAAGATATATGGGGACAAAATGCTTGGCATAGAGGGTTTTAGGGGCAAGTGGTACGATGAGTTTTAGAAAATGTCTTGGTAAACCTTTTGTTAATTTATTTATTTTTTTCTTCTCTCTCTCTTCTCCCTTCCCTCACGTCTCCTCTCTGCGACGCCACCCTCACCATTCTTCTTTCTCTCTTCCTCTTTTCCTTCTCCCCACTTCTTCTCTTTTTTCTGCCCACGCCCATTTCCCTGCACACCTTTATTTCCTTCCTCCCTTTCTTCCCCCACGTTCACCATTATCACCATCTTTCACCATCCATCATCATCTTTCACCACCATCATCATCTTCACCCCATCTCCACCACCACGCCACCATCACCATTACCGCCTTTGGCCACACCACCATCACTGCCGCTTGCCGCCGCCTGCTCACGCCATCCATGCCGCCGTTGCTTCGCCTCCACCGCCACCATCGAGCCTCCGATTGAGCCATGAGCGTCACGTTCTCGATGCCGTCGCGTCACCGTCATCGAAAATCAGTGAGTTAATTTCCTAATCGTGGATTAGGGTGTTAATTACGTTGAAGGAGCGGTTAGTATTAGTTAATCTAATTTATTCTTAATTACAATTAAGGATGGTTTAGATTAAATTAAATTGTGATTAGTTTAAATAATTTCGATTAGGTTAATTAATCATGGTTAGATTAATTAATTGAGTTTAGTTTTATTAATCATGATTTATTTAATTAATCACAATTAGTGTAATTAATGACATATTAGCTGTTAAGTAGAATTTTATGCTCGTTTTCTTGGATAAGATTGTGCGTAATTTTGGTTGTTTGCACGTATGATGTCGTGCTATTGATTGCCCAATTGTAAATTTTATTTATTATTTTCAAAAAGGGTTTTTGGGCAAGAAAATAGAAAAATATGATGTGTCAGGTTTAGACACCAAATTTTACATGCTAAATAAAACAACGGGGTTTTAAAATAGAAGTGTGCAAAGTTTGACGGGTTGATTTCAAGTACATAACCACGTATGAATATTTTATTAGGATTTTTAAATATGAAAAATTGCCCAAGTTTATTATTTGAAAACGAAATATTCTGTTCTTGGCTAAATTAACGGCAATAAAAATTGGCTTGATTGATGATGTGCTTGAGTGGTCATTTCATCAAACCCATCACCCAACGGGGCGATGCCCAATTTTTATCAGATACCCGGTGGGGGTCCGGATGCCAAGTCGCGGTTGAGGCTAGACCGATGTTCCTTTATAGAATGTCATCTAGGCGGGAGTTCTAGATGACACTATGCCCGATGGGGCGGGACGATGACCGCTGACTCTTGTATTGGCCGTGGCCCAAGGGGTCGTAATAATTGGAACACATGTGTTGGCAACGCACATGAAATTTTAGTATGTGTTCTTATTGTTATTTATGCATGTTGCATTATTATTGCCATGTGAGATGTGCTATGTGTGCCGAGGCAATGTAAGTTTATATGTGGTGCATGTTTAGGCTGTCCCTAAGGCAAATCAACTTCCTAATCGAGGTTTAGGCTATTAATTCATTGAGATTTATATCTCACCCCATTATTGTTAAATATTTTCAGGTCTATAATATGGAGTGCCACCCCGTATGTTTTGGGGTCCCTTGGGACATGGATGTGGAGACTATTTTATTTCCTATCCCAAGGATCGACCGAACCTGCGGGCTGGTGGTCACGACAGTGTGTGTAGATGAGGGGTTTGTACATGTGGTGCCCCACAATTTCAAGACGTGGTTTATTAGGGAGGCGGATGGTGATTGAATTGGTCCACTTCAGGGTTTTAATGGACCGTCCTCCCGAAACGTGGAAGGGTAAGTATGGGACCCCATGGTTATCGACATCCTCAATAGTGTCATTTTGAATCCAGATTCCGATTCAGATGAGCCCGTGGAGGTGTACCCCCTTGACTACGTGATTGACTTTGCGCCTGGATACTAGGGCAGGTGTTTGGAGCTAGTGAAGCTAAAAGTTAACCTTGACATTTCTGACCCTTTTTGCTTGTAGGTCACGTATGAGTTACTTTTTGTTGTAGGCCTGTATATATTAAACTCCTTGTGTTAATAAGTTAATAAATAAATCGTTGGTTTTGGGAAATTATTTGTTGTGTTTTACTATTTTTGTTTTGTTGATTGATTGGGTATTTATTTAAGTCGCTTCCACGTGCACTTAATTGAAAGATAAAAAAAATGGGTCGGCGACGTGTCCTAGGACGTCACATTTTTAATTGACCGTCAAGAGATGTTTGCGCGCTCGGGGTTTGGGGCATGACAAGTCCCCTTGAGTATTATCTCACCCTATCATTGAGGTACGCATGACAACGCTCGAAGCTCCAATTGCAACAAGTAAAGGAAATCGAGTTCTTGAATGGCCATTAAATTGATAGATGCACCTCATGCACTATTTAAAATAATGTCAACAAAGAAGGGTAAATGATGACAAAGACGACGGATTTCTGTGAGTCTTTTTCGTACGATTTGCTGTCAAATTTTCTAAAGGAAAATTATGGTCTGCAAGTTGTACTTTAGACCGAACGAAATTATATTAACTATTGATTTAATTAAATTTAATTAATCACGTTATAATTAGTAATAATGTTGACAGAGAGGTAAAAGAGCTTAATTGGATGAGATCCATAGCCTAATCATAGCCCATCACCCGGCTTTTCTTCTTCGTCCAACAGATAAATCAAGCAAATTTTGTCGCCATACTTCCAAATTTTCTTCTTTTGCGGGCGTGAGCTATTGCTCGTCTGTTGTATATTTCCTTGAATGAACTCTAGCGTTGAAAGGCAGTTGCTTGAAATGCGTACATAGTTATTATCGAATTATGCCATATTTTGAAAATTCTTACATCGTTTAAATTTATCTCCATTCCCATTTCTTGCGTTGATTTATCATGAATATGTTACTAAATATTGCATCGAATAAGAAAATCCAAACTGATCCAAAATTAGCTCTCCAAAGAAATGTAAAGCTTTCTCCGAAAATTACAGCAAAACAATTCTGAAATTTACAACAACAGAAAAATTACTATTTATGTCCTTTTGATGAGAAGTTGCAGAATGCAAATTCACTGGTCACATTAATATAAAATTTTTATTAGAAAAATTTGAAGTAGCAAGTAGATAGTAAGAGATGCTAATCAATTTATAAAGTAATGTATAATTTTTTAGAAAGTGATTTTGTATATGTAATAATTGTTATACATTATAAACTTTGGCGGTCCTAATTTGCAAAAAAAGAAAGGTTTATACAAAAGTTCAATTGAATTCTAAATTTTAAAAAAAAAAAAAAAAAAATACAATCAAATTCTAAAATTTATCAAGTTTATGCAATCAAGTTCATCCATTGACTTTGTCAATTTGATAAATGAAAAATATTTAATACTTAAAAATGAAAAAAGATAAAACTTCTTAGTCTTCTTCCTCTTCCCATTTAGGGAAAAAAAAGGAAAAAAATTCTTCTTGTTCCCATCAGTCCTCGTCTCTTTCCCATCATCATCATCACCATCATCTCCTTCTTCTTAATGAATGCAAACCCCCACCCCCCCCCCCAAACCCCAACACACACACACGCAAAAAGGGGAAAAAAGTGTTAATATGTTTTTGGATTAATATTCTATTGCTTGCTCTTTTGGGTAATGCTGTTTCCCAAATAGTATTAAGGTACTAATCATCGTTTACGAGAGCACCATTTAAAAAATCAAGTCAAGCATAACCCTTTTCGTTCAAGTCATTCTTTATTTCTATTGCATAACTAACATTTTACAATTTTCAACTCTTCATATCGGTCTAATCATGCCAGATTTTTGTACTAAAAAGTTTCTCCTATACATACATTGGGGGTGAGCAATCGAACTGGTATAATTTGGGAAATGGTTCGAACCAAGTAGAATCACCTGGTCCACAAAGAGACTGGTCCAATTCCCGATCCCAAAAACTAAAACCGACCTTAACTGATTTAATTCCCAATTATATACCCCAAACCAGCTAGCTCTTCCAAGGTACTTGGAATCAAACTAGTTTTAAATAGGTTTATCCCCAATTCTAAATAAATTCTTTTACTCTTTTTTTCTTCTTTTTTGTTTCATTTTATCATATATTTGTTGAAATTGAATAGATTTGACATATTATTCTCAAGTAAAAAGAATTATATTCATAGTTGACACATGTATAATGTATATATGATAAAATGAGACAAAAAAGAAGAAAATGAATCTTCAGCCGGTTCTCAAAGGTCACTATGGAATTGAACAGTTCAGTTCCAAGCTAATTCCAAAGTTAACAGAATTGATTCTAATTCTTAAAAATTGAAACCGACCCTAATAGAGTAGGTTTGCGGTTCCAAATCTCGAACGTATCCACTCTAAAACTAATTACCCCTAACATACATATGACAACATAATAGAGGTATCATTCCACATGATTATAATGTTGTATAATATTATTTCCTCGGTAACTTTGGAGAAGCTTCTCTGTGGATCCTCTCATCCATGGATCCAAAGTTATCACAGCCATTGATCAACGCGACGTATACATGAAGATTAGCTCTTATGGACTTGATCCACGAAACAATATTTCACTAGTAATTATGGCCACCCAAAAATACCCAAAAAAAAAAAAAATCATCCTCATTTGAATCCATGAAACTGCCGCTTGGTGACAAATGAAGAGTAGGGGGGACAGACAGCTCACCACCCCCAAACCAGCTGGCTCGATCACTTTCAACCCTTGTCTTTGGGCATGCAATCGACACGTCAGCGCCAAGTGGATGCATTAACTGTCGGACGTGGATTTATATATATTTTTGGACCATCACCCAAATCATGGGCTGGGAGTATTTTGTCCCTTTTCATGACGAAAGTGGCCTGTGAGAGACACCATGATAAATCGATGATGATGGCGATGTGGAAAGTGATAGGTCCATCATGGTATTCATGCGACCAAACGGCTACGGCTATCATGACTATTTATACTCTCTTTGCCCTCGTGGCTTCGTTTGATGGCCAAAATACATTTGAAAAGAAGAGGTTGTATTTTAATTTTGGAAAGGGTTTTTTTCATTTGGAAAAAATACTGTATATCCCCATGAAATTGGCACGATTTCTTGAAGTTTTCAACCAAAAAAAAAAGAATCAGGCCTCATCATTTTGAATTACTCTCTCTCTCTCTCTCTCTCTCTCTCTCTCTCTCTCTCTCATATCTTATCAACGGCCAAAATATTCTCAAACCCCATCGATCAAACCAAAGAAGGCACATATGGCAGCTTTTACTTGATTAAATTTCAGGTTTTAAAAGGAAAAATACAAATAAAATTAATATTTGACTTAGGAATTAACTAGATAATCAAATTAGCGAGTTGTGATATTTGAATTATCTAGTAAAAGGAAAACCCTCTTTGCAATAAAAAACAAAAGATTTTACTTTTTATACAGAGTCCCGCGTGTCACCAACGAAGATAATCCTTAAAAGGTGGTTTGTTATTTTAAATTTTTCTAAGGATGTCTACAATTTTTATTTTTTATTTTTTGGATGACCATATGGGATGAAAATAATTGGAATATGGACAAGGAACGTACCAGTAACAACCTAGCACTCACAACAAGGGGCCGTACACAGGGCCCCAATTCTCATTCAGGCCCACCAAGCTAGATAAACTCGAAGTTGCGAAATATCTTGTTAACTTCAAAGATCAGATAAAATCCGAGTAATCATCCTATAGACGGAATCTTTTAGACTACGTTTGATCATCCGGATTTCTAACTAGGATAGGACTGGATAGGATAGGATATGAAATCCTGAGATTTTTCTATATCCTTTCATATCCTATCTACTGTTTGGTGAATTGCAGCATTAAAGTCGAATATATTTATATCATATCATGTATAATTTTTTTTAATATAAACGGCACATCATTATAAATAAACCTAAAAATTTATAAACAGAGATAATAAAAATCTCTTGTGACATTATTCCTTATTTTTATTTTCTTTTTTAAATTATTTTCTTTATGTTTTTTTAGCCTTTCATCATTCTTTAATAAAATTTTATCAAATAGTAAACTGTACCAACATACCTAAAATACAAAAATACCTAAAATATATAATAAATATAAATATATAATTTATAGATTTGAATGTTTATTATAAAGATAGAATTAAAGTTGAATATATAAATTAAAATAATATTAAATTAAAAAATAAATGTTAATTTCTTAAATTATCATTTTAATATTATTTATATTGAAATATAATTTTAATTTTGTTAATTTAATAAGTTTGTTATTCTAGAAAAATAATTTTCTTATTATGGGACATTAAAAATCCTATCCACCTTTATCACACCTCCTCTATGGGATAATTTTATCCGACCTATATCTAACTTTATCCTATCCTGAGTAAGACCAAATATAGGATATGATAAATTATATCCTACCCCGAATTTTATCCTGACTGCCAAACGCAGCCTTAGATTTGAAGCCAATGGGGATTTAGATAAAATAAAAAGGTTAGAAATTTGCACTCGAAACCTTGTCAATTTGCAAATTCACTCTTCACCCATCAAACCAATCCCGTGCAATATACAAAAGGAAAGCCGCATAGGACGAGTGAAGCAAAGAAAATCTTCACTCTTGGAAAGCATGAAATTTTACGTTGGAACTGATTTGTCTTAAACTTTTGGATTAGGTCAAATGAAAATAATAATAAGCTTTGAAAAAAATTAAGTAGAAGAAGATATTAATCGACGAGTCAATTCGTGGATGAACCGTTGACCAAGACCAAGAAAACATGGATCCACCCCACGATGCGCTGGAAGGGTTTCCCGAATCGATTCAAGAAAAAGTCAACATATGTGGCACTTACTTCGGCTGACTCCCATGCCTAGAATTCAATGATGTCATTGACTCAACGTAACATCTTAAGGACGAAACTTTCGCAAAATATCATGATCTAACAAATATCTTTAAAACCTAATCGCACATATGCCTGAAGTATTATTTAATGAAGAATGTATTCGCTATCGATAATAATATATGTCTAACTATTTTCATAAGCAATAAAAGTAACAATATAAATTATTATTTTTAGGAAAATATTTTTCAAATTATTTATTTTTCATAAAATAAATATACTCTAAATAATTAAATTATATATCTGTCGCCAAGAAAAAGAATATATATATATATATATATATCTTAGCTCCACCATAAATTCTCTGCCACCAAGATAAAGCCCCCTACCTACCCAAAAACCAAATAAATGGGCATTTATATATTCATGTTCAAATTGGATGAAAACCAAAGATATCTGGCCGATGAATCAAGAGCGATGACTCTCATGAATCCCCATTGAATGGCTTTTCCTTTCGCCTTCTCGAACTCTCTCGTTGATCGCCAGATCCAATCTAAAGTTGGGTCTTGCTCGATTATCGATAATAATTTTGAATTCAAATCATTATATATAATATAGTTTTCTAGTGTTATGAGAGTATTTTGAGAGAAGGCTTAGCTTAATTATAATAGTATATCTTTTGCTCTCTTAGTTTAAGGAAGAGGGGCTTTTATTTAATCTTTAATCTGAGGAGGTCCATGTGACATGATTTGGATAAATCTTGGTTCTTGGGTTTTTTTTTTCTTCTTTTTTTTTGTCTTGTCCAGAATCCGCATGTGAGGAGACCGAGAAAATCACCTCTGATTAGTGTTTGTTTGGAAGCACTTTTTCTCCCTTTTCAGCCTTCTTTTTCTGGGTCAATGCCTTTTAATATTCAGCAATAAGTTCTTTTCAAAAAAGATTAATTTACAGAAATTTAGGTCATTAAAATTTGCCAGACTATACTTGCGATAGTTCTACTTGTTTGGCAACCATTGCAATCAGCGACATAAACATCCAAAACATCCCAAGAAGGCAAGGACCATTTTGCCTCATCGTTGGTACAATCATAAATAGGGTTCTCTCACCATAAAAAATTATCAATGTGGACACTGAAATAATTTTTGCACTAAGGACTTTCTTGGACAAACCAATCATTGAAAAAAATTATTTACGCAATAAATTCTATTCCGGCGCTCGATTAGTCATACGTGCCAAAACATTTTCGAGTTTTGTCATCTCGAGACCCACTTCAAGAGGTGATGTACAACTACCGATTAGTAGCTGATGTTCTAAAGATTAACAGTCGTTAATCTAGGACAAATTATCTCCGCGGCACGCTAATCGAGAAAAGCCTTAACGAACGGTGAAAGCCTGGGGGTAGCCATGGAAAAATGAATTGGCAAGGAAAAGCACCAACCGTCCAACCCCCCACAGACCCCTAGAACGGTCGGTTTCTCGAAAGAGCAGCAGAGAGAAGGGGGCCAATCGTGTCGCTCCCACATTCAAATCCGACAGATCCCCGAAGCTAAAAGACAATTTAGATTCCCCATTTTTCGGGTCACGAAAATAGCACGCGAGCGCGCAACGATCCAGCCCGATCCGCCCGGACCAAACACTATGTATGTTAGAGATATTTATTCTATCAATGTAGATGATGACGATATGGAGGAGAATTACAAGATAAGTTTTAAAAACTTATCGTGATGACAGAATAAATATTAATATTTTGCTTTTTTACATTAAATTTGAAACTTGCAATTATGATGCACTCTACTCTAATACTTTTGTTATGCCGATTAGTTTTAACTTTTAAGCGAAAAGAAATTGCATGTGACATTTCTTAAATTTGAAACTTCACGATGGTTAATAACACTCAAACGTTGATAGTAGATTTATATATAATTCTTCCTAATTTTGTAAAACTTGAATCGAAATTTGACAGGGGATTAAAAGATATACTTTTTTTTTTGTCAAATCTTATGCGAGTGCAGCTACTTTTGAGATCACGATGTAAATTCTATTTGCTAAATTTATTGAGTTAGATTTTAAGGATAAGAGGAGAACAGTTATACAACATTTCTAAATCATAACAAGGCTTGCAAAACATATGGAGAGGACATGCAGGGAAATAGAATATAAGTAAGAGCATGCAAAACGGACCATCCAAATCAAAAACTACCCAAACCGGATTGGATCGACCAATTTGGAGTATTCGTCTAGTTCACGATTGTTAAAATGGGACCGGTATCCAGGTGGTTTGGTTTTTTGGATTCCAAGGGAGAACTGAATTGGACGAGAATGAATTGAGTACATATACTTTTTTGAAAAAAAAAAAATCATTTTTATTCCTTCGTAACATATGGCATCAAGTAGTGGGAAATTTTTTTTATCAATTGTAAGTCTTAGGACCAACCGGTTCCCAGTTCCCAATGGTCCTCTTGGTTCAATTCCTAGTTCTACCTTGAAATTGGACTAGATTGAGAACATATCACCTTTAAATATAAGTGGTTATCCCAATGAACAAATATCCTATGCGCTAAAGAAAATTTGGAAAAAAAGAAAATAAAAAAGAAAGTAAGGTAGTTGGTGATGATTTTAGCTTAAAAACACGGAGGAGGTGTAAATGAAGGGAAACTGAGTATACACCTGCATGACACACACCTCTCGATGAAAGAAAAAAAAAGGCAGGGGGTGCCCACCACCCATTGCAGCTGTCTCCAGCCCATTTCCCTCCCAACCCTCTTGCCCTTCACTCTCCTCTTTATAAACCCCTACTCCCACTCCTCCTCCTCCCCACCACCGCCACCGTCACCGCCCGCCGCCGCCCAGAAACAGAAAAATGTCGCCGGCCCACTTCGCTCTCTCTCTCCTCCTCCTCCTCTGCCCCTCCGACGCGTCCCTCGCTCCCCACCAGCAGCAGCAGAAACCCCAGACCGTGACCTTGAAAACCAGCCCCGACCCGCAGATCCAGTACCACAACCCGAAGCTCCCGCCGCGGCCCCTCTCCCTCTCCTCCTCCAAGAAGTTCGAGGGCTCCTCGGACCTCGTCCAGCTCCGCTACCACATGGGCCCCGTCCTCTCCAACTCCCCCATCAACCTCTACGTCATCTGGTACGGCCGCTGGGCCGCCCCGCAGAAGCTCCTCATCAAGGACTTCCTCCTCTCCATCTCCCACGCCTCCACCGGCGGCCACCGCTCCTCCGCGGCGGCGCAGGCTCGGCCGCCGTCCCCCTCCGTGGCCGAGTGGTGGCGCACCGTGTCCCTCTACACCGACCAGACGGGCGCCAACGTGTCCCGCAAGGTCGTCGTCGCCGGCGAGCACGAGGACGTCGCCTGCTCCAACGGCCGCTCCCTCACGCGGCTCTCCGTCCAGCAGGTCATCGCCACCGCCGCGCGGGCCGCCCGGTTCCCCGTCGACCACCGCAACGGCGTCTACCTCGTCCTCACCGCCGAGGACGTCACGATGCAGGACTTCTGCCGCGCCGTCTGCGGCTTCCACTACTTCACCTTCCCCTCCATGGTGGGGTACACGCTCCCCTACGCCTGGGTCGGCAACTCCGGCCGACAGTGCCCCGAGGTCTGCGCCTACCCATTCGCCATCCCCGGCTACATGGGCGGCGCCGCCGCCGGGGGGCCGAAGCCGCTGTCGCCGCCGAACGCGGACGTCGGGGTGGACGGCATGATCAGCGTGATCGGGCACGAGCTGGCGGAGCTGTCGTCGAACCCGCTGGTGAACGCGTGGTACGCCGGGGAGGACCCGACCGCGCCGACGGAGATCGGGGACCTCTGCGAGGGGCTCTACGGGACGGGCGGCGGCGGCGGGTACATCGGGCAGGTGATGAGGGACGGAGGAGGGCGGAGCTTCAACATGAACGGCCAGCGAGGGCGGAGGTTCTTGGTGCAGTGGTTGTGGAGCCCCGTGCTGAAGGCTTGTGCCGGTCCAAATGCTTTGGACTAAATTTTTAAATTTCAAAACTCTCTCTCTCTCTCTCTCTCTCTCTCTTTCCAAATTACCTTTTTCTTGAAAGTGATTTTTTTCACCTTTTTTAAATTTTCCTGGGCTTTTTTTTTTGGAGATAAAAAAAAAATGGGTTTGAGGAGATTGGAGGAGGAGCATCATGGAGGAGGTTGGAGTAGAAGCTCGAAGAAGATAGGAGATGAGATAATTTTCTATTTTTCTTTATCCCCTGATTTTTTGTTTCCTTTTAGCATTTAGAATTTTTACTTAGATGTAAAAATTTCATGATAGATGCTTTATATATATATATATATATTATATAAATATTATTTTATTTCTTTTTATATTGTACATGGCTGAGTGAAAATTGTAAGTGGATCTTGTTAGCTTTGAAATCTTGGGATCTTAACCTTTTTTTATCAGTAATTAAGTAGTGGTGAGCACTCGATTAACTTACTAATCTAGTCAATACTACTATGCCTTCACGGACAATTTGGACTTATTGAGACAATAAATTGATTCTTTTGCTATTTTAAGTCAATTTAAGTCTAAATCTTATACCCCCAGATCTGAATCATCTGGTCGGCAGGATATTTTTTTTTCTCTGATTTGATTAGTCTTTTAGATTTTTTTTATGGTAATAAAAGCATTTTTAGGAAAAGCGTGTTTAATGAGTATTTTCCATATTACGTGTAAAGTCAATTGTCGAATTTGGTATCCATTTCTTTTATATAGAATTAAAACACTCTTCTCATTCCAACATAAGAAAAGAAGAGAGCATTTAATAAAATTGACTATCAAAATTCGATGTTGTCTTCGAATGATTATCTAACAAACATCCTGCTTTTGTGATGGTAGATTCTCATATTGGAAAATTTTTACCCATAATTTCCTTTCCTGCTGAATCCATCTCAAATCAGGCATGCGCTATAAGAAATGAGTACTACTATTAAGGGAACTTTTGAATTCGATGTCCCACTTTTAATCTCCAAATTTGTCCCTATAATGAAATTTGATTGAAAAAAGTGGCTTTAAAAGCGTGAACGCGTAATATTCTCGGAAGAAATTTTGCTAACAAATAACTGTACAAGATAGCCATGGATTGATTGCATGAAAATGGTAGTCTTTGTTCCTTTCCATCTTCCCATATCATTAATTTTCAAATTGTTATTTATCTTTCATTTTATTGCAATTTTTTAATTGATTAAAAAAAACTAGGCACATGCTTAATTACTAACTTCATATAATAATATTTGCACGCCCGAAAATGAAAGCTAGTTGTAAATGGTGTTACTATATTACACATGAGTCCAAAACCCTAATATGGCATTAATTCTATAAAGCATGATGAATTATTGACAACCACTACTAATCGTTGTACATTGCTACTCTCAACTCTAACACCAAAGTCAAAAAAGAGCAAAAGGTGTGCCCTACATAGAAAAAGGAAGGAAAAAAAAACTAATCTCTAATGATCACTAATACACGTGATGATCATGTGAATGTTCTTACCCATTATTAGCACACACAAGCCAAACATACCCACAAACGGCCTGAGGTCGTATTAGCCTATCCGAGCCCAATTCATCCTCTTCGGGTTTTTGATCGATGACTAGAGTAGAGTGAAGCGACATTCGATTTGAGCCATGCACAACTCAACAAAACCCACGAGGTCATTGGACTCCAAAAAATCCCTAATGATCATTATACACATGATAATCATGCGAATGTTCTCATCCATTATTAGCATACACAAGCCGAACATACCCGCAAACGGCTTGAGTTCGAATTAGACTATCTGAACCCAAATCATCTTCTTCGAGTCCAAAGAAGAAATTAGAGTAGTAAAAGTAGAAACCGAGATCGGCTTTTCAATCATTGAGTCAAGTAAAGTGAGGTGACATTTGATCTGAGCTATGCACAACCCGACAAAACCCACAAAGCCAATCACGGCCTTGACCCTTCGTACTCATCCATCTTACTGTTCTAATCAAAAAGGCCTAAGGACCACAGATGAAACTGTGCTCACCATGATTGAAAGCTAAGGAGCATCGAGGGCAACTTTCAATTTCAACAGGACGGTCGATGCCGGTGGATGGACAGAGACACTTTTTTGATGCTGTATAAAAGTCAGTTTTTAACAGTGAGAGAGAGAGAGGCATCGGTCAGTGATCACCAGCTAATGCGTGGGGAGCGGGCCCCCGGCGAGTGGAGGGATGATTTGATTTGTTTTTTGGTCACTTTTACAGCCCATTGCCAAACAGGCAAAGACCACAGCAAGCTCCCTCCACACGCTTTTGTTTGCTCTGTTTTTTCCCCTTTGACAAGGGCGTAGTTTGAAAAGGAGCTTTTAGGGTTCTGTTGTATGGGAGAGAGGGAGAGGGGAGGGTCCCCTTTAGTTGGGAGGGCAGCTGTTGCCTCCGTGAAGAGAGGGATGGAGGAGAGAGAGAGAGGAGGGGACAAATTTCTTTTTTGAGAGGTTGGACATTCAACCACCTTAATAATCATGGACAAGTTTCAACTTGTCATGATCTATGCCCATCGAAATTAAGGACCCTTTTCGCGTTAGTGTTCGCCATCCACCGTCACTTGGATCGATACAAGGGGTCAATCAATTGAGGATTCTGAGCAATTGAGCGACAACAACAACATAGGGCAATGAACGACAACGACAAAATAGGGCAACGTTGCGGTGCCTTTGGGACCTCCATCAAAGAGAAAATAATCTCGATTGCATGGGGAGATAGCATTTGTAGATCGAAAGTTCATGTAGGATCCATTGTTTTGATGGCTATCGTTGATTCAATCCACGAGAGTTCACATTTGGAAACATACTTAAGTTTTGTTAGGACGAAGAAAACATCTTAACCCACCCATGCATGGCTATGCTAGTTGAGGCCTGACCTCTTCACTGCTAGGTCAAGGGTTCGACTCTCAGAGTCTGTCACAACTCCAAGAGTAATTTCGTGACTTAAGGGGGGCCTCTGGCTAGTGGCTTGCTGGGCTAATCTTTTCCGAAGTATAGTCGGTGCTGTATTCCCATAAAGTGAGTTAGGCTGGATCCTTGACATAAAAAAAAGAAAAAAAATATCTTAACGCAATCGTGTAATTTTTAGTCTTTTTTCATGCTCCTTGTGTTTTGGAAAGTATTTTTCCATTAGCATTGGTACTCACTAGTCAAAAGGAGGGGTATTAGCGGATTCCTCATAAGCAAGATGGATAGAACAACCATTGTTTCAAGAAAGTTATAAAAAAAACAGAAAGTGCAAGAAAAAATCGAAATGCAAGAGGAATATTGCTATGTCATGCGATGATATTAATCCCATTTGTTGATTTTTTTCGGAATCATGTGAAACTTAAATGATACGTGCACGCTTAAATCAAAGAAAATGCATCTTGAGTTTAGCGTGTGTACTCCGTTTCATTGCAAGTAGACAAAAGAAAGTGATATGACAATTCTATATGATATGTCTATTGTAATGTTACAAATCATTATTATTTGTAGGAATGGCGATTCCCACTTTCGATGTACACTCCACATGAATGTCCAAATTCAATTGCACTGTGCAAAACAGTCGAGGACGATGGGGAAAAATATCCCCAACATCTCTAAAACCAAGCAAGACACCTTTGGTACTTTGATTTTCGGGTCCACGAGAGGTGGGCCCCACTAATCGGTCCTTGAATTGGAGAAGAGAAAAAAGAAGGGCTGTCCTCCTGTCTTTCACTTTTCCCTTTCCCAAGCTTGAGTTGGAGAGCTTGTTGCGTGCTTGGAGGGGAGCAAAATGGTGAAAAATGAAGGTTTTGTGGTTAAAATGAAAATATAAAAAGGATAATAAAATTAAAAATCTCAAACCGGTACTCCACGATGCATTTTTCTCGACTTAATTTTAATCTTACGAAAAATTCCAAATTAGTGCCTCGTGACACGTTTATCCCGATTTAATTTTTATCTTACGAAGAATCTTGAGTCGGTATTCTTGATCGAATCTGACCTATGTGGAGAGTAAATTTGGGTCAGTGATATCAATTTGGATTTTTTTGTGGATCGAAAAATAGTTTAGAAGAAAACATGTTACAAATATTAGCTTGCAATATTTTGGGAGATGAAAATTCGTACACGGTAAATTTATTATGGAGCACCGTTTTGGGGATTTTAAAGGCAAACAACCAAAATTCGACCAAAAAACAAAGACAAAGGGAAATGTTTTGGAAAGGTGGTTTTCACTCCCACTTTCCTCATCCAACATCCCAATCAATGCTGGCTTGGCCTTTGCTAAGAAAAGAAAGGATGACATGTGCATCCAACCACTTGGAGGAAATGCTCATACGGAGGAAAAGGTACTTCGGCTCATGGGCATGGGCAGGGGCAGTGTCAAGAAAGTTTAAAATTCCCTTCGTCTTGCTTGAAATCACATTAAAAAAAAATTTGTGCATTTCGGCACTTACATTTTGCCTAATCCATCAACTATCAACTACTGTGGACATGGTCGAATAACCCGTACTATTACAATCACAAAGGTAGCAGCTCAAGCGGGTAAGGGCTTACTTTCAAGTGATCGGGAGTCTGTATTTCGCGAGCTTGAGGATTAGACTCTTAGCGACTAATCCACTTTAGAATGGGTTTGTGTCCATTTGGCACATTCAGAGGTCAATCTATGAGTATAGTGTGTGGCGGTCCATCGAGGAAGCTAATTAGATGGAACTGCTAGCCACGCATAAAAACACTCACCGGACTTTACGAATTAACAAAATAAGATTTTGCTAAACTTTGACCTCATGACACCAATTAATAATTAATTGACAAGATATTACAATTTTAATGCATCGGTTCTTTATGCTTTATTAATAGTTGGAAATTCGAGTATTTTCTTATTAATTACAGGAAGGCATGTGACAATAGGGAAAAGCCTCAGCAAGAAAATGTTTAAGGGTTGAAAGAATTATTTGTAGATATTTTGATTGGATGGCACTATTTCCACCCTTTATGTATGGCTGTCGTCAACTCGTTTTGGGTTAAGTCTTGTAATGAGCACAACCCTCGTGTATAGTTGCCACTACTAAGTTTGGGACCTTGAATAAATTGTCGCTGATGCTGAAGCTCACCAACTAGCTAATCAAGCGTGAGCCCCACCTTAGGCAAATTCCTCCTTTTGCTCCTCAATCTATGGGGGACAGCAGGGCTAGGAATTGGAGTGAAGTCGTAATAAGGTAGTCATATTGGAAGATGTGGTTGGGTCACCTCCTTTTCAGGGAAAGAAATTCTTTGATGTAGTAAATTAAGAGAGTTCATATATATATATTTGGATTATCTTTTTGACAAAACTCATTTCTATGAAAGTCAAATCTAAAAATAAAAAGGAAAATAATACCTTTCTTTTTCGTATGAGTAACATAGTGCCCTTAATATGCATGGAGTACCCACAATTTACAAAAGTAATACATGTCAAATGCTTCATTATGGCAACTGAATTCTAGATAGAATATAAATAAATTAATAAAGGAATGTGGCCACTGCTACAATTTTTAATTAAATGATCGAGGTTTAGTGAAAACTGGGCATTTTACTCGACAATATAGAAAATAAATAAATTTACTGAAAATTCTTCTTTTCAACAAAACTAAATTCTACAAAAATAAACTCTAACATTAAAAGGAAAAAATAGTGCCCACAATGAACAAAACCAAAATATGTGGAATTCTTAATAATGACAATTAGATCTTATAGAGAAATAGAAAAACTAAAAAGGAAGAGTAAACAAATTTAGGAATATCGCTCTATATTACAATTGAATGATTGAGGGTAATTTTATATTTTTTGTTGAAAATTGGGTAAATTTAGTTATAGAGGGGTGAAATAGCACCGCCCTTTCGATGATGGGCAGTAATCATATGATACATGCATTACATGTCTTGAGGATATTTAGAAATTGGTCAAACTACACCTAATATTTTATGAAAAAATGGTTAATACCTTGAAAAACTCCAAACGAGTACATTTGTGAAAAATTTACCTAAAACTAATTTTTTGATCATGAAAAATTTCAAACTGGTGCACCCGTGACAAATTTACCCTGACTAATAATAAAAAACCTTAAACTAGTACACTTGTAACAAATTTACCCATAACTAATTTATTCAACCGCCAAAAATCACAAACTGGTACATTTGTGATAAATATACCCTCCGTTAAATTAGATTAATACCACGAAAAATTACAAAAATTATATAATTGTAACAAACGGAGAATAAAATCCCAAACTGATATACCAATTAACTGTTATGTGTCATTCAACTTAGTAATTTGATAGTAAAATTTAACGAAAATTAACAGATGGTAAATTTGTCACAATTATATCAGTTTGGATTTGATTAGAGATGATGCAAACTATTTGACGAAAACTCTATTTTGAAAATTTTATTTTCCTAAAACTTTTTAAGTTCCTGTGCTTATGTTGCTCGTTGACTTCGTCCATAGAAACATAATATTCATTGGGCTTGAATTTTTGGAAAAAAAAAAATTTCCCGAAGTTACAATCGACATGTGTTGATTTTAATAAATTTATTTTGAACCTTTTAAACAATGCACCTGGCCAATAATCTGGTCAAACTGAATATATTTACAAATGATTTGATCAGCTTGAAACAACGGCAAAGCTTATTTAACTCCGTTAGTTCATTCAATTGATCAAAGGAAGACCCTTTATAATCTCAACTCTCAGCCGCCTTTAACGGTGGAACCTGCCACGTGTCAAGCTCGCCGGAGGATCTTGAGACACTTGGCATGCCACGTGGGACGAGGAAGCATGCACAACTGAGAAACCCTCCCTCCTATAAATTCCCAGAAGAGCTTCACTTCCATGGCGGCGTTTGGTGTTGCACGGTCCCTCACAGCCCAAAAAGGAAACGAAGAAAGAGCTGAAGAAGATGGCGGATCGGAGCGGACCATGGCTGGCTGCAACGACCGGTGCGGCTGTCCCAACCCCTGTCCCGGCCGCGGCGCTTGCAGGTGTGCATCATTGGAAACTTTGCACTATCTTTTTCATAATACTCAATGCCATGCCTTAGTTACACTTATATATGATGGACCGGTGGGATTATGTGTTAATCAATCGGGATGCTTTCTAGATGTATGTTATAATTAATTGTGATGCCTTAATTACGCACTGTCCGCATTTATGTCAATATCCTTTTAATCTCGAATTGAATTGAACTATGCATCCACATGAAGAAATGATCGAACGTTTAATTTTGAATAGGTGCACGTCGATCAACAGGGCCTCGGACGGAGACGAAGCTCACAAGCGGTGCTCGTGTGGCGCGCATTGCAGCTGCAACCCTTGCCCGTGCGCCAAGACAGAGGTCGCCACCGGCACCGGCACCTGCCGTTGTGGCAATGGCTGCACGTGTGCCACGTGCGCCGCTTGAGTTTGGTTGATTTTTTTTTTTTTAATCTTTTTTTTGCTACCTTTTCCGATTTGGGGTATGTGTTAGCTGATCTAAAAGTAGGTATTTTCCACAAAAATAAAACGAGGCCGCCCTCTATATCTGCTGAATGGATCTAATCTCGCGAACTGTTGGAGTTAGTCGCTATTGAGGGGTGCAATTTGTTTCGAATATCATCGAGTTTGACGGGATTGCCCTGTCATAATAAATTTTGAGATTTCCTATGAATTATTTCATGTATTATTTTGGTAATGAATAGAAATTTCTTTTGACAAAAAAAAATTATCACTGTGTTCGATACTATGTTGTCGCATTCAATCTAAGTCGGTTCAATCCAATTTCTCTTTTTATATATAAATTAAAAGATGTATCATGAGCAATCTTGCAATGAACATTCTATAAAGGAAGTATTTATCATTTTTGTGCAAAAACGTTTGATTTGGTTCTAGAATATTTTATTGAAATGCAATTTTTGTCTCGCTATTAGCAAGAGGAGTGAATATGCATCCAGCATACTCCTTGTCTTTTTTAATCTTTTGAAATAGGGCTTTCCTAATAAGTTAGACATCGCACAAAAAAAAAAAAAACTTGGGGATTACTTTTTTTATATTTATAATTTGCGTATTCGATCTAGCTAATTAAAAACATATTCTTTTATGAAAGGAAGCCACAACCTTTTTCCCCAATAAGCGAAGGAGTACAGATATAGCTGATTCGAGAGACGTCAAATTAACATAAAAATAGGCCTTCTTAATTTTATTTTCAGAATTGGCAACTCGTGCATGTAAAGTAAAAGTTATATTATGTGGATCCAAAAAATGCGTTATATCATCGACCTGTATTCTCACAAGGTGCTCTCCAACATATGCGTATTTCGTTATGTGTCAAGCACATAAAATACCGTATTTCTAAACAGTGCCTAAAAAATATTTTAGCGAATATAAACACAAAAAGTTAAAGAGAAAAAAATGAAAGGGGAAGTATGAACTAGGAAGAAAGAGCAGGTGAAGTTGAAGTAGCATCAGAAACTGCCCTTCTTCATAAGTGGTTAACAAGTAGTTAATCCGATTACTTTCATATCGTTTATTTCGATGAAAATGAATGATTTAAAAAAATGAATAAAAAATATCACCATCATCCACGAAAGTATTTGAATATAAATTAATCATTGATAATGAAGATATCTTCAATCGACTAATTATTTCAGGCAATACAAATGATCATTGTAGGAAAATATTTTTTGAATCATTAAATAAATGAAACCATTTAAATAGTTTTGGTTTTAGAGTGGAATCGGACCAAATTCGTTTTCAATCCAACCCAAATTCGTTAATCGTATCAAATTTGATGCATTGTAACTTTGGATCGAGCTTGTTTTGTGTATGGGCCTCCATGAGCATGCACAGCCACCTCGCTGATCAACGTCGTTTCAGTAAGACACTTGGCCCGGTTCAATTCAAGTAGATTATGTCTCTTTTTAAATCCACCGTATGATGTGACATTGGGCAAATCAATCTAAATTCGAGCTAATTCCCTCATAAACCCCCAACTTTAAGTCTAATCTTAACTCCACCCAAGACTTTATATATATATACATATTTAAAAATAATCGCTAACTTTCACGCTTATCTTAAATCTATCTGCATGTCGAAAAATTGCCATGAGTATTTTCAAGATTATCAATATCATGAGGCTACTGTTGTTCTATACGAAGGTGATGGTATTGATGAAGACACGGATTTTAACGATGATTCTTTAGGTCTTGATGTTGATAATTTTGCAAAAATTATGGCGATTTTTTAACGAGTGAACAAATTTGAGACCATCGTGAAAAATGAGGGAATCTTTCTATGTGAAAATATAGTTCATGGAAAAATTGAAATTAGACATAAACTGGAGGATTTTTTTTAAGGGAATTAGGCCATCTAAATTCTCGAGAGTTACCTAAACCTACTGCAAAAAGGAGGAAGTATTTCCTTGCATGATGCTAATCTTGCCTAAAAGGGGGAAATATAGGTCATGTTCATCACAGTCTCGTACTTAGGGTTTGACAATTCGGGTTAACAAGAAGTCAACGTGCTTGTACTTTATGTAACTTCCTGCTAGCATGAAACATTTTAATTTTGATTCTTTAGCTAACGAATCAATGTGCAGTAGAAAGATGCCGATTTGTGTCATATCAATGTCCAGATCAAATGTCTCGTGTCGTTCTTTTGTATCTTTTTTCACTATAATTCGTGTTTAATCTCGTGTAGTATTCATAGCGCATACGAGCCCGGTCCATATTACTAGACCTACTCTTATTTAAGGAAAAAAGTTGGGCACTCAGCTTTATGACCTTGCAGAAGTACTTAATCAACTATAATTGAGATTAGCAAAGAATTCATCGTTGTTTAAAATTCAAAGACGACTATAATATTAAAATTCAAAGACGACTATATTATACGCAACATCATTTTGAATTCATGAATTTGACTATGCCCAAAAAAAGTGACGTGTTGAAGGCTGTTAGAATAATTATGATGATAGTGGTGATTGTGAGATGAAGCATAAATTTTACTTTAAAACAAGACAAATATTTGCAAAAGCCTAATCCAAGAAGGGCGATATATATAACATATATTGTAGAACATACATGTTGATGAAACGCGTCGAGCACCAAAGGTAACGCCTCGTTAGCTATTGGGTCCATAATTGACATAAATCCGTTAAATTTTCTTTTTGTGGGAAACAGTTAAGATAAACTCTAATCTATGAGATACCCTACCAATTTCATGGTCTTAGTAAGAGGTGAGCCAAAGTTCAAATCAGTTACGAAGGACGGATCCATAATTTTTTTTTTCTTTTTGGGGGCTATATGATCCATGACAACAAAGAAAATCGGGAGATTCGTTTTAGATGTAAAAGTAGTGATCTCAGGCCTAAAAAGTACGACATAATTAATGTTTCGTTTATCTGTAATGGTTGTATTCTACAATTATTCATCGATTATTGCCAATTTGCAAGGGCAATTTGCCCTCATTGTGACTTTTGTATATATGCTTTTTTTTTTTTTTTGGTAATTTAACGGAGGCAAAACTCAATTTGGAAAGTCAAAATAGTATGAGATTACTAAGAAGACATTCAAGACATAAAAATTTTCCGTAACAACGGCAAGAAAAAGACTGAGGGCACAAATTGTAAGCTCATCCATGCTGATGATTTAAATACCGATTAATTTGTACTTGATGTTATAAGATATTAAACCCGTCTCCTGTTCTTGACACTCAAATTTGTCCCTTAATCACTAAGCAATGCCATAGGTTAGTTCAAATACATAGATTTGAAGTATAGACCTCTCTTTAATTGTGTTGACACCAAAAAATGACCATTTATTATTATTATTATTATCAACATATATTATAAAAAATTGAAGAGCAGAGTTTGGTCAACAATGAACAGAGCAATCAACAATTTGAGGAAATTGACCACTTGTTATGGAAGTCATCGACAACATCAATTATTGACAAGAGCTTTTATCAAGACCAAAGAAATTGATGACAAAATCATCAACAGCTAGCAATCGATAAGAAGACATAACTCCTGAGTAGTTATATTTGTTGCCACTAATTTAGGGATTTTTAACTTCTTATGGATATTTATTCTATATAAAAAGAGTTAATGGATAATACGAATTTTTGTAATCACCGTTAAGAAGTTATTTATTATCTGAATTCCAAAACTGTAACCGCTTTATATACTGTCTAGTGTGGGCTATAAATAACCACAGCCTATTCTTTGTATACCTTTATCAATCACCTACTCTTTACACGCCTCTATCAATCAATCTAAGAAGTAAAAGTTCTCGTGAATTTATCCTAATCTTTACTTTTTTAATTTCCGTACTTTAGTCATAATTATAAATATCTTCGTCATCGGTGAAATTTCGACATTGTATTTTTTATCGTTGCATTTTGTTATTGATTAAATTTTGGCAAAACTTTTCATGTCATCAGGTTTCATCATTGCTTAAATTCCATTAAAGCATATTTGTTACTTATGTTCCATTGATATAATTCCTGTTGGTAATTACTGCAGAACCCGTCTCAATTTTAAGAAAGCCGAAAACGAATTTTAGTGAAAGATTCTCGATTGACGATTCAAATTTGATGAAACAAATTGACAATTAATGATGCATAATGCTGATATATGCTTTCATGAACCGCAGCAACGCGCGGACAACGGTAAAGATGAGAAAGGTGTGGATTAATGACCTTGGTGTGTTTGGACGAGGAGAAATACTTGAAGGGAAGGAACTTGAATTGGTAGAAATTATTATTAGGATTAATACTACGAAAAATCTCAAATTGGTACACCTATGATAAATTTATTCGAAATTAATTCTTTGACCACAAAAAACCCTAATATGATATACATGTAACTAATTTATCATTTTTACAATAAAATTTCTGAATTGGATAATATGTGACAATTCATGATGTACTAGTTTTGGTTTTATCCTCAATTTGTCACACATGTACCAATTTGTGATTTTTCGAGATATTAATCTAATTTAACAAAATTTAATGAAGGTTAATTTGTTACAAATCTACTAGTTTGGATTTTTTTTGGTAGTTAAAAATTAGTTTGTAGTACATTTATCATAGGTATATTAGTTTGAGATTTTTTGTATCTAAAAAATTAATTTAGGGAAAAAGTGTCACAAATGTATAAATTTGGGTTTTTTCATAATATTAATTCTTATAATAAAAGTCACTTAAAGCAATAGCTTTTGAATACGTCCAATTCACTTCCACTTTTCAAAACGATTTGCAGGCATTGAACAGTTACAACAAGAAAGCACGAGAGATATGTATCATGATTTCACAATGAATCCAATGTTTGATTTCCAATTCAAGAATTGAAGCTCGAGTAATAAATAATCCATGTAAATTATTTTCCGGATCGTACTTAAAGTTTAGCTCTCTCTCTCTCTCGATTTGCGACCCAATCCGGTATCTCGAACATTACCAGAGATTACTTTCAAAATCGATTGCTCACCGCTTCAAAAGAAAAAAAAAACCGCATGAGGCAGAATATCTGAAGGGAAAATGTGAATGTTTTCTTGCTCTTTCTATAATATTTTTCAAGACTCTTTTCTTGGCCATTTTTGGGCATTTCGATACTAGAAGTAGAGGTTTTCACTTCAGGCTTGGATGAGCCTATCAGTTTGTGGGAGCAACATCGTCACCGTCAGGAACCGAAATTGAAGGGTCACAAACTTGTTTCAGACTCCTAATTGACTGACAATGTCTTCTTTGACCGACTCAAGCGTTCTCAAATTTTTAGCTCGTCCATCTTCAATCATCAACACTACTACTACTACTACTATTACTACTCCTGCTACTATTGCAGCTGCTACTACTACTACTATTATTATTATTATTGGCGACTTCGATGAGTGTCCCGTAAAATTTATTGAGTATACTTAATTTAGAATAATTTGAATAACAACAAATTACTCATTTGTAAGAGGAGAAAGCTTTAGAAATAGGAAATTACTAAAAGGGTTTTAAACTTATTGTAATTGTGTTAATTTAATCATAAACATTCTTTTTTCTCCAATTGAGTTATAAATCTACCAATTGAGTCCATTCGCTAACTCCCAACTATTACTAAATTGTCAATAAAAAAGAAAAAATAAATACAAAATGTTTAGAACTCAATTGATAAAAATAAAAGGTCTATGATGAATACGCATAATTGTAATAGATTTAAGACTTTTTTAGTAATTTTATCTTTCAGAAAATGTTAATTTTTTAATAGGTGCTTATTAAATGCCTCCAAAATATTTACTCACAAAATCTTCATCGTCAGGGGGGAGTGGGGTGGGGACGATTTCAAGAGTGGGTTTTATTTCCCACGCGCCTGAAAAGCGAAGTTAAAGAAAGTACGAGAGTGAGTGTTAGAATAGGATTAGAATAGGACTGACCCAAAAAACAAAAAAAAATCATGAATACTATTGTAATTGTTATTAAATCGATGCATGTGACCTTAATTAGGATTTTGATTCATTATTGTTGGCAATAAACTTATCAGTTGGATTGACTTATTGGCTCTCTCGTACGTGCCAAATTTGACCGTGGACTTTCTTTTCGAGGTCGAGTTTGGGTCCACCCTTTTTTCTTCAATGTCTCGGACGCTTCTGTGATGACTTTTCTGGACCTTGAATGGTGGCGTTATCTATTTAAATGCCTGGAAGCCGATGTAACTTTCGTGTCCGCATTCGTTGTAATCGATCTCCTGTCCTTCATTAGCTTCAATCGTCCGAACCAAACCCGATCAACCAAGTTTCTCCACGGAACACGTCTCGAATGCGACAAAAAGGCCGGCGGAACCGATCATGACGTCCTACTTTATTCATCATGGAGAGTTATTCAATTAACTCAGTGTACATACTAAGTCAAGTTTGAACTAGACTGGTGGGACCCACATGAGCCTCTACTACTTTTTGATGATTCGGATTCACCGTGATACATTTGCAACAACACCCACGTAATGTTCCTCATTCAACGTGTATTTATATGGTATATCTTAGGGTTTTGGAATGGAGAAATGGTCTAATCAATCCTAAAAATATTGTACGGATGTCAATTCACTTACAAATTTTTCAATTTTACTAACTTTATCCTAAAACTTTGTATGAAATTTCATTATAGTCATTTCGATCAATTTTCACTAAATCGTTGACATGGTGATGTGCTATGTAGAATGGTTGACGATAATTGAACTGTCACATTAGTGATTTTCAGCAAAAAATAGCCAAAATAATTGTATTGTAATTTCGTCAAAGATTTATGACTAAAGTGACAAAATTAGAAATTTTAAAAAATGAATTGACATCCGTATAATAGGTTTATTATTGATTGGATAATTTTCCCTCCGCAAAGTTATAGCTAAAAGAAACCCTATGACGATTCATTAGCCTCAAAAGCTTTAGCTAATTAGGCAATTAGTTACTTAGAAGCAAAAGGCGATTAGACCCCAAAAACACCTCTTGAATTTATTAAGTGCGGCGGCACTCGACTATTGTTGGCAAGGGCACATGGGCCCTAGCCTATGGCTGGGGATGGTCCACTGGCAACCTCGCGTGGTTGAAAGTGTAAAAATAGAAAGAAAATAAAAGAGAAAATGAAAGAAAAAACAATTAAAATTTAGAAAAATATTATATCATTTAAATTTTTTCCATGTCAACGCTGAGTGCACCATGTAGGACCATCGTCATCTACATTAGCAATTCCTTGCCTAAATTGGTAGGATGGATTAATTAGTAATAATGTGAAAAGATTTATGATTAAATTGATCTAATTAAAATATTTATGATTGAATTGATACTAATATAATATGTTTATGACTTTTTTTGTACTTTTCATGTTCTCTTGCCATCCCCTACATGATCATTCGTTAAAAAAAATAATGAGAGCATAGTGTCAAATTTAATTAGAGTGTTTATATGGAGGAAAACTTCATAATAAAGGAAAATGCTTTATTAAAATCATTTTCCAGGAATCCTTTTCCCCTTTCAAGTTAGGGAGGTAAGGGGTTTGAGTCCCCACTTTCTCAGGAGAGTTGGGGTGGGGACGATTTAATTTTAAGTGTGGGTTTCGACTTCCACACCTTACAAGGAGGTAAAACAAAAGTTTAAGAGTGAGAGTTAGAGTAGGAGTACAGTAGAACCGACAAAAAAACAAAAACAAGTTAGGAAATTCAATTTTTTTAACTTTAAGCATACATACATACATACATACATACATATATATATATATATATATATATATATATATATATATATATATATATTACGTAAACGAACACACCTTTAATCTAACATTCTTTGTTTGTTTAGCAGAAAATAATTTCCGGGAAAATGTTTTCCAAATTTTCCGGCGTTCGTTTCATAGAAAATGAATTCCTTAGGGAAAATATTTTCCATGAAAGGAAAAAAGTCTTCTAAATCCTCACTTGATCTCTCTTATTTCACACTTCTACAAATCCTCACTTCCTCCTCCCTTTTTCTTTTTCTTCTTTTATTTTTCTGTTTGAACTATTTTTTAATTTTCTTTTTCTTTTTTACTTCGAATTATTTTTAATTTCCTTTTTCTTTTCTATTTCTTTTCTTTTTTTCTTTTTCTTTTATTTGTTTCCCATCTTCTTCTTTCTTGGCTAGTCGTCGGTCGTTGCCAGGTGAACCTCGAGCTCGTCGATCTCAAGCTTGCGTTCTGCACTCTTGCTTATCCTTTTCTTTATTTATTCTACCTTGCAGTTGTACATTGCTCAAGCAAATGACTCTACATGCTTTGCTTCTTTTTTCTTTTGTTTATTAGAACACAAAAGACGTAAGAGGAGAATAGGCCACTCAACTAGAAGATTCTCATGAGGGCTATATATGCTTTGCTTCTTTTTAAAATCCATACAAACATTTTTTTAGAGTAGATGAGCGTTTGATGACAATGATGGAATAAAGATATGAAGTAAGTTTGGCTGAATTTAAAGGCAAGTTCATATTTGATGAATTTATAGGTCGGTAAATGATGCATGCCTAAGTAGTGAAATCTTAGAAAATATTTTCTTTACTGAACATTGGAAAATATTTTCTAAAACATTTTTAGGTCTTAGCCGAACATCAGAAAATATTGTCATTTTCCTAAAAAATGATTTCTGGGAAAATATTTTCCGCCGAACGAACGGACCCTAAAAGAATTCTAGAACTCAGCTTCATTTGTTAGCGTTAAGGAAGTCGCATGTTTTAGAGACGGGCCAAATCATCGATATCAGATTTCTCGAACACTCACAAAAAGAAGGGAAGCGCACGTTGGAAAAATCAGAAAGCAAGTGACGAAGTTCCTCTTGACCTTTTTCTTCTATTGGACAAGGTTAATACTACTTTGGCCGATTAAATTGGTCTATAGTGATGCTCCCACTCTTCCTTGCAAGAACATCACACGGCATCTTTCAATTATTTTTGCTGGAATTCGACACCGTGACGGCGTACCTTTCTCTGGCGAAATACTTTGGCCGATTCAATTGGTCTACAGTAACGTTGAGCTTCTCAAACAATCAGTTGCCGACCATGGTCATTCCACTTTTGTGAACAACACTACTCTTCGTCTAGTCCTCTTCTGTCTGCTTTTGTCTCCTGTTGCAAAGCAAACATTCGGTCAAAGGATGGTCAACGGCTTTCAAATCTCAATCTTGGAAATTTGAATATTCCTAATTAAATATATTTCACAAATTCTTCGAGAGAAACTTGTTAATAAAATATTTCTTTCTGTCCTTTTTCTTTTTGGCAATAGGGTAGGGAATGTTATATATAGATATATATTATACACATTTACTAGTAATATTTATTCTCCCTATTTTTCTGTTTTATTTTATTCTTGTATATTCCAAAGAAGGAAGGGAAAAAAGTGTTTTTTTGTGTATGTGGTCATGTGGAAGTATCGAAATCTTTGTCTCAAGATTTTGTTTAGAAATACAAAGTTCCACATAAATTCCTTGATCGGTCGGGCATATCTAATGGCCAGAAACTCATCAGAGCCCATAGCGCACAAGAGTGAAAATTCACCCCTGCTATTTTCCTCTTCTCAAAAACCAAAAGACAAACCGATGGCCGATCCCCATCCCACCGATCTCGCAAGGCTTGTTCAAGTCTCCGAACAGAGGAGGCTTCGCCTTTTCGAGTGCTACCGCGAGCATTTAGCTGCCATGAGAGTTGCAAAGAAGTACACGGAATGCGGTTTCAATTGTTGATGCTCTTTTTATTTATTCTGATTCTCGGTTTTCTTTTCCTTGTCTGTTCGCCATAGCTGTTCGTGGTGCGGAAAGAGCCGCCAGAGCTGCTCAGGACGCTTACTTGGCGCATGCTATTGAGGTTCTGAATAGTACCTTAGTAGTTGTCCACAATGTGGACGAAATCCTAGCTTTGGTGGAGCTGTTACGAGACGCTTAGCCGCCTTATGAGATTCGAAGGGTGGGGGTTCGTGGCCCGGTTCCAGATGGAGATGAGGGACGCGCTCAAGGCTGACGGCTTCGAGTGGCGGGAAGGGTATAGTGATTGATTCTCTGCTGTTCTTTCGTTTTCTTTTCGCCGTCTCTTTTTTTGTCTTTTTCATTTTTAATCTATGTGGAGGAATATGTACGTCCTTCCTCCCCATAAGCAGCCCCATAGGCAGGAGCCGACATTGGAGAGAAATTATGCATGGCATGGCAAGTTCATCTGGGTTAACGTAGAGAGATTACCTGCCGGTTCATGTAAATGTTCAGGATGTAATTTGCGCCACTGCGATGGAAAAATATGGATTTTCCTCATTCTGTACTCCTTGGCCTTGTATGAGCCTAGCAATTTATTAATCTGTTGCATTGTGAAGTTCTCCACTAGGATATCCATGCTCGGGCTATTGACCTGCACAAGAAATCCTTGCGCACATCAATCAATCAGTGCAGAAAAATGCATAGTCTCTCATGATATTAAGGAGAGGGTAAGAGTTCTGATGAAAATTCTTCCAGTTGCCTTCAGAATGCCTCCTCTGCCGGACGCCTGGTTGTGGTCGGTGCCGAATGGGGTACCGCACAATGTGGTTGTCCCAGCTCTTTTCCTGGAAAAAGCAAAAACAAATAAGATGCATATCTAAGAACACCAAACAAATTGACAGTAACACAGTTTCTGTCGCTATGATTGCATTTTGCTTGAATATCAATCGTAAGAAGTTCCACATCATGAGATTAAGTCTAGACAACGAATATATCCCAGCCCTTCGATCGCCCGAAAAACGTTTTTAACTGCATAAGATCCTGAGGAAGAAGAATCGGGAAGGAAGGAAGGAGTAATAGATGGAGGAAGTAGATTCAGATGGGGACGACGTCTACCCCGTCCTCACTGTCGAGGAACGTCACGATGCAGGACTTCTGCCGCACCACCTGCGGCTTCCACTACTTGGTCCTTCTTTAGTCCACATATCTCGTACCAGTCCTGGAATCTGACATATCATGGGATTGTCGAGAGCAGCTGCTACCCGCTGCGATGACGAAATTCGAGAAGGAAGTGAATCCGGGCGATGTCTCTGCTAAGGATGATGCCTGCGGGGAACTAAACAGAGAGGGTGACGACACTACAGAGGGACAGCAGTCGCTCGAACTGGAGCTAGAGAGACTAAAAACGACAACAATAGCCCCCGAGGCCATACTAGCTCGTCATAAAAATTCTAAGAGCAAAGCCAACACAAAAGAAGCACAAATGGGAAGTGCATGCACATTCCGTTGATTTCCTCTTCGCTCTGTTTTCTTCCTGGACAAAGGGTTGATCTCTCTTGATTATTGTTGGAGAAAGAATCTGATCTGATCTGTTTAGATTATAATCTTGTGATTGATATAGCAAATCGTAGATATGGAATATTTTTAGGAAAAACAATATTGTGTGTATATTTTTTCTGATTTGTTTTCCTGTGCTACAAATACCGGCACATACTTGTACATTAGATAGGATGAAAATATATAGAAAAGCTTTTCCTCCATTGTTCCACATTTCCTTTCATGGCATGAGAGCAGTGCTTCTGATCCACCTTTCGCAAAATTTTTTCTCTTCTTCCTAAGTTGCCTTCAATTGTTTTCTGTTTTGTTACTGCAAATCACTACTTGCAGAACAACATCGGCACATTGGAAAGGAATTCAGTCTTCCATTCATTATGCAAAATCCAAGGGACAGCGAAATTCATGACCTAATCTTACCTACAATATAAGAATCATCCAATCAAATCTCGGAACAAGTTGAGCAGGTTGCTCAACATCCATCTGCTTCTGCTTTAGTCACGAACTAGCTCCCTGCTCTAGCTTCATGGTTGTATGTACCATGGGCTTTGGTTCAAGGCCCACGGGCCACTGGACAAATCAATGGGCCACCAAGCCTAATCAACAGTGGGCCTACTATGGCCCAAATGGAGATCTAGACCCAACTCTGGGTCACAAACCCAAATTGAAGCCAGGTGGATTGGGAACGAATCCCTACCTAAGTTTTCCACCCGAGTTCGCACCGTTGGCTTTTCCGACCATCACCAGCTATCCAAAACCCGGCGAAGCTCTTTATATGTCACTAGCCGACGGGCCGGAGTTGCAACTAATCACTCTTCAACTCGCCAGACCATATATTATTCAACTTGGGCGAGAGATTTCCAGTGGACCCTCGTTACCAAGGATAAGGATGGATTCCTTGATGGATCCATCCCTTTCTCAACTGACGAATGCATGTAGTGCCATTAGCGCAAATGCAACCAATTAGTGCACATGTGGATTGGGAATTGCTTGACACCAGAGGTTGCGACTGAGGTTCCCCCGACTGAAGATGCGAAAATGATGTGGTGTCACATTAACGAAATGTACGGGCAACTCGACTAGGTTAAGGTTTTTTGGCTCACTCAAGCCCTGACAGAGTTAAAGCAAGGGAACCTCTCAGTTATCACTTGTTTCAACCATCTTTCAGCTCTCTAGAATAAACTCAAGGTAGTTGAGGAGCAACTCGAAGGGGTGGAGTCGACTCCCAAGCAATACATGGAGATTAAAGAGCAAGGGAAGGTGATTTGGTTCCTATTAGCCCTAAATGAGAGCTACATACCATTCTGCTCGCATATCCTTACCATGGAGCCAGTACTGCCGCTCGACCACATATTCCAGCTAGCCGTCCAAGAAGAAAATTGGCGACTAGCCATTGCTAGACATAAAAGGGGAGGAGAAAGTATGGTTCTTGCTGCGCTGACAAGGATTTTGGGTTGCTCTCATGGCGGCCTTCGCGCCTTGCAACGAACAGGAGGTTCGGGAAGAAACCCTCGGTTGCCCAGTGAGATTGAAGAAGGCGAAGACAATGCTAGAACTTACTAATTGAACATCCTAGATCAAAAGTAAGGATATTTTTATGCAGACAGAGTACATTTTGATTGACCGAATAAACCATCCATCGACTATTTTCCTGCGACGACATGCCCTGGATCTCCTGCTTTATCTACCGGGTCTCCTGATCCCCCTATTGGGTCTTCTTATTCTTTTTCTGCAGTAAACAAATCTCCAACAATATCATGACGACAAAGCAATAATGGTTCTCCATCATCACAATAGCATCATATTGGACCCTTATCACCAGCTGCTGATAGGCCTATACGTTTAGGACAATAGGTTTGTCCCCCAACATGGACCAAGGACTATATCTGCCCTACCTTAGGGACTCCATGTATGCAATATTCGGTGTCCTCCTATGTTTCCTTCAATCGATTATCGCCAAAACACATGTGTTGCATTAGTTGAATATTTAAAGAACAAGAACCTTCTTCCTATGAGGAAGTAGCGCGTGATATTTGCTGGAAAAAGGCCATGAAAAGAAATAGCTGTTCTTATAGAGAATAATACTTGAGACATCATTCCTATGCCCTCCCATAGAAGGCCTATTGGCCACAAATGGGTTTACAAAATAAAATGTAAGGCATATGGTTCACTTGAGCGTTATAAGGCTCGACTCGTCGCTAAAGAATTCACGTAACATGAAGGTTTTGACTATCATGAGAACTTATCACTTGTTGCTAAAGAAGTGATTGTTCGCTCTTTTCTATCTGTTGCTGTATTATGTAATTGGGACTTACATCAGATGGATGTTAATAATGCCTTCCTTCATGGCAACCTTAATAAAGAAATTTACATGGTACTTCCATAAGGATTACGTAGACAGGGGGAGTCTTGAGTGTGCCGTTTCTACAAATTTCTATATGGACTCAAATAGGCCTCTCGACAGTGGCATGTAAAGTTTACTGCGACACTTATAAATGTAGGTTTCCAACACTCCAAGCAAGATTATGCATTGTTCACATGGGTCAAAGGTACTTCATTGATCTACTTATTGATTTATGTCAATGATATACTTATTATGGGAAATGATGATGTTGCAATTCAGAAGTTCAAGAGATACTTGCACTCGACCTTCCACATTAAAGATTTGGGACCTCCTAAGTGAAAGTGCTAGTATGAACACTTAGAGGGGGGTGAATAGGTGTAAAAACAAGATTTTCTTTTCTTAACAACTTAATTCAGAACAAAGTTATGAAGAAATATAAACGAATAGATATGATTACGAATTAAGTAAAGAGATAAGGAAAGAGAATTGAAACACAGAGTTTATAGTGGTTTAGCTTAGACCAAGCCTACGTCCACTCTCCCACGCTGACAGTCCACTAGCTGGATTTCACTATGAATCAAAAAAGATGTTACAATCTCACGTCCTCGATTCCACAGTGCAGAAACTCTACTACACTTCCTCGAGGTCTCACAAATATAAAATCTCTCTTTTGAGTACAAATGTATGCCCAAGAGTTGAATTAGCAAAGAGTAAGGATCTTCAGACTTCGGAATTTTTCTATCTCGCACATACTCGAATAACTAGAGCGTCTTCCTTTTATACTCCTCCATGCCTACATAACCGTTGGCACCTTCTAAAGGAGTTCTTCCAATCTACCCGTTAGACAGAATCAATTAGGGAGATCTCGTATTATTTAAGGAATATGAAGATAGCCCACCAATCTTGTTCGCCCATACAATCAGGATCTAGGTTTCCATAAATAGAACATTCCAAGTATACTTTGCTAATTAACGGATCTGAATTACTCGAATTACTTGCCATACGAATAATAGATCTTTAGATGCTTTCTCCAGCCGTGAGATAAACTTCAACCATTCGAAACAAATCCTTAAAGATATACTCATATTTGGATAAGACTTCTTCGTCGGTCTAGAAACTGTCAACGAGGGCAGACTTTAAATCTTAAGTCCGGCGGTCTTCAGTCTAGAGGTCTTCAGACTTAGATAGTAGAGTCTGGAAGTCTTCAGACTAGGAAACGTTTTGTCAACTTCAAAACACATAAGAAAGATTTCTCCAACAATCTCCCCCTTTTTGATGGTGACAAAACTTTCCTGCAGATTTAGACACTATGACCTGCAAAATAACACTCAAGCAAACCGAGTTTTCAAATATTATTAAAGATTAGAAAAAGATAGTAGCAAATCTGCAATCACAGAAAACATGTTAGTCCTAAGAACACAACTATCTTTAACATAATCAATAATAACTTAAGTTACTTAGCAAGCCTCAGTAGTCCAAACCAGTCCAAAACAGAACCACACCAAACAAAAAGATAAAGTCCAAATCAAATCAAACAGAAAAGAAATGTCATCAAATCTGCATAAACTTCTCCCCATTTTTGTCAACAGCAAAAAGTGGAGATTGACCAAAAAGAGATGGTTTGAAAAAGGATTAAGAATCAAGGCTGTTTGGGCAGGCGAACAAGCTCGTATTCTCCCATTGAATGCACTGTCTTCTAAAGCTTGTCAAAACTTTGCTTCAGTGCCTGAAAGTCTTCACCCTGCACATTAGACTGAACTTGAATCTTCAGGGCATTTAACTGTTCATGCAGAAACACTGAGTGGCCTTAACAGCATTCTTAAGATCCTGCAACTCAAATCCCATAGCATATTCCTGATTCCGCACATCCAATAGAATTTCCAGTAGTCTTGAAAAGTCTGCTGTTTGAGCAGTTGCATCACTAGGACCAGCATAGTGTAATTTAGGGAATTTGAGAAATGATGGTACCTCAGTGGATGGTCCACCATGACTGTCTTCTGGATAGTGTGAGGCATACACATCTTCTGGGTCTGCAGCAGAGCGACTTACATTACTAGCAAATAAAGGTGAAGAAGTACCTTTTTGTCCAACAACTCCCTCTATTTTGATGCCCTCAGGTGGAGTAGGTAAAGCTTCCTCAGCCTCAAATTGATGAGCTGCAACAGATTCAGCCCCTCTTATCTCAGATTCACTAGACAGAGAGATAGCCAAGGTCGGCTCGAAGGAGTCTTTTGGACCCTGATCTTGATCTTCTTCTCTCTCTTCTTCTTCTTATGCTTCTTCCTCTTCTTCCTCTACTTCTTCCTTTGCTTCTTCTTCTTCTTCTCTTCTTCTTTCCTCTGTCTTCCTCTGTTCTTCTTCCTTCTCTAATTCTTCTCTCTCTTTTTCTCCTTCTTCTGGCTCTTCTCTTCTCTCACGAAAGCTGACAAAACTCTTTAAATTTCTTAAGGCAAAGAGAGTAAGCTCTTCCTCTTCTTCTTCATCTTGCAAGATGAGAGCTCTTCTTTTCTTCACTGGAGCAACCATGGGCTCATTGCTTTTTCTTTTAGCAACAACAGAGTCTTGCTTTGCTTTGAGAGGAGATTTCTCCTTCATATGCTCGAACACTTTGTTTAGCTCCTTTAAGCGCATCTTTATCACCATTTTGAAACCAATCACCATTGGAGAGATGGCTTTCAAGCTTAATGGTGCAGAGATGTGAATTTTGAAGTGTCTAAAGAGACGTGTGATAAGAGCAGAATAAGGGAGCTGTCCCTTATCTTTCACCACGGTTCGATACATGTGGAACAAAATTGTGTGAGGTAGAGAGAACTTAAAACCAGTATTGATTGCACACATCAACTTAGCTTTAGATCGAGAGACATCAGTCTTGGATGTCGATTTGGGATGAATGCAGTTAATCACAATTTTGTGCAGTAGAACATTAGAGGCAGTCATCCTTGAATAAAAAGTTTACCTTTAACATCCCTGTCTCTCACTAAAGACAGAATAGTATGAGCAATGGACACACTAATTGGTTGGAAACTCGATCTTTCCACCCCAATTATGTCAACCAAAATGTCTGTACTCACCAAAAATTCCCTGTCCTTCACAGTGAAGATAAAACTTTGTGTATCTAAGAAAGATAGATTCGAATAAAAGTATGCAGTAAGATCTAGAAATGCAGCAGTGGATTTAGAACAGAACCTTTCCAATTGTAGTAAAACAACTTCTCCCTCAGATTGATTTTTATCAAATCAAGGATATCGAAGTCAACTGTCCTAAGGTTCATCACCCCTCTCTTCAAAAGCGTCGCATAAACCTTTTTATGATTCTTGGATCTAAACAGATTCAAACCATCAGTAATGTCTACAGCCACCCCGGATCTAGGTTGAAAGAGAGAAAACATCCTTTCATCATCATCCAGAGTTTGCGGTTGATTCGCAGTGCCATATTGTGGGTCACTTGGAATATTCGCAAACGTTTTTTCAGCCGATCCTTTCTCTACAACTTCTAGCCTCTCCAACTCTCTCAAAAACAGGGTTTCATTCTTGAATCCTCTATCTTTCAGGAATTCATCAATTAAAGACATTGGCGTTCCTCATTTCTTCAAATTCGAGTAGAGTTTGTAAGCAACCTTTGGAGTTAGAGTTCTTACAGGTTCAGCCTCTTCTATAACTTCATCGTCTGGTTGAGTCGGAGAAGGTTGACGCTGCTGAGAAGGTTGTTGCTGACTTGGACGCAATGGAGGAGAATCTTCTTCTTCGGTTAAGTCAAAATGGATAGGACCCTTAGGCATACGACGTGGTCCCATGCTTGCAATCCTCGAAGACTTTCTTGAAGACATTGTCGCTCCAATTAAGAGAATCACCAACTTGTTCGAAAAAAGGTTAAAACTTTTGAACGAATCGAGAATGAAAGTGAAAGAAAATAGGAATTTTGTATTCTAGGGTTTCGGTGAAAAGCGAAGAAGACGAGTATCAGCGGTATTTAAAGAAAGTGAGGCAAAGTAAACGAAGTGTCGTAAAAGGAAATGAAAAAGTAACTTTTCAAAAACAGTAACTTCCCTTTTAAAAATAACTGACTTTTCAAAATCAATAACTGCCTTTTTGAAAATTGGAGAAAATTTGGAAAGATAATTTCAATCAACTAATAGATAATCATACCTTTTCATATTTAAAAAGAAAACAACTTACAGACGTCACTCGAGGTCTTCTGAGTCTGTACACTTACGGACTTTTACCTTTGAGTCTTGAGTATATCCAGACTTTGCTGAGTAAGAGATATGATATTAAGTCTGGTACGAATAGACTCAAATAGATTTTTCTTTAGTGGCTTTGTAAATATGTCTGCCAGTTGATTCTTAAAGTCAATGAATTGGATCATTACTTCTCCATTTTGAACATGATCTCTAATAAAGTGATGTCGAATCTCTATATGCTTTGCCCTTGAATGAAGAATAGGATTCTTGGTAAGATTAATTGCGCCGGTGTTGTCACATTTGATCTCGGTGCAAGAATCTTTGATCCCAAAGTCTCTAAGTTGTTTTATCCATAAGATTTGTGAACAGCAACTTCCAAGAGCCACATACTCTGCTTCTGCTATTGAAAGGGCTACAGTACTTTGCTTTCTTGAAAATCAGGATACTGTCCTGTTGTCGAGTAATTGACAAGTACCGAAAGTGCCATTTCTTTCAACTCTGCAGCCTACTAGATCTACGTCTGAATATCCAAGAAGAGTAAAGTCTCATTCTTTGGGATACCATAAACCCAACTTAGAAGTTGTTGCAATGTATTTGATGATGCGTTTCACAGCGCTTAGATGAGAATCTTTTGGATCTGATTGAAATTTAGCACAAATACAAACACTAAACAAAATGTCAGGTCTAGAAGCAGTAAGATAAAGAAGAGAACCGATAATGCTCCTGTAAAGTTTCTGGTCAACTTTCTTTCCTTATTCATCTTTATCCAGCTTCAAAGAACTAGACATTGGAATTTCAACCTTTTTGCAATTATCTAAACCGAACTTTTTAACGAGTTCTTTCGCATATTTTCCTTGGTGAATGAAAATTCATTCCTTCAATTGCTTTACTTGTAATCCGAGAAAGAAAGATAATTCACCTATCATGCTCATCTCAAATTCATCTTGCATAATCTTAGAGAATTTCTTGCATACACTTTCGTTAGGTGACCCAAAAATTATATCATCAACATAAATTTGAACAAGTAAAAATTTTTTACCTTCATTCTTGATAAACAAAGTTGTATTCACTTTACCTTTGGCAACACCATTTTGGATTAAGAACTTACTTAACCTGCCATATAGAGCATTTTTCAATCTGAATACAGAGTTTTGCTTCTTTGGGTCTTCGAAACCGGGAGGTTGTTCCACATAGACTTCTTCTTGGATAAATCCATTCAGGAATGCGCTTATAACAATCAAAAGCAAGTAATAATCTAATAGCTTCTAACCTTGCTATTGGAGCGTAAGTCTCATCATAATCTATACATTCTTCTTGCGTGTATCCTTTTGCCACAAGTCTTGCTTTATTCCTTACAACTGTTCCTTTCTTGTCCATCTTGTTCCTGAAAACTCATTTAGCTCCAATAACAGATTTATCTTTTGGTTTAGGAGTCAATTCCCAAACATCGTTAACGCTGAACTGCCTGAGCTCTTCTTGCATAGCTTCAATCCAGCTTTCATCAGATAAAGTTTCTTCTATGCTTTTGGGTTCTATTTCAGAAATAAGAGCCACATCACTAGACTCTTCATGCCTTCTGGATCTTGTACGAATTCCTTCATCAATATTTCCAATGATGAGTTCTTCAGGATGACTAGACTTGTGCTTCCAGTTGCTGGTTGGTTTTACAGATTGCTGAACTTTTTCTTTAGTTGAGTCTTCAATATTAGTTTGTTGTTGAGCTTCTGAAGTCTGAGCTGCTTCGGGGGAAGTAGACTTTGTAGAGTTTGGAGCAGGTTCAGATTCTTCAGGATGAGTCTGGATCGATTGATTTTGTATAAAATCTTGAAATTTAACATTCATCGATTCCTCCACAGACTGAGTCTTCTTGTTGTATACTCCGAAAGCTTTGCTGGAAGTTGAATATCCAAGGAAAATTCCTTCGTCTGATTTTTCTTCAAACTTACCAATTCGATCATTTACATATTTCAAAATAAAACATTTGCATCAAAATACATGAAAATAAGAAACATTTGGCTTCTTTCCTTTGAATAACTCATATGGAGTTTTCTCCAGAATTGGCCTTAAGCTCTGTTAATAATATAACAAGCTGTAGAAACAGTTTCAGCCCAAAAACGAGATGAAATATTGCTTTCAATTAAAAAAGTTCTAGTCATTTTTTGCAAAGATCTATTCTTTCTTTCCATAACTCCATTCTGCTCAGGAGTGTATGGAGAGGAGAACATATGCTGAAAACCAGATTCTTCACAAAATTTAGTAAAGTCTTGATTTTCAAACTCACCTCCATGGTCTGTCCGAATGCTTGAAATAGCATACCCTTTCTCATTCTGTGATTTCTTGGCAAACTTTAAAAAGTAAGAGAATGTTTCAGACTTACTTGCAAGAAAGTAGACTCAAGTAAATCATGAATAATCATCAACTATTACTAGGCAATATTTATTTCCACCAATGCTTTGAGTTCTAGTTGGTCCAAAGAGATCCATATGCAAGAGCTGCAAGACACGATTAGTCGAAACTTGATTTATTGGTTTGAAAGAACTTCTAACCTGTTTTCCCAATACACATGGTGTGCATAATTCATATTTTTGATACTTCAGGTCAGGTAGTCCACGAATAAGCTTCTTTGAGGAGATCTTGGCAATTTGCTTCATATTGATATGGCCAAGCTTTTGATGCCAGAGATTTGCTTCATCTTGAATTGAGATTAGACATTGAGATCTTTTTGGATTGCTATCCAAAAGATAGTTATTCTCATGCCTTCGCCTAGTAAAGGATTGTGAAAAATCTTTACTAGTTCCCGAACATATTCCTTCTTGAAAATTGATCTTGAATCCAGTATCGCACAATTGGCTGATGTTGAACAAGTTGTAATTGAGTCCTTCTACTAAGGAAACATTGTTGATTGTGAGACTTCCAATTTTTATAGTTCCACATCCAACAATTCTTCCTTTGTTGTTTCCGCCAAAAGAAACCTTTCCTCCAGTTACTTGCGAGAGTTTGATAAAGCAACCTGAATCTTCTGTCATATGTCTTGAACAGCCACTATCCAAATACCATTTAACTTTTTTCTTGATAGTGACCTGCAATTAAAAAAGAAACTCAAGCTTTCTTTGGTACCCATACTTTCTTGGGTCCAGAGGAGTTATTGCAATACACAGTCTTTGCCCAATCCTTCTTAACAGGTCTCCAAACCATACGACAATCTTTCTCAAAGTGTTCTGAGCTGTTACACTTAGAACATCTAAGAGCACTTTGGCCAATAGGTTTAACAAAAACTCTTTGAAAATGATTTCTATAAAATGCTTTTGTAGGTCTCTGTTTAATTCTTTCCTTTACTTTTGAAGAATCAATAAGAGGTATGGTTTCAGAAGTCATTCCTAAACCTGATTTGCTAAAGTAAGGTCTTTGTATTGAAAGAATCTTTTCCAATTTCTCAGATCCTATAGAAAACCTTTTTGAGACATTTGAAATATCGTTTTTCAAATGTGTATTTTCTTTTGAAAGAGAGTCTGCATTTTCTTCTAAAGCAGCAAAACTTTTACCTAGGTTTTCAAACTTTTCTTTTCAAGAGTTTCCCTATTGCTTCAGTGTAGAATTCTCCTTTTTTAGCTCGGAAATCCTCTTAAGAGAAGCTTTGAGACTAAGACAAAGTTCATTAATATACTTTGAGACTTTAGTAGGAACTTTGAAATTACTTACCTCGATTTCACTGTCTGAGTCTAAGTCTGTGTCTGTCTCAGAGTCTGAGTCTGATTCTGATTTTTCCATTAAACAAATATTAGCATAATCATCATCACTCTCTTCGCATTCAGTACCACTCCAAGTTTTTGCTTTGAGTACCTTTCTATATTTCTCAGTTTTTCCTTTCTTTTTCTTCAGCAAGGGACAGTTGGGTCTGATATGTCCATTTTCCTTGCATTCAAAGCAAATCACATCTTTATTGGATTCATCATCTTCAAATGATTTGTTTTGAAACTTTTGAGAGCTTTGTTTCTTCCAGTTGAATCTTCTTCCTTTTTTGTTCAGTTTCTTGAACCTTCTTATCATGAAAGCAAGTTCTTCATCGTCCATGTCGTCTTCAGAGTCTGTAACATCAGAATCTTCGTTAGATTTTAAATCAATAGACTTCTTACCTTTGGGATCTTCTTCTTCATTGATTTGCTCTACTTCATAAGACTGAAGTGTGCCAACCAATTCATCAACGGAAAGTGGCACGATCCTTTGTGTTTCTCTTATTGAAATCTTTATGTGATTCCATTCTTTGGAAAGTTCACGCAGCAATTTGTTAACCTTCATAGGTCCTGAGATTGGTTGACCCTGATATTCAAGACCATTCACAATTTCTGTAAAACGACCAAACATGTCAGTAATATATTCTGCTAGCTTTATTTTGAAGGCTTCATATTGTCTGAGCAGAATATTGATTCTGGTTTCTTTTACTCGATCTGTTCCTTCATAAGTAATGTGCAGTCTATCCCAAATTTTTTAGCTGTCTCACAAGAAGATATTCTGTTATATTCAGTAGGAGATAATGCACAATATAATGAATAAATTGCTTTTGCATCAAGAGCCTGTCTCTTGGTTATCTCTTCTTGAGTCATCTCGCTGGCCTCTACAGCTTCTTTCCCCCTTTCTGAGACTGTTGTAGCTTTAGGAATGATTCCTTTGTCTACCACATTCCATTCCAGAGGATCTTTCGATCTTATGAATGCTTTCATCTTGTTTTTCTATATATTGTATTCATTTCCATCGAAATAAGGTGGTCTGGTGTTGCTTTGTCTTTCAACCAAACCTGGAGCCAACATACTAGTCATGGATCTTTAACTCAGAAGTAAAAACATTTCAATTAAATGAGTACGCAAGCTTTGATACCAATTGAAAGTGATAGTATGAACACCTAGAGGGGGTGAATAGGTGTAAAAACAAAATTTTCTTTTCTTAACAACTTAATTCAGAACAAAGTTATGAAGAAATATAAACAAATAGATATGATTATATATTATGTAAAGAGATAAGGAAAGAGAATTGAAACACAGAGTTTATAGTGGTTCGGCTTAGACCAAGCCTACATTCATTCTCCCACGCTGATAGCCCACTGGCTAGATTTCACTATGAATCAAAAGAGATGTTACAATCCCACGTCCTCGATTCCACAATGCAGAAACTCTGCTACACTTCCTCGAGGTCTCACAAATATAAAATTTCTCTTTTGAGTACAAATGTATGCCCAAGAGTTGAATTAGCAAAGAGTAAGGATCTTCAAACTTTGGAATTTTTCTATCTCGCACATACTCGAATAATTAGAACGTCTTCCTTTTATACTCCTCCATGCCTACATAACCGTTGGCACCTTACAAAGGAGTTCTTCCAATCTACCCGTTGGACAGAATTAATTAGGGAGATCTCGTGTTATTTAAGGAATATGAAGATAGCCCACCAATTCTATTCGCCCATACAATCAGGATCTAGGTTTCCATAAGTAGAACCTTCCAAGTATACTTCGCCAATCAATGGATCTGAATTACTCGAATTACTTGCCATACGAATAATAGATCTTTAGATGCTTTCTCCAACCGTGAGATAAACTTCAACCATTCGAAACAAATCCTTAAAGATATACTCATATCTGGATAAGACTTCTTCGTCGGTCTAGAAACTATTAACGAGGACAGACTTTAAATCTTGAGTCTGGCGGTCTTCAGTCTGGAGGTCTTCAGACTTAGATAGTAGAGTCTGGAAGTCTTCAGACTAGGAAACGTTTTGTCAACTTTAAAACACATAAGAAAGATTTCTCCAACACTAAGTATTTTCTTGGTATTGAAATAGCTTGATCTAGTGAGGGAATTTGTCTCAATTAGTGAAAATTCATCCTAGAAATCATATCAGATGTAGGATTGTCAGGGTGTAAACCATCTATTGTGCTTATTGAGTAGAATGTCAAGTTGACAAGATATGAATATGATGCAAGTTCTCCTTCCCCAAATGAAGAGGCGCTGCTCGAGGACCCATCGGGATATCAGTGACTTGTTGGAAAATTAATATATCTCACCATAACGAAGCTTGATATATGTTATACAGTACAAATACTTAGTTAGTTTATGCACTACCCAAAGCAATCACATATGAATGCAGTGCTGAAAGTTGTAAAGTACCTGAAGGGATGCCCAGGACTTGGAATTCTATTATCTCATGACAGCAACATGAAAATGACCGCATATTATGACATGGATAATGCTACTTGCCCAGTGACAAGAAGATCCATCATTGGTTTTTGCATCAAGTTAGGAAAATCCTTGATTTTATGGAAAATGAAGAAATAGTCAATAGTTTCATTGTCATTGACCGAATCAAAATATCCAGCCATGGCAAAAACTATTTGTGAAATAGTTTGGATATAGGAATTACTTTCGTATCTTGGTGTGCAAGTCAATGGCGCAAGTGAATTATTTTGTGATAATGATGCTGCGCTAAAATTAGTGGCAATGTCATGCCCCAAACCTCGGGCACGCGTACATCCCTCAGCGGTCGATTAAATTGCGACGTTCTCAGGACGCGTCACCGACCCATTCATTTTATGCACATGCGAAAGCGAAATTTAACATATACCCTGACAACCAACAAAATCACTAGGATAGTAGAAAGACATACAACCATTTCTCACAAACCATACTTTATATACAAACCAGGTCAGCCATGCAAGTTGTATACAAAGGTATGTCTCCAAAAAGAAACTACTAGACAACCTACACTCTGGACCCTTTAGCCTCAGGCTCCGGATTCTCCATCCTAGGGACCTGAAAATTTTAAACCACAACGGGATGAGATGAAAATCTTAGCGAGTCCACACTCTAAACCCCAATTAGGAAGAAAATTCACTCAAAGGCGTCCTAAACATGCACCATATAGGACTTACCTTGCCTCAGCACCTCCTTGCACATTAACTCATCACATATATCATATGCACACATTAAATGTATTTAATAACCAGGACACTTCATTTCATTCTCAAACAATCACATGGGTCCCAATTATAAGGCCAAACCGTTATGACACGTCACATTCCGTGCCACACAATTTTGTCCCATAATCAAGCGCAACTATCTCAATCACTCACATGTGTCCCAGTTATTACGATCCATCGGCCATGTCCAACTCAACAGTCGGTAGTCATCCGGCATAATCGAGCGTTATTCTACTCCGTCGGGCATGGCAACGTCTAGAACCCCTGCCTAGACGGCATCCCAAAAAGGGGCATCGGTTCGGCCTCTACCACGATCGGCTTCCGGACCCTGGTTGGGCATCCGATAAAATCGGGCATCGTCCCCAAACTCCCGTTGGGTGACGAGTTCGCTACCCTGCGTAAATGCATCAGGATACTTAGGTGATCACACAAACACATATTTGGCTAAGAACACCGTACTTTGCACTCCAATACCTCGTGTTCAAATAATGGACTTAGCCACTTTTCTTTGTATTAAAAATCATCCAAGTAAATTAATCGTGCGTGGTCACGCATTTAAATCGAACCAGTAAGCATGATACCCTATCATTTCAAAATTCCATGATTTGATATACTATATAACAATTTTTGGTGTCAAAAGCCGACACCCGGTATTTTTCTATTTATATACCAAAATCCAATTTTTGCAATAATAGTACATAACAACAACTAAGCACCCAATTGCACAATTAAGCAATCAATTTCACATATTATCAAGTATAAGCTTTAAGCATGCCAAAAGTCAACCACATCACCAAATATACATTATCTAGCAAGCTAGATACCAAGAATGACCACAAAACTACAATCGGCCCTAATTGGCATAAATCAGGATCACTTGTACGTCTCCAAGTTTAATTCGAGAACCTAACCAAACGAGTTTAGAAAGTTCTCAAATTTGAATATGTTTTAAAGGACACATAAACGAACATTTTTTTATGCAGACATCTTAACTCATATCTTTCTAGATTAAGAGCAGTAAATCGCTCAATCCGTTACCAAAACTGTGTTCGTTTTCAAAAATCACATTTTCCAAAAATAGCTTGGTTCGAGATCCAAAACTTGTCTGTTTAATCTGAAATTTGACTTTGTTAAACTACAAGATGTGACGAACAACCTTTTTGAAGAAACTCTTTTAAAAATCGAACCCTAAGAGTTGGTAAAAATCCTGTGAACATCAAAAGGTCCCCGTTTCTAGCACAATCCGAGATTCTGTTTCACAAATAACGGATCTGAAATCTCATTCTTTTAAATCCATAAAATCTTGAGTAAAATATATGTCATAGCTGAAGATGTCTAAAAATTTCTCAAGAAGGAAACAACCTCAAAATTATAGCACATTTTTCCCCACAAAAATAGCAAATGACGAGGGTCCAGTAACCAGATCCGAGGGAAATCCACTAAATTAAACTAAACCACCCTCATTAGTGCTAATCTAACCAATTAGATTAACACTAATCCATCTTAAAGCTAATCTAACTAAACTAGATTAACACTAATCCATATTAAGGCTAATCTAACTTAACACTAATCTAATCAAGCTAATTAACACTAATTTAACCCCTAAGCGCAATTAACAACCTAATCAAGGATTAGGGAGTTAACTCACCGAATTAGGACGGCGACAGGTTCATGGCGACGACGGCACGACGATGACAAGAACTCAAGACTACCGTGTCTCCAACGGAGGCACAACCGTGGTTGAAAAGGCCTTACAAGGCTCAGCCAAGGGAGAGAGTTCGGTTCTGCTTGGGCTGGTCCTTGCTAGGCAGAAGTGAAGGAGCTGTTGGACACAGGATGGTTGTAGGCGGGCGAAGCTGATGGCCGAAGATGGGGTTGCAGGTGTGAGGTGCTGCTGGTTGGGACGAGCTGCTGGGTGGCTGGACAGTGAGCTGCTGGTGTACGCGGAGGAGCTGGACAGCAAAGGAGATGGTGCGGCTGTGGTGTTGAGGCATGTGGCTGTTGTATGGATGAGGGCATGCGGTAGCCAAGGGGAATAAGTTAGTGGGGATGGTGGGGTGCTTTAGTGGGTGGTGGTCTGCAGAGGGTTTACATAAGGGAGAAGGAGAGGGCGAGGGAAATGGGAACGTGAAGGAAAAAAGCTAAGAGGAAGAAGTGGGGGCTATTCTGCTGAAGGAGGGGGAGCTTCGTGCGTGCGTGAGAATAGAGAGGGAGGGAGAGAGAGAAAAGAAGAAAACCACAAGTCAAGGCCTCAACCAATAACAAGCCTATAGAAATATCTAACACTCAAGTGTGTGCCCCAAAGTCTTCATGCACAACTTAGTCCATGCTTCCTCCAATCACCATTTACCTCAATTTCCCACAAACAAATCCATTTTGGGCAACCAATTACCCATTTTTCCTCTAATTCCGAATTTCCTCTTATTTTCCATTTTGTCCGAAAACCGATTTTTCCACAAAATTCTGGGCTCGACGAAATTTCTCCGAAAGATGAGATAATGTCCTATAAATGAATCGTGACACGCTCAAACGTTCGATTCCCGAAACCGAATTCAATTTCGTGGTTAAAATTAACCGAACGCGATTTTAGTACAACCTAACCTAACGGGTAGCTTTTAGGGGTTTTATTGCGTTTGACTCGTGGTCGATAATTTTCGATCCACGTTTGTGCATCTTCAACTCGTAGGCAACTCTCGGTTGTTGTAAAAATTGCAAAGTTTCAATTAGGGCACAGAGTATAAAATCGACGGAAAATCGGGTCAGTGCCGTTTGACGTGAATTTTGCGATCATGCAGAATCACCCGCAATTCAATTACATGATTTCGTCGAATCGACTTATGTTTGATCACTATTCAATTATAACGGTGTCGTATTGATCCTTGTTGATTGTTATGGTCGAGTAGTCGATTCCCAGTCGAATTCTCGAGTATGCTGCATTTATATCCCTTAACGGTTTTACCTAATAGGTTAGTTAACAAAATTTAGCTACATTCTATTCCAATAATATAAAAAATCCAAAGCTCAACTTCAATATAAAAAAAAAAAAAAAAAAACCCAATCTCATGAAGCGATTGACAAAGGAATGGACACCTAACTACCTTGATCGATTGATTGATCAATTTGAGTTCCTTCTCGCTAGAATCGATTGATGAGAGAGAGAGAGACCGACGAGAGGAGGGCGGAAAATTGTGTGGAATGGAAGTTAGAAAGAAATTAGGGTTTTTCATCTTTCACCCTTTATTATTTTTATTTTTATTTATGTTTTTATATATTTACATTTTGATCCATCGTTTATTAAATTTTGTTAAAATTAACCTGTGTGTGTTAGAATAGCATGTCGGATTTCTGAACTCTCGTGTCAGAGCATGTCGGGAGAGTTGACCACGTGTCAGATTTTCCGACATCTGTTAACCGCATTTGCCTGACACGACACAAACTCCTAGAAAGTGTTCGTGCTTCCTAGGATAAAGGATCTAAAGATGACTTGTGAATGTTTTCTCTTTTCCTTTTGATTAACAATTGCCTATATATTTGTTGTAAACTTTCTCCTGATTATAATTTTCTCAAAACTCCTTTCTTGGCCATTTTTGTGCATTCTAATACCAAGGGCCCATTTGATAACTAGCTGATTCTTGACTATTTTTGTTCTTTTCTTCTCAGGAGCAAATAAATAAATAAAAGAAATCCATTTGGTAACATCAGCAAATTTTTCTACTCTTGGGAACAATGTTCCTAGGAATATATGTGGAACAAAACCAAGAAGTAGAAAAAAGTTACTCATATATTGTTGGGAACAATTCTAGAATCAAGCAATTTTCTTTTTTGTTTTATTTTTTCTTTTCTTCTTCTTCCTCCTCTAGCTAGCGGCCGGCCAAAGATGAGGTCTGGTGACCTCGCTGGATCCTTGCTGGTGACTGGTTAGAGGAGGAAGAGGAAGAGAAGATAAAAAAAAAAAAAAAGAAATTTTTTATAAAATTATTTATAAATTAAAAGAAATTCTATGTAAAAAAAAATTGAGGATCGTACCAAACGCATTTCCATTCTTTTTCTAAGAGTAAAATTTTTTTACAATTACCAAACATGTTCAAATACTTAAAAACTTGCTCAGAGAGCAGAATTGAAGAAACTATTTTTGAACAGAAATTATTCTTGAGAAAAGAATGAATATCAAACGGATTCTAATAAGAAAAGTTCTCACTTCATGCTTGGATGAGCTCATTAGTTGTGTCAGCAACACCGTCGTCAAGATCCAAAATTTCAGGGTCACAGACTTGTTCCAGACTCGGTCACAAGCTTGTTCCACACTCCTAATTGACTAACAATGTCTTCTTTGACCGACTCAAGGGTTCACAACTCTCCATCTCGTCTATGTTCTGTGCAATATCAACAGCAGTATCGTCATTGCTATTATTATAATTATTATTAGGGTGACGCTGACGAGTGTCCCCAAAAACTAGGTAAGTATGCTTAATTTAGAATGATGCAAAGACCAAAAAATTACTTGTGCATGAGACAAATTTAAAATTTTTAGCTTCACAGAAAAAGTTTAGGATAAATATATCACATTTGGTATAATTTAGGATTTTTGCCCATTTTTTAATAGGTTTTTGACAAATGCCTCCAAAATATTTATTCACAAAATCTTCATCATCGTCATGATTAATATTGTAATTATTATTAAATTGATGCATGTAACCTTTCATTGGGTTTTGATTCATTCTTGGAGGCGATAAACTATATTATGTGCAACATCATTTTGAATTCATGAACTTGACCATGCCAAAAAAAAGTGACGCGTTGAAGGTTGTTACAATAATGATGATGATGATGCTGATTATTATGAGAAAAAACATAAATTTAACTTAAAGAACAAGACAAATATTTGCAAGAACCTTATCCAAGAAGGGAGAGATATAAAAGTAAAACATAAACATTAGAACATACATGCCGATGAAACGCTTCGAGTACCAAAGGCGACGCCCCCTTAACTCTTGGGTCCATAATTGACATAAATCCATAATTTGTTTAAGGTAAACTCTAATCCTTGAAATACCCTACTAATTTCATGATCTTAGTAAGATGTGAGCCAAAGTTAAGATCTGAGAGAAATGGAAACATTGGTCCAATGAAGGTCATGATTACACAGCGAATCTGACATTTGATTTCCAATTCAAGAATTGATGCTCAAGTAATAAATACCCGCATGCAAATTATTTTCCAAATAGTACCTAAAGTTTAGCTTTCTCTATCTCGATTCATGTCCCCGATTTCGGTATATCCAACATCTCAACTATCAGCTCATGCGAAAGAGATTAGTTTTGAAATCAATCACCCACTACATCAAAAGAAAATACCATATGAGGTGAAGGATCCGAAGGGAAAATGTGAATGTTTTCTCCTTCTTTTTGATTAACAATTGCGTATATATTTGTCGTAATCTTTTTTATAATTATAATATTTTTCAAAACTCTTTTTCCTGGTCATTTTTGCGCTTTTTGATACTGATAGAAAAGGGTTTGCTTGGATGAGCTCATTAGTTTGCGGGAGCAATACCGTCGTCAGGATCCGGAATTTCAGGGCCACAAACTTGTTTCAAACTCCAAATTGACTAACAATGTCTCCTTTGACCGACTCAAGGGTTCACAACTCTCCACCGATGCAAATACCGAAAACCTAATCGTGCATCAGACGATAAAGCTTTAGAAACTGTGAGTTTTTTTAAGGGAAAAAGTCACAAAAAAACACTCAAACTATGACTACTATAATGTCTTTATCCTGAGCTTTTTTTTTTTTTTTTTGTCATTGGTAATATAAAAAACATCTCAAACTAGGCTCACTGCGACACATTTATTCGAAACTTTTTTTTGTGACATAAAAAAAAAAATCCAAACTTGCACCTAGGCAATATATTTACTTTTCTGTTTGATGATTAGTCAACCTAAGAAAGGTCATTTTTATTTCACTAAAATCGCATGGGTGCTATGTCCACACCGTTTACTTTCTGACATCAATGTAGGCAAATTTTTTAATAATCTCATTAACAGATTTTTTATGGAGGGTAAATATGTCATACATGTGCAAGTTAAGGTTTTTTGGTATTATATAATAAAATTTAGGGTAAATGTGTCACAGTAAGCATAGTTTAGGGTTTTGGGGGGCTTTTGTCCAATTTATTAAAATGTTGTTTAACAAATGCCTCCAAAATGTTTATTTACATAATCTTCATCGTCATCATGATTATTACGGGAATTATTATTAAACTGATGCATGTAACCTTTCATTATGGTTTTGATTCGTTCTTGGAGGCGATAAACTTATCAGTTGGGCTGAACTCATTCTTTCTCCCGCACGTTCCAAATTTGACCGTGGACTTTTCTTTTCGAGGTTCAGCTTTGGCCTGCCCTTTCTTCTTTGATGTCTCGGAAGCTTCTTTGTTGACTTTTTCTCGACCTTGAATGGTGGCTTTATCTATTTAAATGCCCGGAAGCCAATTTAACTTTCGTGCCTGGATTTGTTATAATCTCCTTTCCTTGAATTGACCATGTTCATTGTTCAGGTCCGTTTCATCATCGGTTTCCATCACCCGAACCAAACCCGATCAACCAAGTTTTTACCACCAAAAACGTCTCAAATGCGGAAAAAAAAGAAGAAACAAAGGTCGGTGGAATCAATTGCGATGTTCACACTTAATTGCCATGGAGACTTATTCAATAAACTCAGTGTTACATACTAAGTCCATTCTAAACCAATGGGGCTGGAAGGGCGCACACGAGACCCTATCGCTTTTGGATGTTCTAGATTTACCACGGCACACATACAACAACAGCCATGTAATGTTCCTCATTCAACACGTGTTTCTGTGGTATATTCTAGGGTTTGTGGACTAGGAAAATTACTCAATTTGTCCTAAATTTATTGTATGGATGTCAATTCAGTACTAAACTCTTTAATTTTGTTAATTCAATCCTAAATCTTTACATGAAATTTCAATGTAGTCAATTTAGCCAATTTTCGCCAAAAATAGCTAACATGGCGATGTGCCATGTTGACAACTAGCAAAAAGTTTAACCTCTACATTCGTGATTTCCGGTGAAAATTAATCCGATTAAGTACATTACAATTTCATAAAAAGTTTTATGACTAAATTAGTATCCGTACAAAACGTTTAGGATTTGATTTGGTAATTATTCCTTTGCTGCACTATAGCCGATAGAGACCCTGCCAAGATTTATTTGCCGCAAAAGCGTTAGCTACTCCGGCGACGTTCTTAACATAAACTAAGCTTTGCCGTCTCTAGCTAACATCTTTCACGTCGATAATCTTTCAGAACACTAGAAGCTGGTGAGTCCGACCATCAATTTGGATAAGATAGAAAGCCGGACATGAATTAGTCGGAAACTCCACCAACTACTTTGCTCAAGTCAAGGGACTTTTAAAGTGTCATTGCATTGTGTGACTTCGTATGTTTGTATGTCATCAATGACGTTCCAATGTTCATAAATATGAATTACTTTAGCATCAAGCTGTCTTCCAGTAAGTGCAGAAACTTCAAGAGGGAATTCTAGAATTAGTTCACAAAATTGACTTTCCAAATAATGTAGCAAATCGTCTTGGGTGAATAGGAGCTTTGACAAGTCCAACGTTTACCCGGGAATTGCGGGGATCGTCATGTGACGTATATGAATTAAAATACAATTTAATCACAAACGGAATTAAAATATACTATAAGCAGATATTCCACGATATTTTAAGGAATCATTAATCATAAAAGGTACACGTAAGACTAAATTATAAAAGTTTGAAGCAACCATGATGACATATTATCTTTCATATTTCTCAAACATAAGGCAATAGAAGCTTTTATCTACTAACTAGCATAGGAACAAGTTTAAGTTGAAGTATTTTGGTAAATAAAAACATAATTTTTAATTATAAATGAGTTACAATTAAATGGTAAATTAAAAAAAAAAAAAAAAAGAGGATAAGGAGAAGGCAATAATTTCGTGGCTTTAGGGGGGAGAAGCTTCTAATGTTGCCAACTAAGCACAATGCCAAATAATGACACCTCCAAAACTCTAAGATCATCCCATTTGCAGTACCTTTCCTATTAGATTGCAACCTAAGTAAATTCCAATTATATTTGAAAAAATTTATATTAACTGATTTAGGCTCTGTTTATTTTGTAAAAGATAAATAATTTAGAGAACATTTTTCTGAAAATGGTCACTTGTATCGAATGAAATAATTAGTCAATGAAAAATATTTTCACTATTAATAAAAAAATATGTATAAACATTTTCATGGACAATAAAAATATATCGATTGAAATAATTAGTCACTACAAAATATTTTCATAATTTTATGTCTAAATATTTTCGTAGACAATGAAAATATTTTTTGTTAATTCATTTTTCAATTGATGCAAGCGAATTTTTTAAGAAAATATTTTCAAATCATTTATTTTTCGTGAAAAAAAATTAAGAAAAAGAAAGAAACAGTGCCTTAACTTGGATGTTGATTTAGATGTACTTTTGAAATACGAATACATTACACAACTGTCTCAACTACTAATTCATGAAACTTAAAATATTTATAGAGGACCAAAGGCATAAGGCCCATATGGCAAAATATCTAACCTAAAAAAGAAAAACATCTCGGTAAAATAAGATTTTGCAAAATGAAAGTAAATTATCAAATTTTGAAGCACCATATACAAAATAAACTCACAAACATAATGTGGTGACCCATTTTATGTATCCTTTATTATTTTTTTAAAAGATATGATATATGAGTATAATGTATTTATGGTCGTTGACCCAAACTATCAGTGAAAATTCTATATGAAAGATTTTTTTTTTTTTTCTAAAGCAAGGAACAAAATTGAGTCAAAATGATGTTACAGAGACAACATTTATACAACTGTTCACCAATAAATTTTGAGTCTAAATTACATAAAATTAAAATTGGTGCCAAATTAATCAATGTTAGCTTCACACTTGGATTCCTAAGCAATGGATCATGAATGAAAGGATGGATAGCTTGATTTCTTGAAATCCTGGGGGCTTTGAAGCTTTGATCTGATTGAATTTAGAGCAACAATGACAAAGACAAAAAGGTTTTGGAGCGTGACCCAGCAAAACCTCAATAATGTTGACGGAGATTGTAGGGCTTTGGAAGCTTTATTTGACCGAACTTTGATATACGATAATGACAGTTTTGAAGTTTGATTAGACGAGACTTCGATGTGTGTTGAGGAAGATGAGGATGTGAAAGCTTGATTCGACAAGGCTTCGTTGATCTCCGCGTTCTTCAAAGTCTTCGAGTTTTCATAATTCTCCACGCTCTTTAAATTTGAAGACATTGATTGTTCTTTTCGAGATTTTCGAGAGTCAACATACCAATGATCATCATAAGTCGATATATAATACGAAACTGAAAAAATCTAGTGATCGTTATCAAACAACTTTTTTTCCCTCCCTTTTCGGTGCTTACAATTATCAACACTTAAGTTTCGGTTATTAATTTTTCAGCACTTATGGGGTTAAAATGAGGAGAGATATAATTGCAATAAGGATGTTGCTACAAAAAGATAAATAGATTAGCATCTTAGTGGGGATTAATATGGAAGGCAACAAACCGATGAAATAAATTACCACAGGTTAAGGAGGCAATTAATTGGAAATAAACATAATGGTCAATACTTCATGAATGTAGCAATCTAAATGACAATATGCTTGAGCCTAATAAAAAGACTAAAAACGCTGAGTTGACAATGAATTAGAGTTTTAGACTTCATTGGTTTTCGCTGAAAATCAATGAATTTGAAAAAAATTAAACATAATTATTTATATTACTTGAAATAATTAATTAATTAAATAAGTTTTCCTTATAAATGACAATTTATATTTAAATATATTTGTAGACAATGCCAAAAAAAAGTTTCGGACTCCACCAACTATTTAGCTCAAGTCAAGAGACTGTGAAGTGTCGTTGCACCGTGTGACTTGTGACTTCGTGTGTTTCTGTGTAATCAACGACGTCGCAATGTTCATAAACATCCAGAAAGTGAACTACTTTTAGCATCAAGCTGTCTTCAAGAAAGCCCAGATACTCGAGGAGGGCATTCTAGAATTAGTTCACAAAATTAACTTTCCAAATAATGTAGCAAATCATCTTGAGTAAATAGAGTTTTGACAAGTCCGACATTTACCCGCGGATTGCGCAGATTGTCATGCAAAATATAATAAAAAATGTGACATATATGAATTGAAATACAATTTAATTGCAAACAGAATTAAAATAAAATATAAGTACAGATTCCACGATATTTTAAGGAATTGTTAATAGTAAAGGATACGCGTAAGACTAAATTATAGAAGTCTGAAACAACCATTATGACATATTATCTTTCATATTTCTCGAATGCACATGAAACAATAGAAGCTTTTGTCTACTAACTAGTATAGGAAAAAGTTTAAATTGAAGTACTTTGGTAAATAAAAACAATTTATAATTATAAATGAGTTACAATTAGATGGTAAATTGAAAAAAGGGAGGATAAGGTGGGGGGCAATATATTAGTGGGCTTATCCGGGAGAAGCTTCTAATGTTGCCGACTCACATCATCCCATTTACAGTACCTTTCCTATTATATTAGATCGCAACCTAAGTCAATTCCAATAGTACTCGGAACAAAAAAATTATATTTCAGTATCTATACAAAAATGATGACTAATTTAGGTTTCATTTGTTTCACAGAAGATGATTTCAAAAGCATTTTCATAAAAATGATTGCATGCATCACTTGAAATAATTAGTTAATAATTTTTTTTTTTCATTATTAACAACAAATTGTCTAAATATTTTTGTGGATAAATGAAAATATATCATTAGAAATAATTAGTTAATAAAAAATATTTTCATTATCAATAACAATTTATATCCAAATATTTTCGTGGATGATAAAAATATTTTTCTTTCTTTCATTTTTGTAAAAGGTACAAACGATCATTTTTAGAAAAATATTTTTAAAAGTATTCATTTTCCATGTCAAATGGAGTCTTTTAACTTGGATGCTAATTTAGATTTACTTGTGGAATACAAGTACATCACACAACTGTCTCATTTACTAATTCATGAAATTCAAAAATATTTATAGACCTACGGCATAAGGTCCATGTGACCAAATATCTAACCAAAGAAAAGAAAAACGACTTTTGAAGCACCAAATACAAATAAAATCATGGACATAATGCGATGACCCATTTTATGCATTCTTTATTATGTTCCAAATATATATGATTTATGAATATAATGTTTTCATGGTCGTTAACCCGAAGTATCCATGGAATTCTATAAGATATAAAAGTGTAAAAGGGAAAAGAAAAACCGACGAAGAAAATTGAGTCAAAATGATGTTATAGTGACTACATATATATAACTGTACACGAATACATTTTGAGGCTAAATTACATAAAAGAAAAAGTGGTGCCGAATTTATCAATATTGAATGATGTGGATACAATCTACAGTTTCACAATTGAATTTCTAAGCAATTGATCTTGAATGAAATGATAGATAGCTTGATTTCTTGAAATCGTGGGGGCTTTGAAGCTTTGATTTGATTGAATCTAGATGAACAATGACAAAGACAACATGGTTTTGGAGCGTGATCAGGCGAAACCTCGATCATATTGATGAAGACTGTGGGGCTTGGGAAGCTTGATTCGACGAAACTTTAATCCGACGAGACTTCATTGTGTGTTGAGGAAGACTACGGGGTTTGGAAGCTATTCAACGAGGGTTTCTTGATCTCTATGTGACGCCCCAAAATGTCACGTGGGTTATGTGTCCTTTCTAATTTTATCATTTAAATATTAATAGTATGGGAAAGCACAACAAAAATCTTCAACATCCCACACAAGACATTGCACGAGTTTATACATATACTTCTTCTTTAAGCAAAACACAACTACAAAACATAAATTTTGGGAAGGGTCGGGGTCACCTATCACCAACATTGTCCTATGCCCAAAAACCCCCCCAAGATCAAGTTATTCACTACATATCGACAGCCTTGCCCATCAACAAGCAAACACTGCCAAAACCAAGGGGACCATAGAAAACCCCAAAGTGGTCCAACAAACTCCCCATCAACCCACAAGGTGGAACTACACTTGGTACATACTATCGTCAATCTAGGTATAAGCATAAGTATTCACAATCAAAATGCACAAGAACTCCCAATAGTAGTGGCAGGGTGATCCATCCTACAAAACTAAAAAGATAAGGGGTGAGTCAAAATCTAGTAAATGAAATCTCTAAGTTTAAGATACGGTATCACCTTATGACTCAACCTAGCATAATCAAACAACATTAGTTCGAAGTACTACAAAATAACCTTGAATGACAAGTGCATAAGTATATACATTATCTTCTTTTATCATGATATACTGATGGAAACCACCAATAGCATCATTACATAAGATTATTCACACATTTACAAGCGGATGGCATAACATATTATGATGCACGTCTACTTCTTTCATCTGTGCCTATATGTGATTATATATGCACAAATACATGTATTAAATTCTTTACTTCTTCTACTGAATACTCTTGGGGCTTCCCAACACATGGGACATCTCAATTTCGAGGCATCTCAACACATAGGGCATCTTGATTCCTGAGACATCCCGATACACGGGGTGTTGTCGTCATTATATTTAGGCGACGAAAATATATATGTCATGCTTTCCTTATTTAATCACATAACAATGGTGCATATATTAACATTATAAACAAATGATCTTCCTTACATCAACAACAAAATCAACACTCATTTCAATAATCGACATCCAATACACAATATCTTTTCATACATATCATTGCCTTATCCTTTTGGTGATTACATACATAGGTAATGATAGTCACATGCTTACTTCTTTTCAAATATCATCATGTCTTTCAATGATCACATGATAATGGCAAGCTAAAAAGTGGATGTGAGCAGTAAGTGGTGATTCTCAATAAGTAAATATAAGCAGTAAGCAATCATACTAAGAAAGTGGATATGAATAGTATGTGATGATAATTAGTAATTGAATATAAACAGTGAGTGACCATACTTAGAAAGTGGGTATACTCAGTAAGTGAATACACTCAAGCAAATGAATATATTCAGTATCAGACAAGTGAATAAACTCAATAAGTGGTATGAGCAATGATTGGTGAGTAGTATATGGTAAATATAATTAGTGGCTAGTGAGTATTAAGGTAAATATGATCAGCGATTGGTGAGTCTAAGGTGAATATGATCAATAGTGACGAGTAAAAAATTTATAGAAGCAGCCCTTTTAAGCCTAGTTTCACCAAATTCACATTTTTGCCATCCAATCATGCTACCACACCCTACCACATCTCACAGAAGACAACTGACCACATTCATACATATAATAACTCACTAAGGCGAGTCAAATCATCACAATATCTCAACACGCCATTATGGAGGCTAAGGGCACGTTTGGTATCCATTTGTTCCGGGGAACAATTTTTTATGAGAAATGATCATTTATTTATTTATTTATTTTGTTCTCGGGAACAATTTTTAAGCAAAAGAATGCGTTTGGTAACTTCCCTAAATTTCTATTTCCAGGATAGAAATACGTTTGGTAGGATTCTTAGATTTTTTTTTAATTTCTTTTAATTTTTTAATTCTTTTATTATATTTTCTTCTTTTTTCCTTTTTTCCTTTCCTTTTTCCTTTTCTCTTTGGCCGGTCGCCGGCCATCGCTGTGGCCAGCAACCGGCTGGGCGAGGTCGAGCGAGCTCGCTGGAGGCCAGCCAAGCCACATCAAACCTCAGCCTCGCCCAGCCACGGCGAGGCTCGAGCCGATGAGCCTCGTTGTGGCTTGGCGTCTCTAGGGGCCAGCGACGCTCCAACGAGGTTGCCGGCCCTCGTCTGGCCGATTGCTGGCGCCGACCATGGCCAAGGCCAGTTGATCGGCCAAAAGGAAGAAGAAGAAGAAGAAGAAAAGAAAGAGAATAAAAAAGAAGAGAGAGAACGATTGATTCTAGAAATTGTTCTCGGGAATAAGAAGCTAATTTTTTCTACTTATTCTTTATGTTCCAAATCTATTCCCTATATTTTTTGTTCTCGAGAACAAATTTACCAAACACGTTTCTATTCTTTTTTTGTTCCCTGGTATAAAAGAATAGAAATTTTTGTTCCGGGGAACATAATTTTTTTTTAACAAACAGGCCCTAACTCATCCTTTTCGTCAAATTCAAACTTAAGCAGCAAACATCAACCGACCAAGTCAAGAGTACTAAGTAGATCAATGTAACCTCACTTCTAGAGTTTTCACTTACCTTAGTAAAGACTTGAGCATCTCAAAGCCTTAATTGCCTTCAAGTAAAATAAGTAAAATAGAAAGTTAACAGTTTTTGTCTTTAAAATGACAAAACCCATTAGTAGAAAGTAGTGGAATCCAATAATTTACCTTTTCCATTCTTGAAAGATTTGAGATAAAAACTTTAATAACATAAGTGTGTGGACCTTCGCTTTTACTTGCAAGATTTGAAAACGAAAGTAGATGAAGAAAGCTGGAAATTGGAAGTTAGTGAGGTGGGGGACTTCCACTTTAAAGCTCGAAGACCCATTTATATAGCCAAGAGAGATGAGATCGAGTAACCAAGTTTAAAGGAAGTGATGACACATTGTGAAGATCAGAGGGTATATAATAAAAAAATCTCACACATGGTCGCATATGATTTGCCTGGGGAAATAATCAAGGTTGAAGTAACGATGGCCTTATGCTAAGTGTACGTAGAAAGATTGGTGTAGCAATACAAAAGCTTCAAGTGGTCCAAAGAGAGTAGCCAATAGGAGATATTTTGAGAGAGTTCTTCTTGTCCAAGTGAAATGAATGAGTCATTAAGGGATTAATGGGTTAAAGTTGAAATAGGTGATGTTTTGTTAAGTTACGAAGATATCTAGTAAATCATTACAAAAACAAGGAAAACAATGTCGGCTCTAAAAATTGATAAATCTGAAATTTTTTTGAACCCACTAAATAGTGAAAGATATTGGATGCTAGGAAAAATGCCAATTTAAATATGTAATTTGAGGACTACAACTAATATGATGTTAAAATTATTACCGTGACTCAGTACCGTCGACATACATGTCAACATATATCATTTAAAGCTTAACGCATCAGACTCAGGGTAATAACAATCACAGAAAACCATCTTAAATGCTAGTATTGAAAGAATGTCACATTTGGTGTTCTGCGAATTCTCCACATTCTTTAAATTTGAAGACATTAATTCTTCTTTCAAGAGTCAAGATACCAATAATGATCATAAGTCGATATATACTAAGAAATTAGTAAGATCTAGTCATTGTTATCAAACAACTTATTTTCCCCATTTTCCGTGCCTATATTTGTCAACACTTAAATTTCAGTTATTAATGTTTCAGCACTTCTGTCATTACGACAAAGAGAGATTATGACAATAAGAATATTGCTACAAAAAGATGAATACATTATTTACAATAAGAATATTGCTTCATGAATGTAGCAATCTGAATGACAACAAACTTGAGCCTAAGAAAAAGACTAAAAACGCTGAGTTGGCAACGCGTTAGAGCTTTCAACCATATATTATTTGTCAAATGCACATACAACACTAGAAGCTTTTGCGAATAAAGTAAAATAGGGAAAATCACATTATTTTCTTTAAATGAATAATATTACTTGAATAGAATGACTTACAATTAAATGAGAAAGGATAAGGAGGAGGGGCAATAATTAATGATCTTATGGGAGAGAAGGGCTCCGTTATTACCAACTAAGACAAATGGCAAGAAATGACGTTAAACTCGAAAGATCATCCCATTTGCAATTTGCTATCCTAGTACATATAAATGAGTTATATTCAATTGTTACCATACGATTAAGTGCATAATCCCCATACACAAATTTTAGCATATTCAGAATTATTCATACTCAAAATCATTTGTTTGAGCTTTCTATCCAATTCAGGGTTTAGGATTTAGGGAAAATAGAAGAACAGCTTGATAGACAAAGTTCAGTTCGGGCAATATTTATATGCTATATAGAAAATTAATCAAGATGCGCAATCTTTCTTTGTCGATGTTTTCTCGTCCATTTTTTTAATGTGATTACTACTTGATCAATTAAATGTGGTTGACTAATAGTCAAGTACTAGGATCATACAAAGCATAGTACTTATCTTTAATAATTTCCATGCTTGATCTCGTTGATTATTTAGATACGACATAGTGTTTTTTTTTCTCATTGGATAAAAAAAAGATGATAAATTAGGTAGCAACTATAAAATCCCGTAAAAAGTCTCATTTTATTATAGAGTCTCTTAAATTCAATTTAGACTATCACATTCACATCGTCAATAACTTTCTCTTAGTTATTCCTTAATTTAAGACTCACTTATGCAAATATTCTTTTGTACTTTTATTTTATGGTCCGAATAATTTTCGATTATTTTTCTAGTCAATTGGAAAGCTAACACGACTTTTCATTTGGCCGGTGAGTCAAAAGAGAAGAAATAAGAAAGAAGGAAAAAAAAGGCCAAAAACGAAATACCCTGGTGGTTTCCAAATTCCAATTCAATGCTTCAGCTGGCCCGCCAAATATTAATCTATTTAATTGATTCGGTTTAATTTCAGCAGTGTCGCTTTCTTACGGCTTGAATTTCGTCACGTCTGACCGGGCAATTTCTCTGACACGGCAAGTTGACTTGACTCTCAAAGCCTCCTCACCCCGCCCGCGCAAGAACAGAACGCGCCCCACCTCATCTTTCCTTTTCTTTCTTCCTTCCTTCTTTTTGTCCGTGTTCCTGCCCATGAATTAAAATTCATCTTGCGTACCCCCAAAAAACGAAGACCCGGTCTTCTCTTTAGCTGCGCGGTGATGAACTGGGGGAATGTGAAATGGTTCTCGCACCAGATGCAATAAAAAACCAGAGTGACATGGAGATGGACCCGGAGATGAGTGGGAAGAGGGAGGAGGGGTTGGAGAGTCAAGGATAAATTAAACACATTGAATAATGGAAAGGAAAGAAGACCGGTGAGAAAAGAGGGAGAGAGGCACCACAATTTGGTTGAAGAAGACCACCTTGCTCTGGGGAGGGAGGTCGCCGCTTTTGCTCTTTCTCTGTGTGTCTCTGCGTAAGGTAGCTTTTTCTCTTTTGCTTGAACCTGGATACAAGAAGGGTTTTTTCAGCTCACGGCCTGCATAAGATCCCGAGGAAGGAGGGAAGGAAGGAGGGAAGGAAGGAACAAGGAAGGCACGAAGGAGGAACAGAAGAAGTAGATTCAGATGGGGAATTGCTGGGGCACTCCAGCAGAACAGCCGACCTCTGTAACTCCTGATCATCTCACTTCAGGTGCCCACCGTGAATTACTGCCGCTGATCTTTTTGTTTTCTGTGTGAATTTGGTTGGTCTATCCGATTTGTTCATCTGGGTTTCTTCTGTTTCACCCTATGATTTGAGGGTTTGTGCCTTCTCTCTGTTTTTCCTTATAGTTAGAACACGTTCATCTGTCCTATTCAAGCGACTTATTCTTGCACGGTTTGTGCCAGAGTCTGTTCAATTTCACTGTGCATGTGGTTCTTGCCCCTGTAGTTTCTTAAATGTCCTTCCTTAGCCAGCAATTGGCTGATTGGGTTATCTTTACTTATGCTTGATTGTCTCAATTCATAATGATGCAACTACTCTTTCTTGACTTCTAATTATCTTCGGGGTTCTTGCTTGGACGTATGTGCTTACAGGGGTCATCTCCCAGACAACCAGTAACACGACATCTTCAGGAGGCAGCAATATTTCTCGGAACAGCCGCTTCTCCGTGTCAAGTGGGGACGAGACTTTTCCTAATGGGCAGATCTTGCAGCACCCAAATCTGAGGATTTACACTTTCTCGGAGCTGAAGGCAGCAACCAAGAATTTCAAATCCGATATGGTGCTCGGCGAAGGAGGATTCGGCAAAGTGTACAAGGGATGGCTCGAAGAGAAGCCATCGACAAGAAGCGGCAGTGGGTCTGTGATCGCAGTTAAGAAATTGAACTCTGAAAGCCTGCAGGGTGCTGAGGAATGGCAGGTTAATCTCCAAAACTCAGAAAGACAATATGGCATCTTTATGTTCTGTAATGATTTGATGCTATTTTTCCTGTTATCTTTTGGATGTGCTTCTTTGTTATCTTGTCGCATAGTTTGTTAATGTCATTTGGTCTCATTGCACGATTTCGTTGCTTCATATGCTTATTATAATATGTATGTGGTAGGTGGAATGTACCTTTTAATTCTCTGAAGTTGTTCCCACCCTTTTGGCCTTTTATCCCCAAAGATAAGGCTGTTTATGTGCTAAAATATTGCATTTCTTAATTGATTCCAGAACAAAATTAAGTAGGGAAAGACTTAGGGACTGGAATTGCTAACATGTGGGAGGGTTCTGCCTTCTTGGTTGTGGGTTTCACTGTCTTCATATAATTCAGTTGCAGAATAGGATAAGATGTTTATGGCAGAGCAAGCAGATCAAACTAGTTTATCCAGTAAACAAGAAAAATTTCGTGGCCCTCATTTAGTTCCTACTTATAGGTGCAACTGGTATCATTCCTTATGACTTTTGGTTGTTCTGTTGTGCAGTCTGAGATAAATTTCTTAGGGCGGCTTTCTCATCCAAACCTCGTGAAATTATTGGGTTACTGCTATGAAGACACAGAGCTGCTCCTAGTGTATGAATTCATGCAGAAGGGCAGCTTAGAGAACCATCTATTTGGAAGTAAGCACCTTTTAAAGTAGAAAGCTTTCTACCGCTGCAAAGTTGCCTTAATGAGGAGATTATGTTATTTTAATAAACCACAAGTACTAGTTAACCATGGGAATGCATCTTTGTAGGAGGTTCGGCTGTTCAGCCTCTTCCAATGGAAATAAGGATCAAAGTCGCCCTTGGAGCAGCTCGAGGCCTTACATTTCTACATACATCGGACAAGCATGTGATATACAGAGACTTTAAGGCGTCAAATATACTCCTTGACGGGGTAAGAGATATTTTATATTGAACTAGATTCGACAAACCCATCAGCGAGTAGTCAAATACTCCCTCGACATTGCATCGACAATAAAGAACTTTCCCATGACACATTTATCTGACACATTTTCACTTGGACTAAATTTTCCTCCTATTCAGTCCTATAATGCGAAGTTATCGGACTTTGGATTGGCAAAGTTGGGTCCTTCTGCTAGTCAATCTCATGTAACTACGCGTGTCATGGGAACATACGGGTATGCTGCGCCAGAGTATGTGGCCACAGGTAAATTGATAATTGATTTCTTTTAAAGCTGTGTTCCCATTGTTGTGATCATACATATGCTTGACTTTGTCCGCGCACCGTGATCTTACCCTGTGTGGATTGATGAAATGGCAGGGCATCTGTATGTCAAGAGCGATGTGTATGGATTTGGCGTTGTATTGGCAGAGATGCTTACAGGGCAGCGGGCGCTCGATCTCAATCGCCCAAGTGGAAAACAAAATCTTGTGGATTGGGTCAAGCCGTATTTAGCTGATAGGCGAAAGCTGAAGACCCTTATGGACTCTAACCTTGAGGGAAAATATCCTTCAAAAACCGTATTCCAAGTGGCTCAGCTCGCCTTACGTTGCCTTGCCCCTGAGCCGAAATGCCGTCCATCGATGAAAGAAGTTGTGGAGACGCTAGAACGTCTTGAAGCTTCGAGTGAGAGAGCGAATGAGCCCAGGGCTCGTTCCTCTCATCCTATGGCTCATCGGCGCGGCCAAGTGCCCTTGCACCACCGGTCCCCTCTGCACCAGGGGCAGGAAAAGGGTCGAGCCAGCCAACTTTCGCCTCTGGCAAGGTAAAACTGTTTTGGACCCACAGGTCATTACATCGATTGGTAAAGACCTTCTTCATCTCTATTCAAGTGGATTTGTCAGAGAGCATAGTGATTGTTCGATGTTATGGAGATAGGTTTGTACCGAAAATTTTCGCACAGGACCGTGTCATCCCCCTTGAGTAGTCCCTTGAAAATTTGTTTGTGAATTATTGTACCACTGTAGTGAGACTTCATTGGAGACACGGAGGTTTTCCCTTCGTCTCCTGGGAAAAAGAAGAGTCTGAGAGCTGTACTAATGTAATCCTAGTGCTGAATTTGCTCATGGAAAGATGTACATTCCTCTACTTCTTTTTACCGTGCCTTGGCTCCTAGAAGAGAATAAGTGAATGCTGCTTGTGTTGTTTCCTCACGAAGCCGAAAGAATACGTCTTCCCATCTCCATCACCGGCCAACGAAAGCGGAACTGCTCTCATTTGTGATTCTCAAGGGCCATAATGCGCGCAACATTTAATGATCACGGAAGTCGCTCTTCCACTGAATGCTCATCCCACAATCAAAGTAATTGGCCACATGGCAAGAAGCTGATGTCGTTTCGAAGAACATTCTCTCTCACGGCGAATAGAACGAACGCTTGAGATCGATGGTGAATCCACCATTCCGAGGGGAGTATGGTTTTCTGGCCCCATGGAAACCACTGAGAACTTTGGATTTGGGCATATCATGATCCTTTTTTCCCCCTGTGGTCGCTCCAACTTCGGGGATGGAAGTGGGCTGATGCGGTGACTCAGCCTCCTGGTTTGGGGTCTGGCCTTTTGAGAGCACTGAAGAGAGTTTGACATTTTCAAGCTTCTTTGAAGGGACATTGCCATTCATGTCACTCACCACCAAAAGTTGACTTGTATTCACTCCATGAAAAGACTCGCTCCATTTCGATGCTTTTCTCCAAACGGTATTGTCCATGTGACTCGTGAGTCCTAATAGATGTGCAATATTTATATCCATTCTTGACACTTGAATTTGAGTTACTATTCGAGAATTAATTTCTGACAAATTCTTTAAAATCCACACGGATGAAGAAAGATTAAAAGAAGAAAAGAAAGAAGAGACGATAGAAGCCATTCATCCCAAAGAAAGTTGGGATCAAAAATATCTTCGCAACTACTGCTGTCCGAAAAAGGAAAAGAATTCAATTTGGCTGGTGCTCGAACTAGGAATGATGTGTGTCGTCCAAAAGGTGGTAGCTAAAAAAAAAAAAAATTAGGTGCGCCCAGTATGTGAGCTCAGCTCACGAACAGCGTTGAATAAGATGAACCCCGCGTGACGTCTACTTGATCTGACGATGAATGTGAGGTGGGATTACATGATGCGAGCGTGCTCGATCCTTTTAAATGAGCATAGATAAGAGTCGCGTTTGTCTACTCTCTTGTTAATGAAAGCAAGATCAAAGTCGATTATACTTAATGAGGCATATTTGCATCGCTCATCGACCATCGATGCAATGGAACCACAGTTCGAGCTCCTTTAAATGTTGGAGCTATATTAACATATAAATTAGTCAACATAAGTAACCAAATTGAGTGCTCAAGAATTCGTGATGGTGAGAGTTGTGGTCACAGTGGGTGAAGATTGACGAAATCTTGTTGGCGAGGCATCTTTAATGGTTATTATAGAAGGGTTTATTACAAATTGACTGCCTACTACGGTGTTCATTTGCAATAATATATTATAGTGTAATTACTATTCCAACCAATAACTAATACATATGACCAAGGAGTAAGCAAAAGAAATGAACTGAATTGAAAACTGGCCGATCAGCTGATTCTCAGTTCCTTAAATTTGGAATTACTAAATATCAGTTTGCTTCCTGATTTCTGGAGTGGATTCACCCACCCAAATTGGCCAGATTTTTTTAATTTTTTTATTATTCCAAATTTCCAAAGCCCTAATTTCCATTCTTTTCTTACTCAAACTCAGTCACACATGTTTGTCGCTCATGCCTCTCACTCTCACTTCTCTCAATCTCAGTCACACATGCTTGTCGCTCATGCCTCTCATTCTCACCTCTCTCAATCTTAGTTATGCCGTGCTCATGCCTTCTTTGTGGCTCGATGCCTCTCAAACTTGGCTCTTGATGATCATTATAGCTTTGTTCATGGAGATGATCAACATGTTTAGCTTATTACGAGCTTGTCACCCATGTAGTAGTTTAAACTATGCAATAACGCTTGTAGTCTTGTAAGGATTAAGAAAAAAAAAAGGAGATGTAACCGGTTGCTAGACCCACTTAGGCTCTTGGTGGGTCTACGACTAAGTGGGCCAATTCCTAGTTGGTCAAACTAGAAATTGTCCCTTTGGGTGCAGTTCCCAATTCCAAGGGGATGGAACCAGCCCATACTGAAATTAATCACCCTCATAGCCTAATTGTTACAATTATTCTCAAAGTACCTTTGTCTTTCCTTTTTCCCATTCACACTTCTAACGCTTGATTATTGTCAATAATTATAATTTACATAATTTGAAATAATCACATTATATATAAATAACACCAATTCATAATTATTTTGACTTAATCACATTATTACTAATAATTATAATATCAAATAAAGGTAAATGATTGATGTTATAACAAAAATGTTACTGTAATACATAATAATTTATTATATTAGTAATTATTCATACTAAAATATTCAGCATAGTATTAGTTTTTCATTATATCATCTAAATGCTCATAAATAAAAATAATGATTATCTTAATTACTACTTATATTGCGTACTGTTCAAATCGTTACATAATTATTATTTCAATCATACTATAAGAAATAATATTTACTATAAGAAATAATATTTATTTTAATATGATTACATATCATTTGACTAAGTTTAAATCAAAATCATCAATTAATTATTACACTCATGATTGTCTATTAAAGTGATAATTATTATAAATATAATATTTATTCTAATATAATCTCATGTTATGTGTTTAACTCTTTATCATAATCATAGATGGATTATTAAAACAAAATTAAGTATTTTATACGGTAAATAATATATCTAATTTTATATGTGTGGTTTTAAACTCTTGAAATTCGTGATTGGTCCTCTAATTGATGATTAATATACTTCCTCTATTTTTTTAAAAATTTATTTTAGGGTTATTCTGCAAATTATGATTCTATTCCCCCTTTATAATATATGTCATTAACGAAACCAAATAACATAGAAGGTATTATATTACTTAAACCAAATAGTTTAATAGATATCACAACTCTATAACATTATAGTGTAATATCTATTTACAATGTAATAGTAGTTACATTACAACCTTATTCAATTATCGTAATTTACATATTATATTCACCATCTTCTGAGAAATGGTGTGGAGCTGTGGGGATTGGGGAAGAAGAAGAAAAAAGGGAAAAAAGAAAAGAAAAGGAATACATCTCATTCATTAAATAGGCAATATATTAAAGTCCAAACCTCAGAAGATGGTAAATATAATATGTAAATTGTCCATTAAGCCCACATGTGATCAAGGACATTAATATGATTTCTAATTCATCATGGATCAGCAAATATCATTTAATCTATATTAATCATAAATCACCTGGAAAAACAAAAACCAAACAAAAACATAAAAAAGTGCGTATTCTATTCAACCGAAGATCTTGTATATCATGGCGCTATTATCCTTGCACTTCTCTGGCGTACGATAGGTGTAACTTATTTGAAAGATCCACTATTAGTCCTTCCATTAAACTGTCTCATCAAAATACTAACGTCGATGCAAAAATGCTAAAGCACTCGGGTCGCCGTCAACATCGAAAAATGTAATCATGATTAGGGGTTGGGTTGGGTCACCGTCACCCGGCCGGTCCTACCCAAAGGTGGGCTGAGGATCACCAGCCCCCTCATTTGACGCCAGCGAGAGTTTTCAAACCCTAATCACGACAACAGTTGGGATTGTCGTGCAACTTCAATTGCCACGGTAATTTAGGTGGAGTTGCGCCCGCATGTCCTTGTTGGTAGTTGGAGATGAGCTAAGGTCACTTTCTCTGACTGCCAAGAATGGCACGAGCATGCGCATGATCCATTGATAAAAGGGCAAGGATCTTTTGGAATAGATGCGGGTGCACTTTTTCCTGTTAACATGTATCACTTGAAACATTTTCTTAGTTGTCAGCGGGTCCTTGTCATCTAAATCACCTCTACAAACAATCCCAATACAAAAGTGCAATGCATTGAAGAAATTTTACTCGGAGCTCCAATCAACACTTGACTAATCCTGGGGGACAAATTCATTAGTGAAAAAAAATTAAAATTATATCTAATATGAGAACATGTAACAAAGTTCTGTAAGAATTTGATTAGAGTTAATGCCAAATGCATATCAATATATAGTTAGTTGTGACATATATTTTTGAGTAATTACTTCTTTTTTTTCTCGCATAAATGATATATTGCTTGCTTACCTTCCGTAACTATTCATGTGCTGTCATGTGGCTAGATATGTTAGAAAAATGTGGCTGGAGTCAACGCTAGGGGCACATTGCAACCAGTTTTAAAGTAATGGGGCAAATTGCAAAAGTGGAAACGTCAGGGGCAACTTGCCACGGTCTCCAAAACTTGGGAGGGGGGCAGGGCAAAATAACGTAGTTCGCCCATTAGAGTCAAATCGCTGAAATAGGGAGGACATGGGAGTGAAATGAAGTGAATAACTTTAAGAGGGGAAAAAATGGGAATAAGATCAAACTTCCCGAGGCCAAACTGAAAATTTCCCGGAGTGTCTCGCTCGCCCGTATCAAACAAAGCTCCAGCGGTCATCAAACGTGAATTTGGTGGGAAACGTCTCGTTTTCACAGTACAATTTCACCATCGAGTTCGATTAAATGATCCTGCAGTGTCCATTGTCGTCGTCTCAAGATCACCATTGCTCGTCATTTTGTCCTCCTTATTCGTGGTTAATCCTCGGAAATCGTGGTTGATTCATATTTCATCGTTCGAAAGTCCTGGTTGTGTCGTAATACGTTTGTCATGGACTTGTCGGTCAGGATTTTCTGCATTTCATGTGTCTAGTCTGTTGACAGATGCTGTATCTTGCAAATGGCAGTAGACCTTACGATTTGTCTCTCTTTTTTCTTTCTCTAGTTTTGGAAGGTATGAATTGATTAAACGAAAAGTTTGGTTGCCGTTGGAGATCCTGTTAAAATGTTGAACTAGTTGAAGAGGATTGTCGAATGTACCCAATGGGTGAAGATACAGAGGGTGACTTTTGAAGTTACCAAGACTCTGGATGAAGACGGTGAATAATCAAAGAAACTTTTTGGGACTGGTGGGCAGGCATCACAAGATATGTTTTCTCAACCCTGTGGTACTTCAGAATCCTGCGACATGCTTGTTCAGTCACTTCAGCGTGGTTTGGAGTAACCGAAGGATTTCTGAAAAGGATCTTATTAATGGGGCGAGTGAACATGGTGTACAGTTCAGCTGGGTTCTTCAAGCTCATGGATATGTAGAAGGAGGCTTAAATTTTCACCTAAGTTGCTGGAAAAATTACTCGTTGCCCCACTTTCGCATCGACTATCACTGGCTTTGCTAGCAGGGGGAGTTCAGTGGGGGAGAAGTTCAGATTTGATGAAGAGTAGATAGATGCTGTGATCTGCTTCTTGTTGAACCACCTTATGGTGCAGCTCGAAATTCCTCAGTATCCAGATAAAAATTGTGAACAATATGGATTCATCATTGAGCATTGTTTGAGTGATGGAATTCAATTAACTGAAGAGCATTCATCATCTGGCCTTGTTCGATGACCGTCAGCCAAAAAAAGGAAGCAAGCTGTTGGTCTCTTATTTTACTCATAAGTGGAGTCTTCGGCAAATTCAGAGAGCTTGGGAGGCTCAGAAGAATCCTTGTTTCTTTTTAGCTATCCATGATTCCTCCTTTCTTTTTGCCCGAGGAATCATAAAATGTATTATCAGGTTCCTGAAATAACTTGAAAAGGAAAGAGGAAAAAAAAGCAGCAACATAATCATCGAGTTTAAAGAGATGGGTTCTCCTCCTGCTGTTTCTTCTTCCCATGATCTTATCAGGCGAAATATTGGGGAGGGGAAAACAAGGAATCATGTTTTGTTTCTGCTGGGATGGAATGAGGGCTTGTTGAAAGGCGAATTTGAAGATGCATTACACAGATCGTACTCACTTATGGAGATATATAGAGAGAGGTTTCGTTTGAGGATTGCACGAGGACTACATGTTGGAGAACGGATGCAACATTTCTAGAATAATTAGTAGGAACCATGTGTGGGCTCTCCCGTGTGGCAATCTCGTGGATGTGTCCACAGGAAAAAATGAAAACATCCACGACCTATGGATTACTGGGACATCTGCTAGAATTCATTGGATATGGTCACAGTTATGGTGCATAACTACAGGGGTAGAGAAGATTCTTCAGATAGCGGCAGAACGTATTAAGTAATTTCTACGGTGGGGGTGGTAAATGGTAATCTGAGATATTTCAAGTCTTGTTTTCAATCGACTGTCTAGTACTTACTTTGAACACTTGAAGGAGTGCTCATCTAACATTCTCGGGCACGGTTAGCCACTTTCGCTTTGACCCCCTATGCCAAGTCATCGTTCCCGGAGTAATTGTTTAATATGTACACGCATGAATCAATAAGCTTTGCCTAATAGTCAGACAAAACTGGAAGGTCTGGATAATACAAATATCTTGTGCTTCTTGTTATTATTTCAAAGCATATGATGTTGGTAATGGAATGCTTCCCCGCCAGAGACCACATAAAGATCAGTCCGTGCCTTCTATAATAGTAGGAGGTTCGTAGAAGCTGGAATATACGACATTGAATGACTTGGAAGCTTCCGCAGACACGTAAAATGAATTATCACAATATTGCAAGAAAGCTTTTAGGCACTGCCTCCCTTTTTTCCGAGTTGTCGGTTTAATTGGGAATACTCTTCTTTTATATTTCCTCTGTTATGTTGAAACCTTTCGTCCAAAGTGCAGATACAGAAAATGAAGAATCTTTTCCCTCTTCATTTTTCTTCTGTTACGATAAGCTAATAGACAACACTCGATTCTCGAATTTTCACTGATGTGACAATCTGGACTCAGGAAGTACGAAAGGACGGTCTAGTGCAAAACCTCGGCAATACCTAAGTGCATATCTCCTGTTCTACATTGCTAAGGGGGGAGTGCTGGACTAGTTGATAAGACTTGAGTTGTGTATTCTATATAATGTGTTTTAAAATTGGCCCAAAGCAGACAATACAACGTAATGATAGACCTAGGTCTTTACAGGTGGTATTAAAGGCTTGGGTTCTCTACTTTGTATAAAATCGTGAGAGAATATTACACAATGATAGCCCCAAAGGAAAGCTTAGAAGCCCAACAATATTAGACAGCAGTAGCTCCAAAGGAAAGCTTGAGTTCTCTACTTTATGTAATGACTTTTAAAGTCGTGAGGGCTAGAGGCCCAAAACGGACAATGTTATAATAATAGCCCTGGAACCTTATAGCTGAAGGTCTGGAGGTTGATATTTAGTCCCACCGTTTGGTATGCTTAGTTGCATCCCTTTGGTTCTTTCTTCTCCTCCCGTCAGTTAGCAGATGAATGTGGGTGGACTTATGCCTCTCCCTTGTGTTTTAGGTGCATTTTAGAGGCTCTTCTGCAGTTCCTGCTTAAACCCAATGGAAGGGCAATATTACATACTCAAATCTTTCTGTATATTCTCCTTTTCTGTTTATCACGGGATATCTTAATGTCAAAGGTAGTTCCTTCGGGAATGACCATTTTGGCGCATCCTCTTGTTCAAGTTCCATGAAAAGATTGAGTTCTCACTAGCACGAATATGGAATTTTTTGATTTGCAGGATGGAAAATTGCCAGCTTATGCATATTCCTATTGAATTTCTTCAAAGAGTAGCGACATTTGAATCTAGTTGACTTGGCTTATGTCTGGGAATCTGAACATGAACTATAGGAAATGGGACCTTGATGTAAAGACAATTTGCTGTGGCAGCCCGCTTTTATACAAACAAAAACGTGTTGCCATTGTTAATTTTAAATCAGAGGCTTGGGTTTTTATCTTACTAATATTTTTCTCAGATCTCACGATAAGGTTTCAAGAGACAAGAAATAGAGGCGGGCAGATAAAACTCGAGGACTTAAGATAAGCTTCCTGATTCAAACGGTGGGAATATCCTCATTCATGTCTAGCAATCACTTTGTCTTAGCATGATATTTATGATGATTAAATTTCTCCACTAAGATTAGACAATGTATTTTTTGAAACGATTGAAGGCATGTCTCCATATTGCAACTTTATATAACAGGTAGTTCCTCATTTACTAACATCATTTTTGATTTACAAAGTTGAGTCTCATTGCTGCTATACCAGTCACCATGTGGAAGAGAGCAAATACCTGTTCTTACGATCGTTCCGTCTGCTTCCACTGTACATTGACTGGTCTGCCCAGACCTTTGAAAATCAATGCAACCCTACCAAAGAAATACATGGAACGCTTGGCTCATAGAAAACGCTTATCTGTGTGCCCGCTGCTTTCCAGTGAATTTCTATGTGGATGTGAAGCCGGATGGACGGATATACGGATGGTGTGGCCTTGGGATGTTCTATACACATCCATGCACTCTTCGAGGTCAGCATCACATGTCAAAAGAACCCATTCCCCATCATCATCCAAATATTTTAGGTCGATTCCACTAACATCATCTATGCTGAAACGCTTTGCAATCTCTTGTCGCAGATCTGCGAAACCCCATGTTGGTTGCAAGACCAACCGGATTTTTTCTTCCCCAAAGATGGCTTTCACTCTGAAAATTAGTCCATCCTGAAGATGATGCCCCTGAAAGTTTGGTAAGGGATGCTCGTCAAATGACATGTGGCTATGGGATCTCACGAGAATCTGGGGTTCATGTAATTCTGCATGACTGCGAGCCCTCTTTAGTAATTTAAAAGGGTCTTCAATTATCTGATCATTTCTGCCGCTTGAGGCTAGGATGGTGGTAGAATGCATATTTGCTTCGTTGGATAAAGAAGTGGTTGAAGTGGAGCACTGACTACATGATGCAGATGGAGATTTCGAAATGGTGGCCGCAGAATTATCTATGTTAATATCAGGCTGGTGATCTGTTTTTTTAGGAGGATCACTCTGCTTTGATGAGCTGGGTCCTTCCCCGGAGATCTCTGTACTTAGTTCAGGGAAGCTTTCATAAAAGGACCCGAGCTTGATAGTACCCTTGGCTCCTTGGACCGAGTCAATCACATGCTGGAGTTTCTTTAAGGAATGATTTACCTTCTTGATCTTTCGTGAAGGCCACCGGGTTATTCCATGCTGCCGGCATATCCTTTTGAGAGTCGTTGGACACACTGTATGATATAAACTGAAACGGTTAAGGAGTGACAGTGTGGAAGAGAACATATCTCTATGAAAGAAATGAACAAGTCTGCTTATTGTCATCCACCGTCACCAGAAATCTTATTGCTGCTCCAAATTCACCAGTAACTGAAAATGCAAACTGTTGAGGATTTGTATCCGGTAGAAGAGAAAAGATCCAAAAGAGCAATTTTATGGTTAATAAGTGAATGGAGATCGAGCACGAAGGTGTGAACAGTAAAATTGGCTCAACATTTTACTAGACAGTTAGGGTGATTGAGATGACTGAAAATATTTGCAGAAGATTCTCTCCTTAAGCTCACGACAAGGAGGAATGCTGCAAAGAGTATTGCTGTTTATAAGAACTGGTAGAAGAAAAATTAAATTTGAATGAGGCGGATAATGGGAAGGTAAGCAACTGATTTGCAATTCTGAGTGCCTGGAGGTTCATGTGACATTTGCAACATTGATACTGGAGCATTGCAAGAGCATACGTTTCAAAGAGAAAAGTCAAGTGAAATCTGGAACTTGAGAATCTCTGTTGATGTCTAAATGTCCTTGGCATAAACTATATAAGGGAAACCGTAACATGATACAACCCCAGAAATCCCTTTGCCTAAGCATTTATTTTTCTTGGATTAGTTGAACTGGAGCTCAGTTAAATGGACTGTTCGATGGATATGAGACCATTTACCCCAATTTAGGTTCTAAAGAAGAATGCAGTTTCCTGCTGAGGCTAATGCATGCTTGCACAATTTATGAATCAGTCGTTTAAGAGTACCTAATTGAGTAATTAAACTTACTCATCTCCAGACAATATAAACAAGATTTTGAATCTTGCAGTATTTAGAAACAGAAAAAAGCTACCTCCTAGTTCTTTTGCAGCATCTTTGAGGCTTCCAGCAAAGTATTGTCGGAGGACATCCACAGTAATTGTCTTCTCCATCTTAGTTTGTCTCTTCTGGCCATCTTTTCCACTACCTCTTGAGTGTTGACTCAAAGATAAAGAATTGCTCCCGCCCTCAACACCAGTGATGTGCTCAGAATCCTGCTGAAGGTGCCAAAACTCCTGATGTTGCGTTGTTATGTTGAATGGTTCTTTGGTTCCCATGTCACAAATTGATGAATTTGAGACTCCATTGCCCTTCGTCTGAGTCTCCACCATGTGAGCAATCCAGGATGACTCGTCCGAAGAGGGTCGTTTCCTTGAAGAGGATGCTACCTCAGTTTCTTTCTTCTGAAGTTTCTTCTCGGTGGCAATTCCTGTCTCTTTAAAAGGCAAAACAATTGCCCCACTTAAATCTTTCTCAGTCAAAAACTGAGAATTCTGAAATGCTTGATTTATGTCAGCACACAGAAAGTTCAGCATCCGCTTTCCCTCCTCCATGTCTCCACAATCCTTCGGCAAGAAAAGCTCCAGTACAAATTCAGCCAATCCCGTGTAAATGTTTATCACAGGAATAGCCAAGGCAGATTGTAACCTGAACAGTCTAGCATGGTGGGAGAGTGGATACTCGGTGTGGGAAATGGCAGTTATATCATTTGAGAAAGAGGGTTTATCTGTTGTGAATGCTTTTCCAACAATTCCTTGGCCCTTTAGAAGGTGATGCTCAGAACATGCCTCATGAAACCCACGCATTTCGAGATCCACAACCAAGCAAGCGGAGTCCATGGTGGAGAGGCAGAGAGAATAATTCTCGTCCGAATGCCGGCATCCTTCCTTGCCTTGTTTGATGCAGGAGGCCCAAGTCAAGGCTAGTGGCAAATTGTATGTCTTGCTCACAGACTTCAAAACCTCTAGAATTCGTGGTATTACTGCTTCATACAACACATCAACCTGAAAGGTAAACCATACGTGAGAAATGGAAATGCAAATTCTCTGCTTTAAGAAGGTAGAGATATTGTGGTACCTTCACACTAGAGGGGTTGAAGCTTTGGGTACTTCTAAGATCAACAGCCTGCAAATATGTATAGCTTTGAGAGACCCAGAAGGCAAGTTCTTATTTAAGTTCACAGGTGACAACTGACAACTTAATATTATAAATGAGTAGACTTAAGCATGACCTTTCGGTGGTTTTGAAAGGTTTCTGCTTTTTAAAAGAAACCATGCGGGATAACTGACTCACTCAAATGAATTGATGTACCAAAATAATGTATGGTCCTCCAAGGAGAATTGCCAAATGAAACATACATTAAAGTATTATTTTAAGTCTAAAATATGAATTTGCTAAGGTGTGATGTAATAACCCAGCACTATATACCTTGACATCAGAAATTAGAAGTTATCATGAAATGCAGATAAATGAAACATTGGACACTCAAAAGTTAAATGCACATGTCGGAGGAAAGACCATTTGATGAGTTTTATCCATACAGATTTTGGCTTTCCCATGTCCTTCTCATTGTACTATTATTAGACCTTTGATGAAAAGATACCACTACTGCAATTTTCCTTGGTGGAACTTTGAGAACTTCAAGACAACCAAGACTAGGAGCAAGGAAGCAACCTCCAAAGCTTTACAAACATTCTCCAGATCAGGACGATAATTGATCTTTTGAGACGTGGTCACAATCTCAACAACTCCCAGGCACGTCCCGCTCCCATGTTCAAAGACGGGAACCGCAAGAGATCCACGAACATCATACTGCCGCGCATAATTAATGCGTGGGTATTCTTCAGTACTGAATAAACGGACATCAGGAGTCCATTCAGGAAGCTTCCCCAGGAAAGCACGGCCCGGCAATCCAATGTGGTCTTTCGAATCGTCATCAGCTTGGAATTGGTAGGATTTAGACACACTTCTGTATCTCTGAAGGCTTCTTGAGCTGAGACCGAGAGAAAAGGGCTGGTCATCTGTAGTAAGCACCTTCCTGCCTTCTCTCCCAACTGGCACCCATATCTGGATAAGCATATCTTTGCCTTTGCTGGATTCGCTCAAGTGACTAATAGCCTGCATTAATCTCAGCTTTATAGATGAAGATAAACCCAGAGTGCTCTTTGGCGCAACCCAGAGACTTTGACTCACTTCGGTGCCTTCAACTTGGCCCAGAGATGTGGCGTTTCCAACGGAATTCACATCTTGAATCCGAGATTCTGCGAGTTCTCTAGTTTGGGGATCAGCCGAAGGTGGAATTCCCGGCACATTATTTCCTCCAGTTTCTTCTTGAAATGCATTCTGATATGAGTCAGTACTTGGAATCCCAGTAAGAGTCTCCTCTGAGAGCGAATGGTTCGGGGCTTCATTTGGAGCAGCAAAAGTCGGACTCTGTGGGATGAGGCTGAAGGCAGCAGCTGTTTCTACCCAGCAACCATCAAGAAATAATTCATCTAATAAATCCAAGTCCATTTTATCATCAGAAATGTTCTCAAAGGGAGAATTGAGAGTGGGGGGACCATCTTCCATCGGAGCTTGTCCCTTGAGTCAAGTAGACACTCAAATCATCACAGGCGCGATTATGATCCAAGAAAGAAGACTACGGTCGAGATGGAGGATGATCTTCCACCGAGGATTTAGCCCGGAATCCCCATTCTCAATCTGTTTAAGTCAAAGAAACATTCGAAGCTAAAAGGGCTAAGAAACTGCAGATAGAAATGCATTGTAGAAGAAAAGCTCCCAATTCGAATGCCAGATTTAACTCAAATGAATTGATTTCCCAAAAATGGGACTCCAAAGTACAAAATGAAAAGAAAAAGAAAAGAGAGGGTGCAATCAGTTTCTGAAAATGGGTTAAAAGAAAGAGACAAAATGAAAGAGTGCTGAGTCCAGCAAAGCAACTCACCCACCCACCCAAAAGAATCTCAATTCCCACCAGCAAGACAAATCTTAACTCAGAGGCAACACTTCACCCGCAGATGCTAAGTCAGAGAGTCTCAGACCAAAGGGTTTTCGTCACCAGAAGCAAACCGCGTACACGCAAGAAAGAGAAGAGAAGAGCTATTACTCCCCTCAGAAACTGTTGGAATGTAACGTCATGACATCTCCCATCGCCATGGAATATCCCAGACTTCTTGACCCACCAAACAAACACACGGCCTCGTCTGATTCTTCTCCTTTCGATTGTTTGAAGTCTACCCTTACTCTGTGAGAGTGAGAGAGAGAGAGAGAGAGAGAAAGAGAGAGAGGGTTTCTGACGACGGCTCTCTTTTTCCCCCTCGTGCCAAGGGCTACAGCCGTTCATGGTTTTTGTTTCTTCTTTCCGTTATGTGAAGTTGATTTCCAGGTAAATTCGGTTCCGACCGGGTTCGGTGAACTGGTACTGTTCAAGGGAAGATTCCTTAGTATTTCCAAGTGGATAATTCAGCATATGAGTAAGGTCTCTTTTTCCTTTCCTTTCCTTTTCTTTTCTTCCAACCCCATCCCCCCGGGGCCCTCTTTCCCTTCTTTTGACTAAAATCCATCTTAAGCAGCATACACAAGCCATTTCACTGGCTAGATCAAAAGGTGAAATCACTTATCCAGACCAAGGTGGGAAGATGCTTTAGTTTTGGCAGGAGCCCAGCAGTTTACTTTAAATGAATTGTCTAAAACAGAGGTCTGTGCAGTTCTTGTTTATTCTATTGGGTTTGTTAAGGTTCTCCATGGTAGAGGCAAGAGGATTATTAATGACCAAGCCAACGATCAATGATTATTTTCTAATGCCCCACCAATTTTCTCCGTTTTCCTGTCATGATCTTGGAAAATTAGTATTAATTAGAATTCCCGTAAGAAAAGAGAATTAATTGAATTTTTATTTCTTACGCGTGCCATCAATGATAAATTATGTTTACGACGGACACCGCAGGATTTTCAAATGAGAGGAGTATCCATTGTAACTCAAGCATTGGCTAGTGAAAAATGCAAAAAAGAAAAAAGAAAGAATTACAGACAGTACGATAAGGATTAGAATTTGCTTTCAGTATAACATAGTTTTGATGCAACAAGGTCAAGAATTCATGACGACCCGATGAAAGCGCTAGTCGTCGCAATCAATTCTGGGCACGTCTTTCAAATCGCATCAGATTGAAAAGCCTCAACCAATTCGCACGCTCCAAGAAACCTCTACTTTTTTTCTGGGGTCACTCCTACAGCTGCGCATGTTGGCCACATTACATGTGGTTTGCCTCTCAAATTGTTTGGGAGGCCAAGGGCCTCTTCTTGAACTCCTCTTGCTCGACTTGCCGCATCTCCAAGTAAATGGCCTCATCAGCCACCCTTCTCATTATTTTATCTGTCCTGCTTGTCCCCAGCAAACCAAAAGATGGCTCTTCTATTTTCCTTTTTTCTTTTTTACTGTTCATAGTTCCATCGTCATTCGGTGATGCCTGCTCCCTCGCCCACCCGCTAACCCAGTGTCCGACAGAGCAGGTCGGATGCATCTGCGCGCTTAATATATTCCATATCTCGCATAAATACTGAGATCATTAGGATCTTTTCGGTCGAAAGATTGTTTGAGTCTCATTAGCAAAGACTTGAGGTCGATCATCTTGTTGCCTGTTTTCAGAGAAACCCAAGTGCTGAGCCTGATTGATGATACTGGCTTGTGGTCCTGAGATTTGACCCGGAAGCAGTCCCTGGTCCGCCCGAAGTTTGATAAGTTCCAGAGCATGTGGTGTTGCTTATGAGGAAGCACTAAAACTAAACAGACTGAAAATTGATGCTGCTTGAGTTGTTATTGAGAGTAGTCTACAAATTCTGGCAGTCCCCATTAAAGTTTCATCAGCAAAGTTTCATTTGGTAAGTAGACAAGAAGCAGTTTCCATTTTAAGCTGAGCAATTGATGCTCTTAGCAATGAGAGTCAGTGAATAATTCGTACAAATTTTTCTGATAAGATGATTAGACCATGACCCGACTGCTCTGTACTTAAATCGAAGAGACGGTATCAGTATCAGTATCAGAAAGACGCGCCTTGATTGGGAGGTCTAATTCACTTCCAATAGCCTACACAATCCAATCCAAATATTCACGAGAATCTGGACGGCATCCGATTCATCAAAAGCTAAAAGCCAACCGATGATATTTTACGTTAAAGGATTAAAAAAATCGGACCTTTTGTTACTTTTCTCGCCTGTATATGTCAGGTGACGTATTGTTGAGCGCGAACTTTTATTTAAATAAGGGAGAACAGGTTGGAATGCGATTAGTTTTTAGCTGACAATAGTAGAGTATTGAATTGGCCCTTGCGTGCTAGCACCCAGCAGTATACTCTGGTCAATGAAGAATATTCTGAGGCTGAATGTCCCACTTGCACGCTCCAAGCCTGATTCTCAACCGATCGCTGCTTCTGGCGGACACCGGCAGCACGCCAGGATGCGAAACTGTCGCTCCTAATTCACGCATTGGAAGCCAAACCTGGTGTTCTATTAGGTTGAATGCAGCCATTTTTTATATTTTTTTAAACTTGAATCTAGTTGCTTACGTTCTTCAATGACAGTCTTGAGCACGCGTGTGGGTCTGGAATCCTCTTTAACCTTTCAAGTTGGAAAAGGATTGATTCTGTCGTGATAATAGGAAAACTGCATTCTATGTGGACTGAACCTTTCTTTCATCATCCATCATCTCAAATTTTATCTCGTAAGCTGACACGATATAATCCTGTGTTCAATGCACCGCAGGTCATGCAGATTTCGTCCGGATGAATAATCAAGAAGATTCAGCTCCTTTCAGCTGTGAGGTAATACCACCTTGAGGATGATTTATCCAAAATATGAAAATATGAAGGAATCGCTGAATTTTTGTCAGTAGAATTCCACGTTAACCAGAAAAACACGATCAGACTTTCTAAAGCCAATTTTGACTTGTCGATTAATTTATCCTAATCATGAGAATATGAAGGAATTGCTGCATTCTTATCAGTAGAGTTCCACATTAACCGGAACATAATCTGACTTTCTCAAGCCAGTTTTCACTTGTCAATGTATCCGTAAATGCCCTGTAAACGATACAGCACACCGGACGAATGTTAAATGCTTTAACTAATAAAGTCAAAAATCAATTATCTAGTGAATTATTCTGGTTCTAGTAATATTCTATGTCGCTCTGCAATACACGAGCCAATAGAATCGAATGTGCCAACTGGATTCGTGATGGGTTCCGACAAACTCATTTTTCTAATAGCAAGAAAGATTCAGCATTTTGCACAGATTGAGTAGAAAGATTCTAGGTGTCCTGTACTAAACATGGAGAGTCCAATACTGCCATCTTTAGCTGCTGTTGAAAGGAGGCGACTGGTACCAATTAAGAGATAGCTAACGGGGATTCAAGTTGGAGGAAATCGATCCTTGCCCTTGATATTATCTTCAGATGAGCTGAATAAGCAGTGTAAAAAGAGCAGTACGCATCCATATGTTAGTGAGATGGCGTTAGCTGAAAATTTGGCAGAAACTACATCATTTTACGTAGCAAGGAGGTCATATGGCCTTGAATTCTAAAACACGGGAAAATATCATCCGTTTCAGATCCAAGGACCAATGAAACGAAGTGATCATTGAATTTTCTGAGATGTCTAAATCAAAGAAATGCACATTGCACATTGAAAATCCGTGGCTTTAACACGGGACCTGGTCATATAACCTATTGACTAGGCCAGCTAATGCCATAATGTAAAAATGAAGGAATCTAATGTCATCTTAGATGTGGTAGTTGTTCTTTTTATCCTGGATACAGATTTCAATGGATATTCTTCTCCATACAATATGGAATCATCACGGTTGAGTAGAAGTCTGAATGAATTCATTCTTAGCATGATACCCAGCTGTCTGTTTCTAAGTACATGCATCTCTAGTCCCCATTGACAGTAATGCTTCTCGGGCAATATTTAGCATCAACGACTGAATGCAGGGGATGGTATCACAGAGCTTATCTAGTCGACAAAAGGACAAAATCATGTGACCTCCATCGGAGGTTGCAGTGGAAGAGCTCGAACCAATGGAGATTTTTTTGACTTTACATGGAAGACCTTTGAGTTCACAGATTTCAGACTGAAGTTTGACTTTTAGGACCCAGAACTACATGGATACACACAAGGATTACTCAAGGAAAGAAGTTTTCATGTCTCTCATTGAAGAAGCTTTATTGAGATTGAGAGACAGCTCAAAACGATATCTTTCAGCCACTCACTTGAATGACAAGTACTAGGACGACAACATTTGATCCTTCGGTTCAGCAATTAAAGAGACAAAGCTGATGCCGGCATTTAAACTGTTCTTCAACCATCTTCCCTTTCTGCTTTTTGACAGTAGCGGCTTGGTTTTTCAGCACCAACTTTTGATCATTCCCCTTCATACTTGTCAACATATATTTTACTCTACACAGAAGAAAGATAGGACAAAAGGAATTTTGCCTTCCGTCAGTCATCAGAAATACTATACACTAATGATGTTTCTAATCAGTGAACCTCTCTATTCATGGCTTATTTCCTCCTTTACATAACATATATGCTTACAAAGAAAAAGTGCATTTGGCTATGTGCTTAAACTGTCTCAATGCATACTAGATTTGACAAATTAGCACAGAAGGTTTCAGTTACGTTTCCACATTAGACTCTACTAGCCTTAAATTTTAAACAGCACGTGTGCAGAAACATAAGAATCAAAAGAATAATCTTCAAAGCCCAACCTCAGTTCCAAAGGCATATGTGTGTGTGTGTGTGTGTGGAATTCATTGCTCTATTTCAATGAAAATTTAAAATGTAATGTAATTTACCAATTAAGGGTTTATTTCAATATAAAAGATGAAATAAAGAAATTAAATAATACGGGCATGTCTAGTTGGTGCAATTCCTTATGTGGATCCAGGAACCGGAATGGTTATTCCCGGTTCCCAAATTGCAACTGTGAATCACTTGGAACCAGCTGGTTTGATCCTGTGCGGTTTCCAGGTTAGATTGGATCAATGCACACCCCTAAATGAAACTGTGAGAGCAATGTCCGATATTATAATTTGTTTGCAAAGTTGTATGTTAAATGAACGTCGGCAGAGTACAAGGAAATTTAAAGGAGCGAGTCATATTTGATAGGCAATGAGAATTCCTCACTTCACCTGATGTTCCAATTGTGTAAAACAGAATACATGTGAACTGAAATCAATGAGAGATTGCTTCATTCATCTACTAAACTGACCGGTTACAAGCTGTATCATGACAAGTCGATGTAGATCAATCCACTTCTGTTACTGGAAATGATGTTTGCTGACACTCAAGTACAAGTACTAACGATCTTACATTCATCCAATTTCTATGGCGACCTTCTTTAGAATTAGGAAGCAGCAATCACCGTCAAGCTGTTGAGGAGTGAGGACCAGTTTGAACCATATCCATTTTGTTTTGAAGTGATTAGACCGTACTGTGAACTGAGATTTCATTAGCCCAAAATAGACCGACCTGAACCTACGAGTATTGACAGTCCTAGACCCGAACAAAACAGAGAAAACACCAATCCCTACTCCGATTCTGTTAATTAGTTCTTCGTTCAAATACCTAAAAGCATGAATAACAAAACAGCCCGCGTGGGAAATAACAAACAGTATAGGATCAACTAAAGTTGGTTCAATTCAGGCCATACCTATCGTGTCAATTGCAGTCTCGACCAACCAGAAATTCGATGAACGGCTGCGTAGCTCAAGTCTTTTGATACCAATGCGGCACTATCTTGGACTAAGATGACAACTTTAAGTAGAATTGCCAAAACGAGCCTTGTATTAGGCAAATGGTGAGCGGTAAGGGCAATGAAAAGGGTGTTTAACAGGAAATTTCTCTCCCTTCATGAAAGCTATCAACCCAGCAAGTTAGTTTGCACTGGTCTGTTAGTCACCTCTACGCCCATCAATTCAATATGCTAACGAGCCTGGCAACTTAAATAATAGTTTCCAGGTGTTGAAAGGAAGAAAGAAAAAGTTCTAGATTTGATCTAGATCCAACATATCCAACACAAACTGCACAGACAACATGATTAAGAATGGACCGAGCAGTTTAATAAAGCGGAAAAAGAAGCACAGATTAAAATTGGCTGGCAACTTGAATCATGGCAAGTGCACTGCTTCCATCCTCCACGAGCAGAAGAATCTTACATTCTATGAGCAGACGAGACTTCAAGACATAATACTTATCAATGTGCATATGTATGTACAGATGTGTGAGGTAAAGGAAGTGTGAATATAGCTTGTTGCACAAGCCAACCCCCAGCTTCAGAGCTCTACCACTTTGCACGCTTGTCTATACGCCAAGGACACAATCTTGCATCTTTTAGCACATCCCGGTTGATTAATTTAATGTGATCATGAATTTCTCTGTTGCAAAGAGAAAAGTAAGGAGCCCCTTAACATTATTGACCTAGATTCATCAAAAGTCGGTCAACAGCAGCATGGACATTTCCAGATGTTGCACGCAGGGCCCTAATGTTCTCTTGGGTGTCAAAGAAGCCCATTTCTTGAAGCTGCGACAGCTGAGTGGCATAAAGTTCTTCTGGCGGCACTACAAAACATAGGTTAAAGAAATCAATATAGTGATGATGAACAGGATAAATAAGAGTCAGGAAAAAAAGAACCAACCATCAGGCACACTTGGAGTTAAAGTATTAGCTCCAAGACCACCAAACATGTTTATCAGCTGCTCAATTCCAGCATTCGTTGGAGTACCTGCTGTATGCGAGCATTTTCACAAAAGCCAGCAAACCAGTATTAATGCACTACTGAAACAGAGATTCATAAAGAGATTCAGAATGATGGAATATAACAACTCATCAAGTTACCCGCATTTTCACCAGTCTGACCCTGCCCCCTGCAAGGAGATGCAAAATATTAGCAACACAGAGCATTGGTCCAGCACTGGGTAGGTAACTCATAAAAACTACTAGCAGATTAAGAGATCAAGAGATCTCACTGTTTGTTCAATGAGCTCATCTATAATTGAGGAAAAGAAGTGCTCTCTCATGCATTTCCACTTACTGGTTTGATTGTGGTCGACTGATTGATTGAACTGACTGTTGGAGAGCTAGCATTTGCTGAGAGAAAATACAGTCAAATTAACCTCTTGACATAAGGATCAAGGTACAGTTTTTTTTAATGCCAATGACAACATGCACAGGCCAGCCAGACTTCATCCTGTTACCGAGCTTGACTAGCACGCAATAGCATCAACCCTGATATGACTAGACAAAGGAATGGCACTAATGCAAAAGTATTATCTAAACCACACAAAAACTCATGCACACCCAAAATTGCTCAATTGATCATTATGCCAATCAACAGTAGCTGCAGAACCAAGAGGAGGGTTGGGATAATGCTTTACAGGAAGCAAGAATGTAATGAAATTACACAGGCATATTCTGTATGCTGTAAATCTACTGACCCAAGAATGAAAAGTTTCCTCCATGCTAAAAGACAGACAGTATTAGTAGCAACCCTGTTGCCGGATGTTGAAAAATATTGTCTTGATGCATTTAGATGCATGAAAAAGGTACATTGTTGCTATATTGATTCTGTGCAAGGAAAGTGTGTGCAAAGCATGCCAAAGGCTTTGTTTCTGTTTTACCTATTCACCGAGGCATGGTTTAGAGAGAGAGAGAGAGAGAGAGAGAGAGAGAGAGAGGGAGAGAGAGAGAGCACTGGGTCGGTTTGGTGGAGCAGCAGATCATGTGGAGAGATGTGTCCATACATTAGATCAGCAACATACCTGCATTGTTTCAGGGGAAGTAAGCTGGCGAAGGAGTTCTGGATTTTGCAACATTTCTCTTACTTGAGGGTTCATATCAGCCATGCTGCGCAGCTGGGGGTTGAGACTGATAATCTAAATTAAGAGGACTTCTTCAGTAGTTGATCGATCTAAAATCTCATCAGCACTCACTTTTAAGGAGTTTTGGACAAAACCATCATTACCTGATTAATATACTGGGGATTCGAAAATAAAGACTGCATCATCTGCGATAGGGCAGGATTTTGCATTAACTGACTCAATAAAGCAACATCTGCTGAACTCGAAAACATCTCATCCATTTGGGGAAAATTAAGATTTCCCAATCCAGCAATGCTAGGTGGTTGAGTATTGGTTGCAGTATTTGACCTAGGGGTATTGCTCGTCTGAGTCCCTCCTGATGTCATGCAACACAAGCAAATTTATGTTAAAAGTCTTTGCAAAACAATTCCCCAAACTAAAGTGCATGTCCATATACATGGGAATACCTGAAGACATCAAAGGAAAATTGTGCTATAAAACAGTTATCTAATAAATAGTCAACTTATTTCCTGTTCCTAACTGCAGCTGGAAAACCATCTTTCACCTACATATTTTAGCTCTTCCTACCCAATATTGTCCAACTTCATAATAGGGTGGATCAGTACAGCAGAGGAAAAGCACCCAATAAAGCAATAAAAAGAACAAAAGAAATCAGCATCTTCATTGCTTCACCATCTAGACAATTACATATTGAATAAGTGGTCAGTGGAGGCTGCAATAAAGGCATATCCTAGTCCCACATATCGGCCTGTACATAATTGTAACACTCAATCATTCATTGATGAACCTGTTTTTTCAATAGCACCATGCTCTAAAGAGGAAAGAGGATTCAAGCTTGAACCAAAAGAAAGGAATCTAAAACACAAGGGAAAGACAACTTACCACATTGAGCAAAAATATTATGAAAATAAAAAAGAAGATGAAGCTTCTTACCACCAGTATTGCTCCAAGGATTAGGCAACGGGCTTGTATTTGGGGCAAGCGCTGCGGTTGTTTCAGAAGAGTCACTTGAAGGAGGATTGGTCCCATCTGTAACTTGTGAACTGCCTTGGCTCCTCAAAAGAGCAGCAAATGGGTTTGAACTCGAGTCATTTCCACTGTTCCCTCCCATGGTTGTGGCATTCAGGAAAGGTTCCTGAACATTTTCATACATGCGCCTCAGCATATTAAATCCCTCAGGAGAAGCTTCAATGTTGCTCATAGCTCTGTCTGTGTTTCGCATCATCTCACGCATAAGTTCAGGGTTCCTTGCAACTTCTAAAGTCTGCCGAAGAATGCCAGGATCATTAAGAATATGTGCTAGCTCCGGATTCCGGTCAATGATCTCACGCATTTGAGGGTTGCCCATTATTAAGCTGCGCATTAAATCAGGATTATTCATGAGGCTTTGCATGGAAGGCGTGTTCATGATCTCTCTCATCATATCGGGATTTTGACTAAGCTGCTGATGAACTTGTTCAATTTCCGGAAAACCAGCTCCAAATAAATTAGGAGCTCCTAAAAGAGTTGCCCCAACACCAGCACCCACACCTTCATCTGAAGCAACACCGCTTGTAACACCTGATCCAGGGTTAATGCTTCCAGCACCAGGAGCAGCAGAAGGAGGCGTGCCTGCCGATGGGGGAGAACCTCGAACCATATGCACAGTATGATCCGCCTGCAGACCTTTAAAAGCAGCAAACAAAAAAATTCCATCAGATCATAAAACTATTCAAAAGTGATGCATTTGATAGAAGGATATAGCAAGCCACCTGAATAGATTTTAGTTAGACATAGGATTCCGTAAATAAGAAAAAATAAAAGTACGATGCACATAAACACTAGAGAAAACAAGTGGCCCACTAACGGCACTGTCAGATTTTGTGAGATCACCGCCAATTATTCTAAAAGCTTAAGCTATTAGATGAAGGCATGGTTTATTATTTAAATATTCTAACAGACACCCTTCACTAGCATACATCCACATGCACCATGAAGGGCAGAAGGCTAAAAACTCTGTACCTCCAACCAAAGCAGATTAAATGATCCATATCACATAATCCAAACAAATGCTTATGTCCATAGTTTATATCATAGTGTTAACAAGATGATGAAACATAAGAAATTTGTTTCTGCTAAAGGAACCTCCCATAACTTATGTCTAAACTTCCATAGAAGAGGAGCAAGTAATTTGTTTAGCCAGTTCTCAACTAAATACAAACCCTTCCGAAACTCATCTGACTCATTTTTTTGTCCAGTCTCAATAAAAGTCAACCGTTCTGTCAGTACTCATCATATCATGATCCTCGCTCCGGCGAAGAGAGCACTATTGCAGATTAATTTTTACCATGACATCACCTAACTCCAACTCTGTCAAATGAATTAACGCAGATATCGTCAACTAGCTCCCATCCATTTGAGCCGTCATAATATAAATGTGAAACAGGATGACTTTTCAGATATGGAACATAGAGATGTATAATTTTTTTTGTTTTTTTGGTTGAATAGAGATGTATAATTCACAGAGTCAAAACATCAAAGTTGTTTTCACGTTTACATCCTATCTTTACCCCTTTCTTTGGGACCATTGTGGCCAAATACCTCTCACCTTTGCTTTTTTTGGATCACCAGATCATGTTTCCTTGTCCTGCTCAACTAATTTTCCCAAGGACTAATTAGCTAATTTCTTCAATCAGCTTATTTGAACAACTGAGTTCGAATATATACATATCATGATTATCTCTAGATCTATGGAGTATGGCAATACCATCATCATTTATTTGAACCACATATGTATCTACATCTCCACATTCAACTTGAGGGCCTAGTTGTGGATTGTTCTTAATCTCTTAAATCATTTTGGCCAAGTGCTATACATCTTTGTTTTCATCAACACGTTATTTTAGAAGAGTTACGACTTTGTCAGTCCTGCTAGACCAAAAAATTGGTGAAAAATATGGGAAGCAAACAATATTGACCAGGGTTCATGGTTCAGTATTGTTCGGTTGCAGCATTCTCCACCCAAACCAAACAACCAAACTGATACCTACAGCATTAAAATTTGATTTTTCAAACCCATGACACAAAGGTGAAACAGATAAGAAGCTTTAACTTATTTAAGACTACGTACTTTCATTATTGATGGAAATCAACAAAAGTGAACGCATTTTTCTCCATAAAATGAAAAAGATCAATGGTAAATCACCATCAAATCGATGTAATAATCCATACCTTCAGAAAAAGTTCAATTATTGTACATAAAAACGTAAAACTACCAACTAAACTCCTTCCTGGCCTATCTCAATAATTCAAGATCGATAAAGAATTACAAAGCAGATAAATGCAACCTCTCATTAGATAGTTCCTAGACATCTTAGATACAGGATGGTTCATACTGCAATTTGTGACTAACTAAAAGCATTAACTTATTTCTAAAACTCCTTGATTTCATTGGCTTCATATGTTGATGAACCGATAAATTAATAAGGAAAAAAAAACCCATCCCAACAAAACATTAAACCAAACTTCCCTGGTTTGGTTCGTTTTGATTTTTCCACCCTTAATATATGCTTAGAACGTGATCTATTAACTGTTTCAGATCACTCTCAACTGATAGTTTGAGCTTAGGTGAAACAGTTGAGAGCAATTGCCAGAGATGTTTTTCATCTTGCCTGTATTAGTGGACAAAGGATTCCAATAAAATATAGTAATCCGTTTACTGGATAGTACTTCTGTTCTCCTTTAATTCGGACTAGGTCAACTCATTATTTAGCCATGTAGAAGGGATATAAGTTATGATTTGCATAATACCTGCAGTAGAACAAAAAGAAGGGAAAAAGTACGCACGAAGATGCAGTTCTTCTATATTGCAGCGCCGAAAGAACCCACTCATCATGCATTGTTTGAAGATAAGAGCATGGAATTCAGGAAACCACTTTCTTCAATGGTCTATGCAGTCAGGGGGGGAAAACAAAAGGCATCATCATCATCATCAACATTCAATTCATTAGGAGGCCAAATCAAAGATCCATGCAATGCAGCTGTTTCTTCACTATTGCAAAATTAAAAATAAAGCCAGATGATCCCGAACGAGACACCCTTTGAACTCTAATCATCAGCCACCGACCCAATCCAGTAATATGGGAGGGGCTTTAGAATAAGAACATCGCGCATCATTAACACGCAGAACCCAAACCTCCACATTCAGTAACCGGGCATCGCGTAACCATTGGAACCCAACCGCAACCAACCTTCCAAAGAGATACCCAGACAGCTAAACGCGACTAACAATCACCCCCATACCAACAGAAGCCTCCGAAAATCGATGACAACGACCTGACGCAAAGCACCGAACGGGATGGAAATTCAACGTACCGTAGCTGGCCAGGGTCTGGTCGTCCTTCAAAATCCGGCCTTTGTAGATCAGCCGCTGCTGATCGGCGGGGACGTCGCAGTCCAGGGCCAGGGCCGCCTTGAAGGTCCCGATCGTGGACTCCGGGCTCGCCCGGACCGCGATTTTGGAGCCGTTGGAGCACCGTACGTTGATCGCGACGGCCGCCGCCCCGGCCGCACCGCCGCCCTCCCCCTCCGCGGCGGGGGGCGCCCGGGCGCCGCTGGGATCTCCTCCGTCCGAGCCCATCGGGGCGCTGCGATCCGGCCGGCGGAAACCCTAGGCCCGACGAGACGGCGATCGGAGCTCCGGATCGATGGGGCGATGGGGGCGATGCGGATTGGGCGATTGTCGCTGGAAGAGAGAGAAAGATAGAGAGAGAGAGAGAGAGAGAGTTTTGTCCGATGCGGAGGGAGAGAGCTTTTTGCAGGAAATGAGAAAAGGACAGATGGTGATGTTTTCTTCCTTTCTCCCTTTTTCTTTCTTTTCGCTTCCTTTACTTTCTACTTAATACCATGAAAAAATACAAATTAATATGATGTTATATATATATATAGAAGATCTCGAATCAATATAATTATTATAAATTAAAATTTCAAATTAAAAATTTTTATCACAAAGAACCTGTAAACTAGTACATTTATAATGAATTTATCTTTCGTTAATTTTTGTCAAATTAATTAATATTAAGAAAAACCACAAAGTGACATGCTTATAACAAATGGAGGACAAAACCTAAAGTTGACATATTTATTAATTATTATATGTCATCCAACTTCAGTAATTTAACATTAAAATTTAACGAAAAATAAAAAAGGTAAATTTATCACGAGTTAATTAATTTAGGTTTTTTGGTGATAAAGAATTAGTTTTTGATAAATTTTATCATAATTGTATCAATTTAAGATTTTTTATGATATTAATTATTTACTTTCCTATTAACTTTTCTTACCAATAAAACAATAGAGATTGAAATTTGGGAGGAATGAATATCTAAAAACATTAGGAGTAGGTTGGTTTTGTAGAAATAAATAATTAAGATGATCGACTATATTGCTTATATAATAAATAAACAAAAAAAAAGTTATCATCCATGAAAACGTTCAAGCGAACATTTTCAAGAAAAATATTTACTAAATCATTTTCTTTTTTTGTAAAATAAACAGACCCTAAAAATAGAATTCTTTTTTGGTAACTCTCGCGCGTGTTAGAGTTGGCGAACGTGTGTACTGGCCCGAGTAGTTTGGACTAAGCCCAATCCACAAAGATACAAAGGTGATTTGGGACATCAAAGGCCCCGGCCCAAATGGTCACCGGTCGACTTTCCGGGCTTTGGCCACAATTACAAAAAATTCAAGCTTTTTCCCTATGAACTAATAATGGTCTCTTTCTCTGGTTTCCCCTTCATTCATCCGAGACAAATTCTCACCCTCTCATAAATCCACAATTTTTTTTTTCTATTTTGTAACCAATTGCTACTTCATATACACAATTTCCTCGTTTTATTTAGATCTTGCAAAGGACCACGATCGAAATTATAACGGCTTTCTAGATGGCTAGCCGGTATCTCTAAATGGACAGTGATAGTTTCGCTCCTTCATTGCCCCAGTGATGCGAGGAATTGCCTACGTGGCCACTTCACCCGAGCAATAACAAGAATTCCATGATGCCTATAATGACAATATACAATAGGCAGATGACCATGTGGAAATGGAATGGCAACAATGGGCTGTTGTCCCTTGCTAAGGCGACATTGACACCCCTTTACTCGGCAAAACCCTATCCTAGACAACAAGTAAATCCTAAACGATTTTACATAAACTTCTAAGCAATGAATATCCACTACTTGGAAGACATCCGAAATCAAGGTCCTCCCTAATTGTAAGAAGTCGGTGGAACACACAATTAGTGGGGAATAAATTAGTCGCCAAATCTAGAGGTGGGACGGGCCTATTAAGGAGGAACCAATAGAAGCATAACGCTCCATGTCCCGATCCGAGGGAAGCTCAACAGCTAGTAGAATAGGGCAAACCAGCTGCCCATTCAAGAACGATGCAATATGGAACCAATGATTACTTATAAGTCATATGCCTGCTATCGAGCAACCTTTTTATCTTTGTTGAATATATGTGGCTTGGGCAATGCGTGCGAGGTGCATGCAAGTCAACCTTCCACGATTGACGAACACAAGGGATAGAAGGCTTCACAAAGAGAAAAAGACTAAAATTGGTGCGAGATCTCCTTTTTGGTAAATTTTGAGTCTCATTGGCATCGAATCATTAGACAAGTCAAATCAATTTCACATGATATTATGTCATGGGCCACTAGATCAGGCCCAAGTAGTGGATGATTAGAGATTGTGAGGACCCAAGGACGAAGGAGGGGGGAGGGGTTGGAGATGGGGAAAAAGTGGGACCCATGTGCAATTTATAGTGGGGCCACATCTCAACAAAGAGAAATAAATGAATAGGAAAAAGATGTTTTAGACCTATTATGGAGTCTACATTGTATTAAAGTCGGAACCAAGAAGAAAATTCAATTCTTCACTAGAAATAAAAATTTTCCCTCACTAAAATAACATTTAGGTAATCACTAACTTTTTAATTATTTAAATAGATATTATTATTTAGCCATTGGGTGATTATAATAAAAATAGCCCAACTAACGTCATAGATCGTGTAATATACGAGTCAAAATTTGATGAATCTTTATTATTATTATTATTATTATTATTATGAAATTTTTGAATAATGACTTTTTCTCAATTAGATTAATTTCTGTGTGTGACAAAATGAGCCACACCAATGTGCAAATAAGGGACTTTGTAAAGGTGATAATGGGCATGGCAATAGGAATGAGCTGTTCACGCCATATCAAGGTCAAATCTAATTTTGTCTTCCTAACCAAGGAGGGAATGGGGGCATAACGTTGCGGGGTCTCCCATCCCATAACAAATCTATCACCCGTTTGTTCCTCTTGAACCTTTTAAGGATTTGCTCAAGACCAAAAGGCTTACAAAGTTATGGATGTCAACTTTGATTTTGAAATTTGGACATAAGTATCGAATCATAAAATGAGTTATGATGCTCTTTTTCTTTTTCTTTTTTTTTTGTTTTATATTATTTTATGTAATTATTTATAGTTTCTCACACACATTATAAACCTGCTTTGGCTCACATAGGGTAAATTTTTCAACTTGTATATCCTCTTCTTTCTTGTGATGTAGCTTTGTTACTATTATAGTTGGGATGCACAAGCAATGCTCGGGATTCGAGAGAAGAACACTAGAAATGCCAAAACTTACACATAATACGTAATTTAGTGCCAAAAGTTTTCGCCAACTTACTTAAGTGCCAAATTGGGGAAAAAAAAAACCATCACTTAGGTGCCACTAGTGAGAACTTCTGGCCAAATTGATTACGTGACATTTGTAAATAAAAATTTTAAGTGCCATATCTTATATTTTTAAAACCCTAATCCACATAGACGTGCGAAACGATGTTGTTTAGTCCAACATGGTTGGGTAAGAAGAAAATGATGTCACATGCCGTTAAGGGCAAAAGCAACATCATTTGAACTTGAGTAAAAAGGCTAGTCTCGTCGCATCTCTCCCTTTGTCGTCACACGCTTGCCTCGCTTGCCGTTGTCCAGCTCTTGAACTAAAGTGCACCCAAAGATATATAGCTCTTCCAAAAGTGCCAAATCTATTGAGACTATCAATATCAACTAGGTATATGCAGTTTTCGACAAATAACATCTTTAGACCCTTGGATTTTCGGAGGTCCATCCTTTTAACTAAGTTGCATCAAGAGACACTCAGCACTTCCAAGAACTCTTGCCTACCGAGACCTTAAATTAAGTTTGCATGATTTCCAATAGCTAATTTCTTTAGACACACGGATTTTGGAAGGTCTAGCATGATCTTTGAAGAACTCCAACTTATCAAGATCTTGAATTTCGAGTAGGGTTTTGCAATTTTCAACAACTAACATCTTAAGACACTGGATTTTGGAAGGTCCAACCTTTCGATTGAAGAACACCAAGAGATGTTCAATACTTCCAAGAGCACCAATCTATTGAGGCCTTGCATTTCCACTGAGCTTTCACAATTTTGGGCATCTAATATCTTCACATGCTCGGATTTGAGAAGGTCAAGCCTTAAAATTGAGACATACCCATAGATACATAGCACTTCCAGGAACTCCAATTTATCAAGTTATTGAATTTCGACTAAGTTTTTGCAATCTTCAAGATATAATTTCTTTAGACCCTTAGATTTTGGAAGGTTAAATATTTGAATTGAAGTACACTCCTAGATATATAGCTCTTCTAAGAACCCCCACCTATTAAGGTCTTGAATTTCGACTAAGTTTTCATAATTTCCAACGTGTAATACCTTCAAACAATCGGATTTTTGGAGGTCCAGCTTTTCAATTGAGGTACACACAGTGATATATAATTTTTCCAAACATTCCAACCTATTGAAGCCTTGAATTTCAACTAAGCTTCTATAAGATCCAACATCAAATATCTTCAGACCCTTGGATTTTGAGAGGTGCAGCCTTTCAATTGATGTGCACCCAAAGATATTCACCTTTTCCAAGAACTCCAATTTTTCGAGACCTAGAATTTCAACTAAATTTCCGCAATCTGGAGTATCCAATATCTTCAAAGCCTTGAATTTTCAAAGGTCCAACCATTTAATTGAATCACACATAGAGATTTTTAGTACTTTCAAGAAGTCCAATCTATCGAGGCCTTGAATTTCGACTAAGTTTTTGTAATTTACAAAATATAGTTTCTTTGGCCCCTTGGATTTTGGAAGGTCTAACCTTTGAATTGAAGTGCACCCATAAATATATAGCTCTTCTAATAACACCCACCTATTGAGGCCTTGAATTCCGACTAAGTTTTCGTAATTTCCAGCATGTAATACCTTTAGAGAATCAGATTTTTGGAGGTCCATCCTTTCAATTGAGGTGGACCTAGTGATATATAGCTTTTCCAGAAATTCCAACCTATCGAGGCCTCGAATCTTTACTAAGCTTTTACAATTTCTAGCATCTAATATCTTCAAACCCTCGGATTTTGAAAGGTCTAACCTTTCAATTGATGTGCACCTAAAGATGTTCACCTCTTCCAAGAATTCCAATTTATCGAGGCCTTGAATTTCGACTAAATTTTTGCAATTTGGAGTATCTAGATTCTTCAAAGCCTTGAATTTTAAAAGATACAAATTTTGAGTTGAACATTTTAACAAGGTATTATAGCATGAGCTCTCAAAACATACATAAGGTATGTGGACCATCCCTTCCTGCTCTTATCCCCGTGTTCATCTTCAAATCTTCTGCTTGAATGAGTATATGAGAGAGAAGTTCACCATAGATTACAAACAAATATGGCGAGATAGAATCTCCTTGTCTAAGAACCTTTTGAGGTGTAAAACCTTCAGCTGGTCTACCATTAATGAGCAGAGTATAGCAACCTATCGAAATATATTGATTTATGGATTCACAAAAGTGATTTGAAAATCCCATGCTGCGAAGTATTCTGTTGAGAATATTCCAATCAACTCTATCATAAGCTTTGGACATGTCCAACTTGACTCCCACAAAGGCCCTCCCATTTTGTTTCTTTGTCAAGGAGTGTGATTTCTTGTGCCATTACTAAGTTCTTCAGTATACTTCTATCCTAAACAAAAGTCGATTGTTGAGGTGAAATTATATGGATAAGAAACCCTTTCGGTCCCTTTAAATGGAATCAAGTGATGAGGTCAAATCCTTAAGGCGTTGTTGGCAAATACCAAAATGTTCCTTATTCCACATTTTTAGAGCTATGGCTATCAATTTTAGGTTCCTATGCCAGGAGGCCCTCGAACTCTCTGCCACCTCGTTTTTCCAAGCCTTTTCCATTACATTAATACAAGCCGAGTCCAACAGCCAAGTTGCTTCAAATTTAAAAGAGTGTTGCAACTTATGCTCAATAGAAGTAGAATTCAACCAAATAGAAGAATGATCTGAATTGACGATGGTAAGTGGACAACCCCTGACCGAGGGAATTTCTCACACCACGAAGGGGAATAGATTGCTCGATCCGGTCTTGTTCGAACGCTTGTAGAGGCCCATCTGCCATTTGTCCAACTGTAAGGTTTTCCTTTAAACCCAAGATCAACACGGCCCACTAAATCCACAAAGTCTGCTGCGAAGCGACGAGATGGGCCCGGGCCTCTTCTGTTGGACGCCTCCTAGTCAAATGCCTCATTGAAATCTCCAATTCCAGTCCAGTCCTCTGCCAAATCTTGAACCCACCTAGTGCAATCATCTTGGTCCTAAGCAGGACCTTAAAAAGCTTTGACCACCAAGAAAGTCTGGGTAGAGCCTGAGTGAGGGCTCAAAAAACATCCTCCCGCCATTAGAGACCCCGTCCACACCCCTTTCGGGGGGCTAGGGCTCCACGCTAGAGCCCACGATGCCAATCCCCAGAAACAACCGGGGCAGGTACAGGCAGTGAAGGTGCCCAGCCAAGAAACTAGCCGGGGTGGACGGACTTGGTTAAGACTAAAATTAGTAGGTGAGTACACCAAAGAAAGCCACCACAGTTGTTCAGGATTTTCAATGTTAGAGACCTCCATGAATTCGGTTTTTCTCTGCAAAGGAAATGGATAAGACCACAGGATCTTTCCAAATGACGGCTAATCCTCCTGCCGTATTATCCGTAGGAATTTACATCTTGTAAGAGTCTCTATCAAACTAAAATCACATTTTGTCTTAAAAAAAATTCAATTTCCAGGTCAAAAAAAAGCAATTAGCCTTCAACTCTCTCATTGTGGAGTTTCCTACGATGCCTCAATAGTTCGAGGCTATAATATTCATTGCAACAATGGGGCATAGATTTGCTTGCCTCCCTTATCCACTAAGCAGAGAAACAGACTTACTCCTCAAGCATAACATCGCCAAAGCCACAAATCTCAAACAGCTTTCTACCGAGCATTTGAACAACCACTTGGTGTGCAGTCACTTTAACATGTAGAAACAACAGAGGCCTCGCCTCAAAACCCTTGTGTAAACTGATCCATTAATACTCATCCAGGAATCCCGTAATAGCACCGAAGTAATCACCATACGCCAGTTCAGAGGGGAAAACAGGGACTAACCTCCTCACCATACTCCAGTTCAGATGCGAGAGAACTACATTTGCTAGCTTTTCGAGATACTTGTCCTGTAAAAGGATCTGCCCAATCATGTCTATGGAGCTCTTCGTGAGACTACTCTTATGCAGAACTTCCAAGTTAGCCATGTGGTTAAAATAGTTGGGATGAACAAGAGGAACACACTCCAATGAAACTCAAATTAACTACTTGCAAAAACCAGTTTAGATGAACTAAACCACTTTATCAAAGGAGTGCACAATCATCTCATGATTCAGAGACCCCTGCAAGTATCACTAACCATGCTTGATTATGTGTTCTATGAGTCCAGTCAAATATAAAAAGAATTCCTTTTGCAACAATACATTTTCACTAGATCATCCACATGATGAACTCGTGCATAAGCATATTATCATATGAATATACTCAATCACCCACATAAAGTCAGTTTCATATACAAAATGTCTAATTTTATCATCTTTCCAAGTTCAACACTTCATTGGAATAATTGAAGGCTGTGTCCCTTGACTTCATTCGTTACTTCTACAATAGATACTTTTTTTTGCTCTCCTATACTGAACCTAAAGATGGCCAGCAGGGCAAGAAGAAGAAGAAAACAAGAAAAGAGTTGAAGATACTGAACCTAAAGATGGTTAGCAATGCAAGTAAAAGAAGAAAACAAGAAAAAAGTTGAAGATAGCGAAGGGTCTATGATCCATCAGATGCTATTTGTGGTTCACACAGAGAATTCTCTTCAGTTTTGTATGTAGCTGGCTCCATAAACTGTCATTACATAGCTCCATTATTGGACTGTTTCTTGCGAATCTTAGACACATTATATGCTTCTACATAACTGAGAGACGATCGAGCCTGATTGGGATCGTTCCACTCCAGCGTACCCCACAGTTTCTCATGATCCAAAATAATATCCGGAAGGCAACAGCCAACACAAACTACTTTCAGTTGTAGATAAATTCTCTCCAGTTTTGGACAGCCCAACACATGAAGCTGTTTTTATTGAAGGGCAACTTATGGTGCTTTCACATATGCTCTTCACTAGAAGCAAGTACTCCAACCGTGGGAGAACGAAATGGACATGGAAAGAAGGAGGAGGGGATGTGCCCAGAAGTGCTTGCACTTCCTCTGCTTACAATTTCCTCCATTCCCGCGCGGTCATTTACATGGATATGTCCAGGATTCCAAAGATGCGGCAACAATTCCGGCGGAAGCAACTTCTATATGTTGCAACATTCCACTTGAAGATGCGCTACAGAAAAGGCCGTATCCACTGGCATGCATGTGTCACGGGCCGAGAGTTTCCTTGACCTTGGAACGACCCGCGGGCGCCTCGCGAGCAGAATTCGCCAGGCCAGCCTTCCTTCTTTAGCTATTCCAGCGATTGATACGGCGAATACTTCTTCGTGCGAGATCCTACCACGCCCAGCTTCGCTTGGGCGTCTAGTCCGTCGAGTAAGACAGTAGATCTCTTTAGGATCAACAATTGGTTTCGGCCTGCCATGGCCTCGTCAGGAGAGCGGCATCAGCTCCCGACCAGTTTGTGCACGGGAGGCCTACCTCGTCTTCAGAGCTCCTAAGTGATATAATCCTTCTATCCTAGAACTCCTAACACCAACCGTCCTAATGCCACTCCCACGGACTAGTTGTGTTCTACCCTTTTGCCTCACACTCTTCACTAGATAACCCCAAGCGCCACTCACAAGTGTCACGAGTACGGGAGGATTCACGGACCGTGACACATAGGGGTGGCCGTCCTATTATCTCAACCATCTTCTTGCATCCCCATACATTAATCTTCTTCAGACTAGGGAAATGGAGAAGCCACTCGGATTCGACTACCCTCTTCATGTTGCCACAAAACTTCACATCGATCTTTTCTAGATTGGGGAAAGCAGGAGGCAGTGACCTAGCTGCTGCTGCAGTTATCCCTTCTATTTCCTCACAATCATTTATGACAATTGCTCGTAGGCATGGAAGGGAGAGTTTACACCCATGGCCAAACAGATACTTAAGTTTCGGAGATATCTGGATATTTAGCTTCTTAAGACAGGGGAAGAGGAGAGAGTAGGAATGCCCGTTGATTACTTCCCGTTTATCTGCTGCTCCACATAGCACCTGAACGTTCTCCCATTCATTAATCCCCATACATGGGGGTGGCCATCCTACTATCTCAACCATCTTCTTGCATCCCCATACATTAATCTCCTTCAGATTAGGGAAATGGGGAATCCATTCAGATTCGACTACCCTCTTCGTGTTACCACAACACTTCACATCAATCGTTTCTAGACTGGGGAAAGCAGGAAGCGGTGACCTAGCTGCTGCTGCAGTTATCCCTTCTCTTTCCTCACAACCATCTATGACAATCGCTCATAGGCGTGGAAGGGAGAGTTTACACCCATGGCCAAACAGATACTTAAGTTTTGGACGTCTCTGGATATTTAGCTTCCTAAACAGGGGAAGAGGAGAGAGTAGGAATGCTCGTCGTTTACTTCTCGTTCATCTGCTGCTCCACAGAGCACCTGCAAATTCTCCCATTCATTAATCTCTAGAAGCTCGAGTTTTAAAAGTGGGCTCACATCCATTAGATTTTTCATACCACCGCAATAACTCCCCATCGATCACTGCACATCTCCTGGAATCAAAATAGAGCTGCTTTGCCCGCCCGCACTCAAGTTAGGACCATGTCTTCCCACATTCACGATAGGATCATTGCAGCAATGGACATCTACAGTACTTGTATGTTCATGAATACAATTTTCAGGATCATAATAATGACTTAGTTCTACATAACACGACGGCTATTCTTGGTCCACTTTGATTTGGTAATCATTGCAGCCAATCTCCCCAAGGAATTTCACAGACATGCCGAACTCGTTCATAGTATCGAAACATCATTTAAAGAATTTAAGTGCCTTCAACTTGGTCATCTCTTCCGCATTCACCCTTCCCTGAATCTTAAGACGTTGCAATTTTACCAATCTCCTTAATGTTCCTTCCCGTAATTTTTTTACACCCGTGTGAAATAGGTCAAGGTATCTCAAGTTCGCCAACATTTGCAAACCTTCAATTGCTTCCAGCTTTATACATCCCAAGGCATCCAACTTCCTTAATGATTTCAACTTTCCTAAATAAGGAATGTGGCACAATCGATAACACTCACAAAGAACTAAAGCTCTCAAGTTTACCAAGTCCGACACGGAACTAGGAAGTTTTGTGATTTTACTTCCACTTAGGTTTAGAACCTTCAGCCCCTGCAGTTGCTTGAAGAAAGAATCAGGGGTATGCTCCAAAAGGCTATCTTTTAATAACAAAGTCGACGGTTTAGGACAATTTGGTGACATATATTGAGGAATTTCGTCGATTCTATTCATCAAAGAAACTCTCTCTAAATCACTTGTCCAACATTCCGCATCAGGCATCCCTTGCAAACTCATGCTTACTTGTATAATAGACGTTGTACTCATTATGTGTAGTGCCATTTTTCTGAGCAAATCATGCATCTTGATCCCCCTATAAGAATCTTCCAACAAGAAAGCATCTTGAAGTTTGCTTATCATGTTAAGACCCCTCGCATATTGTTTCTCCCTAGTATGCAGTTCGTCAATCAATCCCTCATCAATAGAAAATTCAATCAACTCCATTTTCCCAATTAATGCATTTTCAGGATAAAGTGCACGGCGTAAGAAACATTGTTGAAGTTGAGGGTCAGACATGCGTGTGTAGCTATGTCTAGTACTAGCAAAACCTGCTCTCCCAGACAAATCCTCTCTCCTCCCCCCTCATGCTTCTTGCCATTGCGATGATAGCAAGTGGAAAACCTGCACATTTCTCCACGATATCCTTTGCAGCCTTTTCAATTTTTTTCATACCAAGGACCCCTTTAGACCCAAGATGCTCCACAAATAAGTTCCATGCTTCTTCTTCACATAAAGGTCTAATTTTAATCTCTATACAACCCATTCGAGCACATACTTTAGAAGATCGAGTTGTTAAGACAAGCTTGCATCAATCAGCTCTATCGGGAATTCCCACATCCTAGAGTTTGAAATGCTCCCACACATCGTCAAGAATTAGTACAAAACTCTTCTTTGATAAGTGTTTGGACAACTTCGCTGCTCGTTTCCTCACACGCTCCTCCTCCATGTCACTTTCTTTTAGTTCCTTCCAAATATCACTCTTCAACTTATAAATGCTAAAATTTTGGGACATAGTACTAAAAATTACAGCGTCGAAGTTCCCGTTTTTCAGGAGTCTATCATGTAGGTGCTCCACCATTGTTGTTTTCCCAACCCCTCCCATGCCAGAAATACCCAAATTTGAAGCACAATTCTCCATTAGACAACCCCAGACCAACTCTATGTTCCTCTGAATTGCCTCAACTACTAGCTTATGTTGTAATAGTGGTTGTGTTTTGATAGGCTCTGCCTGAATGAATAGTGTTTGTGGAAGTTTTTTCCCCATAAACTGTTCCACTTCTCTTGTCAATCTCTCCACAAGTTCCTTCAATGGCATATTTTCCCCACTCGCTTCCTCAATGCGTTTGAATTCATTTTTTGCTGTTTTTGTTTTCGTTAACCATTTCGTAACCATTGTCTTCATCTTCATCCGAGAAAACAGCTTGGCAGATTCTAGCTTCATCTTCTTCTTTAGGTCAGCTTCTCTGTCTTCAAGTTGTTCAATTTTTCTTTTTAGATTTTTCATCTTCTCATGGTTGGGCTAAATGCTTATCTGGTTCAACATTGGTAAGCCTCTGTTCATATATAACATAAAAAAAAAAAAGGAAATTCATGAGTTAGTCATACACAAAAGCATTGTGCTCCCTCAAATAAGACAAATGGGGTTATTTGCGGTTCAATTGGTACAACAGCATCAGTTTAGATAGATCAAACCATACCCAGAGCTAAGCCAGATCTGACACTAGGATCAATCAACGGTATAATGAATACATCTCAAACTTGAATATAAATCAATTTTTGCAACCACACCAAGCAGGCCAAATCCAAAAATAGAAAGTCTACCTTCAGCACTTGGGATGGGACAAAAATAACATAAACATTTCAAGAAAAAGCTCAACCTTTCAGTCGTAGTTAAAAAATGACACACGTTACAAATTTTGTCCGTTCTCACTATTAAATGCCACGCTTCATCCTACGCGACTCTTCATATTTATGTGCACTATGAACCACATTAATCTCGACCAAAAATAAAATTCCTTTTTGTTTTGATGCAAAACGCGAGAAATTTGGTAACGAATGACAATGATTATGACTTCGTTCTTTGTGTTGGAAATAAATTGACAAGTGAAGTATATTTTCCTCCCTAGCTCACTATTGAATTAGTTGATCTCGGTGAAAAAGGACGATGACCTTGCTCTGAAAAATTAAAGATGTGTTTTCCCGCTTTGTATAGAAACGTCAAATGGATATTTAAAGTTTTTAAAGTCCCTTTTTAATTTCCGTTGTTTTCTAGTTTGTCTTCCCTACGAGTCCTTTTATCTTTCCAAAGAGTTCTAGTAATTATTCATGCTTTCCAAGTTCATCTATATAAGCATGCAATGATAAATAAGAAGGTAGACTTGTTTTGAGTTATAATTCATTTAGAACAAGAAGGATTTCTTGTTTTGCTCTCATCTCTTAGATGGGTTCTTACAAGTGGCGAGGGAGCTATTCATTTTAGTTCTCACTTGAAGGGAAAAATTAGGGTTCTTGAGAGAAAATTAGGACTCACAAGAGGAAAATTTGGCGTTGTGAGCTGCTACTAAAGCTCCTGCTCTTTATATTTGCAAGATTGCGCTTTTAATTTTGGGAGCAAACTAAAATAAGGAATGAATTTGCATTCAACGGCCGGTTTAGGGTTTGAAATTTGGGGGTTCTCTTTCAATTTGGCGGTTTAGGGTTCTTATTTGGTAGAAATGTACTAGACGGCATCATTTTAGGGTTAGATGCTGACTAGACTCTCCGACGAGTCATGTCGGCTTAAAAATTTAATGAAAAAGGCCACGTTGGATTTCCGGCCAAACAGATTGGAGTTGACACTAAAAGGATCATTCTTAAAAAATTTGGCATTTAAGGATGCGTTTGGTAACGTTTCTGTAAAAAAATTGTTCTAGGGAACAGACAGTTTTCTATTTCTGAGGAACAATTTTTGAATAGAAGAACGCGTTTGATAATTGTACAAAATTTCTGTTCTTGGAATAAAAAAAGAATAGAAACACGTTTGGTAAACTTGTATAATTTTTTTGTTTCTTTTAATTTTTCAATATTTTATTTTATTTTTTCTTCCTTTTGACCAGCAGCCTCGCCGTGCCACCGCCCAGCCAAGGCGAGGCCGAGTCTCGCCGGCCGACGCGAGGTTGGCCTCGCCTTGGTTGGGCGAGCTCGAGTTTGCCTAGATCCAACGAGGCCGAGCTCGCCCAGCCATCGGCGAGGCTTGAGCTCGCCAGCCAAGGCGAGGCCAAGCCTCATCAGGGGCCGGCTACACTTCGGCGAGGTCGCCGGCCCTCGACGGCCGGTCGCGGGCCATGGCCGAGGCCGGCGACCGGCCAAAGAAAAAAGAAGAAGAAAAGAAAGAGGAAAAAAATAGGAGAGAGAAAAATTGTTTTCGAAATGTTTTGGGAATAAGAAACAAGTTTTTCTTGTTTCTTGTTTCTATTCCAAATTTGTTCCTGGGAACAAAAAAATAGATTTGGAACAAAAATGTAAATAAACGCGTTTCTATTCTTTTTTTGTTCATCGGAACAAAAAAAACAGAAATTGTGTTCATGATAACAAAAAAAGAACACAAACAAATGCACCTAAGTGATCCAAAAGAAACTTTTGGCATTAAAGTGAGTACCGTACACAAGTTTTGATAATTCTGGTGTCCTTTTCCCCATGGGATTCAGTTAAATTACAAAGTGCAAAATTAAGAGTTGATTTGATCAATTTTAAGAGAAATATGTTTTCTCTCTGTAATTTTATCATTAGATATCTAAATGAACTCAAATCACATGGAGACGTAGTCATTGTAATAATTATGGCAATTGGACAAAACAAACTTCTCTTTAAATAAAGATAATTTCAAAATTATGAGTGTCATCTATTCATTGACTACGCTAGTTACGCAGTTAATTAAAAAAAAAAACATATACTTTTTTTCCATTTGCGCAATAACCAATTATAAGTAACTAAACTCGGGATAGTAATTGTCATAATATCTTGTGTGATTTATCATCTTATGAATGGCAACTTCGAATATTACTAATAACAATTTTCTAATTATGAGTAACTAAGATAATAATATCAATTATATTCAAGCTCTCTATAACTTACTATTTTGGCATAAATTATAATTTGATTATAGGTTACAATTTGGTATGTTATAAATTATTTACTATATGAATAATTGAATTATGCAAGTATAATAAACATAGCCCCGATTTGATAAATTTCATTTAATATAAATACGATTAATTATTAAACATCCAAATTCAACTCTAAATTATGAAAATTGAAGCTATTCTCAACTACACGGAATAGCTATTAATAATTCCTCGGCCATCCAGGCGTAGCTATTCCTTATTTTGAGAAAATAGCTATTTCTAATCTATTTTTGAATCAAACGAACGAATAATTATATCATCAGAATTGAATGGAAATATGATTGTTATTCCTACGAGCCAAATGTGAAGAAAGCTTTCACCAAGAAGAATCACTTACGTAGTTAAGAAGTACTACAGAAAATCCATGGATTCCCAAATCCTTGTCAGTTTCCACAAATCAGAAACTTTCTGACCGTACTTCACAATGTTGCGCAAGATTTCTCGGATACTCAGAGGAGAATGACGTAATTAATGGAGAAGGAATTAGATCTCAACACCTGAGTAATTATAAAAAGGAAGCCACCTCCAGGAGAAGTAACCATGCTCTTAATTGGTCATTTTCCTAATATACGGCCTCTCAATATATCAAGAAATCCCATCTGTCATCATGCTTTCAAGTTTGTAACTTTTTCACCTTCAATAATCGATGGATAGAATTTGAGTATACTTATGGCCAAGTCCCAAAAACAAGTCCAACCTTTTGTACTTGGGACAAAAGTAACACAATCTTTCAAATGTAAAAAACCCCCCGCTTTTTAATTTGGGACAAAACACTGACACCCATTACAAATTCCATCCATTATCATTGTTAAATTACGACGGTTACCCAACGTGGCTTCCTGGTTGACATACATAGCGAGCCATGTCAACCGACACAAATATGGCGTTGTTTTATGTTTACAGTCTTTGTCACCAAACTTAGTATATAATCTTTCTCACCAAATTTCTAGCATTTTGTTAGAAATAGTCAATTGAAGTCATGTACGACTCCTGGTGATATAATAGGAGATTAGGCATAATTTGCATCGGATATCATTTTTGTCACACGAGTTAAACGTTAGGTTTTTATCTAGGAAGTTTGAAGGGTTGTGTTATTTTCATCTCACATTCAAAAGATTGGGCTGCATTTTAGCATTTTTTTAAGGTTGTGGTACATTAGGTGCAAAAGATTGTGCTTTTTTTTTCTTTTCTATTTGGCTGTGTACTCACTAATATCCAAGAAGTGAGCTCTAAATGTGTTTCAGTTATGCTCTAAATGACTCTCATTTTTGCTTTATTTTGGGAAGTCGTCCTAGTGCTCTTGTCATTCTTCGCACCGCAAATGGTTTTTTTTTTTTTTTTTCCTTTTTTCCATTCAAAGCTGGTTGTATTTTTAGATATTAAACATGAAAATAACTTAAGATAGTTTGACTAAACGAAGTAATAGGCTTAAAAGAAGATATTGTATCAGTTATTTTAAACCACTTTGATTTCGATTTATGATAGTACCGTGACTAAATAAGGAAAATGAGCCCAGCAAAAATACTTAAATGATTACATCATATAATGTAACTTATAGTTGAAAAGTTAGTTATACCAATATACTTAGATATAGAATGTGTTCATTCTTCGTTCGGTTAGTTCAGTTTATTGTGTGATGGACTATGAAAGACATAATATGTAGACATTGAGCTTTGAAGTTGTTAATATGTGAACTGGCTCTTGAGATTATAAACTAGTTGCCCCGGAGAAAATGCAAATATATGCTAGTCTTTTGAGCAACAACTTTAGTCAAACCAAATGAAGGCTTTCTCAGGGGACATGTAGACAAGCCTCATAGACAAGCGACGTGAAATATTTTAACACCCCTATCATATGTAAGCTAGATTAGAAATGACATGGAGAATTTGCCGAATGGTAGATCGCATAGGTGAAATAAATTGAGGCTAAACTAGCTTTAATACTACATTAGAAGGTCCAACATAAAAGATTTCGAGTTGAACCTTTTAACATGGTATTATGGCATGAGCTCTCAAATGTTTCTTTGTGGCTTAAACAAATAACAGCAAGTCATCAGCATACATAAGGTATGTTAAAGATGGACCATCTCATCCTGCTCTTATCCCTATGATCATCTTCAAATCCTCTGCTTCAATGAGTATCCGAGAAAGAAGTTCACCATAGACTACAAACAAATAAGGTGAGATAGAATCTCCTTGTCTAAGACCCTTTTGAGGTGTAAAACCATTAGCTGGTCCACAATTGATGAGTAGAGTATAGCGACCTGTCGAAATACACTAGTTTATGAATTCACAAAAGTGATATGAAAATCCCATGCTGCGAAGTATTGTGTCGAGAATATATCAATCAACTCTATCATAAGCTTTGGACATATCCAACTTGATTCCCACAAAGGCCCTCCCATTTTGTTTCTTTCTCATGGACTCTGTGATATCTTGTGCCAATACTGAGTTCTCCAGTATACTTTTACCCTAAACAAAAGCGGATTATTGAGGTGAAATTATACGGCTGAGAAACTCCTTCAGTGTATTAGCTAACAATTTAGAAATAAGTTTGTAGCTCGCATTACACAGACTTATGGGGCAAAACTGCGTAAAAGCATGTGCATTATGTGTTTTGGGGATAAGTACTAGGAAAGTATCATTGGGGAGGTCGGGCAATTGACCTGTGTAGAAGAAGTGCTGCACAAATTGATTGACTTGGGCCTTCACCACTTTCCAGCATTTCACATAGAAGATGGAATGAAATCCGTCTGGGCTTGGTGATTTTAAAGGGGCCATCGCTTTTAGAGCGCTATAGATTTCATCCTCTGTTGGAATCGCCAGAAGTTCAGAGTTCTCTTCAGAAATAGCCTTAGGAAATAACTCCCCTTTGAGAGGGTGTGGATCAAGTATGGGTCCTGAGAAAAGCTCTATATACTTTGTTAGGAAAAAAGAGAAAAAAAAAAAAAAAAAAACTCTAATCTCATCCAATTCGTGATCCATCGGCCTCCATCTTCCTGCACTGCTAGGATATAATTTTTGCGCCCTCTAATAGGAGTAGAGATGAAAATATTTGGTATTTCGATTACTCTCTTGTAGCAATAATTGTCTCGATTTTTGCTCATTAACATCTGCTCCAATCTCTCATATTGCTCATTAATAGCCTCATTGATTTCCTTTTCTCTCCTGTTATTCTCTTCCAAGGGATCATCCCTTTAAATGGAATCAAGTGATGAAGTCAAATCCTTAAGGCGTTGTTGGCAAATGCCAAAATGTTCCTTATTCCACTTTTTCAGAGCTATGGCTGTCAATTTTAGTTTCCTATGCCATGAGGCCCTCGAACTGTTTGCCACCTCGTTTTTTCAAGCCTTTTCCACTACATTAATACAAGCCGAGTCCCGCAGCCAAGTTGCTTCAAATTTAAAAGGGTGTTGCGACTTATCCTCGATAGAAGTAGAATTCAGCCAAATAGAAGGATGATCTGAATTGACGATCGGTAAGTGGACAACCCCTGCCCGAGGGAATTTCTCACACCACGAAGTAAGGTTTGCCTTTAAACCCAAGATCAACACAGCCCACTAGATCCACAAAGTCCGCTAGGAAGTAGCGACGAGATGGGCAGTGCCTCTTCTGGACGCCTCCGAGTCAAAGATAGTCTCATTGAAATCTCCAATTCCAACCTAGTCCTCTCCCAAGTCCTGAACCCGCCTATTGCAATCATCGTAAAATGCTTGCTTAAGACTAAAATAAGTAGGTGAGTACACCAAAGAAAGCCACCACAGTTGTTCAGGATTTTCACTGTTAAGAGACCTCTCCATGAATTTGGTTTTTTTCCGCAAAGGAAATGGATAAGACCACAGGATCTTTCCAAATGACGGCTAATCCTCCTGGTGTATTATCCATAGAAATTTACGTCTTGTAAGAGTCTCTATCCAACTAATATCACATTTTGTCTCGATAGAAATACAATATCCGGGTCACAGAAACAGCAATTAGCCGTCAACTCTCACTGTGGAGTTTCCTACAATGCCTCAACAGTTTGAGGCTATAATATTTATTGCAACGATGGGGCATAGATTTGCCAGCCCCCCTTATCCACTACCCACAGAAACAGACTTACTCCTCACCGCCAAAGCCACAAATCTCAGACAGCTTTCTACCGAGTATTTGAACAACCACTTAGTGTGCACTCACTTTAACATAACTTGTAGAAACAAGAGACCTTGCCTCAAAACCTGTGTAAGCTCATCCGCTAGATCTCATCCAACGACCCGTAACAGCACCGAAGTAATCACCATACTCCAGTTCAGAGGGGAAAAGGGAGACCAACCGCCTCAACATACTCCAGTTTTCGGATGCGAGAGAACTACATTTGACAACTTTTTGAGATACTTGTCCTGTAAAAGCATCTGCCCAATCGTGTCTATGGAACTCTTCGTGAGACTACTCTTATGCAGAGTGAATTTCCAAGTTAGCCACGTGGTAAAAATAGTTGTGATGAACAAGAGGAACACACTCCAATGAAACTCAAATCAACTACCTGCAAAAACCAGTTCTCAGATGAACTGAACCACTTCATCAGAGGAACGCACAATCATCTCATGATTCAGGGACTCCTGTAAGCATTTACTAACCATGCATGATTATGTGTTCTATGAGTCGAGTCAAATGTTAAAGAATTCCTTTTGCAACGACACATTTTTACAAGATCCGCAGGATGAACTCGTGCTTAAGCATATTAACATATGAATATACTCAATCACCCACATAAAGTCAGTATCGTATACAAAATGTCTAATTTTATCATCATCTTTCCAAGTTCAACACTTCATTGGAACAATTGAAGGCTATGTCCCTTGACTTCACTCATTACTTCCACAACAGATACTTTTCTTTCCTCTCCTACACTGAATTTAAAGATGGCCAGCAGTGCAAGTAGAAGAAGAAAACAAGAAAAGAGCTGAAGATACAGAATCTAAAGATGGTCAGCAGTGCAAGAAAAAGAACGTAAGAAGTAAAAATCTTCAAATGGTGGAAGGTCTGATCCATCAGATCCTATTGTGGTTTACACAGAGAATTCTCTTCTTTTTTGTATGTAGCCAGCTACGGACCATGATTCTTACATGCATTATAAGCTCTTACATATTTGGGAACCAATTGATCCTGATCAGGACCATCCCACTCCAGTGTATCCCACAGTTCCTTACGATCCAAATCAATATTTGGAATGTGCCCGCCATGATAAACTGGTTTCAGTTGCAGAAAAATTCTCTCCAGTTTTGGGCAACCCGACGCACGAAGCGATTTTATTGAAAGGCAACTTATGGTGCTTTCACATACACTCTTCAGGTTAGGTAGGTTCTCTAGAAGCAAGTGCTCCAACTGTGGGAGAGAAGGAAATGGACATGGAGAGGAGGAGGAGGGGATGTGCTCAGGAGTGCTTGCACTTCCTCTGCTTACAATTTCCTCCATTCCTGTGCAGTCATTTACATGGACGTGTTGAGGATTCCGAAGATGTGGCAACACTCCCACCGGAAGCAACTTCTGTATGTTGCAACATTCCACAAGGGCCGTATCCACTGGCATGCATGGAGGTGGCCGTCCTATTATCTCGACCATCTTCTTGCATTCCCGTACTTTAATCTCCTTCAGATTAGGGAAATGGAGAAGCCACTCGGATTCAACTACCCTCTTCATGTTACCACAAAACTTCACATCGATATATTCTAGACTGGGGAAAGCAGGAAGCAGTGAACCCGCTGCCGCTGCAGTTATCCCTTCTATTTCCTCACAATCCTCTATGACAATCGCCCATAGCTGTGGAAGGGAGAGTTTACACCCGTGGCCGAACAGATACTTAAGTTTCCGACATCTCTGGATATTTAGCTTCTTAAGACAGGGGAACAGGAGAGAGTAGGAATGCCCGTTAATTACTTCTTGTCCATCTGCTGCTCCAAAGAGCACCTGCAAGTTCTCCCATTCAATAATCTCTAGATGCTTGAGTTTTAGAAGTGGGTTCACATCCATTAGATTTTTCATGCCACTGCAGTTACTCCCCGTCAACTGCTGCACATCTCCTGGAATCAAAATAGAACTGCTTTGCCTACCCACACTCAAGTTAGGATCATGTCTTCCCACATTCACAATAGGATCATTGCAGTAACGGACTTCTACAGTACCTCTATGTTCACGAATACAATTTTCGGTATCATAATGAGCCATATTTACATAAAACAACGACTTTCTTTGGTCCACTTTGATTTCAAAATCATTGCAGCGAATCTCCCCAAGGATTTCCACAAACACGCTGAACTCATCCACAGTATCAAAACAGCATTGAAAGAATTCAAGTGCCTTCAACTTGGTCATCTCTTTTGCATCCACCCTTCCCTGAATCTTAAGATATTGCAATTTTACCAATCTCCTTAATGTACCTTCCTGTAATTTTTTTACACCTGTCTCAGATAGGTTAAGGTATCTCAAGTTCACCAGCATTTGCAAACCTTCGACCGCTTCCAGCTTTATACATCGCGAGGCATTCAACTTCCTTAATGATTTCAACTTTCCTAAGAAAGGAATGCAACACAAATTACAACACGCTTCAAGCACTAAAGCTCTCAAGTTTACCAAGTCCGACACGGAACTAGGAAGTTCTGTGATTCCACAATTACTCAGGTTTAGAACCTTCAGCCCCAGCAGTTGCTTGAAGAAAGAATCCTGGACTTGCTTCAAAGAGCTATAGTATAATAACAAAGTCGACAGTTTAGGACAATTTGGTGACAAATCTGGAGGAATTGTGACGGATATACCCACCAAAGAAACTCTCTCTAAATCACTTGTCCAACGTTCCTCATCGGGCAAGCGTACTTCTATAATAGACGTTGTACTCATTATGTGTAGTGCCATTTCTCTGAGCAAATCATGCATCTTGATCCTCCTATAATAATCTTCCAACAAGAAAGCATCTTGAAGTTTGCTTATTATGTTAAGACCCCTTGTATATTGTTTCTCTCTAGTATGCAGTTCGTCAATCAATCCCTCATCAATAAAAACTTCAATCAACTCCATTTTCCTAATAAATGCATCTTCAGGATAAAGTGCACAGCATAAGAAACATTGTTGAAGTTGAGGGTCAGACAGGCGTGTGTAACTATGTCTAAGCACCGGCAAAACCCTGTCTCCCATCTCTGTATGATCCTTTTTGGGGTCCTTCAGTTTTTCCAAAGTGTCCTCCCAGACAAATTCTCTCTCCTCCCCCCTCATGCTTCTTGCCATTGTGATGATAGCAAGTGGCAAACCTGCACATTTCTCCATGATTGCCTTTGCAACCTTTTCAATTTTCTCCACACCAGTAACCCCTTTAGACCCAAGATGCTCCACAAATAAGTTCCATGCTTCTTCTTCACATAAAGGTCCAATTTTAATCTCTTTACAATCCATTCGAGCACATACTTTAGAAGATCGAGTTGTTAAGACCAACTTGCATCCATCAGTTCTATTGGGAATTCCCACATCCCGGAGTTCGAAATGCTCCCACACGTCATCAAGAATCAGTACAAAATTCTTCTTCTTTGATAAGTCTTCGGACAACTTCGCTGCTCGTTTCCACACCCACTCCTCCTCCATGTCACTTTCTTTTAGTTCCTTCCAAATATCACTCTGCAACTTATGAATGCTAAAATTTTGGGACACAGTGCAAAAAATTATAGCGTCAAAGTTCCCCTTTTCCAGGAGTCTATCATGTATGTGCTCCACTATTGTTGTTTTCCCGACCCCTCCCATGCCAGAAATACCCAAATTTGAAGAACAATTCTCCATTAGACAGCCCCAGATCAACTTTATGTTCCTCTGAATTGCCTCACCTATTAGCTTATGTTCTAATAATGCTGGTCTTTTGGCAGGTTCTGCCTGAATGAATAGCGTTCGTGGAAGTTTTTTTCCTCTAAGCTCTTCCACTTCTCTTGTCAATCTCTCCACCTGTTCCTTCGATGGCATATTTTCCCCACTCGCTTTGTTAATGCTTTTGAATTTATTTTTTGCTGTTTTTATTTTCTTCAACCATTTCGTAACCATTGTCTTCGACTTCATCTGAGGCAATGACTTGGCAGATTCTAGCTTCATCTTCTTCTTTATGTCAGCTTCTCTGCCTTCAAGTTGTTCAATTTTTCTTTTTAGATTTTGCATCTTCTCATGGTTGGCGCAAATGCTTATCTGGTTCAACATTGGTGAGCCTCTGTTCATATCTAACATAAAAAAAAAAAAAAAAAAGGAAATTCATGAGTTAGTCATACACAAAAGCATCGTGCTCCCTCAAATAAGGCAAATGGGGTTATTTGCGGTTCAATTGGTACAACAGCATCAGTTAGATAGATCAAACCATACCCAGAGATGGTATTGATTGGGCTGCCGTATTTATTCCATCCGTTGGGCCCTGCAAATTGACATTTGATTTCTCAGAAACGTGTGGATCACTAGAATGCTGCGATGCACTTAGGGGATCTACTCCCATCGAATCTTGCGAAGGAAACAAATTGGTTTCAATTCTACTTTCTCCATCACATCTTGGATGGGGTTGATTAGAGTGCTGAGCAGTGTTAACCACTTCCAAAGCACAAGGCTCACGGCAGTCCTGCAAAAAACTTGAAGTACCCGTCTGAAGGGATTTTTCATTTCCTAACGATGATATCTCTGCCGGATCCATCGCATCATTAGTTGGGATATCCTCAATGGATAACGGCCAGCTTGTTGAATACATTGGTGAAGATGACAAGCTTTCACCTCCATGTTGTCCACAGAAGGTGTAGTTTGGTTGATAGGAATCCTTCCGAGGTATGTCGTTGAGAGGATCTGTTGCAAAAACACCGGGTTGAATCAACTCCTGCAACCCATCTGATGCACCATTGGTGAGGAACTGATTGTTTTGTAATGAAGATGACATTCTTTGATTCTGTTGCTGGTCCCCTGTCTCGAAATTAATTGACTGATCAAATATAGTGTTGCTGGACTGGGAAATTATCTGAAATTGAGGAGGCATTGAAGTGTCTTGTTGCAATGGCAATATGCCATGGGACGTATATACACCCCGTGATAGATGGTTTGCCATGTCGACCGCACTCGCTTGCTGTGGGTTGGAATCTGCAAGTAATTTGTCAGAAGACACATCAAGGAAATGGGGAGAGTGCACTGAAGCTGGTAGCTCTGGCACATCAATTGAACAGATGTTTAGACATTCCCATTTCCAACATAAGAGCTAAGCCAGACTTAACACTAGAACCAATCAACAGTATAATGAATAAATCTCAAACTTGAAGATAAATCAATTTTTTGCAACCACACCAAGCAGGCCAAATCCAAAAATAGAAAGTCTACCTTTTGCACTTTGGATGGGACAAAAATAACACAAACATTTCAGGAAAAAGCTCAACCTTTCAGTTGCAGTAAAAAATGACACATGTTACAAATTTTGTCCATTCTTACTATTAAATGCCCCGCTTCATCCAACATGACTCATCATATTGATGTGCACTATGAGCCACATTAATCTCGACCAAAAATGAAATTGCTTTTTGTTTTTGTGCGAAACGCGAGAAATTTGGTAACAAATGACAATGATCATGAATTCGTTCTTTGTGTTGGAGATAAATTGACAAGTGTAATTTTTCTCCCTAGCTCACTATTGAATTAGATGGCCTTGGTGAAAAAGGACGATGACCTTGCTCTGAAAAATTAAAGATGTGTTTTCCCATATTGCCTAGAAACATCAAATGGACATACCATTTGCAATGAAGTGGTTATCTTGTGTGAACGACAGCACAGTTGAACCCTGATGAAACTGATGCTGCTCTCCCGGTGATTGTTGACCAGAGGTTAATTGAATCGCATCGGTGAAGTTTGCTCTTCCGGCCGGCCCGCCAGTGGAGGAGTGACGATTGGCTTCTCCGCTACATGACGCCTCCTCCTTGAGTAAGGACAGCAATGGATCTCCCTCATTCTTTAGTAAGGACAGCAACTCATCTCTTACATTGTTAGGGACTTTGGGGCAAATGCCAATCCCTTTGCCTTTGATTCCCAGCAAGTGACATTTCACCCTTGTAACCTGTCCACTGCTTTGTTTCGTACAGTGAGGACAATGCCATTTTCCGCCCTTCAGTTCATCCACGAATTTCCAAGCTTTATCTTCATCTCGTGGCATCTTGTCGTCTTGGTTATCAACCTACACGTAAAGAGAGCACATGCCATCCATCTTATACAGTATATAAATTTTTTGTATATTCTATTAGCTCAAGCATTGCATTATACTGACACGTATGAAACCTGTTCAAAGATGGGAAAGCCAAGTGGCAGATTGATATTCAAGAACCCACACGAATCAGATGACTTGGTGAGATTTTCAGACGGATCTAAAAAGGGAATGAATCACGGAATGATTTGAGAATTAGACAACCTGGAATTTGCAGAGTACCTTCTCAAATGAAGATATATGACTTCTTATTTATCATCCAGCTTTCGGTTCTGGCTCCATGAGTCTCCGTACTGAGCGAGCTCCGGCACCATTGGAAATATCTCGAATCGAATTACAACAGTCGACAGTTCGTCGGCCAAAAAAGTGGCCGGAGGTGGCCGATGTCTGGTCAAGAAGTCTGGCGGCGCGAACTGTTCACCCGCAGTCCAGAGCGGATTTCGAGAGCTCGTTTCTCTCGAACCGTGACTCCAACTCGACGTCTGTAAAATTCTATGTAGAGATTTTGGGGAATCAAAACATCACTGAGGTGTTAGTGGCCATTTTGGGCTAATCGTTGCCGGCGAAGCAAAACCCTAAATGGGTCCGAAAATTTGATTTTTAGAACAAGACTACCAAATTCGTGCGGAATAGAGCCACAATCTCTTACATAGTAGCTCGATCCTTCCGACGGGCTGCGATCCACCATCCTCTCTATGTCCCACTCTGTCTTCTCGCCCTTTCTCTCTCTCTCATCTCTCTCTCTCTCTCTCTCTGCGGCGTGTTTTTCTGAGAGTGAGATCAAATGAGAGCCATTGTTTGTCCGGGGCTTACTGTTTTCTCACCTTTCCCCTCTTTTGCGGTCAAGAAGCCGTGGTTAGATTTTTCCTTACCTTTCCCCACTTTTCTTTCTCTCTTCCTATTCCTTTTAAACAACGTGCCTTTATAATCACAAATGAATTTTAGTCATTATCATTTAGAAAAAATTTCATACTTAACCCTAAATTGATATTATTTTTCTCAAAAAAGAGCTTAAGATAGATATTATTTCAAATAAATACTTGAAATGGCCCGATCGGTCCAAGAGAAAGACATACCAAATTGATAAACCTATTTCGATGGGTCCTAAAATATGAAATGTTTTTTTTTTTCTTGGTCTATATATTCGTGCGATCCTATACTACTCCACGATATTCGATAATGAATATATAATCTAGAACTACTAGTCCAAACTTCTATTTTATGATTAAGATTTTTAATTTATTAATATTTTGTATTTTTCATGTGTCCAAATATAAATTATACTCAAGTGAATTATAATGGCAAGTACTGATTATTTATAATTGTTTAAATTAACATTAAAAGTGGAATTTGGAACGAACTTGGAACATATCCTAGAAACAACCTAGGTTTCAAGTTCTAGAGTATGTATGATCTTAAAATGAAGATCCGTAAATTCCAAGTTATGGGTTTCACCGGGAATTGTGAGTGGCCCCTCACCTCCAACTCCACGCCCCTTCACTTCTCATCGGAAGACCCACAACAGGACAGCACTTCCCTTTGCCTCTATATCTCTTAAGAACCGAGTTTCTTGACTCGACCACCCACTTCGACTTTGACAATCGAAGCAGTCGTTTTGCGGTCGGCTGTTGTGGTTGTGAGCACGACGGCCGTGGATGGCCAACGAGTGGTGGCGGCGACCGGCAACTAGCAGCGGCGGCGGCAAGAGTGGCTGCAACGGACGACAAGCAATCAGCAACGTCGATGAGCAACCGACTAATAAGCGAAGATAAATAATGATAAAAGTTTTTATTTATCTTTTATGTTCCAAAAGTAGAAAAAATAAAATATTTTTACTGACGATTTCTATTTCAAACCTATTTTTGGATTAGAAATTTATTCCATAAATAGAAAAATGAAATAGTTTTACCAAACAGTTTTTTGTTAAACAAATCTCGGAATGGAAAAATAGTTAGTAGTTAGAACAAAAATAGAATGATTATCACGCCCACCTTAAGGGTACTAGAAAAAAGAAACTAAAGGAAAAAAAGAAAAAAATCTTATACCTTCCTCGTGAGGGAATCCAAACACCGCCATCCTGAAACACCGTCCAAGGCCTCCAATTCTTTACCGCACATAGCGGACGATTTTGGGGTCTTTTTCGTGGACTAGCTCACGCACCAAGAGGCCTTCTCGACCGACTTCTCCTCCACGCCTCCGCTCCGGAGGACCAGAGTGGCCGTTGCAGCTGCCATGGCAACGGTGAAGCGCACAAAGCCTTTAATTGAATAGGTCCTCAGCCGTTGACGGCAATTCCACGAGGAGAAGACGAAGTTGACGAGGGAGGACGCGTTCCTCCTCTCCCTCCGCCTCATCTCCGTCTCAGCCGCTCAATCTCCTCCAACAAGGCCGCAATGAGGCCATCGACCGAGGATTCAAGGAAGTGGCAGAGGAGAGTGGGCTTCAAGTCGCCGATCGAGAGGAAGGCGCACTTGTGGGACGTGAGAATTTCTTTCTCACTTTCTTTCTTTTGGCTCTTTTACATTTAATTTCTTCTTTTTAATTTTTATCCAGCTTTTGTTTTGGACAAAAATGCCTTGTTCCGGTGACCGGGATTATCAAGTGCTTGCCGCCCCTGCGATTTTATGCCCTTTTTTCAAACTGATATGTTCCCTTCAGGCCCTTTTTTGCTATTGACTTGATCATCTCAAATCCTTATTTGAAATAAGTCCACTTTGGATCTTTCCTTTTTTTTTTTTGAAAATGACCTCATTTCAATCTCTTATTTGTGTTGAGAAAACCTACTAATAGATTTTGAAATTGACAAATCTATCCATAATTCATATCGATCTCGACAAATGCGAGAGTTATTTGTGTTTTGGATATTATCCACATTAAAAAGACCATTTACATGATCAGTGAAAGGATTCTAAATAATTAGAAGAAACTATGTGAAGTTCATATAGACCTGGAGACATCAAGTATTCAGGATCTACGTCACAATCGGAGTTAAAGTGTCCTGAAAAGAACAGTTGAATATAAGTGGGAAGCCCGGTACCGCTTAAATATAGGCAGCATACTACGTGAGGAGAATCTCCTAAGATGGACCTTCGCCGTTAAACAATACACTTCCTGGACCTCCTAAGATGCTGCATGAGGAAGAAGGATCCGTCGAGCATAGAGCCGACCTATTCAAGGAGAATCTCTTTGGTGTTATTCCGACCCTTGAAGAAACCGAATCTTCTGGAGCACTCACCAACCTTGTTGGTAGGGATGCTTCTTACCCTTCGTTGGAATGGTGTACTTACCCTATGCTCTGCAAAGCGGTTAAACATCTAGGAAGGGTGTTGGAGGTTAATATTGATCCTAAGGAGGGCACAACACTCAGAGCCGGCCGAGTTCGAGTTGACATTGACTTAAGGCAACCACTCAAGATGGGACAGATAATTCGTATAGACGGCAAGACCATATGGCTTGATTTTCGATATGAAAAGCTCTCTCATTTTTGCAATTCCTGCGGTCGTTTGGGTCACTACGCCATGTACTGTCCAGACATTCCATTCACTGAAGCGAAAATGGAAGGAAAGGAAAAGATGGCCTTTGGCCAATGGCTTAGAGCAGAGGTTAAAGAGTACAGTCCGTATTGGCTAACCTTTTATGGGGCCAAGGTCGATCCTGTGACAACAGAAGAAACTATTCCAGAAACTCCTCCATACATGTTGGCTAAGTTTCCTACTTTACCACCAGCAAAGATGATATAGAGGGACTTCAACAACAAAAGTCACCAGGTATGGACATTGTTGCTGCTATTTTCTGGCAAGTTTGGAAAGCAAGAAACCGCTTTATCTTCAATCGCCAAAAACCAGATCCACTCTTTATCGTTGAAGCAGCCTTTGCCACCTCTAGTTTGGCGAAGAATCTGTCTTCCAGCACGCCAGGCTCAACCCACTCTCTCGCCGATCCAGGTTCTCTGTGGCGGCCCCCTGACCCTGGTGCACTGAAGATCAACATTGATGGAGCTTTTCAGATCGGTAGTAACTCAGGCTCAACAGCGTACATATGTCGCGACCATACCGGTAGTTTGAGTGAAGGTTTTACCTGTGACGCTGAAGCATCCTCTGCCTTGCAGATTGAGATCCAAGCTTTGAATATAGCTTTGCACCATCTTCTGCGGATCGGCAAGTCTGCCGATCCCCTGATCATCGATACGGACTGCCTCAAGGTGGTTGAGGTGGTGGTTGACCCACAGAAGACGCCTTGGGAAGGAGGATCGTTGCTTGCTGAAACAGTCGCCATACTCCCTTGCTTCTCTCATCTCCAGATTAGGTTTTTCCGTCGTGAGGCAAATGCAACAACGGACTGGGTTGCCAGGGCCCATTCCCGCGGGTCACTAACCTCGCCTTGGGTGAAATCTATGATTCCCAATTGGCGACAAAGTTAAAAGTAGATTTACAAATGGCATGGCAGCAAGAAGAGCAGTACCGGGCAATGAGATCTACACTACATTGGCTAAAGTGGGGAGACAAAAACACCAAATTCTTTCATGCTACCACTATTCAGCGCAGACAGCGAAACAAAATTAGCATATTACAAGACAACACTCAGAATTAGGTAAGCGATGATCAAACTCTTAAAGACATGACTATGGCCTTCTTTTCTAATCTTTACAGGACTTCAGGTTACCGGGATTATGGCCCGATTCTGGACCAATGTTCGCGCATTGTTACAGCTGAGATGAATGCTTTATTAATTGTTGAACTCATAACAGAGGAGGTCCATCGTGCCACTTTCCAGTTGGGTAAAACTAAAGCCCCCGGCCCAGATGGTTTGAATGGTCTTTTCTACCAATCTCGCTGGGATATTCTTCACAAAGATATTTTCCTTTCAGTCCAGACATTTTTCCAAACAGGAGTCATGCCCTCAGGCCTCAACAGAACAATCCTATCCCTTATCCCAAAAGTCCCTAACCTTGAACGCCTTGATCAGTTTCGACCTATTAGCTTATGCAACTATTAGCTTATGCAACTACGCATACAAAATCATATCCAAGATCCTTGCCAATAGACTCAAACCCTTCCTTCCCTCACTAATATCCTCCGAACAGAGTGCCTTTGTGGCCGGCCGCCAGATACAAGACAACATTTTAATAGTTTTTTTTTTTTTTTGGTAAAAAGTAAGTAATATATTGACTTATGAACCAAGAGGCTATACAACTGTACAGCTAAGGACCCTGGAACCAAAAAGCTTACACTCAGAAGACAGGATAGTCAAAAGAGTGGAAGGGTACCGGGGGTAGAGCTGCAGAACAGGGAAAGACAACATTTCAATAGTTCAGGAGGTGTTGCACCAACTTAAAACCATAATCAGAAAGCGAAAATTTCAAGCAATTCTCAAGATAGATATGCAAAAGGCATACGATAGAGTAGAGTGAGATTTCCGTAAAGACTACCTTCCTGGGCTTGGCTTTCATTCCATTTGGGTGCGGTGGGTCATGTAGTGCATCACGACTATCACTCTCAGTGTCAAGTTTAATGGCGATCAGCTCAACTATTTCCACCCCACTCGCGGCCTACGTCAGGGTGATCCCTCTCTCCCTATATATTCATTCTGATGGCGAATTTACTATCGACTCTCAAACATCAAGCAATTGATATGGGACAACTCAAGGGAATCCAGTTGAACAGGTGGTGTCCCACTCTTTCGCATTTATTATTTGCAGATGATGCTATATTTTTCTTAGATGGGATAGTCCTAGAATGCCATAATCTATCCAATATTCTGAATCAATACTGCTTAGCTACTGGTCAAGCCATCAATAGGAATAAATCAGGTCTTTTTCTTAGTAAAGATTATCCTAGTAGACTAAAGGAAAACCTGGCACAACAATTCAGGATCCCCGTGCTTCAAAATACTAGAAAGTACCTTGGAATCCCGTCTGACTGGGGTTGTTCCAAGCGAGATATGTTTGCGTGGATTATAGGGAGAGTAAATTCGAAATTAGATGGATGGAAAGAAAAACTTATGTCGAAAGGTGGGAAATAGATTTTAATTAAAAGCGTTGTTGAAGCTATCCCCCCAGTATGCAATGTCCATATTTAAGATTCCTGTGTCTTTATGCCAGTCGATTGAACAGAAGACTGCGAGATTTTGGTGGCAAAATGATAGTAGAAAGCTGGGCATTCATTGGAAAAGTTGGGACTTACTGAAGGACAGGAAGGAAAAAGGGGGTCTTGGGTTTAGGGACCTTATTGCCTTTAATAGAGCCATGCTATGAAAACAGGCGTGGCGACAACTTCAAAATCCTTTATCTTTATGGAGTCAACTATTTAAAGGCCTTTATTATCATTCACTTGACTTCAGAAGTGCTACTAAAGGTGCCTGCCCCTCATGGGGTTTGCAGAGCATACTAATAGGGCGGGACTCAATTTCACCTAAGTTACAATGGTCAGTAGGGGACAGGTCAAAGATCAGAATCCGCGAGGACTGTTGGATGCCCAGAGGAATTATAGGAGGACCAGCGGATAGAGAGGAGCCACGAATGGTGGCTGAACTAATTTTATCAGACCAAAACAAATGGAATGAAGTGCTTATTCATCACTTTTTCGACGAAGAAATCACAAAGGAAATCCTAGGCATACCGGTGAGACCAACTTATACAGAAGATCAGCTAATCTGGATAGAAAATAGCAATGGCCAATACACCATGAAAAGTGGCTATCATTCAATCAAATAAGCAGCCATCCACAACAATGAAAACAGAGCATCCTCATCCTTCCAACTACCTCCAACCCTATGGAAGAGCATTTGGAAACTCAAAATCACACACAAAATCAAGTTCTTTCTTTGGTCAATATGTCAGAATGCTTTTCCCACTAAGGCGAATCTATTTCACAGACACATTAGCGCATACTCAGCATGTAGTGTATGTGCAAACCACACCCCGGAAACGATGGAGCACCTTTTTTTCCTCTATCCGTGGACTTCGACCATATGGTCTCACCCGCGGGTTAACATACATATCCTCCTTACTCAAATCACTCGCATTGAATCTTGGCTTGCAGACAGATTCGCAGAGAAACAAAACTCACCAGGTATGGACGTTGTTGCTGCTATTTTCTGGCAAGTTTGGAAAGCAAGAAACCGCTTTATCTTTAATCGCCAAAAACCAGATCCACTCTTTGTCATTGAAGTAGCCTTTGCCACCTCTAGTTTGGTGAAGAATCTATCTTCCGGCACGCTAGGCTCAACCCACTCTCTCGCCGATCCAGGTTCTCTGTGGCGCCCCCCGACCTTGGTGCGCTGAAGATCAACATTGATGGAGCTTTTCAAATCGGTAGTAACTCAGGCTCAACAGCGTACATATGTTGTGACCATACCGGTAGTTTGAGTGAAGGTTTTACTTGCGATGCTAAAGCATCCTCTGCCTTGCAGATTGAGATCCAAGCTCTGAATATAGCTCTGCACCATCTTCTGCGGATCGGCAAGTCTGCCGATCCCCTGATCATCGATACGGACTGCCTCAAGGTGGTTGAGGCGGTGGCTAACCCACAGAAGACACCTTGGGAAGGAAGATCGCTGCTTGCTGAAACGGCCGCCATACTCCCCTGCTTCTCTCGTCTCCAGATTAGGTTTTGCCGTCATGAGGCAAATGCAGCAGCAGACTGGGCTGCCAGGGCCCATTCCCGCGGGTCACTGACCTCACCTTGGGCTTTTCACCCTCCCCCCATTTTGTTAGATCTTATTCTATCTGATGCTTTATGAGCATGGTGTATCTCTACTGTTATTTGAATGAAATCTCTCGTTATGACCACAAAAAAAAAAAAAGCTATATAGAACCACGTCGGGCAGCCCCTCCATTTGTGCATAAAATCACATGATTACCCTTTGGTGAAATTACTAAATTTCCCTTAGAGCCATATCACTAATCCATGTCATCAGATTTAGGCCAATTAGAGTATTCTCTTAATGATTAAGTAATTAATCTCAACCATTCAACATTGTTAGATCTTAGCCATCCATCTTCACATGTCATCAATCTATGTGACAAGAATTGAGCCAATGAGAAGCTTTCTTTATAAAGAAGCTAACCATTCTTGACCCTTGGATTAATCTAGGGGCCACGATACAAAGATGCAAGGGTAAATAGGGCACGTTTGGTCATGCTTCTGTTCTCAAGAATAATTTCTGATCAGAAATGATTCTTTTTTATTATGTTTCTTGAAACAATTTCTAAGCATTTTTAGTCGTTTGGTAACTGTCTAAAATTTCAATTACTCGAATAGAATTACATTTGACACCGTACTATAAATTTTTACTTCAAATTATTTCTTTTAATTTTTAAATAATTTGATTACTTTTTTCCTTTTTTTCCTTTTTCTTCTTTTCTTTTTTTCTTTTCTTTCTCTTCTTCTTCTTCTTCTTCTTCAAGTTGCCGGTCACCGGCCTTGGGATGATTGGTGATTGGCCAGACGTGGGTTGGCAACCTCATCGAAGCATCGTCGGCCCTTGACGAGGCCATGCCTCGTTGGCGAGGCTCGGCCGAGCCATGGCTGGGTGAGCGGCCTCGCCAGATTTGGGCAAGGTCGAGCCTCGCCCAGCCATGGCTTGGTTGAGCCTCGGCGGGGCTGGGAGAGCCTCGCCGGTGGCCGGGTCAAGGCCCGCCTAGCCAGTGGTTGGGCTTGCCTCCAGCAAGCTCGCTCGATCGGTTGTCCACAACCGGCAGCGATGGGTGAAGAACGACGGATGGCGATGGACGGCGGATGGTGGCGGTGGCAATAGATGAAGAAGAACAAGAAATAGGGAAGAAGAACAAGAAAAAAAAGACGAGAGAAAATAGATTGCTTGATTTTAGAATTGTTCTTGGGAACAAAAAATCAACTTTTTTTACTTCTTGATTATGTTCCAAATCTACTTCCGAGAACAAAAAAATAAAAATTTGTTCTCGGAAACAAAAATTTTACTAAACGAATTTTTGTTCTAAATCTACTTTCTAGAATAAAAAAATAGAAATTGTTACTGTTTAGCAAATTACCAAACAGAGCCTAAACTTTAGTGATGACATTACACATTGAATTAAAGTTCAAAAAATATTTGTGTCATTTTTCCACTACATAATATATTACTAACCCCTACTATTGACTATATATAAGTCAATAGACTACGGTCTTCTTAATTCAAACGTTTCTTATTTACTAAGATTTTATTAACGAGCAGCACTAGCCAATAGGCTTATGATAGCTGTGGATGTTTTTAGTGAGTTTGTTGTTAGATAGAAAAGATTCGAATTTCAATGTTAAAATATATGAGAGATTACATAGAATTATTAATTTACGGATCTAATCATGGAGTCAACATTTGTGTACAATACAAGTAATCAATGATACTTTAGGATGAAGAGAGAGAGAGAGAGAGAGAGAGAGAGATTGAGTTCCCCTAAAAGCAGGAGGTTCTCTTTACTTTATCTATTAGAATAGATTCCAAATTTAGGGTCAATGAAATCATCCTCAATTGTTCCGATACTTTTCCCAATTAAAATAATTCAAATGACAATCTCTTTTCCTTCTACAGTGTATTTTTATGCACGTTATCCTTTTTCAATGTATGGGAATTGCCTTACTTATTCGTAGTATAATTGCATAATGATGGGTGACGTTCGAATCGTGTCCTCTCCGCTTAAGTTTAAGGACGAAAACAAAATTTCAAACCCATCCCCTTAAAATATGGGTCCACCAACTACTCCAATTTAAACAAGATAACTTGCTTTGGTTCTCATGCACCAACAACTCCATTAAACCGAGCCGCATTTGTTAATTCTTGAAAGAGTAGACATGTCAAAATCACTCAAAAGGAGAAAGAAGAAACGACCTAGGCTTTCAGGATCACGTCTATTCTCCCATCAACAGATTCACCGTCAACCACTACTATCTCTAAACCTCCACGGAACAAAGTTACGCCTTTTACCGTGAATTTTCGTAATTAGCTACCAAATGAAACCCTATATACTCATTCACCAATAGAGCATACCAATACATATTATTATACATAAATGGCATACAAAACTAAGCATGCGCAGGGTTTCAGCTTTTACACAACACATACAAACAAATGAAACACGAAAAGAAAGGTGTCAATATCTGAATCTCCACAGTATAAATTGCAACGTCGATGAAAGTAGAGTAGCTAATCGAACCTGAAGCTGAGACACTTAAGCCTTTGTGCTTCTGTATGTCATCGTGGCTTTTTTTGGAGTTCTGTGAGTCGCAACTCACGAATATCGGCTACCTCAAGCTCTTAATAGTCATTTATACGCGCCACAACTCGGTAATGCAGGCTAGATAATAATAAATCCAGTCGTTGCACTTTCTTTTTCTCACATACGTGACAGAACTGCAAATCACTCTCATCTTTGCGAGATGTTAAAGTGAGGGGATGTCAATCACATCTCGTGTTCAATACTAATATTGGATAATTTAAATGTTAAATTACGGGACATCTAATGATTCAAGTTTTTCGAGTAGCCGGCATATGTTCCACAAAATCTTCATAAGAGTTGATTTTAAAACACATTCTGTATGAAGCCGGGATTTCACTAGAAGATTGCGAGTGTCACGGCAATAGCATGAATCCCCGGTCACTCGCGCCCAAGCATTGCAATTGTAGTGAGCTATGCTCTTCTCCTCGGAAGTGTATAAAAATCTTCCCGGAAGAGTGAAAGTGAAATTCGTAGTGTTAGAGAGCCAGTCTCGAGGGGTCTTCGAACAAACTGAGCCTTGACGTTTTTGGACCCGGTCAATAGGCCTGATCAAAATTGAATCGGTTTGGTCGGAGCTGGGTTAAAAGAGTTCAAAGTCCAGTTTTAAAATAAAAAAATCAACAATTTGTTGAGTATCAAATTTCAAGCACTCTACAAGAAATTTACTTAGAAAACTCAAAAACTAAACGCCTCTTGGCATGTCAGAAATGGATTAAAAAGGTCGACCCACGAACGGCACATTTATTATTCGGTTTTAAATGGCTTAATCAATTTATGATACAAACCTGTTTAAGATTCGCCTGAACATGCTTAACTACATGTTGTGTCCTGTCAAAAAGCATCAGCCCTATTAACGTCACCTTATGGAAACTTATCAGGATGAAAAGTCGGAAATTTTGGCACGGAACAATAGTTAACCATAGAGCACTTTGAGACATTCTCTTAGTCGTTGCCGTCTTTGTGCGTTGAAGTTCTTCAAAATCTAAGGAAACCTTCGGTGCAATTTGGAGACCCGTGCTCGGTTACAAATAATGCCTAATGTGATAAAGCCATCTCATAGGTGATTAGGTTTTCTTAGTATTGACTAATTACTATCATCTCAGGCTCCGGTTGTTTCACTGGAAATATGACATTTGAGGATAATATTTTCCTAGAAGTCATTTTGCAAGAAAAATGACCATATTTTCCGGTAATTAGTTTAAACCTAAAATTGAAAAGGAATATATTTTCCATTGTTTAGAAATGAAAAAATATTTTTATTAAATAGATATGCACTATGCATACCCTAGTGATTTGGGAAAGGGTAGCCAGAGGACAGGGCATAGGCACTAGGGTCTTGAGATCTCTATGGATCCGAGTCTATAGCTAGGCTCTGGCTCAGGTCCATCATGTCCGTGCCCATGCCTCCTTGCACCCTGGCCCAAGGTTCATTGAGCCTTAGCGTGAAATGTTATTGGGGTCCCAAGCCTAGTAATAGGGGTGTGCAATTGGACTGGGTATACTCAGGAATCGGACCGGCTCACCCGGAAAACAGGGTCGGGAACCGGTTCCCAAAACTTGGAACCGGTTTAAACTGGTCCACGAATTGGGTCCGATTGATTACCCACCCAGGAATTGGTTCCCGGACCGATTTTGGAACCGGTTTTGTAAGTATAGTTACAAAACCCTATTTTTTCCCCTTATTTCTATTCTTACTCCCGTAATCACACGATGTTTTTCCTCTTGTCTCTCTCAAACATGCATAGCACTCCTCCTTCGTCGTTCCTCTTTCTCACTTGCTTCCCTCCCTCATCGGCTCCCTCGCGCACTGTCCGATGGACGGATGGTGTTCGTCGCCACCAAATTCTTGTGTACCACGTGGATTGGCTCGCCTAATTTATCTTTTGTAGGAGAATTTATGCTTGCATAAATAAGTAACTTCATGTAGTAGTTGTGAGAATAAGACTAATATTAGACCTATGTTTGTTGCTAATTCATTGCCTTATGATTTTATTTATTATAATTAGCCATGTGGATCCTTAATTTTTCGTTTAGTCAAAAAGTTAATGTATTTATTTATTACAAATGCTTAATATTTCAATACAAATTAGGAGAATTATGTTATTTTCTCTCGTATTAATATAAAATTCGAAGTTGTATAGGATATCGGGAAATTGCAAAACAGGTTCAAATGAAAATAGGGTTGACCCTAGAACTGGATCGGAAAAACATGATGGGTCGGGTACAGGGTCCAATACAAATAGGGTTGGGTATAGAGTCCAAAAAAGGGGAACCGGTTATAATAGAGTCGGGTACAAGGTCCAGGTCTAGACCCTACACACCCTGGACCCAATCACTCCTACCTAGTACCATTAAAGAACTTTGCCATAGATTGTCAAATTTCATCCATGCGAACCTCATTCAATCGGAAGAAAGTTGGTACGTGAGTAGATTGATACGCACAATGACACTAAAATTCATTCCTTCGTCTAAATTTCTCATAAAAATATAGACAAGTTGACTAGTGTATGAGAGATTCCTCTAGCCGCCACAAGAGAAAGGTTGGCCATGACAAACGTGAAACAAGTAAAAAGAAGTGCAAGAAATGACAGAGAATAGAAGGAAGAAGAGAACACGACACATTCTCATTCTGTGTGGATATCTGTAAGACATTCGTTCCTAGTCATGCATTTGATGCATGGTCAAGCAAAGAGACATCGCCCCCTAAAATTCCAAAAAATGCATGCCCAATAATACCCATGCTATAAAAAGAGTCTCACAACACTAACAAAAACAAAGACAAAATAAAAAGAAAAAACAGGTATAGGTCTTCTGGCATCAGAGCTTATTCTCCTTTGCTAAGGAATTTACCGATCCATACTTTCCAAAGATTTGCACTTTTCACCATGAATGCCTTTCCAATTTTTCAATAGATATAGGCATTCAAATTTTTCAATAGATATTTTCACCGTGGATGCCTTTCCAATTTTTTTGTTCTTGAATAGATATTCAAAAATTGATCCAAGGATAACTTCATCATATCTATCCACTTTTATCACCAGGTCGTAGAGTCTGGAGTAATCGACATTGACTTGACCCAATGACTTAATTGCCGATGCTATTTCTTCAGGTTGTTTGGAAAGTGTTACATACTTATCATTATTGTCGGCACATCTTTGTCTTTTGCGAGATCTCTTTTCATGCGCAGGATGGACCTGTCAATGTAGATTATCTATGAAAAGTCAAAGGAAATAAAAAAGGACAAGATCTTCGAAATTTGAACATAATACCACTACTAGAAACAAGAAAATTATCATCATGAAGCCTAGTATTCCTCATATATTGGATGTGATAAATAACAGCACACCATGAATTTTTACAAGCAACAGTAGCTATAGCTCTCCGCTTCCAACTAACCCAAATCCACTGCCACTCTTCAGGCCAACTCTGCCTAATTCTTTGAATACCACAACAACTACAGACCATGCTCCAGACTTCAAAACAAATATTACGTACAGAAAACAAATGACCCCTGCTACATTCAGGGAAAGATCCACAGAGAAGGCAAACATCATTCAAAAAGGATTCCCTTCCTAGGATTCCCCTCCTTCAATCAATCTAGTAGGCAGCATATTTGAAATAACAAGCCAGCTTATAAGACTGTGTATTGGTATGTCTGAACGGAACCGAACCAGCTTATGCCAGGGCACTTTAACAGGTGAAGATCCGATTTTTACCCCCCACGCCTTATTTATAGTAAAATTTCCAGTAGAAGAAGGCATCCAAACAATACTATGAAACTGCAGATTAAATAAAGGAAACTATTAATGTGATTATTCCAGCTAGAGATACAACCAGTAACAATCGCGGTGCCATAGCATTCAACTAAAATTGCAGGAAGTTCTCACTCAGAACTAAGACCGAAAGGAAAAGAACTAGAAATCCTTTGCCTTCACTAGAAAAAAGAAAACAAGAAGATAAAAATAATTGCATTTACATGGCCCATGACAAGTGATGAAAAAACTTACCGTCACATATTGATTTATTTCATTTTTCTCATATATGACCATCTCAAAATGATTATAATCATCCATAACTAGTGTGATAGCCATCATGACTGCTGCAGTGGCGGCACCCACTACTGCCATTTGGATTTTGTCATCATCCATCTAAACAATGAATTGTAAGTTCCATGTTACTATTAAATTCTAACACACATCAATAGAAACGAGATTGTCAAGTCACAACTATACTTAAAACTGGGAAGATTGTTTCACAAACTCTAGTAGCTATTTTTAAGAATTATCAATTTAGAGCAGCATTTGGGGATATTTGTGAATCATCAATTCACAAACTTAAGAAACATTATACACTCAAGAATTGGGTGGTCAGGTTCAAAGATGTAAGCAAAGTGTACACGAAGGTGGACTAAACTTATGAACCAGCAAGCATCAATTTCTACAAATATATTTGCTCATGACTATACAAAGTAGCTGCTTTTCAATAAGAGCCAGAAACTACCAAGAAACATCAATTTCTACCAAACATTGCTTTTTAAATTTACCCGCCCGGTTATGACTGGCACTCTGTAACAGAGCCAATTCATGCCAATGAATATGACTTAAATGCAGCTAAACTATGGGAAAATGCAGCTCCTCATCTCTGTTTCGGCCACTTTAGCAATCCCTACCTGTGCCTTCAAACGCTCTTCACCTCTCACTCAACTCAAACACAACCCACAAACAAACTTCAACCTTTAATCGTATGAACACCTATAAGTACTATGAACAAATGCTTTCAATAGCTTTCATAGCTAAAAAGTTTCACAATTACCACACGCCACCCTAGACCATAAATAAAAACAAAGCGGACATGAACCCAACCAACCAAAATTGATAATCAACAAACTTTCTGGACCATCAATCCATTGCTCTGGCAGGGGTTGAGTTTCTGTGATCAGAGAAGTGTCAAACGTTTCTTTTCAAATAGAAAACCCCGCGCTGTGCTCTGTCAAATGTGAACATAATCACCTTCTCCAGATTTAAACCTCCTGGGGAAGAGTTGAAGTTAATGATTCGATATGTGCCTCGGTGATTAGCACCATCCCAGGAAGTGAAACCACTGTGACATATTACTTTCATCTGAGAAAGTCATCGCGAGTATCATCCTCCATAGGCCAGATGCAGTGAAAGATTTGCATGTCTAGCATTCATCTCAGCATTTCTGTTATGTTTTTGGGCAAAAATGCCGGAGTGATCCCGGTTGCCCTGCGTGGGCGACCTAGAAAGCATGCCTGGCAAGCGACTGCTTCCGAATCATTTGTAAACTTACTTCTTGTTGAATGCGTTCGACTCAACCCCCACCGGAGAGCAAGTGAAGTACCACGACAATCAACAAACACAGCTTATTTGACGTGAATGAAGACGGAACTGCACTAGACATAGGAGAATTACTCAGAGACGAGGGGGGTGGAAATCAACCTGGACCTGGAATCCGGACCTCAGAGATAACGGTGGACGCGAAACTTTGGCAGATCGCTTGCTGATCGACTCGGGGACTGTGAACGGTGATCGAAAGTGAGAACAACGACGGGGGCGCCCTACTTGCTCCGCTATCTAGAAGAGAAGTGGCGGCGGCGGTGGCTGCGGCGGCGGCAGAGGAGGAGGAGGAGGTCTGGAGACGAAGAAGCTCCGGAGAAGAGGACGAGAGAAAGACTCGCGGGAGAAAGACAAGCTCTGGAGAAAGGACGGGCCGGGGGGGGGGGGGGGGGGGGGTTGGAATGATTTTCTTTTTTTCGGAAATGGACATTATTTTTTCCAATTTTGAAAAGGTATTTTTTTATGGTTAATGGAAAATATTTTCTTTGACCACTCATTTTCCACGCCCCAAACACCGAAAACTATGAAAAGTATTCTGTGAAACAAATATAGCCTTAAGTAAAAGAGAGAAAAACATAAGATATCCTAAATAATGTGTATGGTGATAGATTCATTCTGAACTCTATACTCGCTGTGACATATTTACTTTAAGTTTTTTTTATGATACAAAAATATAAACTACATATATAATACATTTACCCTCTATTAATATTCCGATAACTGACTTTTTCTCTCTCTTTTTTTTTTTTTTTCTTTTTATCAAGGATGGTGTTATGCTACCATTAGCGAACTTTATCCTTTAAGAAAATTTTCTTTGGATCTCTGAATCGGCTTCAGAATCAGAATTCCTCTTATAGGAAGAAAGTGAGGGGATGAAGGAATTTGGTGGCTAATAGACAATCCATATTTTGAGACCAAGAGCAATTCTTTCCCCAGTGCTCGGTCATTACCAAAATTCTTGATTTTAGTTCACTAGATAAAGAAATTCAAGTAAGGGTGTGTTTGTTTCACTGAAAGTATTTTATTAGAAGTTTTCCGGATTTTTAGTCGTTTGATTCTCTAAAAAAGATTTGGTCAATGAAAAATACTTTCAAGTCAACACAAATATTATGTATTATTTTAATAAAACGAATTCCTCGACTTCAGAGGGTGAAAGCACTTGCCCTTTTCATCTTTTTCTTTCTAACCTTTCACTTTTTCTCTCCAAATTTTTTTGAGGTACGCCGCTCTCTCCCTTCGCTCTTTCGAGCATCTTTCTTCTTCGGCACTTCTTCAACGACGCGCATCTTCTTCGCCATTGAAGGTCCAGATCTTCTTCGATGACAACGACCTGACACGAAGCACCGAGCGGATGGAAATTCAACGTACCGTAGCTAGCCAAGGTCTAGTCGTCCTTCAAAATCCGGCCTTTGTAGCGCCGCTAGGATCTCCTCCGTCCGAGCTCATCGGGCCGCTACGATCCGACCGGTGGAAACCCTAGGCCCGACGAGACGGCGATCGGAGCTCCGGATCGATGGGGCGATGGGGGCGATACGGATTGGGCGATTGTCACTTGAAGAGAGAGAGAGAGAGAGAGTTTTGTTTGATGCGGAGGGAGAGAGAGCTTTTTGCAGGAAATGAGAAAAGGACAGATGGTGATGTTTTCCTCCTTTCTCCCTTCTTCTTTCTTTTCGCTTCCTTTACTTCCTATTTAATATCACGAAAAAATACAAATTAATATGATGTTATATATATATATATAGAAGATCTCGAATCAATATAATTATCGTAAATTTATTTTAAATTAATTTTTTTTATCACAAAGAACTTCTAAACTAATATATTTATAACAAATTTATCTTTAATTAATTTTTGTCGAATTAAATTAATATTACGAAAAATCACAAACCGACGCGCCTACAACAAATGGAGAGTAAAACCCCGAGCTGATATATTCATTAATTATTGTATGTCATCCAACTTTAGCAATTTAACAGTAAAGTTTAACGAAAAATAATAAAGAGTAAATTCATCACGAGCTTATTAGTTTGGGTTTTTCAGTGATAAAGAATTAGTTTTTGATAAATTTATCATAATTGTATCAATTTAATATTTTTTATGATATTAATTATTTACTTTCCTATTAACTTTTCTTACCAATAAAACGATAGAGATTGAAATTTGGCAGGAATGAATATCTAAAAACATTAGGAGTAGGTTGGTTTTGTAGAAATAAATAATTAAGATGATCGACTATATTGCTTATATAATAAATAAACAAAAAAAAGTTATCATCCATGAAAACGTTCAAGCAAACATTTTCGAGAAAAATATTTACTAAATCATTTTTTTTTGTAAAATAAACGGACCCTAAAAATAGAATTTTTTTTTGGTAACTCTCGCGCGTGTTAGAGTTGGCGGACGTGTGTACTGGCCCAAGTAGTTTGGACTAAGCCCGATCCACAAAGATACAAAGGTGATTTGGGACATCAAAGGCCCCGGCCCTAATGGTCACCGGTCGACTGTCCGGGCTTCGGCCACAATTACAAAAGAATTCAAGCTTTTTCCCTTTGAACTAATAATGGTCTCTTTCTCTGGTTTCCCCTTCATACATCCGAGACAAATTCTCACCCTCTCATAAATCCACAAATTTTTTTTTTCTATTTTGTAACCAATTGCTACTTCATATACACAATTTCCTCGTGTTATTTAGATCTTGCAAAGGACCGCAATCGAAATTATAACTGCTTTCTAGATGGCTAGCCGGTACCTCTAAATGGACAGTGATAGCTTCACTCCTTCACTGCCCCAGTGACGCGAGGAATTGGCTACGTGGCCACTTCACCCGAGCAATAACAAGAATTCCATGATGCCTATAATGACAATATACAATAGCCAGATGACCATGTGGAAATGGAATGGCAACAATGGGCTGTTGTCCCTTGCTAAGTCGACATTGACACCCCTTTACTTGGCAAAACTCTATCCTAGACAACAAGTAAATCCTAAACGATTTCGCGTAAACTTCTTAGCAATAAATATCCACTACTTGGAAGACATCCGAAATCAAGGTCCTCCTTAATTGTAAGAAGTTGGTGGTGCACACAATTAATGGGGAATAAATTAGTCGCCAAATTTGGAGGTGGGATGGGCCTATTAAGGAGGCACCAAGAGAAGCATAACGCTCCATGTTCCGATCCGAGGGAAGCTCAACAGCTAGTAGAATAGGGCAAACCAGCTGCCCATTCAAGAACGATGCAATAAGGAACCAATAATTACTTACAAATCATACATTTGCTGTCGAGCAACCTTTTTGTCTTTGCTGAATATATGCGGCTTGGGCAATGCGTGCGAGGTGTGTGCAAGTCAACCTTCCACAATTGACGAACACGAGGGATAGAAGGCTTCACAAAGAGAAAAAGACTAAAATTGGTGCATCATCATCTCCTTTCTATTCTCATTGGCATCGAATCACTAGACAAGTCAAATCAATTTTGCATGATATTATGTCATGGGCCACTAGATCAGGCCCAAGCAGTGGATGATTAGAGGTTGTGAGGACCCAAAGAGGGGGGGGGGGGAGAGATGGGGAAAAAGGGAAAAAAAAAGTGGGACCCATGTGCAATTTATAGTGGGGCCACATCTCAACAAAGAGAAATAATTGAAGAGGAAAAAGATGGGTTAGACCTATGATTGAGTCCACATCGTATTCAAGTCGGAACCAAGAAGAAAATTCAATTCTTCACTAGAAATAAAAAGTTTCCCTCACTAAAATAACATTTAGGTAATCACTAACTTTTTAGTTATTTAAATAGATATTAGATATTATTATTTTTGGCAAAAAAAATTTAGATATTATTATTTAGCCATTGGGTGATTATAATAAAAATAGCCCAACTAACGTCATAGATCGTGTAATATACGAGTCAAAATTTGATGAATCTTTTTTTTTTTTTTAATTATGAAAGTTTTCGAACAATGACTTTTTCTCAATTAGATTAATTTTTGTGTGTGACAAAATGAGCCCCACCAATGGAGAAGCCACTCGGATTCGACTACCCTCTTCATGTTGCCACAAAACTTCACATCGATCTTTTCTAGACTGGGGAAAGCAGGAGGCGGTTGAAGAAAATAAGAGGATTCAAGAAAACAACGATTCAAAGATAAATTTCCCAAGAGAAGAATGTTCTTCACTGAAAGCCATAATACACGCTGTCATTCTACAATACATAATGCTATTTATATTAAGAAGACAACTAGATTTCCTATTTTATATTTCGAATATCTAATCTAACAGATTGATTTGGATCAATTTATATCTGCAATTGGAATAATCGGACTGAAGAAAATAAGAATATTCAAGAAAACAACGATTCAAAGATAAATTTCCCAAGAGAAGAATGTTCTTCACTAAAAGCCATAATATATGCTGTCATTCTACAATACATAATGCTATTTATATTAAGAAGACAACTAGATTTCTTATTCTATATTTCGAATATCTAATCTAACAGATTGACTGGATAATATCTAATCTAACGGATTGACTGAATCAATTTATCTGCAATTGGAATAATCGGAATCAAATCATATCTATCACTCTAATCTAATCTTCCGATAGCAGAATCAAATCATACTCAAATCTAATCTTTCGATGGTTTACCAATAATATTATCAATCTTATCAGCCTCCCTCAAACTGGGATTAGGTGGAAAACCTAGTCCCAGTTTGTATCGTAGCCTGCAATGATCAAAGCGCGGTAAAGCTTTTGTAAATATGTCACCAAGTTGATGAGTAGCAGGAACATAGCGGACTTCAAGTAACTTGAGAGCGACTCTCTCTCGAACGAAATGGAAATCAATCTCCACATGCTTTGTCCTTGCATGAAGGACTGGATTTGCTGTTAATGAAATGGCTGAGCGATTATCACTATAAAGCAAAGTCGGCCCCTTGAGCGGAATACCCAAATCTCTCAATACAAAAGAGACCCATGTAAGATTCGCTGTGGCAGAAGCCAAGGCCCTATATTCAGCCTCCGTTGATGATCTTGACACTATCGCTTGCCTTTTTGCGGACCATGAAATGATATTTGATCCCAAAAAAGTGCAAAACCCGGTTGTTGACCTCCCAGTCTCAGAACAACTGGCCCAATCAGACTGCATACCCATATAAATTTAGTGCGCTTTTAGAGTGAAGATAAAGCCCCAGTTGCTGAGTTCCTTTTACATACCGCAACACCCGTTTTAACAGTTTGAAATCACCATTTGTAGAAGAATGCATTTTCTGACAGATATGATTTACTAAATAAGAGATGTCCAGTCTTGTAATTGTGAGATATTGTAATCTACCCGCAAGACTTCAAAAAGAGTGAGGATCATGAAAAGGTTCCATGTCTTGTAATGTTGGACGAGTTTTGATAGGCAATGGGGTCTCAATCGGCTTACTATCTTGCATTTCCGCCTTCTGCAACAAATCACCAGCATATTTAGATTGTGTTAAAAATAGATCCGGACCAGTAAACTTGGCTTCAATACCGAGAAAATAGTGAAGTAATCGAGATCTTTCATAGAAAAATTTCTGCTTAAAGCTTCTATTAATTCCCGAAGTAGAGATGATGAACGTCGATCAAAATAATATCATCAACGTATAATAATAATACCAGGGTGTGCTGACCCATGTGAAGAACAAATAACGACGGATCGGTAGAGCTGCAATGAAATCCCCATTCCAACAAAAAGTTGCTGAATTTTTCAAACCAAGCTCACGGAGCTTGTTTTAAGCCGTATAATGCCTTCTTGAGTAAACAAACCGAGTTAGGCATCGTAGAACTCACAAAGCCCGGTAGTTGTTCCATAAACACTGTCTCATTTAATGACCCATGAAGAAACGCGTTCTTCACATCTAGTTGATGGATAAACCATCCTTTAACAATTGCCACGGAGAGAACAATTCTCACAGTTGCCTGTTTAACCACAGGACTAAAAGTTTCGACGAAATCAACACCTTCCTCTTGATGGTACCCCTTCGCCACTAATCGTGCTTTTAGTTTATCAAGGTTTCCTTCCGCATCCAATTTGGCTTTGAACACCCACTTACATCCGATGATATTCATATCTGAAGATCTTGGTACTAGCTCCCATGTTTGATTTAATTTGAGAGCCTCCAATTCATCTATCATAGCTTTCCTCCAACTCGGATGACTTAGTGCTCCTTTAACTGTTTTCGGCTCCTTTGGAATCTCACGGGCTATGGAGAGAACATATTTCGGATTGGGCTTCCTTATTCCCGATTTCAACCTTGTTTGCATCGGGTGAATAGACTGCTTTGTTGAGTAGATGGAACGGTAAATCACTTGAGACAGAGACTATTGCTTCTTCATGTGTTTCATGATCTATACATGGTTCTTGTGAACCCAATTGTGGTTGCTGCACGTTTGTCTCATTAGGTGGCTCATAATTTTGCTGTCCAGAGCTATTATCATCAAATAGAAATCCCACGCTTGGATGTTGTGATATTTGCCCTTCACTTATTGTTGTTCCAGATTGTCTAGTAAAGAATTTAATCCTCGTAACCAAGTCCGATACAACTGTGAATGCCAGGAAAAACGGTCCCCAATTTATCAGAAAATGGGAATCTCGTCTCATCAAATATCACGTGACGACTTACATATACCCTTCATGTTGGCGGATAAAGACATCGATAACTTTATGTCTCTGACTATACCCAAGAAAAACACAGGGTAATGAGCGTGGATCAAACTTTGTTGCACCATACGGTCTAAGGTGTGGATAGCACTCACACCTAAAGACTTGAAGAAACCCATAGTCAGGCTTTTTACCAAAGAGCTTACCAAACGGACTACTCATTCCTAACACTGGTGATGGCAGCAGATTGATGAGAAATGTGGCAGTCAGAAATGCAACGACCAAATAAATCAACAGTACTCGTGCATGATAGAGCATAGAAAGACCTAACTCAACGATGTGCCGATGTTTCCTTTCGGCATTTCCATTCTGTTCCGGCGTATATGGGCAGGAGACCAGCATTTTAATTCCTTTATCATTCAAATGATTAATAAACTGGCTGCTATTAAATTCACCTCCACCATCGCATTGGAAAGATTTAATTCGACTTTCAAATTGGTTCTCAACAAGATTTTGGAACATGATAAAGGTGGAAAAGAACTCAGACTTTCTCTTCATTGGATACACCCATGAGAATCGTGAAAAACTGTCTATGAAGACTACATAGAATTTAAACCGCTGAAAAGATTCTCTTTGGGGCAGGCCCCCACACATCACAATAGATTTTTTCAAGTGGTTTACTAGCTAGAGACTCCGAGATATTGAAAGGCAACTTGCTACTTTTTCCAACCTGGCAACTTTCACATATTCTCTTTGTCACCTTTGTAGATTTGATCTGATTGTTGCTCTCTAGAAACTTTATTATATGAAAGTTTGAGTGCCCAAGCCGAAGGTGCTAGACTTCACTAGTGGCAATTTGCTGTCTTTGAGAGTACCACACCTGTGTTTGTGCCTGATTTACCTTATAAAGGCCCCCGCATTTCTTTCCCAGATTGATTACTGAATCCGTCAGATGGTCCTTAATAGATACACCAAGTTTATCAAAGATTAGTGAGCAGGGATAATCGTCAGTTAACTTAGACACCGAAATTAAGTTTTTCTTAATCTCCGGGACCACCAAAACCTCATTTAAAGGAAATGAATGTAGTTCAATAGGTAAAGATGTTGAGCCAATATGGGTAATGGGCAAACAAACTCCATTCCCTACCATTACCTTGTCTGAACCATAGTAAGGAGAGAAAGAATTGAGATTACCAGTCAATGATGTGATATGGTTTGTTGCCCCAGAATCCGGGAACCAATCTCCTCCTTGATCATCCTCCAAGTGAAGAGCAGCTAAAGCATTTGGTATCAGCTCACTTTGATAAGAATTATCAAAGCGATACCAGCAACGTAGAGCATGATGTCCTGGCCTCTTGCATATCTAACATTGAAACTTCGTATTATTCACATAAAACTGTTTGTTTGAAGCTGAATTATCACCCACAGGCAGATACTCCTTTGAATCAGCAACCTTGGTTGGAGTGTTTGTATAAGGTCGAAAGCCTTGATTCTGAGAAGGTGAATTTGGTCTATAATTTCCACCAGATTGATAACCACCAGATGAATCACCAAAAGTTACTCCATAGTTATGAGATCCGGGATAATTTCCGAACCTCCTTCCACGAAAACCATAGCCTCTGCCTCCATTGTTAAACCTGCCATTCCTTCCTTCAAAACCCCTGTTAAAATTTCTTTGGCCAGCAAAAGCAAATGTTGAATTAAATGAACCCGAATCAGCCTCACTACTCAGTTTCGACTAATCAATCTTTTCACTAGTAAGTGCCAAATTAGGGTTTATTTGATTCGACAAATAATTTTGATGTCGCGCTTCATATCTCTCGAGCTGAGCAATAACGTCTTCATAGCTTGGCTCGGGTTTGAGACAATACATAGTTGTCTTAAACGTCTCATAGTCACTTCTGAGACCCTCTAAAACACCGAAAACCTTTGTGATTTCATCGACTGGTTTTTCGATCGTGTTTAACTGGTCACAAATCAATTTGAACTCACGTAAATACTCGGTTAAGGGCCTATTACGCTTTTGACAAGATTGAAGCTTACCCCTTAATTCGAATTCTTTGGCCACAAATCTCTGAGTAAAACGATTACATAATGTATTCCATACCTCAAAAGCCGATTCAATACCGATTATGAGTCCTAGCACATCCTCAAACACGGATCCAGTAATCCACAATAACACAAGTTGGTCTGTACGATACCATTGCTGATACTCCAGATTAAGGACATCTTCAGAATTTTCCCCATTCGTGCGTAAGATTCTCAATGGTGGAGGTTGAATTTGACCATTGATGAAACCCAATAGATCCTGGTTTCTAATGAAGCGAAGAAATTGCGTCTGCCGTAGAAGGAAATTTCCTTTAGAAAGTTTGATAGTCACAAAGTTTGAGAGATTTACGTGTATTGGGTATGGGTATCTCGATTTTGGGTTTTCAGCCATGATTGTGTAGATGAAGAATAGATGAACTCAAGGAAAAAGATGAAGACAAATATAATAAAACTGGCTCTCAGTATAAGGCTCTGATACCATGAAGAAAATAAGAGGATTCAAGAAAACAACGATTCAAAGATAAATTTCCCAAGAGAAGAATGTTCTGCACTGAAAGCCATAATACACACTGTCATTCTACAATACATAATGCTATTTATATTAAGAAGACAACTAGATTTCCTATTCTATATTTCGAATATCTAATCTAACAGATTGACTGGATAATATCTAATCTAACAGATTGACTGGATCAATTTATCTGCAATTGGAATAATCGGAATCAAATCATATCTACCACTCTAATTTAATCTTCCGATAGCAGAATCAAATCATACTCAAATCTAATCTTCCGATGGTTTACCAATAATATTATCAATCTTATCAACAGTGACCTAGTTGTTGCTGCAGTTATCCCTTCTATTTCCTCACAATCATCTATGACAATCGCTCGTAGGCATGGAAGGGAGAGTTTATACCCGTGGCCAAACAGATACTTAAGTTTCGGAGATCTCTGGAAATTTGGCTTCTTAAGATAGGGGAAGAGGAGAGAGTAGGAATGCCCTTTGATTACTTCCCGTTTATCTGCTGCACCACAGAGCACCTGCACGTTCTCCCATTCATTAATCCCATACAAGGGGGTGGCCGTTAGGGGTGTGCATGGTCCGAGCGGGCGGTTCCCGACCTAGAACCGGGAACCGCCGGCTAAGGACCGGTTCCGAAAAATTGAAACCGGGATCCACCCGTTTGTTGCATGGATCCAGTCTCACTGACAACGAGATAAAAATCTTAAGCTAAGGAAAACCCAACATCAAAAGAGAGGACATAATTGATCTCAATTCTCAACTGCACAACAAGCATCATCAAAGCAAGCCAAAAAGTTTCAGCTCCCCAGTTAAACATCTTCGATGAATGATTTAGCAACAGGTTTTCCATAGCGTAAATGAGAACATCAAACTTACATTGCCCGATGGACATTGTAACCAAACCAGAAATGCGAACTTCATGTAGTAGTAGGCTAGAAACCTAACAAAAGAAGCAAGAGCTTTCTTAGATCTAAATCATCCAACAAATAAGGCCAAAAACCAATTTTGCATTAAAAGGAAGATAGTAAGACAAAGGTATCCTAATGCCAGTATTTGACGACTATCTATTCAAAGAGTTAAAAGAACTAAACCGTGCAAAGAAAATAGCAAAGTGACACCATTAGAATTTAGAGCTTCGATTACAGAGGACAGAGCACCTGTATGATATCTTCATGTTTTCAATCAGTAAGTATACTTTGTAAACAGAGGCTTCTCTTTAGTGCAATGCATCTTCTTTGGAAAACAAACTTTCAACAAGCCCTACAACTTTGGGACATGCATGAAAAATAGTCAACATTGTTCTAATTTTTCAAAACTTTTTGGCAACAAATTTCACTATGTCTTAAACATTTTTCATGAAGACCATCGCATCTAATTCAATAAGCACAATTTTGTAAAAGTCACTAAACACACGATGGTCATTCAGCAAAGTCAGCATTACAGAAGTGTACACATTTAGTTCAAGGCATGTTTTACCAACCTAATGAATCTCATTTGACCCAGAAATTGCACACATCAAAGATTACATCATGATGATCGAAATTCAAGAAGACCTTGATCTCTAATTGTCAACACATGAATTTATGAAAATCAGTTAACAGACATTAATCATTTAGCAATAACAAACTTGCAGACAGGACATTGCACAATGCAAAAATTCTCACTCCTATCTAATGATATGAGTTTTTCACGGAAATTTTATGGCATACGGGACATGCAAGTATCTACAATTCTCATGAAGGCTCCAACTCAATATTCCAAATGCATGATTTAATCAGGATCAAAGAATCGAGACACCCTAATTAATAATGAAACTTTACGGAACGGGACATGGATGGTTTAAGGACAATCGACCTAACCAAATAAATATCAATTTTTTTGGACTTTCACATGTTGTATATCTGTATGTAATGCACAACTTTCATGAATAAATCTTCTCTTGATTCTGATCTTATGATTTTACCAGAAAAAAAAATATGTAGAACAAGTGCAGGTAGGCCTCAAACATGACTTGGTAGATTAGTGCATGAATGAATTATTGATACTTCACCTATCTAAAAGAACTTCAACCATCACAAAATTTTTAGATGTTACAGATCCATGTGTTCCAAGCGACTTAAGACTATGTTCACACAAAATTCTAAAAAATTGACAAATAGCAGTCATCAATTAGAATAGAGTGCTGAAGCGAGCACACACCATTTCCAGATCTGACTTCGATTTTGCAAAAATCATCAGGCATAGCAAATGACACCGAATCAAACAAACAAAGTGTCTATGGAAACCTCATGAAGTCCTTTACAAATCATTACAGGGCATAACAAATAATCGAAGTTAGAAACCAAAAGCTACAACAACTAGAAATCAAAACATAAAGCAAAAACAACAACTAATTTGAGAAACTACATTAATCAGGTTTCACTCAAACAATTATTGAAAATCTCACCACATATATTCCTCCCACTTCAACTTGTAAACTCTATTGACCGTCAATCTCCTTGTTAATCTCATTGCTAACATCATCCATATCTAACAAAAAGAAGATATTAAATAAAGTATTCAATTATTAGATAATAGATATACAAAAGAATTACATGATGGAATGATATGGACTTACCCAATTCAAACTTTTCCGCATTTTCGATACATTCTTCAACATTAATCGGCTCACGAATTGCTCTCAACCAATCTTGAGTGCAAATCAAAGCTTCTACAACTCTAGGAGTCAAAGAACTCCGAAAACCATCAAGCACACGACCAGAAGTACTGAAAGTTGATTCTGAAGCAACAGTAGTAACGGGAATAGACAAAATATCCCGAGCCATCAAAGATAAGATTTTAAACTTTTGGCCAGCAACACTCCACCATTTCAAAATGTCAAGATCACGACCATCTTCAAGTTCAGCTTTAAGATATCGATCGAGCTCAGATAAGTTGCCATCAGACTTTTTCTTCTCCTCATTAAGAAAGTCATCATACGAAGGCTCTTGCACATAGAAATTTAAGTTGCAATCGTCCTCTTCATTTCCCTCATTGAAATAAGAATCGCAGCTACTACCAATATTAGTAGAACTTACCAATTCGCCATCCAAATTTTTGTCTCTAGAAGTGTGACAAGATTTCTCATATAATTTAAACACACGTTCCAAGGCAAACTTCACCTTATCAAACATCTCATCAACTTCTGCAGCATCATCATAAATGAGTCTACAACAATACCTCACATAATTCAGCTTTTTTCTAGGATCCAATGTTACCGCAATCAATACCATCATATTGACTTTTTCAAAACTTCCATAATATTTGTCAAACTTCTCTTTCATTTTCAAGCCCATAACTCTCACCCTATGATCAAAAGCCTTCGTTGCTTCTCGCAAATATTTGTACAAAGAAGCTATCCCCACAAAATAATCATTTGAAGTGATATATAAAGTTCCGGACATCTTCTTGGTGGTATCATAAAACTTCTTCAAAAAATTAGAAAGAACAATAGCATTTTCCCAATCAACGCTACTTGGAGTATCAGAATTAAGCTTAGTTAGGAAAGAAACATCTTCTTCCTCCATCCTTTCAAAAGCTTTTCTTAGCTTTATGGCACTCTCTAACATTAGGTAAGTGGAATTCCACCTAGTTGAGACATCAAGACAAACTGAACCCTTATAAGCAATTCTTGTAATTTCAATGCAATCTCGAAATGTCTTAGCTCTCATAGGAGAACTTCTCACATATCTAACCACGTTTCGAATACGTGTAATGGAATCACGTATCTCGGCCAAGCCATCCTTCACAATCAAGTTTAATATATGAGCCGTGCATCTCATGTGTAAAGATTCACCATCTAAGATCAATAGCCTCTCTCTTGAAAATTTTTCTTTCAAATAATTAATGGCCACATCATTTGAACTAGCATTATCCACTGTGATTGTGGACACTTTTTTCTCTATTCCCCACTCATATATGCATTTATCAACTACTCTCCCAATATCCCTGCCCTTGTGACTAGTTATCACCACAAAATTGATGATCCTTTTGTGCAATTTCCAATTTTCATCAATAAAATGTGCAGTAAGGCATAGATAGTTCAAATTATGAATGAAACTCCATGTATCAGTCGTAAGGGCGATCCTAGAATTAAGCTTACGAAAGGAAGCCTTCAATTTTCTTTTTTCACAAAAATACAACTTCATGCAATCCCTAGCCACCGTATATCGCGACATATGCTTGAAGAGAGGTTGTAATTGATTCACATAATCACGAAATCCAACACGTTCAGCAATCGAAAATGGTTGTTCATCAATTATAATCATCCGAATAAGCATTTGCCTACAAATCTCCTGATCAAACTTCCATGTCGTTAAAATTCTACCACTCCCAGTACTACTAGTAGTATCTCCTCCTATCATTTGAGTTCCATCTACTCTTTGTGATGCAAACAATTTTTGCCTTTTATCCACATTGCGAGGATACTTATTGCACTTTCTCAAGTGCTTCAACATATTTGAAGTCCCATTATCAACGTGGTATGAATACTTGGATCCGCAGTAATTGCAAAATACATCAACTTTCCCATTTGTGTGAGTTGTTCCTTTTCGAAAATGAAGCCAAGCTGCTGATTTTCGCTTACTAGGAGGACATGGACAAGAACCAGATACCTGATTTGTTTTGGATGTTTCTTCAAAGTTTTCACCTCCTTCATGTTCTTGTGATGTTGATTCCACTATTGGCGTTATTGCATCATAGGATTCCTCTACTTCCATTGACATGTTAATGAATCACCTGAATCAAGCAACGCACTATGGTTAGCCATCAAATGAAGATAAGACATTTTTAGGATGCTTATTATCTTTAAATATTATAAAATCCAATGTCAAATAGAGGAAGGAACTCAAAGAGTTGATCCTTAACATAACAAACGAAGAAGAAAGGTGGCTAATTGGGACAATCAGAGAACCTAAAAATGGAAGGGAAGTGGAGTTCAGATTCATCAAAGAGTGACTCGCACAATCTACCTCATAGTCGAACTTCGATTTGTTGAGATGATTGTTATGGCAAGTTAGACTTGTACTACAAGTGCAATAACATTTTCTACAGAAACTGCATCGATGTAGCAGTATATAGCTCATAAAAAACACACACAACTATCAATTGTCAACCCGCTAGCCATGCATTAGTATTAGGCACAGAAAACTACTTATAACAACAACTCAAGTGAATCCAAATTCGAAGAGGGTCATCAGAAATGAAAAAAAAAAAGCATCTTCCAGAAAATAGTTGAATGTAGCTAAATATTTCCCACGACCATTTCTCTGCCTTCTGAGGTGAAATGGTGACTTCCCATTTCTCTACCAACAGCCAAAAATATTTCCCACGACCATGAGCATAGAATTTACTGACAATCAAACATACAAAAAATCAAAAAACACAGCAAAAGGGAAAGCAACCCAGGATTCTGCAAATTCAAGCATGAGCACCGTCGAAGACAAAGCACCAAGATGAACAACGATCGATTCCCAAAACAAAGACTTGAACACTTCACCTATTGGGTAATCGAACCGAAGTACAAGTGCGCAAGCGGAAGATGAATCGAGAGGCAAGCTGGAAGCCGATAATTGTACCTTGTTGAGTGACGGAAAAGGGGCTTGGTCGAGATGGACAGCAGAGGTGGAGGAGCAACGGCTGTGGCGGGTAGCGACCGGCGCGAGGGGGCGGACAGCAGCGGCGGAGGAGCAACAGCGGCGGCGTTGACACTCGGGGAGGAATCAAAGACGAAGGGACTGAGCGTCGGCGAGGGGGTAGACAGCAGCAAGGGGGCGGACAGCAGAGGCGGAGGAGCAGCGGTTGTGGTGGGAGGCGACCGGCGTGAGGGGGCAGACAGCAGCGGCGGAGGGGCAGCAGCGGCGTCATCGACACTCGGGGAGGAATCAAAGACGAAGGGACTGAGCGAGGGGGTGGACAATAGCGAGGGGACGGACAGCAGAGGCGGAGGAGCAGCGGGCCAGCGGCTGTGGCGGGTGGCGACCGGCGCGAGGGGGCGGATAGCGGCGGAGGAGGAGCAGCGGTAGCGGCAGCGGCGTCGACGCTCGGGGAGGAATCGAAGACGAAGAGATTGAGCGAGGGGGCGGACAGCAGTGAGGGGGCGGACAACAGAGGCAGAGGAGCAGCGGCTATGGCGAGTGGTGACCGGCGCGAGGGGGCGGACATCGGCGGAGGAGGAGCGGTGGCGGCGGCGTGGATGCTCGGGGAGGAATCGAAGACGAAGAGAAGAGACTGAGGAAGAAACAGAGAGAGAATTGAAGACTGAGGAAGAAACCGGAAGAGATGAGACGCGAATTAGGGCTTCGCGAATTAGGGCTACGTAACTTTCCTTTAGTAATTTTTTTTTTTATTATAAATAGGTACCGGTCCGGTCCGGGTGGGCGAGCGGGCGGATCCGCCCACGGAACCGGGAATCGGACCGGTTCCCACCGGTTCTCAACAATTGGAACCGGGAACCGGACCGGTTCCCTCAAGAACCGCCGGTTCCGAGCGGTTCCGGTCCAGTTCCGGGCGGTCCGGGCGGTTCCCGGGTATTTTGCACACCCTTAGTGGCCGTCCTACTATCCCAACCATCTTCTTGCATCCCCATACACTAATCTCCTTTAGATTAGGGAAATGGGGAAGCCATTCAGATTCGACTACCCTCTTTAGTTGCCACAACACTTCACATTAATCATTTCTAGATTGGGGAAAGCAGGAAGGGGTGACCTAGCTACTGTTGCAGTTATCCCTTCTGTTTCCTCACAACCATCTATGACAATCACTCATAGGCGTGGAAGGGAGAGTTTACACCCATGACCAAACAGATACTTAAGTTTCGGACATCTCTAGATATTTAGCTTCTTAAGACAGGGGAGGAGGAGAGAGTAGGAATGCCCATTGATTACTTTTCGTTCATCTGTTGCTCCACAGAGCACCTGCAAATTCTCCCATTTGAGTTTTAGAAGTGGGCTCACATCCATTAGATTTTTCGTACCATCGCAATCATTCCCCATCAACCGCTGCACATCTCCTGGAATCATAATAGAACTACTTTGCCCGCCCGCACTCAAGTTAGGATAATGTCTTCCCACATTCACAATAGGATCATTGCAGCATTGGACTTCTACAGTACTCGTATGTTCATAAATACAATTTTCAGGATCGTAATAATGAGTCAATTCTACATAACACAACGGCTTTTCTTGGTCCACTTTGATTTGGTAATCATTGCAGCCAATTTCCCCAAGGAATTTCACAGACATGCCGAACTCGTCCACAGTATCAAAACAGCATTTAAAGAATTTAAGTGCCTTCAACTCGGTCATCTCTTCTGCATTCACCCTTCCCTGAATCTTAAGATGTTGCATTTTTACCAATCTCCTTAATGTTCCTTCCCATAATTTTTTTACACCCGTGCAAAATAGGTTAAGGTATCTCAAGTTCACCAACATTTGCAAACCTTCAACTGCTTCCAGCTTTATACATCCCAAGGCATCCAACTTCCTTAATGATTTCAACTTTCCTAAATAAGGAATGTGGCACAATTGATAACACTCACAAAGAACTAAAGCTCTCAAGTTTACCAAGTCCGACACAGAACTAGGAAGTTCTGTGATTTTACTTCCACTTAGGTTTAGAACCTTCAGCCCCTACAGTTGCTTGAAGAAAGAATCCGGGGTATGCTCCAAAAGGCTATCTTTTAATAACAAAGTCGACAGTTTAGACAATTTGGTGACATATCTGGAGGAATTTCGTCGATTCTATTCATCAAAGAAACTCTCTCTAAATCACTTGTCCAACGTTCCTCATCAGGCATCCCTTGCGAACTCATGCTTACTTCTATAATAGACGTTGTACTCATTATGTGTAGTGCCATTTCTTTGAGCAAATCATGCATCTTGATCCCCCTATAAGAATCTTCCAACAAGAAAGCATCTTGAAGTTTGCTTATTATGTTAAGACCCCTTGTATATTGTTTCTCCCTAGTATGTAGTTCGTCAATCAATCCCTCATCAATAGAAAATTCAATCAACTCCATTTTCCCAATTAATGCATTTTCAGGATAAAGTGCACGGCGTAAGAAACGTTGTTGAAGTTGAGGGTCAGAGAGGCGTGTGTAGCTATGTCTAAGTACTGGCAAAACCCTCTCTCCCATTTTTGTATGATCCTTATTTGGGTCCTTCAGCTTTTCCAAAGTGTCCTCCCAGACAAATTCTCTCTCCTCCCCCCTCATGCTTCTTGCCATGCAATGATAGCAAGTGGAAAACCTGCACATTTCTCCACGATTGCCTTTGCAACCTTTTCAATTTTGTTCATACCAAGTACCCCTTTAGACCCAAGATGCTCCACAAATAAGTTCCGTGCTTCTTCTTCACATAAAGGTCTAATTTTAATCTCTATACAACCCATTCGAGCACATACTTTAGAAGATCGAGTTGTTAAGACAAGCTTGCATCCATCAGCTCTATTGGGAATTCCCACATCCTGGAGTTTGAAATGCTCCCACACATCGTCAAGAATCAGTACAAAACTCTTCTTTGATAAGTGTTTGGACAACTTCGCTGCTCGTTTCCTCACACGCTCCTCCTCCATGTCACTTTCTTTTAGTTCCTTCCAAATATCACTCTGCAACTTATAAATGCTAAAATTTTGGGACAGTGCTAAAAATTACAGTGTCGAAGTTCCCGTTTTTCGAGAGTCTATCATGTAGGTGCTCCACCATTGTCGTTTTCCCAACCCCTCCCATGCCAGAAATACCCAAATTTGAAGCACGATTCTCCATTAGATAGCCCCAGACCAACTCTATGTTCCTCTGAATTGCCTCAACTACTAGCTTATGTTGTAATAGTGGTTGTGTTTTGATAGGTTTTGCCTGAATGAATAGTGTTTGTGGAAGTTTTTTCCCCATAAGCTGTTCCACTTCTCTTGTCAATCTCTCCACAAGTTCCTTCAATGGCATATTTTCCCCACTCGCTTCCTCAATGCTTTTGGATTCATTTTTTGCTGTTTTTGTTTTGGTTAACCATTTGTAACCATTGTCTTCATCTTCATCCGAGAAAACGGCTTGGCAGATTCTAGCTTCATCTTCTTCTTTAGGTCAGCTTCTCTGTCTTCAAGTTGTTCAATTTTTCTTTTTAGATTTTTCATCTTCTCATGGTTGGACTAAATGCTTATCTGGTTCAACATTGGTAAGCCTCTGTTCATATCTACCATAAAAAAAAAAAGAAGAAGAAGAAGGAAATTCATGAGTTAGTCATACACAAAAGCATTGTGCTCCGTCAAATAAGACAAATGGGGTTATTTGCGATTCAATTGGTACAACAACATCAGTTTAGATAGATCAAATTCAAACCATACCTAGAGCTAAGCCAGATCTGACACTAGGATCAATCAATAGTATAATGAATACATCTCAAACTTGAATATAAATCATTTTTTGCAACCACACCAAGCAGGCCAAATCCAAAAATAGAAAGTCTACCTTCAACACTTGGGATGGGACAAAAATAACATAAACCTTTCAAGAAAAAGCTCAACCTTTCAGTCGCAGTAAAAATGACATATGTTACAAATTTTGTCCATTCTCACTATTAAATGCCACGCTTCATCCTACACGACTCATCATATTGATGTGCACTATGAACCACATTAATCTCGACCAAAAATAAAATTCCCTTTTGTTTTGGTGCAAAACGCGAGAAATTTAGTAATGAATGACAATGATTATGACTTCGTTCTTTGTGTTGGAAATAAATTGACAAGTGAAGTATATTTTCCTCCCTAGCTCACTATTGAATTAGACGGTCTCGGTGAAAACGGACGATGACCTTGCTCTGAAAAATTAAATATGTGTTTTCCCGCATTGTATAGAAATGTTAAATGGATATTTAAAGTTTTTAAAGTCCCTTTTTAATTTTCGTTGTTTTCTAGTTTGTCTTCCCTACGAGTCCTTTTATCTTGGATTAATACCCTAAAAAACCCCAAACTGGTACACTTGTTACAAATTTATCCTAAACTATTTTTTTGACCACCAAAAACCCCAAACTGGTACATATGTGACAGATCTACCCTCCGTTAGCTTCCGTTCGATTTTTCCGTTAATTTTGCTGACGTGGTTGCTGACGTGGCAAGCCATGTGGAAATTCATAAGTAACCTCAAGCTGGTATATTTATGACAAATTTACCCCAAATTGGTATATTTATGACAAATTTACCCCAAGCTGGTATTTTTACAACAAATTTACTCTAAATTAATTTTTTCGATCATAAAAAACCTAAATTGGTACACGTGTGGCACATTTACCCTCTTTCAATTTTCTCAAATTTGACCGAGTTGTGATGTCCAATCAATTTTATTTTATGGATTACTCTAGTATTGCCTCCATATCATTAATACTTGATTTTTTTTTCTTTTTATTGGAATCATTATTAGAAAACTATTCAAAGACTACCAAATGTGCACTTCATTCTTGTGTTGAGAAGATGCCCATTAACTAAAAGATGGACAGATCGCTTGCGCACATATACAAAAGAATCACCCTCAAAGTACACCTAAAATCAGCGACAAACATAAGTGATTTTGGTTCCGGCATTTCAACGAGCATGTGATGTACGAGTCACTCATACCATTCACATGCAAGTTCCATGTTAAAATTTTGACACACTTACAATTCAAGGTAGGAAAGACTACGTAACGCTAATAAGGACATGGACTAACAGGAATGACCAGCAAAGCAAGAGTAATATGTAAGCGTACAAACAGACTGCGGACAAGCAGTAAACCATGTGGGGCTGAGACATATAAACATAAAGCCAAGTTTGTCACAAACCAAAAACGAGTGAAGCAACCACAATATGTGCACTTCTTTTGTATATGTGCGCAAGCGATCTGTCCATCTTTTAGTTAATGGGCATCCTCTCGGCATAAGAATGAAGTGCACATTTGGTAGTCTTTGAATATTTTCTAATAATGATTCCAATAAAAAGAAAAAAAAATCAAGTATTAATGATATGGAGGCAATGTTAGAGTAATCCGGAAAATAAAATTGATTGGACATAACAACTCAGTCAAATTTGGGAAAATTGAAAGATGGTAAATGTACCACACGTGTACCAATTTAGGTTTTTTATGATCGAAAAAATTAATTTAGAGTAAATTTATCGTAAATATATCAGTTTGGAGTAAATTTGTCATAAATATACAGTTTGGGGTAAATTTGTCATAAATATACCAATTTGGGGTTTTTAATGATATTAAACTTATGAATTTTCACATGGCTTGCCACGTTAGCAACCACGTCAGCAAAATTAACGAAAAAATCGAACGGAAGCTAACGGAGGGTAGATTTGTCACATATGTACCAGTTTGGGATTTTTGGTGGTCAAAAAAATAGTTTTGGGTAAATTTGTCACAGGTGTACCAGTTTGAGGTTTTTTAGGGTATTAACCATTTTATCTTTCCAAAGAGTTCTAGTAATTATTCATGCTTTCCAAGTTCATCTATATAAGCATGCAATGATAAATAAGAAGGTAGACTTGTTTTGAGTGATAATTCATTTAGCATTTGGCTTAAGAACAAGAAGGATTCTTGTTTTGCTCTTATCTCTTAGATGGGTTCTTACAAGTGGCGAGCAAGCTATTCATTTTAATTCTCACTTGAAGGGAAAAACTAGGGTTCTTGAGAGAAAATTAGGACTCACAAGAGGAAAAATTGGCGTTGTGAGCTGCTACTAAAGCTCCTGCTCTTTATTTGCAAGATTGAGTTGTTAATTTTGGGAGCAAACTAAAATAATGAGTGAATTTGCATTCAATGGCTGGTTTAGGGTTTGAAATTTGGGGGTTCTCTTTCAATTTGGTGATTTAGGGTTCTTATTTGGTAGAAATGTACTAGACGGCATCATTTTAGGGTTCTTGAGAGAAAATTAGGACTCACAAGAGAAAAAATTGGCGTTGCTAGCTGCTACTAAAGCTCCTGCTCTTTATTTGGAAGATTGAGCTGTTAATTTTCGGAGCAAACTAAAATAAGGAGTGAATTTGCATTCAATGGCTGGTTTAGGGTTTGAAATTTGGGGGTTCTCTTTCAATTTGGCAATTTATGGTTCTTATTTGGTAGAAATGTACTAGACGGCATCATTTTAGGGTTAGATGCTGACTAGACTCTCTAATGAGTCACGTTGGCTTAAGAAACTAATGAAAAAGGCCATGTTGGATTTCCGGCCAAACAGATTGGAGTTGACACTAAAAGGATCATTCTTAAAAAAAACTTGGCACTTAAGTGATCCAAAATAAACTTTTGGTTTTAAAGTAAGTACCGTACACAAGTTTTGATAATTTTGGTGTCCTTTTCCCCATGAGATTCAATTAAATTACAAAGTGCAAAATTAATAGTTGATTTGATCAATTTTAATAGAAATATGTTTTCTCTCCGTAATTTTATCATTAGATATCTAAATGAACTCAAATCACATGGAGACGTAGTCATTGTAATAATTGTGGCAATTGGACAAAACAAACTTCTCTTTAAATAAAGATAATTTCAAAATTATGAGTGTCGTATATTCCTTGACTACGCTAGTTACGCAGTTAATTAAAAAAAAAAACATATACTAGTTTTTCTTTTTTTTCCATTTGCGCAATAACTAATTATAAGTAACTAAACTTGGGATAGTAATTATCATAATATCCTGTGTGATTTATCATCTTATAATGGCAACTTCGAATATTACTAATAATAATTTTCTAATTATGAGTAACTAAGATATATCAATTATATTCAAGCTCTCTATAACTTACTATTTTAGCATAAATTATAATTTGATTATAGGTTACAATTTGGTATGTTATAAATTATTTACAATATGAATAATTGAATTATGCAAGTATAATAAACATAGTCCCAATTTAATAACTTTCATTTAATATAAATACGATTAATTATTAAACATCCAAAGTCAACTCTAAATTATGAAAATTGAAGCTATTCTCAACTACACGGAATAGCTATTAATAATTCCTCCGCCATCCAGGAGTAGCTATTCCTTATTTTGAGAAAATAGCTATTTCTAATCTATTTTTGAATCAAACGAACGAATAATTGCATCATCAGAATTGAATGGAAATATGATTGTTATTCCTACGAGCCAAATGTGAAGCAAGCTTTCACCAAGAAGAATCACTTACGTAGTTAAGAAGTACTGCAGAAAATCCATGGATTTCTCGGATACTCATAGGAGAATGACGTAATTAATGGAGAAGGAATTAGATCTCAACACCTGAGTAATTATAAAAAGGAAGCCACCTCCAGGAGAAGTAACCATGGTCTTAATTGGTCATTTTCCTAATATACGGCCTCTCAATATATCAAGAAATCCCATCTGTCATCATGCTTTCAAGTTTGTAACTTTTTCACCTTCAATAATCGATGGATAGAATTTTAGTATACTTATGGCCAAGTCCCAAAAACAAGTCCAACCTTTCGTACTTGGGACAAAAACACAATCTTTCAAATGTAAAAAACCCCCGCTTTTTAATTTGGGACAAAACACTGACACCCATTACAAATTCCATCCATTATCATTGCTAAATTACGACGGTTACCCAACGTGGCTTCCTGGTTGACATACATAGCGAGCCATGTCAACCGACACAAATATGGCGTTGTTTTATGTTTACAGTCTTTGTCACCAAACTTAGTATATAATCTTTCTCACCAAATTTCTAGCATTTTGTTAGAAATAGTCGTTTGAAGTTATGTACGACTCGTGGTGATGTAATAGGAGATTAGGCATAATTTGCATTGGATGTCATTTTTGTCACACGAGTTAAACGTTAGGCTTTTATCTAGGAAGTTTGAAGGGCTGTGTTATTTTCATCTCACATTCAAAAGATTGGGCTGCTTTTTAGCATTTTTTTTAAGGTTGTGGTACATTAGGTGCAAAAGATTGTGCTTTTTTTTTTTTTTTTTTTTTCTATTTGGCTGTGTACTCACTAATATCCAAGAAGTGAGCTCTAAATGTGTTTCAGTTATGCTCTAAATGACTCTCATTTTTGCTTTATTTTGGGAAGTCGTCCTAGTGCTTTTGTCATTCTTCGCACTGCAAATGGTTTTTTTTTTTTTTTCCTTTTTTCCATTCAAAGCTGGTTGTATTTTTAGATATTAAACATGAAAATAACTTAAGATAGTTTGACTAAACGAAGTAATGGACTTAAAAGAAGATATTGTATCAGTTATTTTAAACCACTTTGATTTCGATTTATGATAGTACCGTGACTAAATAAGGAAAATGAGCCCAGCAAAAATACTTAAATGATTACATCATATAATGTAACTTATAGTTGAAAAGTTAGTTATACCAATATACTTAGATATAAAATGTGTTCATTCTTCGTTCGGTTAGTTCAGTTTATTGTGTGATGTACAATGAAAGACATAATATGTAGACATTGAGCTTTGAAGTTGTTAATATGTGAACTGGCTCTTGAGATTATAAACTAGTTGCCCCGGAGAAAATGCAAATATATGCTAGTCTTTTGAGCAACAACTTTAGTCAAACCAAATGAAGGCTTTGTCAGGGGACATGTAGACAAGCCTCGTAGACAAGCGACAGTGAAATATTTTAACACCCCTATCATATGTAAGCTAGATTAGAAATGACATGGAGAATTTGCCGAATGGTAGATCGCATAGGCGAAATAAATCGAGGCTGAACTAGCTTTAATACTACATTAGAAGGTCCAACATAAAAGATTTTGAGTTGAACATTTTAACATGGTATTATGGCATGAGCTCTCAAATGTTTCTTTGTGGCTTAAACAAATAACAGCAAGTCATCAACATACATAAGGTATGTTAAAGATGGACCATCCCGTCCTGTTCTTATCCCTATGATCATCTTCAAATCCTCTGCTTCAATGAGTATCCGAGAAAGAAGTTCACTATAGACTACAAACAAATATATTGAGATAGAATCTCCTTGTCTAAGACCCTTTTGAGGTGTAAAACCATTAGCTGGTCCACAATTGATGAGTAGAGTATAGCGACCTGTCGAAATAAACTAGTTTATGAATTCACAAAAGTGATATGAAAATCCCATGCTGCGAAGTATTGTGTTGAGAATATTTCAATCAACTCTATCATAAGCTTTGGACATATCCAACTTGATTCCCACAAAGGCCCTCCCATTTTGTTTCTTTCTCATGGAGTTTGTGATATCTTGTGCCATTACTGAGTTCTCCAGTATACTTTTACCCTAAACAAAAGCGGATTATTGAGGTGAAATTATACGGTTGAGAAACCCCTTCAATGTATTAGCTAACAATTTAGAAATAAGTTTGTAGCTCGCATTACACAGACTTATGGGGGCAAAACTGCGTAAAAGCATGTGCATTATGTGTTTTGGGGATAAGTACTAGGAAAGTATCATTGGGGAGGTCGGGCAATTGACCTGTGTAGAAGAAGTGCTGCACAAATTGATTGACTTGGGCCTTCACCACTTTCCAGCATTTCACATAGAAGATGGAATGAAATCCATCTGGGCTTGGAGATTTTAAAGGGGCCGTCGCTTTTAGAGGGCTATAGATTTCATCCTCCGTTGGAATCGCGAGAAGTTCAGAGTTCTCTTCAGAAATAGCCTTAGGAAATAACTCCCCTTTGAGAGGGTGTGGATCAAGTATGGGTCCCGAGAAAAGCTCTATATACTTTGTTAGGAAAAAAGAGAAAAAAAAAAATTCTAATCTCATCCAATTCGTGATCCATCGGCCTCCATCTTCCTGCACTGCTAGGATATAATTTTTGCGCCCTCTAATAGGAGTAGAGATGAAAATATTTGGTATTTCGATTACTCTCTTTCAGCAATAATTGTCTCGATTTTTGCTCATTAATATCTGCTCCAATCTCTCATGTTGCTCATTAATAGCCTCATTGATTTCCTTTTCTCTCCTATTATTCTCTTCCAAGGGATCATCCCTTTAAATGGAATCAAGTGATGAAGTCAAATCCTTAAGGCGTTGTTGGCAAATGCCAAAATGTTCCTTATTCCACTTTTTCAGAGCTATGGTTGTCAATTTTAGTTTCCTATGCCATGAGGCCCTCGAACTGCCACCTCGTTTTTTCAAGCCTTTTCCACTACATTAATACAAGCCGAGTCCCGCAGCCAAGTTGCTTCAAATTTAAAAGGGTGTTGCAACTTATCCTCAATAGAAGTAGAATTCAGCCAAATAGAAGGATGATCTGAATTGACGATCGGTAAGTGGACAACCCCTGCCCGAGGGAATTTCTCACACCACGAAGTCGAACAGATTGCTCGATCCAGTCTTATTCGGACGCTTGCAGAGCCCCCTCTGCCATTTGTCCAAGTGTAAGGTTTGCCTTTAAACCCAAGATCAACACAGCCCACTAGATCCACAAAGTCTGCTAGGAAGTGACGAGATGGGCCCGGGCCTCTTCTGGACGGTTCCGAGTCAAAGATAGTATCATTGAAATCTCCAATTCCAACCCAGTCCTCTCCCAAGTCCTGAACCCGCCTATTGCAATCATCGTAAAATGCTTGCTTAAGACTAAAATAAGTAGGTGAGTACACCAAAGAAAGCCACCACAGTTGTTCAGGATTTTCACTGTTAAGAGACCTCTCCATGAATTTGGTTTTTCTCCGCAAAGGAAATGGATAAAGACCACAGGATCTTTCCAAATGACGGCTAAATCTCCTGGTGTATTATCCATAGAAATTTACATCTTGTAAGAGTCTCTATCCAACTAATATCACATTTTGTCTTGATAGAAATACAATATCCGGGTCACAGAAACAGCAATTAGCCGTCAACTCTCACTGTGGAGTTTCCTACAATGCCTCAACAGTTTGAGGCTATAATATTTATTGCAACGATGGGGCATAGATTTGCCAACCCCCCTTATCCACTACCCACAGAAACAGACTTACTCCACACCGCCAAAGCCACAAATCTCAGATAGCTTTCTACCGAGTATTTGAACAACCACTTGTGTGCACCCACTTTAACATAACTTGTAGAAACAAGAGACCTCCCCTCAAAACCTTTGTGTAAGTTCATCCGCTAGATCTCATCCAGCGACCCGTAACAGCACCGAAGTAATCACCATACTCCAGTTCAGAGGGGAAAAGGGAGACCAACCTCCTCAACATACTCCGGTTTTCGGATGCGAGAGAACTACATTTGACAACTTTTTGAGATACTTGTCCTTTAAAAGCATCTGCCCAATCTTGTCTATGGAACTCTTCGTGAGACTACTCTTATGCAGAGTGGACTTCCAAGTTAGCCATGTGGTAAAAATAGTTGTGATGAACAAGAGGAACACACTCCAATGAAACTCAAATCAACTACCTGCAAAAACCAGTTCTCAGATGAACTGAACCACTTTATCAAAGGAACGCACAATCATCTCATGATTCAGGGACTCCTGTAAGCATCACTAACCATGCTTGATTATGTGTTCTATGAGTCGAGTCAAATGTTAAAGAATTACTTTTGCAACGACGCATTTTTACTAGATCCGCAGGATGAACTCGTGCTTAAGCATATTAACATATGAATATACTCAATGACCCACATAAAGTCAGTATCGTATACAAAATGTCTAATTTTATCATCATCTTTCCAAGTTCAACACTTCATTGGAACAATTGAAGGCTATGTCCCTTGACTTCACTCATTACTTCCACAACAGATACTTTTCTTTCCTCTCCTACACTGAATTTAAAGATGGCCAGCAGTGCAAGTAGAAGAAGGAAACAAGAAAAGAGCTGAAGATACTGAACCTAAAGATGGTCAGCAGTGCAAGAAAAAGAAGGTAAGCAGCAAAGATCTTCAAATGGTGGAAGGTCTGATCCATCAGATCCTATTTGTGGTTTACACAGAGAATTCTCTTCTTGTACGTAGCCAGTTCAGATCACAATTCTTACATGCATTATAAGCTCTTACATATTTGGGAACCAATTGATCCTGATCAGGACCATCCCACTCCAGTGTATCCCACAGTTCCTTACGATCCAAATCAATATTTGGAATGTGCAAGCCATGACAAACTGGTTTCAGTTGCAGAAAAATTCTCTCCAGTTTTGGACAACCCGACGCACGAAGCGATCTTATTGAAAGGCAACTTATGGTGCTTTCACATACACTCTTCAGGTCAGGTAGGTTCTCTAGAAGCAAGTGCTTTAACTGTGGGAGAGAATGAAATGGACATGGAGAGGAGGAGGGGATGTGCTCAGGAGTGCTTGCACTTCCTCTGCTTACAATTTCCTCCATTCCTGTGCAGTCATTTACATGGATGCGTTGAAGATTCCGCAGATGTGGCAACAATTCCAGTGGAAACAACTTCTGTATGTTGCAACAATCCACTTGAAGATGCGCTACCAAAAGGGCTGTATCCACTGGCATGCATGGAGGTGGCTGTCCTATTATCTCGACCATCTTCTTGCATTCCTGTACTTTAATCTCCTTCAGATTAGGGAAATGGAGAAGCCACTCAGATTCAACTACCCTCTTCATGTTGCCACAAAACTTCACATCAATATATTCTAGACTGGGGAAAGCAGGAAGCAGTGAACCAGCTGCCGCTGCAGTGATCCCTTCTATTTCCTCATATCCCTCTTCTAGACTGGGGAAAGCAGGAAGCAGTGAACCAGCTGCCGCTGCAGTTATCCCTTCTATTTCCTGACAATCCTCTATGACAATCCCCCATAGGTGTGGAAGGGAGAGTTTACACCTGTGGCCGAACAGATACTTAAGTTTCCGACATCTCTGGATATTTAGCTTCTTAAGACAGGGGAACAGGAGAGAGTAGGAATGCCCGTTAATTACTTCTTGTCCATCTGCTGCTCCACAGAGCACCTGCAAGTTCTCCCATTCAATAATCTCTAGATGCTTGAGTTTTAGAAGTGGGCTCACATCCATTAGATTTTTCATGCCACCGCAGTTACTCCCCGTCAACCGCTGCACATCTCCTGGAATCAAAATAGAACTGCTTTGCCTACCCACACTCAAGTTAGGATCATGTCTTCCTGCATTCACAATAGGATCATTGCAGTAACGGACTTCTATAGTACCTCTATGTTCACGAATACAATTTTCGGTATCATAATGAGCCATATTTACATAAAACAACGACTTTTCTTGGTCCACTTTGATTTCAAAATCATTGCAGCGAATCTCCCCAAGGATTTTCACAAACACGCTGAACTCGTCCACAGTATCAAAACAGCATTTAAAGAATTCAAGTGCCTTCAACTTGGTCATCTCTTCTGCATCCACCCTTCCCTGAATCTCAAGATATTGCAATTTTACCAATCTCCTTAATGTACCTTCCTGTAATTTTTTTACACCTGTCTCAGATAGGTTAAGGTATCTCAAGTTCACCAACATTTGCAAACCTTCGACCACTTCCAGCTTTATACATCGCCAGGCATTCAACTTCCTTAATGATTTCAACTTTCCTAAGAAAGGAATGCAACCCAAATTATGACACGCTTCTGAAGCTCTCAAGTTTACCAAGTCCGACACGGAACTAGGAAGTTCTGTGATTCCACAATTACTCAGGTTTAGAACCTTCAGCCCCTGCAGTTGCTTGAAGAAAGAATCCTGGACTTGCTTCAAAGAGCTTGAGTATAATAACAAAGTCGACAGTTTAGGACAATTTGGTGACAAATCTGGAGGAATTGTGATGGATATACCCACCAAAGAAACTCTCTCTAAATCACTTGTCCAACGTTCCTCATCGGGCAAGCGTACTTCTATAATAGACGTTGTACTCATTATGTGTAGTGCCATTTCTCTGAGCAAATCATGCATCTTGATCCCCCTATAAGAATCTTCCAACAAGAAAGCATCTTGAAGTTTGCTTATTATGTTAAGACCCCTCGTATATTGTTTCTCTCTAGTATGCAGTTCGTCAATCAATCCCTCATCAATAAAAAATTCAATCAACTCCATTTTCCTAATAAATGCATCTTCAGGATAAAGTGCACAGCATAAGAAACATTGTTGAAGTTGAGGGTCAGACAGGCGTGTGTAACTATGTCTAAGTACCGGCAAAACCCTGTCTCCCATCTCTGTATGATCCTTTTTGGGGTCCTTCAGTTTTTCCAAAGTGTCCTCCCAGACAAATTCTCTCTCCTCCCCCCTCATGCTTCTTGCCATTGCGATGATAGCAAGTGGCAAACCTGCACATTTCTCCACGATTGCCTTTGCAACCTTTTCAATTTTCTCCACACCAGTAACCCCTTTAGACCCAAGATGCTCCACAAATAAGTTCCATGCTTCTTCTTCACATAAACGTCCAATTTTAATCTCTTTACAACCCATTCGAGCACATACTTTAGAAGATCGAGTTGTTAAGACCAGCTTGCATCCATCAGCTCTATTGGGAATTCCCACATCCCGGAGTTCGAAATGCTCCCACACGTCATCAAGAATCAGTACAAAATTCTTCTTCTTTGATAATTCTTTGGACAACTTCGCTGCTCGTTTCCTCACACACTCCTCCTCCATGTCACTTTCTTTTAGTTCCTTCCAAATATCACTCTGCAACTTATGAATGCTAAAATTTTGGGACACAGTGCAAAAAATTACAGCATCAAAGTTCCCATTTTTCAGGTGTCTATCATGTATGTGCTCCACTATTGTCGTTTTCCCAACCCCTCCCATGCCAGAAATACCCAAATTTGAAGCACCATTCTCCATTAGACAGCCCCAGATCAACTCTATGTTCCTCTGAATTGCCTCACCTATTAGCTTATGTTCTAATAGCGCTTTTCTTTTGGCAGGTTCTGCCTGAATGAATAGTGTTTGTGGAAGTTTTTTTCTTATAAGCTCTTCCACTTCTCTTGTCAATCTCTCCACAAGTTCCTCCGATGGCATATTTTTTCCACTCGCTCCGTCAATTCTTTTGAATTCATTTTTTGCTTTTCTTGTTTTCCTCAGCCATTTCGTAACCTTTGTCTTCGGCTTCATCTGAGACAATGACTTGGCAGATTCTAGCTTCATCTTCTTCTTTAGGTCAGCTTCTCCATCTTCAAGTTGTTTGATTTTTCTTTTTAAATTATTCAACATTGGTAAGCCTCTGTTCATATCTAACATAAAAAAGAAGAAATTCATGAGTTAGTCATACGCAAAAGCATCGTGCTCCCTCAAATAAGACAAATGGGGTTATTTGCGGTTCAATTGGTACAACAGCATCAGTTAGATAGATCAAACCATACCCAGAGATGATATTGATTGGGCTGCCGTATTTATTCCATCCGTTGGGCCCTGCAAATTGACATTTGATTTCTCAGAAACGTGTGGATCACTAGAATGCTGCAATGCACTCAGGGGACCTACTCCCATTGAATCTTGCGAAGGAAAGAAATTGGTTTCAATTCCACTTTCTCCATCAAATCTTGGATGGGGTTGATTAGAGTGCTGGGCAGTGTTAACCACTTCCAAAGGACAAGGCTCACGGCAGTCCTGCAAAAAACTTGAAGTACCCATCTGAAGGGATTTTTCATTTCCTAACGATGATATCTCTGCCAGATTCATCTCGTCATTAGTTTGGATATCCTCAATGGAAAACGACCAGGTTGTTGAATGAATTGGTGTAGATGACAAGCTTTCACCTTCATGTCGTCCACAGAACGTGTGGTTTGGTCGACTGATATCCTGCCTAATGTTGGTCGTAGCTATGTTGTTGAGTAGAGGATCTGTTGCAAAAACACCAGGTTGAATCGACTCCTGCAACCCATCTGATCCACCGTTGGTGAGGAACTGAACGTTTTGTGATGAAGCTGACATTCTTTGATTCTGTTGCTGGTCCCCTGTCTCAAAATTCATTAATTGATCAATTATAGTGTTGCTGGACTGGGAAATTATCTGAAGTTGAGGAGGCATTGAAGTGTCTTGTTGCACTGGCAATACGCCATGGGACATATTTACATCCCATGATAGATGGTCTACCATGTTGACTGCACTCGCTTGCTGTGGGTCGGAATGTGCAAGTAATTCGTCAGAAGACACATGCAGGTAATGGGGAGAGTATACTGAAGCTGATCGCTTTGGCACATCAATTGAACAGATGTTTAGACATTCCCATTTCCAATATAAGAGCTAAGCCAGAGTTGACACTGGGATCAATCAACAGTATAATGAATAAATATCAAACTTGAAGATAAATCAATTTTTGCAACCACACCGAGCAGGACAAATCCAAAAATAGAAAGTCTACCTTTTGCACTTGGGATGGGACAAAAATAACATAAACATTTCAAGAAAAAGCTCAACCTTTCAGTCGCAGTCAAAAATGACACATGTTACAAATTTTGTCCATTCTTACTATTAAATGCCATGCTTCATCCTACATGACTCATCATATTGATGTGCACTATGAACCACATTAATCTCGACCAAAAATGAAATTGCATTTTGTTTTTGTGCAAAACGCGAGAAATTTGGTAACAAATGACAATGATTATGACTTCATTCTTTGTGTTGGAGATAAATTGACAAGTGAAGTATATTTTTCTCCCTAGCTCACTATTGAATTAGATGGTCTTGATGAAAAAGGACAATGACCTTGCTCTGAAAAATTAAAGATGTGTTTTCCCGCATTGTATAGAAACTTCAAATGGACATACCATTTGCAATGAAGTGGTTATTTTGTGCCAACGACGGCATGGTTGAACTCTGATGAAACTGATGCTGCTCTCCTAGTGATTGTTGACCAGAGGTTAATTGAATCACATTGGTGAAGTTTGCTCTACCGGCGGCCCCGCCAGTCGAGGAGTGACGATTGGCTTCTCCGCTACATGACGCCTCCTTGAGTAAGGACAACAATTGATCTCCCTCATTCTTTAGTAAGGACAGCAACTGATCTCTTACATGGTTAGGGACTTTGGTGCAAATGTCAATCCCTTTGCCTTTGATTCCCAGCAAGTGACATTTCACTCTTGTAACCTGTCCACTGCATTCTTTCGTACAGTGAGGACAACGCCATTTTCCGCCCTCCAGTCTTTCCACGAATTCCCAAGCTTTATCTTCATCTCGTGGCATCTTGTCGTCTTGGTTATCAACCTACACGTAAAGAGAGCACATGCCATCCATCTTATAGTATATAAATTTTTTGTATATTCTATTAGCTCAAGCATTGCATTATTCTGACACGTATGAAACCTGTTCAAAGATGGGAAAGCCAAGTGGCAGATTGATATTCAAGAACCCACACGAATCAGATGACTTGGTGAGATTTTCAGACGGATCTAAAAAGGGAATGAATCACGGAATGATTTGAGAATTAGACAACCTTGAATTTGCAGAGTACCTTCTCAAATGAAGATATATGACTTCTTATTTATCATCCAGCTTTCGGTTCTGGCTCCATGAGTCTCCATACTGACCGAGCTCCCGCATCATTGGAAAGATCTCGAATCGAATTACAACAGTCGACAGTTCGTCGGCCAAAAAAGTGGCCGGAGGTGGCCGATGTCTGGTCAAGAAGTCCGGCGGCGCGAACTGTTCACTTGCAGTCCAGAGCGGATTTCGAGAGCTCGTTTCTCTCGAACCGTGACTCCAACTCGACGTCTGTAAAATTCCATGTAGAGATTTGGGGAATCAAAACATCACTGAGGTGTTAGTGGCCTTTTGGGCTAATCTTTGCCGGCGAAGCAAAATCCTAAATAGGTCCGAAATTTTGACTTTTAGAACAATGACTACCAAATTCGTGCGGAATAGAGCTACAATCTCTTACCTAGTAGCTCGATCCTATCGACTGGCGTGTTTTTCTCTGAGAGTGAGATCAAATGAGAGCCATTGTTTGTCCGGGGCTTCCCATTTTCTCACCTTTCCCCTCTTTTGCGGTCAAGAAGCCGTGGTTAGATTTTTCCTTACCTTTCCCCACTTTTCTTTCTCTCTTCCTATTCCTTTTAAACAACGTGCCTTTATAATCACAAATGAATTTTAGTCATTATCATTTAGAAAAAACTTTCATACTTAACCCTGAATTGATATTATTTTTCTCAAAAAAGAGCTTAAGATAGATATTATTTCAAATAAAGATCTGAAATGGCCCGATCAGTCCAAGAGAAAGACAGACTAGATTGATAAACCTGTTTCGATGGGTCATAAAATATGGAATGTTTTTTTGTTTTTCTTGGTCTATATGTTAGTGTGATCCTACAATACTCCACGATATTCGATAATGAGTGTATAATCTAGAACCACTAATCCAAATTTCTATTTTATGACTAAGACTTTTAATTTATTAATATTTCATATTTTTCATATGTCCAAATATAAATTATACTCTGTGAATTATAATGGTAAGTTGTGATTATTTATAATTGTTCAAATTAACATTAAAAGTGGAATCTGGAACGAACTTGGAACAGATCTTAATTTTAACCTAGGTTTCGGGTTCTAGAGTATGCATGATCATAAAATGAAAGATCCGTAAATTCCAAGTTATAGGTTTCATTAGGAATCTTGAGTGGCCGCTCACCTCCAACTCCACGCCCCTTCACTTCCCATCGGAATACCCACAACAGGACATCACTTCCCTTTGCCTCTATATCTATTAAGAACCAAGTTTCTTAGACTCGACCCACTTCAACTTTGACAATCGAAGCAGTCGTTTTGCAATCGGCTGTTGTGGTCATCAGCACGACGGTCGTGGCACGACGGCCGTGGATGGTAACCCGCCTATCTCCACCACACCTTCAAGGATCGTTGCCCGTAGAGATTGAAGCCGTGGCCACACCTTGAACAGCACTGTCTTCGAAGGTGGCGCACACCACTGACCATATGCAGTCTCTCTCTTGGCCTCATCGTGTCCTCCTCCCATCACTCATATCCACTTGTTCCCAGTCTCCGCCTTATTAACGATTAAAGGCGCGAATAATAACATTCCAGCTAGAAATTAATTTTTGGAAGAGAAATAAATTTTTCTATTTCTATTCTTGGATGAGTTTCTAAGTAAAAATAAACGTTTGATGACGATACAAAATTTCTATTTTCAGAATAGAAATTTATTTGATAACGACAAAAAATTTCTTATTTCTAACAATCACCAGTGACTGGCAAGCAATGGCAGTAGTGGGGACCGGCACCGACGGTGACAGCTGGCGATTGGCAACTGCCAATGGCCAACTACCAGTGATGGCGACGGCGGGAGGAGTGGCTGTAATGGACGACGACGGCAATCGGCAACGACGGATGAGCAACCAACTAATAGCGAAGATAAATATCGATAAAAGTTTTTATTTCTCATTTCTGTTCCAGAAATAGAAAAATAAAATATTTTCACTTCTGATTTCTATTCCAAACCTATTTATGGATTAAAAATCTATTCAAAAAATAGAAAAATGAAATCGTTTTACCAAATGAATTTATATTCCAGAAATAAGTCTAGAATAAAAAAAAAATAGTTCTAGAATAAAAATAGAATAATTATCATACCCACCCTAAGAGTGTTGGGAAAAAGGAAACTAAGGAGAAAAAAAAAATCTGATACCTTCCTCGTGAAGGAATCCAAACACCGCCATCCTGAAACACCGTCCAAGGCCTCCAATTCTTTACCGCACAAAGCGGACGATTTTGGGGTCTTCTTCGAGGACTTGCTCACGCACCAAGAGGCCTTCTCGACCAACTTCTCCTCCACGCCTCCGCTCCGGAGGACCAGAGTGGCCGTTGCAGCTGCCAGGCTGGATTTTGGGGTATTTGTGTCGTGCGAGATGACAGACTGGGAAGGAGAGTGGCTGCCTGGTTCTTTATTTTGAGCTTGATATTGTTTGATAAACACATGGTTTACATATGTTTTCCCAATGAAAGTAAGTTCTGGAAATAGTGGAAAATTTCTGGGTGGAGATGGTGTCATTCTAAGATGACTGCCATCACTATAACAAGATGCTGGAATATCGTTCATGTATGCCTGTTTTCAGCTACATAGGATCCAATATTTGTTGACTACTTGAAATGCAGTTGCAATTCCTTCTTTACCTAAAAGGTTTGTGCAGCCACTCTAAATTTTGAGGACAGTTCGGTCAATGTTTATCTTAGTTCAATCAGTTCTGTGAATGAACATTTTTCTTTCTCATTAGTCCCTTCGTGCTGAAATGAAAGCCGAAATGCATTTTCTCCTGGCAGTTTCACTCAGACATTCTATCCTATATGTTTCCAGGTGTCGCTTAGTGAAAGTGTCAACATCTTGATGGTGGATCTCCCTTGATGCAACCTTAGATGTCTGATGACTGCAACGACAGAAACAAAGGCAAAAAATGTATATGAAAGATTGGCAACTGGACAGGCAGATTTACGGTGTATCTTCTGCATGAAACTCATCCAGGAAAGAGTGGGTGGGCACAAAAAACCTTCTTGAGCAATCCCAGAGTTCTGCCTCCTTGTGCTTCTCAAGATACTTGTATATCATTTTCTCTGTGTAGGTTGTTTTACTCGATATGCAGGCATTTATTGTTGAAAAAAGAGACATTCTGCTGTCCCTTAGGTACTGACGTGATTTGCGCTTATCGAACACCTTTCGTTGTTTGTGAGTTAGCCTTTACATGTTTCTCCAGTTTTGATACCTTACGAAGGTGTACAACTTCATCATCTGTTGAATGTGGCAAATTTTTTTCCTTCAAAAGTTATGTTTAACTTTCGACCGACACATGTTTAACTTCATGGGTTTAAGATGCAATTTTCCCTTTCAAATAAGACAAGAGTGCTGAGGATGTACCGTTTATCACCCTTAGCATCTTGTCAGCCATTCTCGAATTTGGAATCTTGTCACGAGGGCAATTTTATCATTGAATTTCAAGTCTGACCTTGAATTTTCAGAGTCGCAGTTGGAAAATTGTCTTTAAAGATGTTGATTATTTGTTGCTGCTGCTGCTGCCAAAGGAACTCCCTCTTTGAAACAGGAGAAAAACAAAATTATTTGTCTAATTTTGATATTTGGCTTGGCTCATGGAAGGTCTGCAATGCGAATTAACGAGGACTTAAATCTTTCTTGTTTGTTTTTTGGGCTGGACTGTATCTTTTATTATATATAAAATGGCACAGGAATGCAAAAGTTTAATTCTACAATATATTTCGGAAACGGCGATGATAACTCCATTTGGTATTTTATTTGGTACTTCAATTGAAGAATAGTTATAAATATAAATCAATATATATATATATATATATATATATATATATATATTATCTCAAATTTAGTTTGTTTCAAAATAATTTTTGACAGACAATAATTCCAAAAAATTGTCCATTCGTGTTTACTTTTTAGGCAATATTTTATAATTCCAACTACTTAGTGCTAAATCTTATGCTCACGCAAACACCATTTTGGAACACTTACGATGTTAAATGCAAATTACTTTTTTGGTGTAAAGCTTGCTATTTAGTAAAAAATTAGGAACAAGAAAAGTCCAATGCTCATTTAGAAGTTGAGGTTTTAGTAGTGCAAGGCATCGCTTTTGCTGAACCATGAGAAATTCAATTGGGGAACTTCGGATGTGGGTGGAGTAGTTCAAACGGTCAAAACAGAAGTAGGCTATCACGAGTGGGTGTTTGTTTCATCGTTCATACACATGTTGGGCATCCATCTAAAGATGGTCTCCTTGCAAGATGAGAAGAGTCTCTAGCTTGAAGGAAAAATAAATAAAAAATATGAGGGTTGTTTCGTTATGTGTTGTGGCAGTGACTTTGTGGTCTGGCTCAGCACCCTTCGCTGTTTGGACTTGGAACCAGTAAAAAGATGGAGGTGACCCAGTTCCATTAGTTGAACCAATCTGCAGATTTCTTAAAAGGAAAATCCTCCTTGGTGGTGGTAGAATTTGATCACTTGCCTCTGAAAATTCTCACACGTTTTTTTTTTTTTTTTTTTTTGCTTTTAGAACCAACTCTTTCGTCCTCTGATAGCACAGCATCTAAATGACTTCTTATAAAATTAGGGCCAACATGTGATGATGGAGACTCAAATCAACAACCTTATATATAAAAAAAAGGTGCACACATAACCAATGCAGCTTTGTGCAGATTTGTGATTAAAAAACGTGCATTGTTTTCTATATATCAGTCCTTTATTCTAGAATGCCATTTTAAACTTAAATTGGACAGTTCACCTGGTCTAACTATATAGACCGGTTGAACCATTGTACCACCAGATGCGCTGGTTCTTGCACCAATATGTTTTTAAAAACAATTGTAATAGAAGCTAAGGTTCATAGATAAACGCTCCCCAACCAGTATGCCGTTTCTCCACATCAGTATGCCGTTTGTCTTTTGGATTTCGATAGTCCTATCATACGTTCAAATGAGCTTATACTAGGGGAGGTTGGGATGGAAGCAGGCGGGTTTGGGATGTATGACGTGATGTATGACGTTGTTGGTAACCTGTTTGCTTTTTGAGAGGAAGTCCTATCATACGTTCAAATGAGCTTATACTGGGGAGGTTGGGATGGCAGCGGGCGGGTTTGGGATGTTTGACGTGATGTATGACGTTGTTGCTAACCCGTTTGCTTTTTGAGAGGAAGTGCTAAAGCCGGCTTGAAGAATTTATTTGGAATCTGAAACTCATTGGGAATCTGAAACTCAATTGATGTCATTCTTTTAAGTATCCAAATAAAAGACATTAATACAAAAATAAAAAATAATTGCCTATAGAAGTGGTGAATTGCTTAAGATTAATGGTTTTTTTTTTTTTTTTTTTTTGGAAAGTATGAGTAGTTTGGTTTGGTTTTTGGGATACTGTCCATCTAGATTCCAAACTCAGCCCAAAGCAAAATCCATCATAGGGTCCGTTTGTTTCACGAAAAATGAATGATTTGGAAAATATTTTCTTAAAAATGATAACTTATATTGTTCAAAATAATTAATCAATGAAAAATATTTTTGTTTAGACAACAATTTATGTCTAAATATTTTCGTGGACGATAAAAAATATTTTTCTTTCATTTATTTTTGTTAGTGCTACAAATGATTATTTTTAGAAAAATATATTCAAAATCACTCATTTTCTACGAAACAAATGGAGGTAACATCTCTTCCTCCAATTTTCTTTTGTAGTTGTGTGGGTGAGTGCATGAGTTGACAAAAAATAGTCTATATTAATTTGGTCTTATATGGGGAACGAAAGCAAACCAGAGTGAATTGGCACTGAAAAACTCAATTAGCTTGGCTTGGGTTTCACATTTGTATATAAAATTGTAATAGTATGTTGTCACACTAAAACATAATCTGTTCAACTGCATAAGCAAGATAGGAATCGCGTGTTCTATGTTTGGGAAATTTTCAAATAGGCCCTATTTTCTCGAAAGAGTCATTAGAGTAGACCCATTCTTAGATAAACTTCAGGAGTGGAGTCTTACATCACCGCTGGAAATGGATAACTTTAATCTGAAACCACCCCTAGCTCTTGGCCGGCCAAATCTTCGCATGCTTACAAGCACGTGTGACTCACATGTGACTATGGGACAAAATTCACGTAATTTCGTGAGAGTTACCTTTAGGCCTTATACCATTGATATGTGTTGGTCAAGAGCTATGTGCTACACGGTGATATGGATTTTGTGGAAGCCACTTCCAAAGCCTTGTACTATTCAAGGGCTAAATACTATATGATATCGTGAGCCTCATGAGAGCCACCTCTAGAGCCTTAAGATGTGATGTTGTATGAGTTGGACAATAAAATGGACTATTGACATTGTTTTTTTTATAGAGATTAACTAATGGATTTGACCATTGATAATTGAATTTTGATGGTGAATTTAAATGAGTATTTCTAATTTATACAAAGTTTTTTTGAAATGAAACAACTTTTATGCGATTCACCATCTATCTTATACTTTGAGTTTTGATTATAAAGTTTTGATAAGTTGCTCGATTTACTTATAAGAGATGTATTATTCACTGAGCTTTGGTTGCTCACTCCTCTCCTTTCCAATATTTTCAGGTCTCTTGGTTGGCAACCTATAGAGTGAGAGTGATGTCAATAGACTTTTGGAGGTTGGATTGGGATGGGTAGAGATTGCATCCTTTGGGTAAAAGAATAGTCGCGTCATCCCTCTTTCTACTGGGATTCGGGGTGCGAAAGTTCATGCACATGTTGGCCATCTATAAGTATGGTCACTTTGCAGGATTAGAAGAGTCGCAAACTTGAAGAGAAAAATGTGGGTCTTTTCATTGTGCCTTGCGGTAGCGACTTTATTGTACTATGTTCGTTGGGTCTACAAGTGGAGAAAACCCAGATGCAATGGAGTTTTGCCTCCAGGTTCAATGGGTTTGCCTCTCCTTGGGGAGACTCTTAAGCTCTTGATTCCCAGCTACTCTCTTGACCTTCATCCGTTCATTAGAAAGAGAGTTCAGAGGTAATATCCTTCCACCCAATGTTTTGTAGATTGCGGGGTCCGTATTAATTTGGTCTTGTGTGGGCTGACTCTTGAAAACCCGATTAGATTGGCTTGGGTTTCAACCTTATTGTGAATATCACGTGTGCGTCAAGTTGTAATGGTATGGTGTTGCACTAAAAGATTATCTGTTCAACTATATAATTACAAATCGAGTATTTTATGTTTTTAATCTGTCGGGTTCAGTTTGGTTTTTCTACTGGTAACATTCTTTGGTTTCTGAACTACTGGAATTTTTCTATGTTGAGGCCAAACCCATAACGACCTTTCGAACTTCTTTTAAGGTTGAATATAAAAAAATAAATGGATTTTAAGAACCTTGAACGATGAGAAAGCGCTTGAGTCCATTCTTAAACTCTTTCAACGATGTTTGCTTAATAGAGATTGCCGCAAAGGAAACAGGTTCTCTTGCTTCCTGAAAGAATAAACGTAATAATCAATGTATTCTATTTTCAGGTATGGGCCAATATTCCGAACCAGTTTAGCAGGTCGGCCAATCATTTTTTCTGTAGACCCTGAATTTAATAATCACATCCTTCAGCAAGAAGGGAGGCTCGTTGAAATGTGGTACTTTGACACCTTTGCCAAGATATTTGCAATGGAGGGCGAATCCCGCTTGAGCAGAGTCGGTCTTGTTCACAAGTACATAAGACGAATCTTTCTAAATCACTTTGGCTCCGACATCCTCAGAGAAAAGCTGCTTCAGAAAATAGAGGAATGGGTTGAGAGATGTCTAAGAATGTGGTCTAGCCAACCGTGCATCGAAGTGAAACAAGCTGCTTCTGCTGTAAAACTCTAGTTTGTCCGTTTGGGGCATGTTTCCTTTAAAATTTACAGCATTGAAATTTTTTCATTGAGCTTACAAGTTTATTTTGTTGAACTAACCATCTTTTAGATGATGTTCGATTTCGTGGGGAAGCAACTTTTTAGTTATGATGCTGATGAGGCTTCAGCAGATGCTACCAATGAGACGTGCAACACGTTCTTAAGAGGTTTCATGTCATTTCCCTTGAATGTCCCTGGTACTGCATACCGTAGGTGCCTAAAGGTAATTGAAAATTGCAACACCTCTTATGTTTTCTTAAATTTTTTTCGATGGCAGAAAATCTCAATCGCCATTTCATTTTCCCCTGCAGTTAGGAAATGCACGTAGTGCCAACTTTAACACCTAAATGGTTCAAAAAGATAGTATATCTGAGTTTTTTCTTTAGCCTTAGAGGACTGACAGAATAGGCTTCAAGGAGTAGGAAAGCATGGGCTATGAAGTAGAAAATTAGTTTAAGGCAAACCTTGGAAACAAAAAATGTTTTGAGCCAAATACATGAATCTTAATCTTTTTGACAATTCATCGTTTCACTCCAGGAACACAAGAAATTGATAGATATGCTCAAAGGTATCCTGAGGGAGAGACTCAATTCAGGGAAAACAAGCAATGTGGATTTTCTTGATCAGGCAATTGACAGCATGCACGATCAGGAGTTCCTGACAGAGGATTTCATAGTTCAGTTGATGTTTGGGGGTTTCTTCGTAAGTTCTGAGTCTATTTCGTCAATGCTGGCTATGATCTTCAAGCTACTGTCTGAGACCCCAGCCGTCCTAGCAGAATTAAGGGTGAGAGGATTTACTTAACGCGTATGAACTTGCCCTGTTGTGAAAAATTGTTCAATAATGGCAACGATTACATCGTAGGCTGAGCACAAACTGATCCTTGAAAAGAGAGAGCATCAAAGTACTGCACTTTGTTGGGATGAATACAAGTCGATGACTTTCACGATGCAGGTGACGCAGAATCCCTTCACAAGAATATTTATAATTACGCCTTCTAAGCAATCATGTTCCAACAAGTAAAAGTACTCTTTGAAAAAAAAAAAAAAACACTTCAGGTAATAAATGAAACACTCAGGCTGGCCAATACTGTTCCAGGGGTACTCCGCAGAGCATTACGAGATATCCCAGTGAAAGGTGAGTGGTCCCGATGGATGTTCGCACTTTTGAAACTCTAATTAGCAACATACTCTCACAAACTATGCACTTGCAGGATTTACGATCCCAAAAGGGTGGTCGATCATGGTAGTCACGACCGCTCTTCATACCAATCACAATGTGTTTGAGAATCCTCTTGAATTTAACCCTTGGCGCTGGAAGGTGCGACACTTGAAAAGCTAGCAGATATATCTTGATCTTTCTCTTCAATAAATCTTCATGGACTGAATTTTTTCCGTCTTCTTGGCATATCTTGATGTCCATTGCATATCAGGATCTAGATTCAGTCACAATATCGCAGAACTTCACGCCTTTTGGTGGAGGAATGAGACAATGTGTGGGTGCAGAATACACTCGAGTCTTCTTATGTGCATTTCTTCATGTGTTGGTCACAAAATTTAGGTAGACAAATTCTCAATCCTTTTCCAAATATATTGGTTGTCTCTGGCAAGAAAATGTGGCCGAGATCTCGTGGTGGTTGTCTCATGATCTTCTTCTCTGTCTACTTATTTGCAGGTGGACGGAAATCAAGATAGGAGATGTCTACCGCAATCCCGTACTATGTTTTAAAGATGGTGTTAGCGTAAAGCTTTCAGAGTCATGGAACTAGGATATTATGATCGAGTATCGATCTGAATTAAAGATCCCCGGCCTTTAGATATCATGCACATCTAAACTTTTCCTTTTTCCTTTTTGCAGCGTACGAAGAGGTCAAAACATGAGAAAAGTCTAAATAAAAAGCACATAAAATTGCTTCTCTATAAGTATGCTTCCGGGAAAATTGATGATTTGTACCGATAAGCATTTTGGGGTCATTCATTATAACAATATAAGGATGAATTGTCAGAATTTTTTTGATGTGTGCTATATTAATTGATACTGTAATTTACTGTTTTACAGGATTAATCTAATAAAGTGAGATATTCTTAATTACTCTAATATTGAGCTGATTATTGTGGGCCAAGTTGAGCTCAGCCTGTGATGAGAGGGTCTAGCTGAAAACTTTATAAATAGTGATCAGGTCTCTCCTCTAATCCTAACACACAAATGTCCTCATATAAGAAGCATTTATGGAACACTAAGGGTGAGGGTAGTCACATTGAGCCAATGATACAGAGGACAATAGAGGAGAAGCACTTGAGCTTTGAATCATTGCTGTTTCGCATCAAGAATTATGGATTTTAAATCAAGCGCACAAATCTTTTTACTTATTTATATGCGTTCTTGATTCTAGTTATGAAGAACTTTAGTGCGCTTTCAGAACTTGAACGTATGGATTCAAGCATTTTTCATGATTTTTTGTGCGGTAAAAATCAATTTTGATCACATAAATGGAAACAGCTCGTTGAGACAAGCATTTTAAGGGGTCGCAAGACACTAGGGGAAGTTGTACATGCTTCCATGCATGGCCATGTGCGCATCGTAGTAGTGCATGCGTTGCACGTGCTCGGGCGGGCTCTCGCTAGGGCTTATGTCAACGAAGTTGGGACGTGGGTCGACCCGGCCCAAACCCAAGATGCAAGCCGACTTAGTTGTTCGTTGATTGTACCAGACTTGACGTTGACTGGGCGGATCGGTGTAGTTGACTAGTTGAACTGGTCAAACCGGTTGGATTGGGGAGGTTAAGCTGGTTCAAGCATGTTGTGCATGCATTACATGCACTGCACATTCCGATGGCACGTACAAGCGCATCTGAGCCGCGATTGGAGTGTTTTTGGTACTTGCGTTCTCGTATTGAGATTCTCCACATTGTGGTATATTAATTTTACGCGTTTGATGCTTTTAAAGATGTGAAATTGCATATAAGACCCACAATACATGTATTTTTTAGGGTATTTTTGTGTATTTTCCTGCATTTTTTATGGTTTTGAAAATACAATTGGAAGCTCACATGTATCATCACATAGATAATGTGTAGAGCATGATTCATTGATTGCATAAATAAGATTTAATATGTATTAGTGGATGGGACAATGTAATTAGTATGACATGTCATTTTAGAGACAAATTACCCCCGTCATTTAGTCTAAAAATACATGTATGGTAAATGTGAGACATAAGGTTTATATCTCTAGTATGAGAGATTTTCAATGATTTAATTGGTTTGAGAAATATCAGTCTCGTTTTTTAGTAGGATCTTCTAATGCATAATCATACTCCTAAAAGAGGTGATTGTGTATTGGTTCATGGAGTGATACATGAATAATATATGGTTGAGGAATCACTGATCCTAATAGTTTATACATCCAAATGTGATGAATTCACGAAAGATAGGAATATATACTTATGTTTGTTGTCATGTCTTCTGCCTAGGTATATGATAATGTATGTAATTCTTAGGATGTATACTTATATGATTTCAAGTTATATAGTACTCACATGATGCTAATTACAAACATTGTTTGTTATTTAGTCATCTTCTCTGTAAATAACAACTCCATTACAATTGAGGTTCTTATTGGTTCAAACTTCAAGAAATGGAAAGAGGTTTTTTGTTTGCAATGGAATTGGCAAATGTTCACATTGCTCTTATAAGCCAACATATCTCACTATCGACAATATGGAACCCTTAAAAGTGCACTTGGCTGCTTAGGAAAAGAGCAATTGGATTTGTTTGTTATCTAAGAAGTAATTCATTCGGGAACACTTGAAGATTTGCTTGCTAGTTGACTATACTGCTAGACAAATAATGAAAGCCTTGGTGGTTTCAAACTGTGCCTTGTCTAATGTTGAGATTGTGATACATTTACAAAGACTCTTTAACATAAGGTATGATTGTTCTTGTGAGATTCGAGAATACGTTCTTAGGATGGTAAATCTCAAATCTAAAACTCATACTCATAGAGGAACTGATGATACCACCGGTCATTCTAATAGTCTAGGTCCTAATAAAGTATCATTCAAGAAGGATGATGACCATTGCTTCTTTTGTAAGAAGAAAGTTTATATAAAGAAAGATTGCCACAAAAATAAAACTTGATTGTCTAAGATTGAGCCCGTAGGTAATAATTCTTTGCATTTGTTTATGAGTCCAACCTATTAGATGCCTCTGCTAGTTATGATGGCTAGATAGTGGTGTTATAAATCGTGTTGCATTTACCATACGGTGATTCATAAATAGAAGGAAGCCAAACAAGGATGAATCATAGCTCACCATGAAGAACAAAGATAAATACAACGATGAGCTCGTGGGAGATATCATTTTAATTCTGCATGATGGTTTTAATATGATATTAAGAAACATATTTTGTGTACCTTTCTTGAGACAGAATTTAGTTTTAGTATCTTATTTAGACATGTGTGGCTACTCTTTTGAAATAAAGAACAATATTATTTCTATGTTCTTTAATTCAAATACGGTTGTGTGCTACAATATGTCCAATGAATTGTACATATTGTGTTTAACTCCCAATGATATATATGTCGCTTACATGGTTAAAAAGGTCATTTCCAAAAAATCTCTGGCTAAGAAACTGTCTTATGCATTGTGGCATAAAGCCTTAGTCACATCTCTAGAAAAAGAGTAGAAAGGCCGACATCCTGCCTGCTCTATTCTTAAAAATGATCTAGAGACTTGTGTAAACTACTGTAGAGGTAAGATGATTAAGATAAAGAAGAAAATTGCAGTCCATAATTTTAACCGGTTGGAGGTCATTCACACTGATATTAGTGGACCCTATACAGAAACCTTGTGTAGAAAATTTTAATTTCATCACAATCATTAACAACTAATCTCGATACAGTTATCTGTACTTGATTAAGAAAAAATTCTGAGTCTTTTGACACATTCAAGTGTTTTCGAATTGAAATCGAGAAATAGTTGGTAAAAGTCTTAAAAGTCTTAAAAGTAATCAAATCTAACCGTAGTAGTGAATATTTTTGCAGGCATGATGATACTAGATAACTTAAAAGGTCATTTGCCAAATAGTTGGAGGATCCTAGGATAGTAGCTTAGTTTACTATGCTTAAAACTCTTGAACAAAATAGTGTCTTCAAAAGGTGTAATCGTATCCTTATAGCCATGATGAGAAGCATGATTAGTAGGACCAATTTACTCGATTTTTTAGTCGCAGCCTTTCATATACAATACCATATTTCTACCAAAGTTGTTCTATTAACTTCCTCTAGAGTTGTGGACTGGACGTAAACTTAACTTGAACCATCTTAAGGTTTAGGGTTTCTTGCAGAAGTAAAGTTATATAATCTAACATTAAGTAAGTTGGAATCTAGTATTACTCAGTATTACTTTGCATCTTACCTAAATCATTTGAAGGGGTAACAAATTTATTATCCTAATAAAGGTATAAGAATCGTGGAATCACAGACAATAAAGTTTATGGAGTTTGATGTAGTCAAAGAGAATAGCTGCTCAACAAAGGGGTAACAAATTTACAGTGCATTGCTAAATGAAGGAAAATTGACTCGCCAAAATTCCTCGAGGGAGCGTGCATAGACAGCCTCTCTCTGCTTTGGACGAACGCTTCTTACCCCCCTCTCTCTCTCTCTTTGTGCAGTGTTCTTTTGTTTCCTCTCTCTCTCTCTCTCTCTGTGCAGTGTTCTTTTGTTTCCTCTAAAAGAGCTGAAGTAAATAAGGACGAGTTTAGGTTTGACTTAGAGAGAAGAATGGGCTTTGTCTTTTTTTTTTAAAATATAAATATTACCCTAAATATTACAGAAAGACAAAAGAAACTGGAAAATGGATGTGACTGGACAAAGGTAGCTTACCTTTTTTTTTTTTTTTTTTCCATTTTTATAATGCAAAACGCCATATCATCGAAGGCCCCCTCAAACCTTATGAGCCCTTTTTATGTTCAGGGCATCTTTCTCGTCATTCAGATTTGAATGGAGATTAGTTTTTTCAGACAAAAAAATAAAAGAAAACAAAACACCGTATCAACTTAAATGTCAACATATATGACTTATCTCAATTAGTCAATATATGAATCAATGTATCTCTAAATAGTATAAATCACATTAGAATTGCTTTTCCTGCTCTTGCAATTTGATATTTCTTTTGGTAAAATACACAAATAGAAGTATTGGAATATTGCGATTAACTGTACAGTACTATTGAGTTTTTGGATATTAATAAGTTTCATATTTATTTTGCTGTGACATACTTAATATGGGGCTACTTATGAGAGTGTGATAATTCAAATACTAAATTAGACAAATAAGGTATTTTTTTTATAAGTTTTCTTCTCGAGGATAATTGTTTATTGAAAATTAGAACATATTACATGATATTTCAAATTCTGGGATTTCCAGTTTCTTATTTGTTTTAATTTAGTTAGTCACCATATAATTAAAGTTTAATTTATGTGCTTTACCGATTTCAAGTAGATCATTGATGTTTCTGCATATAGATGGAAAATAAACTCTCGAGTTACGAATGAAAGAGATAATATTTTCGATTTTATCTTTTTAGGAAATTAAGAAATTACTTATGAGTTTTAATTAATATATATAAATAGTTGACTGATCTTATTCTATCCAGCTTTTTAATTAGACATAGATTGAAAGCATTTTGGATTTTCTGACATATAGTGCAAGCGTGAAGTTGGTCTTTACTCCGTAAGGACAACTAAAGAATTTCACTGAGTGCATGTTTGTTTTGAAAAGTGAGTAAATTAATTTCTTTCTCCCAACTATTCTTCCTTTTTCTTTTGGCCGAATCCACCTCAAAGCTAAACCATTTTGACTTAATATTAACACACATCTTTAACTTAAAAAGGTGAGGAGATGATAGGGAGCACACGCTTACCAATAAAAGGGTACGTCTATCTAATTATGGATAATTACATAAAATGGTTCATGAACTTTGAGTCGATGTTCAAAGTTATCCCTAAACTTTTAATGTGGTCCATGAATTTTAGTTGCATGTGCAATATCATCCTCAAATTTTTAATTTGATTAGTGTGATTCCTGAATTTTTTGTAATTGTTCAAACTAGTCCCTAAGTTATATGAAAACATCCAATGTTACTGTTTCATCAATTCAAGTTGAGTAATATTGAACATTTTCATATAATCTATGGGCTAAAGTAAATATATGCCAAAAGTTCATAGATCATATTGAATATATTAAAAATTATGGGATGACATTATATATTGAATTAAAATTTTAAAATATTTATATCATCTTTCCAGTACATAATATGTTACTATTCTCTACTATTGACTATATAAGCCAATAGACCACAATCTTCTTAATTCAGACATTCCTTAATTTACTAAGACTTTACTAACCAACAGCACTAGCCAATAAGCTTATGATAGCTATGGATGTTTCTAATGCACAACGGAATCTAAAGGCGACACCAAGAAAGAGCTTTGGGAAATTTCTTTGCAAAACAGAAACAACGAAAGCAACTAAAAGAAAAGGTAAAAGATAGGCGCCATTTTGGCATCCTTAATTATGGAAAAAGTAATTGATGGAATGCTTATTTCATTGATTGCACCTAATCTCGACATGGTATAATTTTTCCAACGTGGCATTCTTTTTTTCTTTTTGTTTAATCGTTGGACATCCTACTCTCATAAACGACTCTTTTGCTTTGTAACAAGTGGCATCAAGAGCTTGGTTTGGTGGGCACTAGGGCTATGTTTGGTGGTTCAGATTTCTAATTAGGATAGAACTGAATAGGATAGAATATAAAATTCATGGATTTTACTATATCATATCCACTGTTTGGTGATTGTAATTGAATATATTTATATAATATCATATATATTATTTAATATAAATAGTACATTAGTATAAATGAACCAAAATATTTGCAAACGAAGATGGTAAAAGTCTCTGGCGACACTTTTGCCTACTTTATTTCTATTTACTTCTTTTAATTTAATTTTCCGCTCTATTTTTAATTGATTACTTTGTTATTTATTTCTTCCCCTTCCATCACTCTCTAATAAAATTTTATTAAATAGTAAGCTACACTAATACATCAAAAATACTAAAATACCTAAAATATGTAATAAATATATTGAATCTACATTCTAAAATAGAATTAAATTCGAATATATAGATAAAATATGATTAAATTTAAATAATTATTTTTTTGAATTTATTATATTAGAATTCAAATATTATTTATATATTGAAACATGTTTTTACTTTTTTTTTATAATTTTTTTGGTCAAATAATTTTAATTTTGTTAATTTAAGAAGTTTATTATTCAACAAAAGTAATTTTCGTAATATAGATATTAAAAATCCTATCCACCTTTATCCCACCTTCCCATCCGGTCTATATTCCCCTAATATCCGACTTTATCCTATTTTATGTAGATACCAAATGCAGGATAGAATAAATTTGATCATCTCCTAAATCTTATCTTGGCTATCCTAGCTGCCAAAAGCTACCTAGGTGTCAAAATTCCTAGGTGAAGTATGAAGAAGCAACACTTGATGAATGGAATATGGGATTTGGTGATATGAGTGAGAAAGGCCTCCAAATTTTAAAAAGAAGGAACTCCTCTCAAATATAAAAGGTATGGCTTTAAGTAGATATACCCATTGTGTTCTTGGCAAACAATATAGAGTTTCATGTTGGTTCAATCTCTTAAAAAAAAAAAAATACATGAACTTTACTGTTTGGACAAAAATAGACCCAACTTTTAAATGGATCAAGAAAATGCATTGACCGTGAGCTTTAGGTCATCATTTGTGGCCAATATCCTTCTGACAACATTAAAAATGGCAAATATTCGTTTAGATTCTCTGTGAGTTTCTAATTTTACCATTCAAGTTCTTTATATCAGCTTGCTCCCGTTAAGAATAAAAGTTTCTGCAATTGGCTTAACTTTTCATTAATCCTTTCAATCTTTTTTCTAAGAAGCACTCTTTCTGTCGATCGTATTAAAATTGTTACAAATGGAGGATTTCAATATAAATGTAATGAAAGAAGAGTTTCTTTGATCTTTTAAGGTACTGAAAGCGGCAAAACTACCCGACAAATATAATCATCATAGTGAGAGATTACGGCATTATTTATTTAAGTGACTGCCCAATCTTCATCGCACATCCAGTCACAGGAATTATTGGATTCTCTATGGATCAAAAGAGAGCAACCAATAGCATTACATTCGGCCAATAATTGTTTTTCTTTATATATATAGAAAAACCAGAACAACTGTCGATGACAAACACTTTATGTGTATGCGAAAAATTAAAATCTAAAGATTAAGTAAAACCATTTTGTTACTAAATATTTGAATTATTACATAATGGAAATAAATTATTGTTTAGACATGCAAAATATACAAAGAAACATACATATTTCAAGATTTAGAATGTTTTTAGTGAGGTTTTTTTTTTTTTTTTTTTTTTTTGTTAGACAGAAAAGATTCAAATTTTAATGTCATATGAGAGATTACATAGGATTATTCACTTACGGATCTAATCATGGAGTCAACATTTGTACAATATAAGTAATTAATGATATTTTAGGATGAAAAAACAAAGAGATTAAGTTCCCCTAAAAGTAGGAGGTTCTCTTTACCTTATATATTAGAACGGATTATACTAGCTCAAAAAATAGATATTGCATCAATTTATCAAGATTCCAAATTTAGGATTAATGAAATCATCCCCAATTGTTCTAATTCTCTTCCTAATTAAAAAAAAAAATTCTAATAACAGTCTCTTTCCTTCTTCAATGTATTTTTATACACATGTATCCTTTAACGAGAATTCAATGTATGGGAATTTCCTTACTTATTCATTGTATAATTGCATAATGATGGGTGACATTCGAATCTTGTCCTTTCCGCTTTCTTTTAAAGATGAAAGCAAAATTTCAAACCCATCCCCTTAAAATGTCAGTCCCCCTAACTCTGCTTGTTAGACAAGATAACTTGCTTTGGTTCCCATGCAACAATTACCCCATTAAACCGAGCCGCATTATTTACTTCTAGAAAGAACAAACATGTCAAAATCACTCAAAAAAAGAAAAGGAAACGACCTAAACTTTCCAAATCACATCTATTCTCTCGTCAACAGATTCACTGTCAACCACTATTCTGTCTAAACCATTCCATGGAACAAAGTTACCGCTTTTACTGTGAATTTTTGCAATTAGTTACCAAATGAAACCCTATATACTCAACCACTGAGGTTTGCCCTAGTTGCCACCTTTTCAACATGGAAGGGGGAGGTGAGGGGTTCGAATCCCCACCTTCTCAGAGGGGTTGGGGTGAAGACGATTTAGTGTCAAGTGTGGGTTTCGACTCCCACGCCTTGCAAGGAGGTATGGCAAAAGTCTGAGAGTGAGAGTTAGCGTAGGAGTAGAGTAGGACTGACAAAAAAAAAACCCTATATACTCATTTACCAATAGAGCATACGGATAAATATAATTATACATAAATGGCATACAAAAATACCAAGCATGCACAAGGTTTCAGCTTATGCAAAGCACATACAAACAAATGAAACACAAAAGATAGGTGTCAACATTTGAATCTACACAATATAAATTGTAACGTCGATGAACGTAGAGGAGTGGCCCAATCGAACTTGAAGATGAGACACTTAAGCTTCTGTATGTCATTATGGCTTTATTTGGAGTTCTGCTAACCGCAACTCGTAAATTTTGGCTACCTCAAATTCTTGAGAATCAGTTATATGCGTCATAGGAGATTGCAACCGGTCCCTAACGATTGAATAGGTAACTTATAGAGTTCTGGAGCTTCCAAGGGTCATGGAAATCATCATACCTCATATTCTGTGTTTAGATTGCCAGGTGACTGAACAGAACCTCAAAGAATTAGAAAGAATTAATAATAATAAAAAAAAGAACTTACTTCTTGCCTTTTTTTTTTTTGGGTCAGAAATATAGACATTGCATTACTAACTGGCAGCGTTACAAGAGAATTGTGCATTACAACCGGAAGCTATAGCTTCGGCAGCTACCAAGCATTGTAACATAAGCGGAGGAAATATATTCCAGTTATGGGCCATATCTGATCTGCCGTGGGCCTTGGCAGCCCAATCAGCAACTCCATTAGCCTCTCTTCTGCAATGCTTCGGCTGCAAATTAGGGCACAGGGAACGCAGGTCTTCGATCTCAGCAAACATCGCACGTTCGTCCCATGGCGTCGGCCGTTTCGCTTGAAGTATCTCAATCAACAGCAAGCAGTCGGTTTCAATGATAAGATTTGCCAGATGTAGGCCTTGGTGTATCAAATGATGAAGAGCCAAAGCAAGCGCCTGCACTTCGGCTTGAAAGGCGGAAGTTGCTGTAAATCCACGAGTGTAGACATCGGTAAGAACAGCTTGATGATTTCTGCTAATACACACCATAGTGCCTTCTTGACTGCCTGGATGATGAGATCCATCTATGTTGCATTTGAGGAAGCCACGTTCCGGAGGTTTCCAAACAAGAGCCGATCGAGGAGCAGAGGATTCCCCTGTTCGAAGGTCCCCCGATCACTGATTGGTTAGAGAAGAAATACATTGGATCCGTGATTGTGCCAGAGCGTCAACCACTGCACTGATTGGATCAGGGCAGATTCGACGGAAGACGCTATTGTTGCGGAGGCACCAAATCTGCCAAAGTACATGGGCAATGATCTCCAGTCCAGGTACAAGTTTCGGGTCTTTTGCTCTTGCCGTGACCCACTCATCTAGCCGGTGATTATTGATAGGAGATACTGAAATGTTGAGCTGAGAATGCTTCCAAATCCCTTTTGTCCATGAGCAAAAGAAAAATAAGTGTTCGATTGTTTCTGGTGAGTTCTGCTTGCATAATTCACAGATTGGGTCAGAGATGATATGCCTAGAAAAAAGGTTAGCCTTGGTAGGAAGAGCGTTCTGGCATGTTGTCCATAAGAATATTCAGATTTTCTGTGCGGTGTTGATTGTCCATATTTTGCGCCAGAGTATGCTGGGTTGTTGATATGGTGATGATGCTTGGTTGGTCCCTGCTGTGGTTGTTTTGCTTACAAGAGTCTTGTAATTGCTTTTAACTATGTGCTGTCCTTCCTTTGTGGCTGTCCACACTAACTGATCAGTAGCATGTAGTGGTTGATTGGGATTTTAAGTATTTCTATCGTGATGTTTGCATCAAATAATTCTGTGACAAGAGGAACATTCTAGGTATGTTGGATAGGATCAATAAGATCTACCACCATATCTAGTTCCTCTCTGGTAGCTGTTCCGCCGATTGGTCCGATTGGTAACCAGCTATCTGAGCGTATTTTGATATTCTTCCCGTTCCCAACAAACCATTGTACATTAGGTAGGATGGCATCTCTTCCGCATAGGAGACTCCTCCAGCCCCAGGATGTCCGTGTTCCATTATCAGCTGATTGAAAATCTCTTGTTTGGAAATACAGTCCCTTAAAAAGCCGACACCATAATAAATCAGGTTGTTGAATTAGCCGCCATGCCTGCTTACCAAGCAGTGCCTTGTTGAATGCTAACAGATCTCTAAATCCTAGGCCTCCACTGGCCTTACTGGTTTTTAACAACTCCCACTTCCTCCAATGAACTCCGACCTTTCTTTTATCACTTCTCCACCAGAAATTGGAGATTTTCTGTTCAATCTTAGAACAAAGAGATATAGGAAGTTTGAAAATGGACATAGCATATTGTGGAATAGCCTGTACAACAGATTTAAGTAGGATTTCCTTACCGCCCTTCGACAATAAAAGCTCTTTCCATCCCTCAATTTTGGTGTTTACTTTACCTAAAATCCACCCAAACATTTCTATTTTGGATCTGCCCCAATTAGACGGAAATCCTAAATATTTCCCATATTTCTGTAAGACCGGCACCCTAACTTCGGCTGCTAAATTGTGCTGAAGGCTCAAAGGACAGGATTTTGTAAAAAACATGCCAGACTTATTCCTATTGATGACTTGGCCAGTGGCTAGACAATATTGATTCAAGATATTAGCCAGATTCTGGCATTCCGCAAGGGTGCCTTTTAGGAAGAAAACGGAAACATCAGCGAAGAAAAGATGGGAAAGAGTAGGACAAAACCTATTAAGTTGTATTCCTTGGAGCTGGCCCATATGTACTGCTTGATGTATAAGGGTGGAAAGAACATTCACCACTAAAATGAAAAGATAAGGGGATAGAGGATCCCCCTGCCGTAATCCTCGTGACGGGCGAAAGTATTGTAGTTGTTCACCATTAAAACGTATGCTTAACGATGTGGTTGTTATACATTGCATCACCAATCTAACCCATGAGGAATGAAAACCCAAAGTAAGTAGATAGTCTTGCAGGAAATCCCATTCAACCTTGTCGTAGGCTTTCTGCATGTCCAATTTGAGGAGTGCATTAAAGTGACGCTTCCTTATCCTTGTCTTGAAGTGATGAATAACCTCCTGAACAATTAACACATTATCCTGAATCTGATGCCCACTCACAAAGGCAGCCTATTCTATCGAGATTAGTTGACCAAGCCAAGGCTTTAGATGACTCGCCAAGACCTTTGAAATAATCTTGTAAACATAATTACACAAGCTGATCGGCCTAAACTGATCAAGGCTTTCAGGGTGGTTGACTTTAGGGATCAGCACTAATACTGTCTTGTTAATATCGCTAGGCATTACCCCCGAAGTGAAGAACTCATGAACTAATCGGAAAATGTCATTCTGAATTATATCCCAATGGGTTTGATAAAACAGTCCATTCAGACCATCAGGACCTGGAGCTTTCGTCGCGCCCAATTGAAAAGTTGCCCTTCTTACCTCCTCAATTGTGACCACTGTAGTTAAATGTGCATTCATCTCTGGAGAAACTAACGGTTGACATTGATCTAGAATAGGTTTGTAATCTCGGGAACCAACAGAGGTGTATAAGCAGGAGAAGAAATCATGCGTCAGCTCCTTTAAAAGTGGAAGATCTCTCACCCAGTTGAGATTTTCATCCCTTAACATCCTAATTCTATTTCTCTGCCTCCGTTGAACTGTAATGGCGTGAAAGAATTTGCTGTTCTTGTCACCCCATTTTAACCAATTAACTTTAGAACGCATGACCCAAAATTGTTCTTCCTGCTGCCATAGTTTCCTGATTTCCTCTCGAAGATGATTTGCCTCTTCAGTGTCTCTGATGGAGTTGCATGGCTTGTTAATTAGAGCTTGGAGCTGCTGTTGTAAGGCTGACACCCTCAAGCGACTATTATCGAATTGTAATCTACTCCATTTACTCAGATTATGAGAGACAATTTTGAGTTTGTGCATAAGATTGGAATTTTGTACCTGGGCCGAGTTCCATGTATCAGAGATGACCCCTCTACAAGCTGGATGTTGGTTCCAATAAGCCTCAAACACAAAAGGTCTCTTGCTTCTTGGATATGATATCGATGTGGACAAAAGAAGGGGGCTATGATCAGACCCCAGGGCCGGCAAAGCAAATACCTAGGCTTCAGGGTAAAGAAGTCGCCACTCCATCGTGCACAGAACACGATCCAATCTTTCTTTGACTTGGTCCAAACCTTCCCTATTATTCGACCATGTGAAAGTACATCCTTTGCTGGCAACCTCCATGAATGCACAGTCATTGATAATAGCGCGAAAAGATTGAAGTCTATACCTTTCCGGAGGCCTTCTGCCTACCTTTTCCCAAGAGTAGAGGACTTCATTGAAATCTCCGGCACATATCCAAGGGAGATTGTTTGACATGCTGATTAATCGAATCCTATCCCAGAGCAATTGTCGATTATGGTAGGAGTTTGGGGCATGAAGACAGGTTATACGCATTGGCTTATCTTCCACTAAATCCCAACAGATCATATCAAAATATTCTGCCGAAGAAGTTTCGATGTCTATTGATAAGGTTTCATTCCAAAAAACTGACAGGCCTCCTGCTAAGCCTACTGGATTACATACAAAAGAGTGACTGAAATGTAATCGTCGTTGCAAACGTTGTAGCACAACCTCAGGATTCTTTGTCTCCATTAGGAACAATAAGTCAGGCTTTTCTTTGGCCATTAAGGCCCTTAAAGCTTGAACTGTCAAGGGATTGCCCAAACCCTGACAGTTCTAGCAAATCTTCTTCATTTGTAAGTCGGTGGCTGTTTAGGGCCAGCCACCCACGCCCACGAATTCCCTTCAGGGGCCTCCAACACAGGAGTGTCCAGTAACTGAGTATCATCAAAATTTTCGGTCATCTCATTCCTCGTTTCATATGGAGAATATCTTTTTTGTTTCTTTGCTGGTCCCAGTTTGGGAGTAGCTCGGGTACCTTTTAGTTTCTTCTATTGTGGAAAGTCCATTAGATTGTTGATCGGACCCTTCTGTTTATCTTGTGCAGGGATTAGTGCCGTCGTAATAAGCTGTCCCTGTTGTAGAGAGGGCTGCTGGGGGTGCTGTTGCGGCTCGTTCAAGACAGAATGAAGCTGCGTTGCTGGTGGAGCATTAGTGACTGCATTGGTGTTTGCCATCGTGGGCAGTAGAGGTACAATCGGCAACAAATCTGGAGGTGTCTCAAGTACAGTCTCCTCACTCTACATCTGATTTTCCGAGGGATTGTAGAATGCTTGCCAATAGGGACTATATTGTCGAACCTCAGCTCTTAACCAGGGGCCAAAAGCCATCTTTTCTCTACCATCCATTTTTGCTTCATCAAAAGGATATTCTTCACAATAAGTGGCATAATGGCCAATTTGCCCACATGAGAAACAGAAATGAGACAACCGTTCATAACGGAAATCTAACCACCTCATTCTCCTATCTATCCTTATCAGTTTGCCAGTCTTTAAAGGTTCCTTTAGCTGAAGTTCTACTCTTACTCGACCAGTTCTTAAAGCTGAACCTTCTTTAAAGTCAACTCGAACTTCTAACACTTCGCCAATCTGATTTATTGCCTTTTTGAGCATATGTTTCGTAGTCCATTCCAAGGGCAAACCAACCACTTGTACCCAAAATGCACATTGGGTAAAGGAACACAAGGATTCACGAAGGTAGTATGAGCTTGATAATGTAGGCTGATAATAATAACCCAGTCATTGCGCTCTTTCCTTCTCGCATTCATAACAACACTACTAGATACTAATAATAAAGGGTTAAGTGTAATGGGAGTTCTAAAACTTGTCAATGAAAATGCAATCGAGTTCTAAAATTTTTGAAAAGTGCAACCAAGTCATAAAATTTTCAAAAACTTAATCAACGGAAGGACTTAATTGGACTAATTTGGTAAGTTTTAGGACTTGCACTTTTTGAAAGTTCTAAAACTCAATTGCACTTTCATGACAAGTTTTAAAATTTAATTATACTTTTTGAAAGTTTTAGAATTTAATTACATTTTTGTGACAAATTTTAGAATTCCCAGTATACTTATTCCAATAATAAATCACTTATCTTTGTGAATTGTTAAAGTGAGGGGATGTCAATCCCATTTTGTGCTGGATGCTAAAATTGGATAAATCAAATGTTAATCATGCATTTATCTACTAATTTAAATTTTTATATCATTCGATAGTGATCCTATAAAATTTTCATAAGAGTCAATTTTTGAACACATTTTGTATGAAGTCTGGATTTGACTAGAAGATCGCGAGGGTCGTAGCAACATCATGAATCCCCAGTCACCCGCACCCAACAATTGCGACCGTAGTGAGTTATACTTTCTCCTCGAAGTGCGTGAGAATCTCCCTGATTTGTCAAGGAGAAATTCGTGTGTTAGAAGGCAAGTTCTCGAGGGGTCTTCAAACAAAACGAGCCTTGACGTTTTTAGACCCGGTCCTTAGGCCTGATCCAAAACCAAATTGGTTTGGTCAAAGCTGGGTTGAAAGAGCCCAAAGCCCAATTTAAAAAAAAAAATGGGAAAATGTCACAAATGGTCCCTATACTATTACTTAATGTGCAATTTGGTCCTTGAACTTTCGATCGGCTCAATTTGATCCCTGAACTATTGATAAATGTTCGATTTGGTCCCTGAACTTTCAATCGGCTCAATTTGGTCCCTGAACTATTGATAAATATCCGATTTGGTCCTTGAACTTTCGATCGGCTCAATTTGGTCCATGAACTATTGATAAATGTCTGATTTAGTCATTCGTTACTATTTTTCTTTTTTTCTTTTTTTGCTTCTTCTCTCTTCCCTCCGCCGGCTCGCCTCGCCGGACGCTGGCTTCCCTCCGCCGGCTTCGGCGGAGGGAAGAGAGAAGAAGCAAAAAAAAAAAAGGAAAAACAGTAACGAATGACTAAATTGAACATTTATCAATAGTTTAGAGACCAAATTGAGCCGATCAAAAGTTCATGGACCAAATCGGATATTTATCAATAATTTAGGGACCAAAGTGAGCTGATCGAAAGTTCAGGGACTAAATTGCACATTAAGTAATAGTATAGGGACCATTTGTGACATTTTCCCAAAAAAAATCAACAATTTGTCTTGACCTATCATAAATTAAATGTGTCTTGGCATATCATAAATGGATTGAAAGGTTCAACTCGCAAACAATACGTATATTTATTGTGTTTAAATGGCATAAGTGTGAACCTGCTTAAACTCAACCTAAACTATTTAGCTACATGTCATGTTGTGTCATATTGAAAAATCATTGACCCTATTACCATCACTTATTGAAATTTATCAAGATGAGAAGTCAAACTTTTGGCATAAAACAATAGAATTTTGCCCTCAGCTACAGGTAACTACTTAATTATTGACTAAGTAGACGTACACAATTTTGAATCCGCTAAGGAAACATGTACCAATTCTGCACACAACCTAAGTCCATGAGATGTCCATGCCTACGAGCTCATTGTTGAGACTTTCCTTGTTTCACACGTAATTTAATAAAAATGGCACGCCTTTCCGAACCCGTGGGACAAACGACAAAAGAATGTTCAAATAATCTAATAAAGCAGGTCTTTATTTAGTTAACCAATTGACCGAGAGCACTTTTAGACGTCCGTTGTAGAGTTGTAGTCGTTGCCGTCTTCGTGTGTTGTGAGTTCTTCACAATCTAAGGAAACTTCGGTGCAATTAGGAGACCCGTGCTCGATCACGAGTAATACCTTGTGTGATGAAACCATCTCATATGTGATAAGGTTTTCTTGGTATTGACTAAGTACTACCATCTTAGGCTCCATTTTTTTTTTTGGTAAAGATCTTAGGCTCCATTTTGTTTCCTTGAAAATGTGACATTTCTGAAAATATTCATTTGAAAGTCAATTTCTAGTGAAATGACCATATTTTTCGATGTTTGATTGAAATTTGAAAATGAAAGAAAAAAATTTCCATTGTTTGGAAAGGAAAATACTTTTTTTTTTCTTGGATGGATAGATAGCCGGAGGACGGGGCATCGGCACAAGGGTCTTGAGCCCGACCTCTATGGATCCAGGTCTATAGGCCAAGCTCAAGCTCAGGTCCATCGAGGCCAAGCGCTAAACTCCACACCCGTGCCTCCATGCACCCGGCCCGAGGTTCATTAAGCCATAGTGCAAAACATTATCAGGTACCTGAGCCCAGCAACACTAAACAACTTTTTCATAGAAAGTTGTCAGATTTCATTTATTCAAACCTCATTTAATCATAAGAAAGTTGGTCTGTGAGTAAATTGATATGCACAGACGTTAAAATTCATCCCTTCACCTAAACATATAGACAAATTGACAAGTGTATGAAAGATCTTCCATCCGCCACAGGAGAAAGGTTGGCCATAACAAACATGAAACAAGTAAAAGTGTTCAAAACGACAGAGAACGGAAGGTCGAAGTGGACACAGCACATTCTCATTTTGTGTGGATATATATAAGACATTCCTTCCTTTTCATGTATTTGATGCATAGACATTGCCCCCTAAAATTCCCAAAAATACATGCCCAAAAATATCCATGCTATAAAAATAGTCTCACAATACTAACAATAACAAAATAAAAAGATAGAACACATATAAGCCTTATGACATGAAAGCTTATTCTCCTTTGCTTAGGAATTTTTCAATCCACACCTTTTGAAGATTTGCACTTTTCACCATGAATGCCTTTCCCATTTTGTCATTCTCAACTAGATAGTCAAAAACCGATGAAGGGTAATTTCATCATATCCATCCACTTTCATCACCACGTCGTAGAGTCTGGAGTAATCGACATTGACTTGACCGAACGACTTAATTGTTGATGCTATTTCTCCAAGGTGTTTTGGAAGTGTTGGATACTTATCATTATTGTCAGCACATCTTTGTCTTTTATGAGACCTCTTTTCATGTGAAGGATGGACCTGTCAATGCAAATTATCTATGAAAAGTCAATCGAAACAAAAAGGACAAGATCTTCAAATTTTGAACATAAAACCACTACTAGAAACAAGAAAATTATCATCATGAAACCTCGTATTCCTCATATATTGGATGTGAAAAATAAGAGGACACCATGAAATCTTACAAGCAACATTAGCTATAGCTTTCCGCTTCCAACTAACCCAAATGCACTGCCACTCTTCAAGCCAACTATGCCTAATTCTTTGAAAACCACAACAACTATAGACCATGCTCTAGACTTCGAAAGAAATATCACATATAGAAAAAAATAACCCCTACTACATTCAGGGAAAGATCCACAGATAAGGCAAACATCATTCAAAAAGGATTCCCTTCCTAGGATTCCCCTCCTTCAATCAATCTAGTAGGTAGCATATTTGAAATAACAAGCCAGCTTATAAGACTGTGTATTGGTATGTCTGAATCGAACCAAACTAGCTTATGTTGGCACTTTAGCAGGTGAAGATCCAATTTTTACCCCCCACGCCTTATTTATAGTAAAATTCCAGTAGAACAAGGCATCCAAACAATACTATGAAACTGCGGATTGAATAAAGGAAACTATTAATGGGATTATTCCAACTAGAGATACAAGCAGTAACAATTGCGGTGCCATAGCATTCGACTAAAATTGCAGGAACTTCTCACTCTGAGCTAAAAACGAAAGGAAAAGAACTAGAAATCTTTTGCCTTCACTAGAAAAAAGAAAACAAGAAGACAAAAAGAATTGCATTTACATGGCCCATGACAAGTGATGAAAAAACTTACCGTCACATATTAATAGATTTCGTTTTTCTCAGCTATGACCATCTCAAAATGATTATAATCATCCATGACTAGTGTGATAACAATCATGATTGCTGCAGCAGTGGCACCCATTACTGCCACTTGGATTTTATTATTATCCATTTGCACAATGAATTGTAAGTTCCATGTTCCTATTAAATTCTAACACACATTGATAGAAACATGATTGCCAAGTCACAACTATACTCAAAACTGAGAAGATTGTTTCACAAACTCTAGTTGCCATGTTTAAGAGTTATCAATTTAGAGCAGCATTTGGGAATATTTGCGAATCATCAATTCACAAACTTGAGAAACATTATGCACTCAAGAATTGGGTGGTCAGGTTCAAAGATGTAAGCAAAGCATACACAAAGGTGGAACTAAACTTATGAACCAGCAAACATCAATTTCTACAAATATATTTGCTTATGATTATACAAAGTAGTTGCTTTTCAATAAGAGCCAGAAACGACTAAGAAATATCAATTTCTACCAAAAATTGCTTTTCGAATTTACTTGCCCGGTTATGACTGGCACTCTATAAGAGAGCCAATTCGTGCCAATGAATTTGACCTAAATGCAGCTAAGCTCTGGGAAAGTGCAGCTCCTCATTTTTGTTTCAGCCACTTTAGCAATCCTTCCCTGTGCCTTCAAACCCTCTTCACCTCTCACTCAACTCAATCACAACCCACAAACAAACTTCAACCTTTAATCATGTGAACACCTATAAGTACGACAAACAAATGCTTAATAGCTTTCATAGCTAAAAAGTTTCACAATTACCATATGCCACCCTAGACCATAAATAAATGAGCAAACAAAGTGAACATTAACCCAACCAACCAAAATGATAATCAACAAACTTTGCACCACAAAGGTACTAGAAAACTCCACGCTGTGCAAGTGGACCATTACTCCATTGCTCCGGCGGGCATTAAGTTTCCATTGATCTGAGAAGAGTCGAGCGTTTCTTTTCAAAAAGAAAACCCTGCACTGGGCTCTGTCAAATGTGAACATATTCACCTTCTTACCTCGAGATTCAAAACACCTGGGGAGGATTTGAGGTTAATGACTCAGTAGGTGGCTCGGTGATTAGCACCATCCCAGGAACTGAAATCACCGTGACATATTACTTTCATTTGTGATAGTCATTGCATGAATCATCTTCCATAGGCCAGATGCAGTGAACTCCGCCTTTAAGTTGCGGAGAAAGATTTGCATGCCCATCAATCGTCTCATCATGAAAATGCCGGAGTGCTCACGCGGTTGCCCTACGTGGCGACGTAGAAAGTATGCCCCGACAGGCGACTACTTCTGAATGATTTGTAACTTACTTCTTGTTGAATGCGTTCAACTCAACCCCCACCAAAGAGCAAGTGAAGTACTGAGATAAACAACAAACACAGCTGATTCGACGTGAATGAAGACGGAACTACACTCGACATTGGAGAATTGCTCAGAGACGAAGGGGGTGGAAACTGACCTGGATCTACAATTTGGACTTCAAAGATATCACTGGACACGAAACTTCAGCAAATCGCCTGATGATTGACTTGGGACCGTGAAGGATGACTAAACAACGGTGGGGGTGCCCTCTCTACTCTGCTAGCTGGAAGAGAAGCATGCGGCAACGGTGGTGGCGGCGCAGGAGGAGGAGGTTCGGAGATGAGGGACAATGTCACACCTTGAACCTCGAGCACACGCACATCCCTCTGCGGTTGATGCAAATGCGACGTTCCCAGGACGCGTCGCCGACCCATTCATTTTAAATGCACATGTGGAAGCGAAACAAATACCCCTGACAACAAATAGCATGTGATATGAAAGCATGGCACATTTCACAAAAGCCAACATTTATAAACAACAGGTTTAGATACAAAAAGAGTCTGGTCAAAAGTCTACAAGAAGGTTGGCTCTCAAAAAGGAATTGTCCTACGACATTCTAGTTGGACAAAAAACGTCAATTCTTCTGACTCCACCTCCACAGACTCCGGGGCTTCGGTCCTCCATGACTACCTTCTAAGGACTTGAAAATGGTTATACAATAACCAGTGAGACAATGTCTCAGCAAGTCCACCCCCCTAAACCCTTATTAGGAAGGAAATACGCGCTCTAGCCACATAACCACACAATTTGAATAGAGGACTTACCTCGCCTCAGTTCCTTCCTATGCATCAGCATAGTTCATATCACAAATGCATATAATTCATGCACATAACAATTGAAACGCCTCAACAACTCAATAAATCACAGGGGCCTCGATTATAAGGCCAAACCATTATGACACGTCCCATATCATGCCACACAGTTTTGTCTCATAATCAGGCGCATCAAACTCAGACAATCATGCGTTTCAATTGTTAATTAAGCCACTCAAGGCATAACCGACTCCCATGTTCGGTTGTCTACTGGCGTAGCTAGACATTGTCTCTTTCCCATTGAGCACAGCTGCGTCTCATTGACAGCTTTCCCGAAGGAGCATAGGTCCAGAATCTACTACGACCCATTACCCTAATGCATGGGTAACCTAAAAGTGAGATTTAGTAACGTTTGGCGTAAATGCTAGGATGGGTTCTCTTTAGCCAACACACGATGATTGAATCCGGCTTAGGATACTATGCATTGCACTTAAATGTCTCAATTAAAATAGTGATCTTGGCCTATTTTCTTTGTATTAAAAACATCCAAGAAAATAGACGTGTGTGGGTACACGGTCAATTCGAACCATAAAAAGTGATATCTCTCATTTTTCAAACCCCACTATTTGATATAGTATCTAAAAATCCATTTTCGGTGTCAAAACCCGACACTCGAGATCTTCTGAATAAATACCATAATTTTCACAACCATCACTCAATTTGCACAATCCAACCATCAAATGCATAATCTGAACACACCACAATAGTCAGCATAAAATTCCGGTCACCGGCTATCCCAGTCTAATTTTAGAAAATAATAAATAATTAAATATATTCTGAAATTAAATAAATAATATATTATATTAATTTAATTTAATAAAATAATATTTATAATTTCGAAATAATTAATTAATTTAAAATAATTAATTAAGGCCTAATCAAGATTACACTAATCTAATCACCTAATTAGCCTTAATTAATTATCCACTAAACTAATCAAGCCACTTAATCTAATTAACAATTAACTAAACTAATCTATCCACCTAAACATACTTAGCTTAATCTAAACACTAACCTCCTAAGCAAGGTTTAGTGAGTAAACTCATTGGTTTAGCGTTCCGGTGAGTCCACGGCGACGGCGACGTCGACGAGCGACAAACCTCCAAGCGGTGACACCAACCAAAGCCGGGAAGGGCTTGAAAACGGGCCACGAAGTCCAAGACCCTTGCTGGAACTTCTGCTTCTATTTGTTGAACCGGGAAGGAAAATCAGCGGTTGAATGGCGAGGAAACGGGCTGATCGAAGCTCCAACAAGCGGGTGGTTGGCAACCGGTAGCTCCCGGGGGTCAAGGGGGACTTGCTGGTGGTTGGTACGGGCAAAGGAAGGGTCGGAATGGGAGAAAAACGAAGAAAAACGTGAAACAGTGCAGGTGGGCAGCAGATCGGCAGACCGGCAATTGACGGCTTCTCGCCGACGGACGAGACGGCCGGCGAGTCGTTCTGGCGAACAACGAAGTGCCCCTGAACGGTTTGGATGTGATGGTCATGGTGGTGGGTGGAGCGAGAGCTAATTCGTTCGGGAAGACAACTTTTAACTTGAGTTTTTGGCGAAAGGTCAGCTGGAGTAGAAATTGACAGAAGGAGAAAATAAAGGAGGAAAAGAGGTCAGGTGGCTTTGCGGGTGTGCGACCGGCTAGGGGGAGGCTGTGCTCGGTTCCTTTGGTTTTCTAAGCTTCCAAGGCATACCAACAATGGAGAAAGGAGGGAGAAAGAGGAAGAAGAAGGTGGCTGCTGAAGAGGGTCCACCAAATGGCCTCCAAAGTCTTCAACCTTAGCTCATTCACTCATCACAAGCCGCCACCATGTCAGCCCTTGTCCTCAACCACTTCTCTCTCCTCAAGCTTCCCCAAGAAGCCTCCTACCATGGCTGAAATGTTGCTCCCCCCTTGGCTACGAATTTTGTGACTTTGCCCTTCAATTTCTTCAATTCCATTAAATCCTCTTTCAATTCAATCCAACTTGAAGCCTACAAATTCATCCAATATGTCCACACTTAAATCCACATTTTTCCTTGCCCATAGAACCAACTTGCATCCCAAAAATGCGACCAAAAGCAGGCCGACGAATTTCCCGATCCAAAACGACCTAACTTTGATTTTTCACCGAAAATCTCGGTTTGCAGAAAATCCTTATGAGGATGAGTCGACGTTCCTAAAATGATTTATGACATGACAGAACTTCCAATTTCTGAAATCGGGTTCAATTTCTCGGTTAATGTCAATCTGGCACGATTTTAGTGCGTCCTAATCTACAGGGTAGCTTTCGGGAATTTTTAGTGCATTTGCCCTGTGGTTGATTATTTTCAAGCCACAAAGTGCATCTTCGACACATGGGCGACTCTAGGTTGTTATGGAAATCTTGAGGTTTCAAATACGGACACAAGGTACAGAAAAGACAGAAAAATTGGTCTAGTGCCGTTCGACGAGAATTTTACAATTAGGTGGAATCACCAACATTTAATCACATACCTTTGTCGAATTGACCTATCTCCGGTCTCTGATCAATTTTGACCGTGTCGTAATGACTCTTGCAGATTAGCATGGTCGAGCAGTTGATTCTCGGTCGAATTCTCAAGTCTATTGCATTAAAATCCCTCAACGGCTTCACCTGACAAACTAGTTATCTCGTGAGGGCCCCTCTAAGAGAATAAGGCCATAGGCGCGTCGATGAAAAACTCATTTCATCTCATCGAAATCAAACTTGAAAATCAGGATGTCACAACTCTTCCCCTCTTATAAAAATTTCGTCCTCGAAATTTAAACCTATACACCTTTAAACAAAAATGTGGGGGTACAGTCGTCTCATCAACTCTTTACTTTCCCAGGTTGCTCCTTCAGTATTGTGGTGTTGCCAGACCACTTTGACCAACGGGATGGTCTTGGTTCGCAGAACCTGTTCCTTACGATCCATAATCTGAACCGGGTTTTCTACGTACGACACTTTGTCATCCACGTCCAATTCCTCAAAATTAAGCACGTGGGTTGGGTCAGGCTCATACTTCCTCAACATCGACACGTGAAAGATGTCATGCACTTGCGCCAATCTCGGCGGTAATGCAAGACGATACGCTAGGATGCCGATTCTTTCAAGAATCTTAAAGGGACCTACGTACCTCGGACTCAGCTTTCCCTTCTTGCCAAAGTGCAAAGTACCCATCATCGGTGACACCTTTAGAAAAACGTAATCACCAACTTGGAATTCCAAAGGCCTTTGACGCTTTATTGGCGTAACTTTTCTAACAACTCTGAGTGGTCCTTAATCTGTCTCTGATAACGGCAATTGCATCCACTGACCGTTGGACCAACTCTGGACCTGTGATCTTTCTTTCTCTAAACTCATCTCAACAAACTAAAGTTCTATACACTCCGCTCTGTCCTACTTCAAAAGGAACCATCTAACTGTTCTGTTGAAACTAGGAATCCTCAGGTCTTGATCTGATATAAGTTCGTCACTGGCACTCCATGCAGACGAACTATCTGATGCACAAACACTTTCGCATACCTATTCAAATCAAGATTCTTCCGTACATCGATGAAGTGAGCCGACTTCATTAGTCTGTCGACCACTACCCAAATGGAATCATTTCCTCTCTGACTCATTGGTAAGCTAGTCACAAAGTCCATTGTGATGTGTTCCCATTTCCACTCGGGAATCTCGAGAGGTTGTAGAAGTCCTCCCGACTTACAGTGTTGTGCCTTCACTTGCTGACATGTCAGATACGTGGCGACATGCTTGGCGATATCCGCCTTCATACCTAACCACCAATAATGTTGACGCAAATTCTGATACTTCTTCGTACTGCCAGGATGAATGCTGTAACTACTACGATGAGCTCCTGATAAGATCTCTTCTTTAAGCGCTGCATTGTCAAGTACACACAATCGTCCTCAGAACCTTAGTGTTCCATCTTTAGAAATCTAAAAGTCAGCCTTCCTCTTCTCGGTATCCTCTTGCAGGATCTTTTGAACATCCGGATCTATCGGTTAAAGCGTCTTGATTCTGATATGTACTTCCGGTTCAATTCTGAGGGTTGCCATAAGATTTGGAAGGTGGCCTACCTCAAACTTGAAAACCGAATCTCGAGCTTTTTCGAGTAAATTCCACTCCTTGACCAGCATATGCGCAATTGAAGATTTCCGACTCAGCGCATCGGCAATCATAGTCCTTCAAGAGTTCCATCCAGTGACGCTGTCTCATATTCAACTCCTTCTGAGAGAATAGATACTTGAGACTTTGATGGCTGGTGAAGATCTGGAATCTTTCTCCGCACAAATAGTGTCTCCAAATCTTCAGAGCGAAAATAATCGCTGCGAGTTCTAAGTCATGCATTGGGTAATTCAACTCGTGAGGTTTCAACTGACGAGACACGAATACAACAACCTTGCCATGCTGCATTAGCACGCAACCCAGTCCTCTAAATGACGCATCACTATAGATCTCGTATCCTCCAGGACTAGATGGAATGGTCAGCATAGGTGCAGTAGTCAGCTTTTGCTTAAGCTCTTGGAAACTACACTCGCACTTATCTATCCACACAAATTTCTCTTCCTTCTTCAGTAGTCGAGTCAACGGTGAAGCTAATGCTAAAAACCCTTCCACAAACCGTTTGTAATACTTTGTTAAACCTAGAAAACTTCTAATCTTTGTCATTGTACTCGGTCTTGGTCAGTTAATCACTACTTCAATCTTAGCAGGGTCCATGGAGATTCCTTCTCCTGAAATTACGTGACCTAGGAAAGCAACACGAGTCACCCAAAACTCGCACTTGCTAAACTTAGCATATAACTCATGATTCCGTAGAATCTATAACACTATCCTTAAGTGCTTTTCATGTTCTTCAGGATTACCAGAGTACACCAGGATGTCGTCGATGAAAACAATCACAAATTGATCCGGGTACTCCTTGAACACAGTTCATTAGAACCATGAAAGTAGCTGGGGCGTTCGTTAGACCAAACAGCATTATAGTGAACTCATAATGGCCGTATTGAGTACAAAATGTTGACTTCGTATGTCTTCTTTTCCGATCCTCAACTGATGATATCTAGTCCTCAAGTCGATCTTTGAAAATATCGACACTCCTTGTAACTGGTCAATCAAGTCGTTGATCCTCGGGAGTGGATACTTGTTCTTGATCATCACCAGATTAAGTTGTCGATAGTCAATGCAAAGACGCAACGAACCATCTTTCTTCTTCATGAATAGAACTGGTGCTCCCCAAGGTGATACACTGGGACGTATGAATCCCTTATCCAACAATTCCTACATCTGCACCTTCAGTTCTTTCAGCTCTAACAAAGCCATCCGGTAAGGAGCCTTAGAGATTGGCTTTGTTCCGGGGGCTAACTCAACCACGAACTTTATCTCCCTCTCTAGTGGCAAACTTGACAATTCCTTTGGAAATATGTCTGGAAACTCTTACACTACTACAATGTCCTCGATCTTAAGCTCTTCAATTATCATGTCCACAATAGTCACCAAGTAACCTTGGCAACCCCTGTTTAACAAACGGGTTGCCTCTAGCAACGAAATTAAAAAGGAATCGAGGGTCCTCCTCAACTTTCGATAAATTCGAACTTTTATCTGTCAACGGATCCAACTATATTATATTATGACAACAAGTCATTACACATAAGCAAGCTAGTCAAGTACAACTCTAGCCACGATTCTCCTTTCTACAACTTCGTTACAACAACTGAGGTTTTATAAACTTAATCAAAATTCTACTGTGCTACTCTAATAAAAATCACCCCAAAAACATTCTTCCTCTAGTGGGTGCACGCTTCAATTCATTCCTATCTCCTTCGCCATCCTAGTGGCGTCCTAGTTGCAGTAATGGTGTTTATGCTCTCTTAAACCTACACGGACAGTTCCTCACCTGATGGCCGTGCTGGTCACATCCAAAGCACACTCCCATTAAACCTGGACACTGGGTTGGTCCATGCTTCCAGCTACAAACTCGGCACCTATCTTTGGTGAGTCCTCAGCCTCCTGTCGGGTGATAGCACGTACCCTTTCTTGCACCGGAGGTCTAATCCAAATATCCCACTATGTGTCTTGTGGTGCATTCTCTCTATTATGTTCCATCAATGGCAGCGACAGAAGCAACTGTGGTTCCATCAACCTGTGCGGACAATCTTTGACCAGGTGGCCATGTTGGCGACACCCGTAACAAATTCTTGTCCTAGGAAACACGAGGCCGATTCATGTCTTTTTCTACAAACATGACACACGTCGCTCGAGTTGGGTGTTGGCTTTCCAATCCTGCTCTTTTGGTTGGGTGGAATGGGGCACATTTCTTCTGACATCGGCCTTTTCCCCAATCGATTTCCATCTCTACCTAAATTGAACCTTGACTCAGATACAGTAGCTTGTTCCCCGATTACAACTCCAGTTTGGGCCTCAGCAGGTGCGGCAACAATGGCGGTTACGACATTGGCAGCGGTAGTGACAACGGCAGCTTGATCTTGTGCTTGCTAGCCCAAAAATGCCTCCAAAGTCTCTAGCGCTTGAACGATCTCATTGAACCTACGATCACTCGGTGCTGCTACACTCTCAGTACCGGCCTGTGGTGGTACTCTCATACTCGCGCTGGCCTGAGCCTGCGCTCTACCTCGGGTACCGACTCTTGTCGGTGTCCTACCTCGAGTTGCAGGTCCTATCAACCTCCTCCAAGGAGTTCTCTGCTCCCAGTCACTCATGCTACAGGTTTTTTACAGACACCTATTTTCCAATTCCAATACTACATTAGAATTTGAGTGACCACCAAACAAGTTATCAATCAGCTATCACTCACAAGCATTAGCATCTTAAAATGGCATTTCTTACTAACTATCCCATGACTTCTCACACCTTATCACTCCAACTACTAACCCGCTTTGATATCACTTAAATGGGGATGTCACGCCCCGAACCTCGAGCGTGCGCACATCCCTCTGCGGTTGATACAAATGTGACGTTCCCAGGACGTGTCGCCAACCCATTCATTGTAAATGCACATGCAAAAGCGAAACAAATACCCCTGACAACAAACATCATGGGATATGAAAGCAGGGCACATTTCACAAAAGCCAACTTTTATAAACAATGGGTTTAGATATAAAAAGAGTTTGGTCAAAAGTCTACAAGAAGGTTGGCTTTCAAAAAGGAATTGTCCTACGACATACTAGTCGGACATAAATGCCAATTTTTCTGACTCCACCTCCACAGACTCTGGGGCTTCGGTCCTCCACGACCACCTTCTAAGGACCTAAAAATGGTTATACAATAACCAATGAGACAATATCTCAACAAGTCCACCCCCTAAACCCTAATTATGAAGGAAATACGTCTTAGGGCGCTTTAGCCACACAATTTGAATAGATGACTTACCTCGCCTCAGTTCCTTCCTGTGCGTCAGCATTGTTCATATCCCAAATGCATATAATTCATGTACATAACAATTGAAATGCCTTAACAACTCAATAAATCACAGAGGTCCCGATTATAATGCCAAATCGTTATGACACATCCCATACCATACCATACAGTTTTGTCTCATAATCAGGCGCATCAAACTCAGACAATCATGCATTCCAATTGTTAATTAAGCCACTCAAGGCACAACTGATTCTCATGTTCGGCTATCTACTAGCGTAGCCAGGCATCATCTCTTCCCCATTGAGCACGGCTGCGTCTCATAGATGGCTTTCTCGAAGGAGCATAGGTCTAGAATCTACTGCGACCCGCTACCCTAATGCATGGGTAACCCGAAAAGTGGGATTTAGTAACGTCTGACGTAAATGCTAGGATGGGTTCTCTTTAGTCAACACACGATTATTCAATCTCGGCTTAGGACACTGTGCATTACACTCAAATGTCTCAATCAAAATAATGATCCTAGCCTATTTTCTTTGTATTAAAAACATCCCAGAAAATAGACGTGTGTGGGTACACGGTCAATTCGAATCATAAAAAGTGATATCTCTCATTTTTCAAACCCCACTATTTAATATAGTATCTAAAAATCTATTTTCGGTGTCAAAACCCGACACTCAGGATTTTTTGAATAAATACCATAATTTTCACAACCATCACTCAATTTGCACAATCCAAGCATCAAATGCATAATCTGAACATACCACAGCAGTCAGTACGAAAATCCAGTCATTGGCTATCCCAGTCTAATTTCCGAAAAATAATAAATAATTAAATATATTCCGAAATTAATTAAGGCATAATCAAGATTACACTGATCTAATAACCTAATTAGCCTTAATTAATTATCCACTAAACTAATCGAGCCACTTAATCTAATTAATAATTAACTAAGCTAATCTATCCACCTAAACATACTTAGCTTAATCTAAACATCCCTTAAGCATAATTAACCTCTTAAGCAAGGTTTAGTGAGTAAACTCACCGATTTAGCGTTCCGATGAGTTCACGGTGATGGCGACGCCGAGGCGAGCGACAAACCTCCAAGTGGTGACACCAACCAAGGTCGGGAAGGGCTTGAAAATGGGCCACAAAGTCCAAGACCCTTGCTGGAACTTCTGCTTCTGTTTGACGAACCGGGAAGGAAAATCAGTGGCTGAACAGTAAGGAAACGGGCCGATCGGAGCTCCAACGAGCGGGTGGTCAAAAACCGGCAGCTCTTGGGGGTCAAGGGGGACTTGCTAGTGGTTGGTACGGGCAAAGGAAGCGTCGGAATGGGAGAAAAAGAAGAAAAACGCGAAATAGTGCAGGCGGGCAGAAGACCGGCGGATCGGCGACTGGTGGCTTCTCGCTGACGGATAGGACGGCTGGCGAGTCGTTCCAGCGAACGACGAAGTGCCCCTGAACAGTCTGGATGTGCTGGTCACAATGGTGGGTGGAGCGAGAGCTAATTCGTCTGGGAAGACAACTTTTAACTTGAGTTTTTGGCGAAAGGTCAGCTGGAGCAGAAACTGGTAGAAGGAGAAAACAGAGGAGGGAAAGAGGTTCGGTGGCTTTGCGAGTGTGCGACCGGCTAGGGGGAGGCTGTGCTCAGTTCCTCTGGTTTTCTAAGTTTCCAAGGCACACCAACAATGGAGAAAGGAGGGAGAAAGAGGAAGAAGAAGGTGGCTATTGAAGAGGGTCCACCAAATGGCCTCCAAAGTCTTCAACCTTAGCCTCATTCACTCACCACAAGCCCCCACCATGTCAGCCATTGTCCTCAGCCACTTTTCTCTCCTCAAGCTTCCCCAAGAAGCCTCCTACCATGGCTGAAATGTTGCTCCCCCCAATGACTACGAATTTTGTGACTTTGCCCTTCAATTTCTTCAATTCCATTGTATCCTCTTTCAATTCAATCCAACTTGAAGCCCACAAATTCATCTAATGTGTCCACACTTAAATCCACATTTTTCCTTGCCCATAGAACCAACTTGCATCCCAAAAATGCGACCAAAAGCGGGCCTACGAATTTCCCGATCCAAAATCGCCTAACTTTGATTTTTCGCCGAAAATCTCGGTTTGCAGAAAAATTTTCTGAGGATGAGTCGACGTTCCTAAAATGATTTGTGACATGGCAGAACTTCCAATTTCTGAAATCGGGTTCAATTTCTTGGTTAATTTCAATCTGGCGCGATTTTAGTGCGTCCTAATCTATAGGGTAACTTTCGGGAATTTTTAGTGTATGTGACCAGTGGTTGATTATTTTCAAGCCACAACGTGTATCTTTGACACATGGGTGACTCTCAGTTGTCGTGGAAATATCGAGGTTTCAAATATGGACACAGGGTACAGAAAAGACAGAAAAATCGGTCTAGTGCCGTTCGATGAGAATTTTGCAATTAGGTGGAATCACCCACACTTAATCACATACCTCTGTCGAATCAACCTATCTCCAGTCTCTGATCGATTTTGACCGTGCTGTAATGACCCTTATAGATTAGCATGATCGAGCAGTTGATTCCTAGTCGAATTCTTAAATTTATTGCGTTAAAATCCCTTAACAACTTTACTTGATAGACTAGTTATCTCGTGAGGGGCCCTCTCAGAGAATAAGGCCATAGGTGCATCGATGAAAAGCTCATTTCATCTCATCAAAATCAGACTTGGAAATTAGGATGTTACAGACGAGATGAAGAAGCTCCGGAGAATTGGATGAGAGAAAGACTCATGGGAGAAAGATGGAGAAGCTCTGAAGAAAAGGTGAGAGGAAGGAGGAGGAGACGAGGATGAGAGGCTGGGGAGAAAATGATTTTCCTTTTTGAGAAATGGACATGATTTTTCCCAATTTTAAGAAGGTGTTTTTTTTTTTTAATTGGATAATATTTTCTTTGATCATTCATTTTTCACGGCCCAAACACAAAAAATTATGGAAAATATTCTGTGAAACAAATATAGCCTTAAGTAAAAGAGAAAAAAACCATAAAAGATCCTAAACAATGCGCATCGATGATACATTCATCCTGAACTCTATACTCATTATGACACATTTACTCTAAGCTTTTTATGATATAAAAAAATATAACTTGTACATATATGATACATTTACTCTAAACTTTTCTCTTTTCCCTAGTGTTCGGTCACTGCCAAAATCATTGGTTCTGGTTCACCAAATAAAGATATTATTAACAAAATTCATGTGTCAACATTAGTTACTAGAGCCAAAACTTTAGAAAGAAATTGCTTGTCTTGACTTACCCAATTTAAAGCTCAGATCTAGTGGATCTAGATGGCTAGGTGAATCACTAGACACATAATCAGGTCTAGGTAAAAAGTCTTATAAAGCAATCCAAGGTCCAATCATGACTATTGTCCCGACTCGTTAACGAATGAAGATTCTTCAGCTATTGCTAAGTTTGACCTGAGTACAAGTGATTCGAGGATTAGATGGAGTCAAAATGAGATTGATTATGCTTTACTTGAATTGCTCAAGGGCTCCCTAGCCTAATTTGGCCTTGATATTTTAACCCGAATTGGCCCCAAACTTCCTAATAAGTTATTTTTAATAACTTATAAAGCTTAATTTAACTAGTTCAAATATGTTCTATGTTAAATACGCGAATGAGTTTCCATATGACAAAGAAAAATCATGTCAGTTGTAGTTTTCGTTTTATGATGAAATTTGAGGTAGAGCTTAAGTTTCATGATAAAAATTAATAATCGAGTCATGTCTAGATAGGGTGGTATTGAGACATATAATACTTATCGAGTTAAGCTCAAGCTGGAAGTTGAGAAATAAAGTTTAACATAGGAAAATGAAACCTCAACTTCAAGTCAAGTTTGATTATACATTAAGTCAAATCAATTTATTTCATTCGTACATTTGGTTTGTTCTAAGGACCTCTAATTCAAACCTCAAAGAGTGATTTTTGTTCCATGCTTATAAAAAATAATGATCTCATACGTCCAAATTAGTCATCGCATTACAAGTATAATATTTTTGGGAAAAAGAAAAGTACGTAGCACTTAATACCCAATAATTAGCTTTCAAAGACGAGAATGTCTTCCTATGGAAACATCTAAAGTTTTCTTGGCCCTTTCCAATTGGCCTTTTTGCGAAGAAGTGTGCTAGTTCCGTTCTTGACTTGAACCGTCATAATGTATATGTGTTGAATATGATAAGATAACTTCAAATTGCTTATATCTTATATCGTGTTAGAAAAAATATTGAATATAACAATGATCAGATCATATCCAATTCCAACGATCATCGCAATTGTGATGGTAGTCCCATTTTGTTTTTAATCTTTTTCTTTTCTCTTATCTAATTCGGATCAATCCCATATCTTAGGCCTAGTGAAGTTATCGCGAATATCATCCCCACTTATCCAGGTTCATCCCATCTAAAGATGTCGCCAAAGCATAGATATGATGAAATTTATCCTATCTGGCGTCTTATCTGGTCTACCGAAATCAGTGCTCAACGGGCTAACTCTCACTTGGGCAGAAAAATGGGCCGGACGAATTGCTTGGCCCAAATCAGGCCGAACCGATCGAGCCCATTACAAAAGCACGACTGCAAATTCGGCTTGTCATCTTGTCGGCAACGTTTTCCCATCAACTCTGCTACTGTTTCCAGATCGCGATCGAGGCCGAAAGCTTGGGAGAAGCGACTGCCGAACCGGCGAATGATCTCCCGCGTGAATCTCCACTCTCTCTTCTCCATCTCGTAAGCTCGAGCTGAACACACCTTCTGGCAGCCATGGCGCTCAACCTACACCATAGGCAAACAAGTATGTCGGCGACCGAGCTCTGCTCCTTTTCCATCGGTAGGTGTTTGTGCTCGATTGATTGATTCGGCAGTGAAAGTGATGCTCCGAATGAGATTAGTGAAAATGGAGAGATTCGGGGACTTCTGGAGCAGTAATCCGTGTAATGTCGCAGCTAGGGGTGAGCAGCGGTCTAGGGTCGACCCTGGACCGATCCTGGACTGGCCCAACCCTGCCGGTCCTGGTCCAGTTCCCAAGGGGACTGGGTCGGTCCTTGGTCCTGAAATTCCAGGACCAACACTGTGCGCGTTGGTCCTCGGTCCTAAGAGTTTTGGGTCGGTCCAACCCTGAACCAACCCTGTATATTATATTATATTATTTATAATTCTTTTATATATTCAAACCTAAGTAAAATTGCTATTACATTATCTTATATTGAGATGTTCTATCAATAACACTAATAGTAATTTCAATTTAAAACTTTTGTTGAGTATTAATTATGTGTCGTTTGTTTTGTTTTCAGGTGTTTAGAAGTTCAAGTGAATTAACAAGATGTGAAGTTATATATTCATGGTTTATATTAAGTATTTTGAACTTTTTATGGTTTAATTGTATTTTACTAATGAATTTTAGCTACACTTTGCTTTTCAATTTGTGTCAAATGGTAGAAGTTTTTGAAGAGTAGAGTAGTACTGCAATTGCTACGGTGATTTGCTAGTCAAGCGGTGTGAAGCTCATTTTTTGGTTGAGTGGACTCTACATGATCAAATGCTAGTCAAGTGGCGTGAAGCTTTCGACCAAAAAAAAAACAAAAGTGGTGTGTAGCTCATTTTTTGGTTAAGTGGACTCTGCATGATCAAATGCAGGAAAACACTTTTGCATATGGTGTTATGAATATTAAAGATAGATGATTACAAGAACTTTCCATCTTGTCCCATATCTCGATGAGCGGTTAGCAGGTACAAAATTTCTATTATTGTGTCATCTTAAATTTGCTAAATATGTATTGGTATTTATAATTTAGTTGCACAATGTCGCATTGTCGATGGATGTATAATTTGAATTTGTAGGTTTGCTTTTTTAGGGAGTATAAAAAATAAGACGAAAAAATTATCGATCGATCGGGTTGACCACGAAAACCGGACCGAACCCATTGGGTCGGTCCGGTCCTTGGTCCTAGGCTCAATAGGGTCGGTCCTCGGTCCTAAAAATTGAGGACCGACACTGTACGAGTTGGTCCTAGGGTTAGGGGGTGGCCCGGACCAACCCGGACCATGCTCACCCCTAGTCGCAGCACTCATTTCGCCGAATCCGATTTGCTAAGTTTTGCTGTGCGTGCTTTGCCTGTTTTCGTTTGTTAAAGTGAGGACCGGGGATGTTTGTGATTAGGCGGAATTCTCGTTTTTTGTTCGTGTGTTTTGGTCTGATATGTGGATAGATTCTGGAGTGGGAACTGAGGAGTCTTAATCGTTAATCTTGCAAAATGGATTGTAATTTGGTCTCTTGTTGTTTTTTGCGTTTTCCACAGGGCAAATCTGATTCATAATATTTTTTTGCATGCATAGAATGTATAATCCGAATGCTGAACCTGAACCAACCTGTGAATTCATCCGGGATTGCGAATGAGGAAGTGTATAAGATCTTGATCTACGACAAGTTTTGCCAAAACATACTCTCCCCGTTGATCTAGGTGAAGGATCTTAGGAAGCATGGCATGACCCTCTCTTTCCTCATCGATAAGGACAGGAAGCCGAGGCGTTTGGTTCAACATTTTGAAAGCTCATTGGGAAAATGTAAAACAGTTTAGCCTAAAGGACTTTAGGCAAATAGAAAGGCCGTTTGGTAAACTATGTTTTGAGAAACAACTTGGAGAGAAATGTCGTTTGGTAGAAAACACATTTGAAAAGCTCTTTGGGTGATTAATATTAGTTTTTTCTTAATTTTATTTGTTTAAAATTGAAAAAAAAAATAATGTATGCAACTTTTTAAATATAAATTTTGAGAATAATACTAAAAAAATTAAATAAATATATATTTTTATAAAAGACCAAACCCTTCATCGGAATTTTTTATTTTTATTTGCTTAAAATTGAAAAAAAAAATGATGCATGTGACTTTTTAAATATAAATTTTAACAATAATGCTAAAAGAAATCAAATACATATATATAATTTTTAAAAAAAAGACCAAACCCTCATTGAAATTTTTTAACTTTATTTGTTTAAAATTGAGAAAAATAATGTATGCACTTTTTAAAGATAAATTTGAAAATTTTAAATATAAATTTTGACAGAAAAAATAATGTTAAAAAAATCTAATACATATATATATATATATAATATAATTTTTTAAGAAAATAACCAAATCCTTCATCAAATTTTTTTAATTTTTATTTGTTTAAAATGGAAAAAATAATGTATGCAATTTTATAAATATAAATTTGAAAATAATGCTAAAAAATTATGATTTTTTTTTAAAAAAAAAGACCAAACTCTTTGTTGGAATTTTTTAATTTTTATTTGTTTAAAATTGAAAAAATAATGTATGCAACTTTTTAAATATAAATTTTGACAAAAATGCTAAAAAAATCAAATATATAAATAATTTTTAAAAAAGACCAAAATATATTTAATTTTTTTAGCATTTATATATATTTGATTTTTTTGACATTATTTTGGCATTTTAAAAATAATAATGAGGGCAAAATCAGAAATTTGAAAAATGTGTGAGGATAGTTTTGGAAGAAAAAAAAGTTTCAACATTTGCTCAAAGCTAGTCTTTATTAGTATTGGGTTTCAGCTTTCCTAATGTTAGTTTTCACTTGGAAGCTACTTCAAAATGGTTTTCGAATGGCCCAACATTTCCCCAAAAGGCTTTGGAGGCTGAAAACCCAATGGGAATGCTAAACCAAACTGTAACCGTGGTGTATTTTGTCCAAGCGAGTCAAGTTAATATCTAGAGGATCGTCGCCGATGCTTCTCGCTCTTTATATGATAGTTTCCACCTCAACTTCTCGTCTTCGATTCCATGCCCGCTTTTGGAGGATTTGGCTTTTGGGACGTTGAATTCGAATTCATTAGATCAGATTCAAAGGTTCATGATCAACACCTGGAGTTTGTGACGTTGGAGGATGACTTGTTTTCTTTGGCCCATAAGTCATGTTATGTTTAGTTGAATGACCCATTGGCAGGGGATCGAGAGATTGAAGAGATTGTGGAGAGGATTGTTAGTGGGCTGTTCTGTGTTATGGCCACACTTGCAGTGGTTCCCTTAAATAGGTGCCCTCGTGGTGGACCTCTTGAGATGGTTGCCATGGCTCTTGATCAGAGGCCGATGGATCACTTGTTGTCGAAGAACAATTTATTTACTGAGGGTGGAGGTTTTGTTAGCTCGTTTCAGCGTCCAATTTTATGTTTATTTGATAAGAACTTTCAATTGTCAGTAGGGATACAGCATGATTTTAGGTACAGGCCACTTGTTCACGATGTCCTCGGGTTGAGGCTTAACAGATTGAATGTTCAAGGTGAGAAGGGCAGGATGAAGTCATTTGAGTTGGATGGTTCGAATCCATTTTGGGTGACCAATGGTTCACTGGAATTTCCTGAAGTTGCAGTTGAAATTGAGAACCAGCTAAACAAGTACAAGAAGGATGTGGATGAGGTAAATAAAAGAACTGGTGGAAGTGGAGGTGCTGAATTCAATGGAACCGATTTGATCGGAAACGCGAAGCATTTGATGAATGCTGTCAATTCCTTGCCTGAACTAACAGAGAGAAAGCAGGTGATTGATAAGCACACAAACATTGCGACAGTGTTGCTTGGTGAGATCAAGAAGAGATCTATGGATTCTTATGCTAAAAAAGAGAATGACATGATGGTTAGAGGAGGAGTTGATCGAGCTGAATTGCTGGCTATGCTCAAAAGGAAAGGAACAAAGATGGATAAGCTGCTATTTGCAATCTCTATCTTATTTCCTCAGAAACTATTAATCAGTTGGAAGTCGAATCAGTTGAAGCAGCACTGAAGGAATCAAAGGTTGATATACTGCATTTCAATATGTAAAGAAGATCAAGTCACTAAATGTTTCCTTGGCGTTAGCAAATTCTGTTAGGAGAAGCAACATTGTTGATTGGGCTGAGAAACTGTATGGGCAGTCTATAAGTTAAGCTATTGTAGGAGTGAAGAATCTGTTGTCTAGTGACCGGCAGCTGGTGATGACGAGAACTGTGGAGGCCTTGATGGAGGGGAAACCGACTCCGGAAAATGACTCTTACCTTTTGCTTGATCCTCGTGCTCCGAAATCCAGTGCTGGGACAAGTGGCAGCCATATAAGGAGGCTATTGTTTTCATGATTGGTGGTGGCAACTATGTGGAGTATGGAAGCTTGCAAGAACTTGCAAAATGCCAGCAACCTGTCAAGCATGTAATTTATGGAACGACGGAGATTCTCACTAGAGTGGAATTTGTTGAGCAACTTACGGTTTTAGGACAGAAGATGGGATTGGGCAGCGTGGGTGCTCCTTCTAGGTCCCATTGATACAGGTTTGGTCATTATCCATATCTTTTCTCCTTTATTTTGTTGTTTATTTTGTTTATTTTTTGGGTGGGGGAGTTGATCTCGTGCATGTTCCACATTTGCCTTAGGAACATTAGGATAATTTTCGGATCTAGAACTTCTATTTTTCTGTGATGCTGATGCTTGCTGGTTATAGTCGAAACAATTTAAACTGGGAATTGCCCACTTTCCTTTTGAGTTTCCATGGATTATTTGTCAACACTTGATAGTGGTGTTATAAAAGACCTGAGCTATCCATGCAAGCCAGAGTTCACCCACTGATTTAAAACACTCTGCTTCCACCTATTGGTAGGCTAATAGTATCTTTAACAAGCTAGAGCCTCGGTCTTGCCCAAAAGCCAGACTGGCCAGGGGCTTTTACCTAATTATAGCCCAAAAGATAAATGATGCTTTGTCAATAATATGTATTCACCATCTGAATGCTTAGACTAAACTAGCAAAGACCAGCTAGTTATCTTGAACTGCAACTGACCTCATCGTGTCAGGAACCTGGCCGTTGTTCCTCCCATATCAAGTTATTAGCTATAAAGGCACAAAATTAGTGACATATAATTGAGGATACAAATTTGGAGCAGGGGAAAGATGGAATAATTCTTGATCTGGATCAGCTTGCAGATGTGACCCAAACTTTCATACTCTTGGATTTCTTCTTCTCCTTGTTCTTGTTGTTGTTGTTGTTCATGTGACAAGCCAAAGCCGCAAAAGGATCACTATTGAAATACCGCATCTAGATGCCCATGTACTCTGCAATTTAGGAAAGTATGGAATTGTGATGGCCATCTAGTTCCCCTCTACCCCCGACTCTCCTCTCTCACCAAATCAAAACCTAAAACATTTTGCTTAGTCATAGTAATACTCTGTCCACCATACATGTTCCCTCAAACTAGTCTCTAGAGTAAATAAAAAAGCGATTTCATTGTGGTTGCTTGAACATTGTAAAGGTACTAGTCCAATAAATTCCCAAATCTCACCTTTTAAATTGTGGGCCTGAAAAATTGAAAATACCTTTTGTGACATCATGAATTTCTAGTTATGTTTTCAATTAAATGAATCGGGCTTTTCATTGATGCGCCTATAATTCGATTCTTTGAGCTAATCACTCATGAGATAACTAGTCTATCTGGTGAAGTCATTAAGGGATTTTAATGCAATAGATTTGAGAATTCGACCAGGAATCGACTGCTTGACCGTGCTAGTCTGCAAGGGTCATTACGACACAATTAAAAATCGATCAGAGATTAGAGATATGCTGGTTCGACTGAGATATGTGATCAAAGTGTGGGTGATTTCATCTAATTGCAAAATTCTCCTCGATTGTCACTAGACCGATTTTTCTGTCGTTTTGGTACTGATAACTCTATAAAAATAGAGTTATTTGACCTATTTTAGGCAACAATTAATGTAATATCTATGAGAAAATATTTGGATTTCCTTCTGATTATTCGAATTTTCCTTGTTTATGCAGAATAATGAGATATGGAGAAGATAATGAAAAGAATGGCTAAAATCAGGAATTCAAATAAAAAAGCAATGTAAGATGGATATCAAATTAGGGAATCCTTGATTTTATTCCCTAATGTTATCTGCAAGCGTTGGGAGATAGATAACAAATCAAGATCATCTGATTTACTCCCTAATTTTATGCGCAATTGCTCGGAGATAAGGATCTTGGATATATTCTATGAATAGGAGAACATTGAGAGCCATAGAGAAGGCAGCTAGGTTTTTGTTAGATTGTTTTTCATTCTTCTAAGAGTTTTTCAAGTATTTTGAAGAGAAAACCAAATTGGTGACAAAATTCTTGTTCTTTGATTCAAGATGCTGGGTTTGATTTATATATTTATTTCTTCATCTGCTATGTTCTAATTTTCTTTTGTTAGGGCTACGATGTAGCCTAACCATGATGATGTGAATTTAATGATTTTTATGTTTTACAATTGATTTCATTCTAATGTGCATGTTTGAGACTGAGAAGTGATAATATGCAATTGCTCATTATAATATATAATGATGAATTAAATGTGGATAGAGATATACCACGTTATTTGTGTAGCTTTTGGTGATAAGATGATCCAAAAAAACTCATTGTAAGTCAAGAATATTCATAGTTTTTAATGCACTCATGCTTATTTTAATTCACATAGAGATATAGTGGATTAATAAGCTGAGTAGGTTTGCTATACCTTGAGATAGGATAGTAAATAGATTAGGAAATTCCACTATCACATGTTTGATATCGTTCTTGTATCCACAATAATCTGAAATTAATATCTAGTGGTTATGGTGAAATCGGATGCTCTAACATATTTATCTAATTGATTTACTGCATTTAGTCTTCAAATTTTGCTTTTTAATTTATTCTAAATTATATTTTGATCTATTAGATAAGTTTTAGAATTAATCTATTTTAGTATTTAATTAGTTTATTAATCATTGATCTTCGTGGGACGATACTCTTTCTTATCATTATATTACTTGTTCGATATGTTCACTTGCGTTTAGAATTTTACGAACAGGTACCCTGTGTCTGCATTTGAAACCTCGAGATTTTTACGACAACTGAGAGTCGCCAATGTGTCGAAGATGTACAATGTGGCACGAAAATAATCGACCACGGGTTAATTGCACTAAAAATTCTTAAAAGCTACTCGGTAGATTAAGTCACTCTAAAATCGCACTAGATTGAAATTAACCGCAAATTTGAAACCGATTTCAAAAATTGAAAGTTTTGTCATGTCATGATTCATTTTAGGAACATCGACTCATCCTCCGAATATTTTTCTGCAAATCGAGATTTTTTGTGAAATTTCAAAGTAGGGCCGTTTTTTATCGGAAAAATCAAAGGACCGTTTTTTATTATGTTTTTGGGATTCAAGTGAGTTCAATTGATAAGGAAAAATGTTAATTTGGTCGAGAACATCTTGGTTGGATTTATGGGGACCGATTTAGGCTCAATTGGAGGGGACTTGAATTCAATTTGGGGGAGTTTGGCTAAAATTCGTAGGCCAAGGGTCCCATGAACATTTTGGACCATTTGGGAGATGTGGTGAGGAAGTTTGTGGGCTGCAAGTTGGCTGTCGATAGGGCAAACATGGTGGGGGGGCCATGCAATGATCAAAAGAGAGATATTTAGGCCAAGAGGGACCCTTCTTCTCTTTAGCCACTTCTTCTTCTACCTTGGACTTGCTTTCTCCATTAGAGGTGTTTAGAAGTTCCAAAATTTGCAGAGAAATCGCCAGCCTTCCCCCCTTGCCGTTGTTGGACCGTCGCACGCCGCCGAAGTAGCCAGAGCCACGCCTGCGTGCTCGCAAGCCCGCTGGTCGCCTACTCATCATTCGCCATCCAATGCCTGTGTGCCACGTCCCCCGAGCCTCCTTGGTCACCGTAGGGCTCAGCCGAAGCCCCGTCGACGCCGTCCAGCAGCCATCGTTGCCCACCGTCCAGCAACCGCCGTCGCTCGCTATCGCCTTTGCTCGCTCGTCTGGCTGTCGGTCCACCTCAGCCTACCGTTTCCAGCCTCGTTCTAGCTTGCTCGGTCCTTGGACAGAATCGAGAAGCCCAGCTAGCCGTGGGCCTTCGTGGGCCGTTTCGGACCGCTTCCGGGCCTTGCTTGGCTTAAGCAAATCGCCCCTTGATCGACTTGGGAACATGAAGGATGACTAAACAACGGCAGGGCGCCCTCTCTACTCTGCTATCTAGAAGAGAAGCACGTGGCGGCGGCGGCGCATGAGGAGGAGGTCCGGAGACGAGGGACGAGACGAAGAAGCTTCGGAGAATTGGATGAGAGAAAGACTCGTGGGAAAAAGATGGACAAGCTCTGAAGAAAAGATGAGAGGAAGGAGGAGGAGACAAGGTTGAGAGGCGGGGGAGAAAATGATTTTCTTTTTTCAGAAATGGACATCATTTTTCCCAATTTTAAGAAGGTGTTTTCTTTTTTATTGGAAAATTTTTTCTTTGATCATTCATTTTTCACACCCCAAACACCAAAAATTATGGAAAATATTCCGTGAAACAAATATAGCCTTAAGTAAAAGAGAAAAAAACCTTAAAAGATCCTAAAGAATGCGCATTGATGATACATTCATCCCGAACTCTATACTCATTATGACATATTTACTCTAAACTTTTTTATGATATAAAAAAATATAACTTGTACATATATGATACATTTACTCTAAACTTTTGTCGCCCGTCTCTACGTCGCCATCGCTGTGGACTCACCGAATCACTAAACCGGTGAGTTTACTTGCTAAACTTTGCTTAGGGAGTTAATGATGCTTAGGGGTTGATTAGTTTATGCTAAGTATGGTTTAGGTGGTTAGTTAGAACGGATTAGTGATTTAATTATTCGATTTTTGCATGTTAGGTGGTTAGAACGGCTTAATTAAAGACTAGTAAGTTGTACTATTTATCTAGATTGGTTCGGAAATTTTTCGGGCCTGTTTTGGTGTTTGATTAGGCATTTCCGGCCTAAGTTTCTATTTTTGGTAATTAATAGCATTTATTTAATTATTTTTGGTATTTATTTAATTATTTATTATTTTCTGAAAATTATATCGAGATAGCCGGTGACCGGAATTTCGTGCTGATTGTAATGGTGTGCTCGGTTTATTTAATTGAATGCCATTTTGTGCAAATTGAATGATGATTGTAATTTTGGGTATTTATCCCAAAATTGAGTAATTTCGGTATTTAATCAGAAAATACTGGAGTGTCGGTTTTTAACACCAAAAATGTTTTTAGGCACTATATTAAATAGTGAGATTTTTGAAAAGAAAGATATAGTATTTTGGCTTAGACCAACCATGTACCCACACACGATTATTTTTATCGGGTATTTTTAACACGATGAAATTAGGCCAAGTGCGTTATTTTAATCAAGGAATTGGTGTGCAAAGCATAAGGTCCTTGGGCGGGATTGGTTTATCATGTATCAGCTTGTGTGAGCATCATTATTGAATTGTCAGCTTGTGAGAGCAGTATTCTATATCCGCCTATGTGCGCTTGATATGTGAGCTTGTGAGAGCAGTATACTATATCAATTTGTGTGAGCAATGATCGTTTATTAGCTTGTGAGAGCAACGATCTATATATATCAGCTTGTGCGAGCAATCATCTATATATCAGCTTGTGAGAGCTATGACCATCTATATATTAGCTTGTGAGAGCTATGACCATCTATATATAAACTTGTGAGAGCTATAACCATCTATTTCAGCTTGTGTGAGCAGTGATCGTATCAAATGAATTGACAGATGCTATCGAATTTGTAGATGGTATTAATTGATAGATGGTATTGAATTGATAGATGGTATGGATCATATCAATTGTGTCGAATTAAGTTGATTGATTGAGTGGATCGATGGATCGATGATTTAAATCGAATTGATTGGTTGAGTATGTAAATCGTACTGACTTGCAGGAAGGAACTAAGGCAAGGTAAGTCCTCTATCTTGTATGTGCATAGATTGCCTTTAGGCGTATTTCCTTCCTAGTCGGAGTTTAGGGGGTGAACTTGCTGAGACATTGTCTCACCCCGTCGTGGGCTCAACCGTTTCAGGTCCTTAGATGGCGGTTCCTCCAGAACGTTTTGGCTGGCCTATGAGGGTTACCGAGCGGGTTTTTAGCTACCCCAATCCCAAAAGTCACTGGATCTATGAACTTGTGGTGACCACTATCTGGGTCGAAGATGACTTATCTCATAGGGTACCTCATCGATTCAGAGTGTGGTTTCGCTACGGACACAATGAATTCAGGGTGGGTCCCTTTAGGGGTTTTGAAATTTCTACTGTGGTAGTTAATGCCACTCAAGGTGAGAGTGTAGCTGACCCTCTTGATGGTGTGGTGGACAACCCGACGCCCCCAAAGCTTGTGGAGACAGAAGGATCGGCGAATGTGTCTGGCTAGCTAGTCTTTGGACAGCTTCGTTTGAGAGCTGGTCTTTTGTAGACTTTATGCTTTTGTAGACTTTTGTCTATAGACTAGTATTGTAAATAAACTAGTTAGTTGTGTATAAAGGTGTGTTGTGGTTGTGCAATTGTGGTCCTACTTTTTATCCCATCTTTGTGCTGTCTAGGGATTAATTTATACCCTTTCGCATGTGCATTAAAATGAATGGGTCGGCAATGTGTCCTCGGACGTCGCAATTTAAATCGACCACCGAGGGATGGGCACACGCTCGAGGATCGGGGCATGACACCTTTATGTCACTCCGACCTTCCATCTCCAAAAGCCAACAATGCAATTTAGTGTTTCTAAAATCGAATTGTCTTGGCTGACCTAAAAGGAAGGGGTTGAATCACTAGTCTGGCTCAGCACCCTATGCTGTTTGGACTTGGAACCAACAAAAGGATGGAGTTGACCCAATTCCATTGGTTGAACCAATCTGCAGATTTCTTAAAAGGAAAATCCTCCTTGGTGGTGGTAGGATTTGATCACTTGCCTCTGAAAATTCTCACACAATTTTTTTTTTTTTGTCCTTTTAGAACCAACTCTTTCGTCCTTTAATAGCAAAGCATCTACATGACTTCTTATAAAATTAGGGCCAACAAGTGATGATGGAGACTCAAATCAACAACCCTATATATAAAAAAAAAGGTGCACATCACCAATGCAGCTTTGTGCAGATTTGTGATTAAAAGAAGTGAATATTTTTCTATATATTAGCCCTTTATTCTAGAATGCCTTTTTAAACTTAAATTGGACAATTCCCCCGGTCTAACTATATAGACCGATTGAACCATTGTACCACCAGATGCATTGGTTCTTGCACCCATATGTTTTTAAAAAACAATTGTAATAGAAGCTAAGGTTCATAGATAAACGCTCCCCAACCAGTATGCTGTTCCTCCACATCAGTCTTCCATTTGTCTTTTGGATTTAAATAGTCCTATCATACGTTCAAATGAGCTTATATTGCAGGAGGTTGGGATGGCAGCAGGCGGGTTTGGGATGGTTGGTGTTGTTGCTAACCCGTTTGCTTTTTTAGAGGAAGTGCTAAAGCCGGCCTGAAGAAGTTATTGGGAATCTGATACTCAATTGATGCCATTCTTTTAAGTATCCAAATAAAAGACATATTAATACAAACATAAAAGATAATTTACTATAGAAGTGGTGATTGCTTGAGATTAATGGTATCTTTTAAGCATGAGTCGTTTGGTTCATTTTTTTGGCATACCGTCCATCTAGATTCCAAACTCGGCCCAAAGCAAAACCCATTAGAGGGTCCATATGAATGATTTGGAAAATATTTTCTTAAAAGGGATAACTTATATTGTTCAAAATAATTAATCAATGAAAAATATTTTCATTGTAGAAAACAATTTATGTCTAAATATTTTCATGGATGATGAAAATAATTTTCGTTCATTTATTTTTGTTAGTGCTACAAATGATTATTTTTGGAAAAATATATTCAAAATCACTCATTTTCTGCGAAACAAATGGAGGTAACATCTCTTCCTCCAATTTTCTTTTGTAGTTGTGTGGGGAGTGCATGAGTTGACAAAATATAGTCTATATTAATTTGGTCTTATATGGGGAACGAAAGCAAACCAAACTGAATTGGCACTGAAAAACTCAATTAGCTTGGCTTGGGTTTCAGATTTGTATATAAAATTGTAATAGTATGTTGTCACACTAAAACATAATCTGTTCAACTGCATAAGCAAGATAGGAATCGCGTGTTCTATGTTTGGGAAATTTTCAAATAGGCCCTATTTTCTCGAAAGAGTCATTAGAGTAGACCTATTCTTAGATAAACTTCAGGAGTGGAGTCTTACATCACCGCTGGAAATGGATAACTTTAATCTCAAACCACCCCTAGCTCTTGGCCGGCCAAATCTTCGCATGCTTACGAGCACGTGCGACTCACATGTGAGTGAGAGTGATAGCAACAGGCTTTTGGAGGTTGGATTTGGATGGTTAGAGATTGCATCCTTTGGGTCAAAGAATAGTCGTGTCATCCCTCTTTCTGCTAGGATTCGTGGTGCGACAGTTCATGCACATGTTGGCCATCTATAAGTATCATCTCTTTGCAGGATTAGAAGAGTCGCAAACTTGAAGAGAAAAATGTGGGTCTTTTCATTGTGCCTTGCGGTAGCGACTTTATTGTACTATGTTCGTTGGGTCTACAAGTGGAGAAAACCCAGATGCAATGGAGTTTTGCCTCCAGGTTCAATGGGTTTGCCTCTCCTTGGGGAGACTCTTAAGCTCTTGATTCCCAGCTACTCTCTTGACCTTCATCCGTTCATTAGAAAGAGATTTCAGAGGTAACATCCTTCTACCCAATGTTTTGTAGATTGCGGGGTCCATATTAATTTGGTCTTGTGTGGGCTGACTCTTGAAAACCCGATTAGATTGGCTTGGGTTTCAACCTTATTGTGAATATCACGTGTGCGTCAAGTTGTAATGGTATGGTGTTGCACTAAAAGATTATCTGTTCAACTATATAATTACAAATCGAGTATTTTATGTTTTTAATCTGTCAGATTCAGTTTGGTTTTTCTACTGGTAACATTCTTTGGTTTCTGAACTACTGAAATTTTTCTATGTTGAGGCCAAACCCATAACGACCTTTCGAACTTCTTTTAAGGTTGAATATAAAAAAAAAAAAAAAGGATTTTAAGAGGCTTGAACGATGAGAAAGCGCTTGAGTCCATTCTTAAACTCTTTCAACGATGTTTGCTTAATAGAGATTGCCGCAAAGGAAACAAGTTCTCTTGCTTCTTGAAAGAATAAACGTGATAATCAATGTATTCTATTTTCAGGTATGGGCCAATATTCCGAACCAGTTTAGCAGGTCGGCCAATCATTTTTTCAGTAGACCCTGAATTTAATAATCACATCCTTCAGCAAGAAGGGAGGCTCGTTGAAGTGTGGTACTTTGACACCTTTGCCAAGATATTTGCATTGGAGGGCGAATCCCGCCTGAGCAGAGTCGGTCTTGTTCACAAGTACATAAGAAGAATCTTTCTGAATCACTTTGCCTCCGACATTATCAGAGAAAAGCTGCTTCAGCAAAATAGAGGAAGGGGTTGAGAGATGTCTAAGAATGTGGTCTAGCCAACCGTGCATCGAAGTGAAACAAGCTGCTTCTGCTTTAAAACTCTAGTCTGTCCGTTTGGGGCATGTCTCCTTTAAAATTTACAGCATTGAAATTTTTTCATTGAGCTTACAAGTTTATTTTGTTGAACTAACCATCTTTTAGATGATGTTCGATTTCGTGGGGAAGCAACTTTTTAGTTATGATGCTGATGAGGCTTCAGCAGACGATACCAAAGAGAGCTGCAACAAGTTCTTAAGAGGTTTCATGGCATTTCCCTTGAATGTCCCTGGTACTGCATACCGTAGGTGCCTAAAGGTAATTGAAAATTACAACACCTCTTATGTTTTCTTAAATTTTTTTCGACGGAAGAAAATCTCAATCGCCATTTCATTTTCCCCTGCAGTTAGGAAATGCACGTAGTGCCAACTTTAACACCTAAATGCTTCAAAAATATAGTATAGCTGAGTTTCTTCTTTAGCCTTAGAGGACTGACAGAATAGGCTACAAGGAGTAGGAAAGAATGGGCTATGAAGTAGAAAATTAGTTTAAGGCAAACCTTGGAAACAAAAAAAGTTTTGAGCCAAATACATGAATCTTAATCGTTTTGACAATTCATCGTTTCACTCCAGGAACACAGGAAATTGATAGATATGCTCAAAGGTATCCTGAGGGAGAGACTCAATTCAGGGAAAACAAGCAATGTGGATTTTCTTGATCAGGCAATTGACAGCATGCACGATCAGGAGTTCCTGACAGGGGATTTCATAGTTCAATTGATGTTTGGGGGCATCTTCGCAAGTTCTGAGTCTATTTCGTCAACGCTAGCTATGATCTTCAAGCTACTGTCAGAGACCCCAGCAGTCTAGCAGAATTAAGGGTGAGAGGATTTACTTAACGCGTATGAACTTGCCATGTTGTGAAAAATTGTTCAATAATGGCAACGATTACATTGTAGGCCGAGCACAAACTGATCCTTGAAAAGAGAGAGCATCAAAGTACTGCACTTTGTTGGGATGAATACAAGTCGATGACTTTCACGATGCAGGTGATGCAGAATCCCTTCACAAGGATTTTTATAATTACGCCTTCTATGCAATCATGTTCCAACATGTAAAAGTACTCTTTGAAAAAAAAAAACACTTCAGGTAATAAATGAAACACTCAGGCTGGCAAATACTATTCCAGGGGTACTCCGAAGAGCATTACGAGATATCCCAGTGAAAGGTGAGTGGTTCCGATGGATGTTCGCACTTTTGAAACTCTAATTAGCAATATACTCAGGCTGACAAACTATGCACTTGCAGGATTTACGATCCCAAAAGGGTGGTCGATCATGGTAGTCACGACCGCTCTTCATTTTAATGACAATGTGTTTGAGAATCCTCTTGAATTTAACCCTTGGCGCTGGAAGGTGCGACACTTGAAAAGCTAGCAGATATTTCTTGATCTTTCTCTTCATTAAATCTTCATGGACTGAATTTTTTCCGTCTTCTTGGCATATCTTGATGTCCATTGCATATCAGGATCTAGATTCAGGCACAATATCGCAGAACTTCACGTCTTTTGGTGGAGGAATGAGACAATGTGTGGGTGCAGAATACACTCGAGCCTTCTTATGTGCATTTCTTCATGTGTTGGTCACAAAATTTAGGGAGACAAATTCTCAATCCTTTTCCAAATATATTGGTTGTCTCTGGCAAGAAAATGTGGCCGAGATCTCGTGGTGGTTGTCTCATGATCTTCTTCTCTGTCTACTTATTTGCAGGTGGACGGAAATCAAGATAGGAGATGTCTACCGCAATCCCATACTAGGTTTTAAAGATGGCACTAGCGTAAAGCTTTCAGAGTCATGGAACTAGGATATTATGATCGAGTAACAATCTGAATTAAAGATCCCCAGCCTTTAGATATCATGCACATCTAAACTTTTCCTTTTCCTTTTTGCAGCGTACGAAGAGGTCAAAGCATGAGAAAAGTCTAAATAAAAAGCACATAAAATTGCTTCTCTATAAGTATGCTTCCGGGAAAATTGATGATTTCTACCAATAAGCATTTTGGGGTCATTCATTATAACAACATAAGGATGAATTGTCAGAATTTTTCTGATGTGAGTTACATTAATTGATACTGTAATTTACTGTTTTATAGGATTAATCTAATAAAGTGAGATATTCTTAATTAGTCTAATATTGAGTTGGTTAGTGTGGGACAAATTGAGCTTAGCCTGTGATGAGAGGGTCTAACTGAAAACTCTATAAATAGTGATAAGATCTCTCCTTTAATCCTAACACAAACATCCTCATATAAGAAGCATTTATGGAACACTAAGGGTGAGGGTAGTCACATTGAGCCAATGATACAGAGGATAATAGAGGAGAAGCGCATGAGCTTTGAATCATTGCTGTTTCGCATCAAGAATTATGGATTTTAAATCAAGCACACAAATCTTTTTACTTATTTATATGCGTTCTTGATTCTAGTTATGGAGATCTTGAGTGCGCTTTCACAACTTACATAAGAAAAACCATAATCTAGAACTTGAACATATGGATTTGAGCATTTTTCATGATGTTTTGTGTGGTAAAAATCAATTTTGATCACATAAATGGAAACAACTTGTTGAGACAAGCATATTGAGTGGTCACAAGACACTAGGAGATGTTGTATGTGCTTCCATGCATGGCCATGCGCGCATCGTAGCCATGCGTGCATCGTAGCCATGCGTGCGTTGCATGTGCTCGGGCGGGCTCTCGCTAGGGCTTATGTCAACGAAGTTGGGACGTGGGTCGACCCGACCCAAACCCAGGATCCAAGCTGACTTAGTTGTTCATTGATTGTACCGGACTTGATGTTGATTGGGCGGATCGGTATAGTTGATTGGTTGAACTAGTCAAACCGGTTGGATTGGGGAGGTTAAGCTGGTTCAAGCATGTTGTGCATGCATTACATGCACTGCGCATTCCCCTTCCACCACTCTTTAATAAAATTTTATTAAATAGTAAACTATATTAATATATCAAAAATACTAAAATACCTAATAGATGTAATAAATATATTGAATCTATATTCTAAAATAGAATTAAATTCGAATATTTAGATAAAAGTATGATTAAATTAAAATAATCAATTTATTTTTGAATTTATTATATTAGAATTCAAATATCATTTATATATTGAAATATATTTTTAATTTTTTTAATTTTTTTGTCAAATAATTTAAATTTTGTTAATTTAAGAAGTTTATTATTCAACAAAAGTAACTTCCGTAATATATATATTAAAAATCCTATCCACTTTTATTCCACCTTCCCATCCGGTCTATATTCCCCTATATCCAACTTTATCCTATTTTAAGTTGGTACCAAATGTAGGATAGAATAAATTTTATCATCTCCTGAATCTTATCTTGGCTATCCTAGCTGGCAAAAGCAACCTAGGTGTCAAATTCCTAGGTGAAGTATGAAGAAGCAACACTTGATGAATGGCATATGGGATTTAGCGATATGAGTGAGATAGGCCTCCAAATTTTAAAAAGAAGGAACTCATCTCAAATATAAAAGGCATGGCTTTAAGTAGATATATCCATTGTATTCTTGGAAAACAATATAGAGTTTCATGTTGGGTCAATCTCTTAAAAAGAAAAAAAAATATGAACTTTACTGTTTGGACAAAAATAGACCCAACTTTTAAATGGGTCAAGAAAATGCATTGACCGTGAGCTTTAGGTCATCATTTGTGGCCAATATCCTTCTGACAACATTAAAAATGGCAAATATTCGTTTAGATTCTCTGTGAGTTTCTAATTTTACCATTCAAGTTCTTTATATCAGCTTGCTCCCGTTAAGAATAAAAGTTTCTGCAATTGGCTTAACTTTTCATTAATCCTTTCAATCTTTTTTCTAAGAAGCACTCTTTCTGTCGATCGTATTAAAATTGTTACAAATGGAGGATTTCAATATAAATGTAATGAAAGAAGAGTTTCTTTGATCTTTTAAGGTACTGGAAGCGACAAAACTACCCAACAAATATAATCATCATATTGAGAAATTATGACATTATTTATTTAAGTGACTGCCCAATCTTCATCGCACCTCCAGTCACAGGAATTATTGGATTCTCTATGGACCAAAAGAGAGCAACCAATAGCATTACATTCGGCCAATAATTGTTTTTCTTTATATATATAGAAAAACTAGAACAACTATCGATAACAAACACTTTACGTGTATGCGAAAAATTAAAATCTAAAGATTAAGAAAAACCATTTTGTTACTAAATATTTGAATTATTACATAATGGAAAGAAATTATTGTTTAGACATGCAAAATATACAAAGAAACATACATATTTCAAGATTTAGAATGTTTTTAGTGAGGTTGTTGTTAGACAGAAAAGATTCAAATTTTAATGTCATATGAGAGATTACATAGGATTATTCACTTACGGATCTAATCACGGAGTCAACATTTGTACAATTTAAGTAATTAATGATATTTTAGGATGAAAAAACAAAGACATTAAGTTCCCCTAAAAGTAGGAGGTTCTCTTTACCTTATATATTAGAATGGATTATACTAGCTCAAAAAATAGATATTGCATCAATTTATCAAGATTCCGAATTTAGGATTAATGAAATCATCCCCAATTGTTCTAATTCTTTTCCTAATAAAAATAATTCAAATAACAGTCTCTTTCCTTCTACAATGTATTTTTATACACATGTATCCTTTAACGAGAATTCAATGTATGGGAATTTACTTACTTATTCATTGTATAATTGCATAATGATGGGTGACATTCGAATCCTGTCCTTTCCGCTTTCATTTAAAGATGAAAGCAAAATTTCAAACCCATCCCCTTAAAATGTGAGTCCCCCTAGCTTACTTGTTAGACAAGATAACTTGCTTTGGTTCCCATGCACCAACTACCCCCATTAAACCGAGCCACATTATTTAATTCTAGAAAGAACAAACATGTCAAAATCACTCAAAAAAGGAAAAAGAAACGACCTAAACTTTCCAAATCACATCTATTCTCCCATCAACAGATTCAGTGTCAACCACTATTCTATTTGAACCATTCCATGGAACAAAGATATCGCTTTTATCGTGAATTTTTGCAATTAGCTACCAAATGAAACCCTATATACTCAACCACTGAGGTTTGCCCTAGTTGCCACATTTCCAACATGGAAGGGGGAGGTGGGGGTGTGACATCTTGGATTTTTAGTCCTGTTTTCAATTGAATAAATCGGGCCTTTCATCGATGCGCCTATAGTGCTATTCTCATAGCCAATTACTCTTGAGATAACTAGACTATCTAGGGAAGTTATTAAGAGATTTTAATGCAATAAGATTTGAGGATTCGACTAGGAATCGACTACTCGATCGTGCTCATCTGCAGAGATCATTTCGACACAGTATGATCGATTAAAAATCAGAGATAGGTCGGTTCGATTGAGATGTGTGGTCAAACGTGGGTGATTCTACTAAATTATAAAATTCTCGTCGATCGGCACTAGATTGATTTTTCTATCATTTTGGTACCCTATATCCGTATTTGAATCCTCGAGATTTTCACGACAATCGAGAGTCGCCAATGTGTTGAAGAGGTTCATTGTGGCTCGAAGAAAATCGATCGCGGGTCGTTTGCACTAAAATTTTTTGAAAGCTATCCGGTAGCCTAGGTTATGCTAAAATTGTGCCAGATTGAAATGAATCGCGAATTTAAATTCGATTTCAGAAATTGAAAGTTATGTCATGTTACAAGTCATTTTAGGAACGTCGACTCAGTCTCCGAAGATTTTTCTGTAAACCTTAACTTTTTGGGAAAAAGTCGCGGTAGGGTCATTTTTATTCAGAAAATTCAAAGGACCCTTTTTTATTACAGAATTGTGATGCAAGGGGGTTCTATTGGCGAGGAAAAATTACCAATTTGATTGATGATACGTTGGTGGGATTTATGGAAGCCGAAATGAGTGGATTCGATGAGGAATTGAATGGAAATTGAACCAACTCCAACCAAAATTCGTGTGCTCCCATAGACCTCCTCAAGCCTTTTAGAAAGGGCTTTTTGGTTTGGAAATGGGCTATGCAGGCCAGCTGGTGTGGTGGGCCAAGCATGGGGGACAAGGAGATAAGGATGAGGCCATTGATGGCCTCTATAAGCCTAGCTGGTCCCCTTCATCCTCTCTCCTTCCACCATCGACCCCTCCTCCTCCTTTCCCCTACCATTCGAAGCTCCAGCAACCCAGAAGATCGAGCTAGAAGCCCGTTCGACCACTATGTCGCCGCCGTTCGTCGTCGCGCATCCCCACGACCCGCTCACATTTTGCCTGATCACCGCAAGCCACCGTCATCCCAATTACCTCCTTCTCATCTACTCGCCGTCCCACGAAGCCTCTAGATCATCGTCGGAGCCTGCACACCGCCGTCCAACCTCCGCCTGTCGCCGGGGAAGCCCATTAAGCCATCGGGAACCCCTCTGCCAGCTATTGTCGTTGTTTTCCCCCTTAGCCAGCATCGTTCAACCCTTTTCTCGGCCAAGAATAGAACCAAGCCGAGTGGGTCTCCAAGTTACTATCCGGCCTGTTTTCATGTCGTTCCCAACCCCGACTGGCAAGCCCGCTTTGGAGTTTCTCATCCCTCGCCGCGTCCCTGTCGTTTTGATCCAAGTGGATCTTTAATCAAGTGAGTTTAACTCACTAATTCTTACTTAGTATGTTAATGATGTTTAAGGGTTGATTAGTTTAAGTTATGTATGGATTAGGTGGATAGTTAGTTTAGATTAGCAATTTAATTAATCGTTATTGCATGGTAGGTGGTTAGAGTAGTGTAATTAGAGCCTAGACAAGCTCTAGTAATTATCTAGAGTGGTTTGGAAATTTTCCGAGCCCGTCTTGGCTTTTAATTAGGCTTTACAGGCTTAAGTCTTATTTATTTGCATTTATTAATTATTTTCCAAATTATTTAATTTTCTGAAAATTAGAACGGGATAGCCGGTGATCGGAATATTATGCTAATTGTAGTGGTGTGATCTGTTTATTTATTTGACTGTTATTTTGTGTAAATTGAGTGTGATTTGTGATTGTGGGTAATTATTCCCAAAATTGATAATTTTGATAATTAATTGGAAAATCACCGAGCGTCGGTTTACAGTGTCAAAAATATATTTTGGGACTGTTGAAACTAGTGGGATGTTCAAAAGTGGAAATATTGTATTTTGGTTAAGGCCAACCGTGTACCCACACACATTAATTTTTATCGGATATGATAAAAATGATGATTTGGTCAGCTTATGGTGAGCAATATAATCTTTGGTTAGCTTTTGGTGAGCAATATAATCTTTGGTCACCTTCTAGTGAGCAATATATTATTAGCTTTGGGTGAGCAATGTATTTTGTCATCATCTTTGGGCGAGTGATATACTTTATTATTAGCTTTGGGTGAGCTATACTATCTATATTCAGCTTAGGGTGAGTAGTCCTGATTTGGTAGGACCTTATAGATAGTATTGAGTGAATTGACCGAGAAGCGGTCATGATGACATGTAATCAATCGAGTCGATTGATCGATGATTCGATCTGTCTTGATGTGCTAAAATGATTGGTTGAAAATGTCAATTGTACTGGCTTGCAGGAAGGAATAGATGCAAAGGTAAGACCTCCAACTTGTGTTTGTGATTAGGTAGCCTTCAGGCCGTATTTTTTTCTTAGTCAGGTCTTAGGGGGTAGAATTCACTGAGATGTCATCTCACCCCGTTGTGGAATAACATTTCAGGTCCTTAGATGGCAGCTCCTGAGTTTTTTAGCCGACCGAAGAAAGTTATGGAACATACGTCTTACATTCCATTGCATGGGAGCCCTAAGGGTTGAACCTATGAGCTGGTAAGATCCATAGTCTGGGTCGATGCGGGTCTCACCCATAAGGTGCCCCACCGATACAAATCATGGTATCGCCAAGCTCAGGATGGCCAGAGAGAGGGTCCCATTCGGAGTCTGAGATACCTCTGTATGTACTGAAGGTGGCTTTTGGGAAGGGTACTGCAGATTCCTCTGGAGGTTCGGTAGTAGATGCGGTAGACCCGAATCTTGAAGAACCAGAGTCCTTGGTGCAGTCTGCTGAAGGCTCTAGTTGGGTCTCATATCAGTTTGTAATGTATATAACTGGTTGTGTTATATAGATATAAGAGTGTTGTTGGCCTTCCAAAATTATGGCCCTACTTTCCTATCCCATTGTGTTATTGTTTGGGGATTATTTAATTGCTTCCGCATGTGCATTAAAATGAATGGGTTGGCGATGCGTCATGGGACATCGCTATTTAATCGACCGAAAGGGATGGGCACACGCTCGGAGGATCGGGGCGTGATATCCCCGTTTAAGTGGTATCAGAGCGTGGTTCAGAAATGGAGTGATAAGGTGCGATGGTCTATGGGATAGTTAGTAGGAATAGCCTTTAATTCATGACTGGTGCGTGTCTGTGATAGTTGATTGGTTGCATTGTTTGTCGTTATCGCTTGACTTCTAATTTGGTGTGGAATTGGAAGGCAGGTTTTTATAGAAAGCCTGCAAGATGAGCGATCGGGAGCAGAGGACTCCTAGGAAGAGTATTGTCAGGCTTGCAGCTCGGGGTAGGATGTCGACGAGGATCGGTATCCGAGGAGGCCGAGGTAGAGTGCCAGCTGAGGCTAGCGCGAGTGGAGTAACACCACCTCCCGTTGGTGCTAGGTAGTAGCCCCTGGTGATTCGGGAACCATTGGGATCACGCAAGTGTTGGATGCAATGAGAGAGATGATGGGGCAGCGGGCCTAGAACCAAGCTGCCACCTTTACTGCCGTCATTGCAGCTGCCGCTACTGCCATTGCCAATGCCATTGTTGCTGCCGCACCTGTCGCCGTATCTACTAAGGTTCCACCAGGGAACGTGCCGCTGGGAGGCCAATGCATAAGTTGGTGGAATAGTTCATGAAACTGAACCCACTGAAGTTCACCGGGGCAGGAGACCCCGATGCTGCAACCTTGTGGATTTAAGGCTTGGAGAAGGCCTTTGCATTGCTGATGTGTACTGAGGCTGAGAAGGTAGTCCTTGCAACCTACCAGCTGTAGGGGATTACAAGTATGTGGTGGAGAACCACCTAAGGAATAGTGTTTCCCGAAGGTGTGGTTCCGAAGTGGAACGCCTTTGTGGAAGTCTTTAATAGTAAGTACTTCTCTGAGACTACCAGAGAACAGAAGATGACGGAATTCCTACGCCTTTGCCAAGGTATAATGACCGTAGATCAGTACGAAGCGAAGTTCGCGGAACTGTCACAGTACACTCCAAAGTTGGTTGAGAACCAAATGAACCGGGTTAGGAGATTCAGAGACGGACTCAGACCGGAGCTGAGGAGTCCACTGATACTACTCAACTTGAGGAACTACAATCACCTATATGAGCGGGTCCAGATGATAGAGAGGGATCAGGTTGACCGAGCCGCCACATCTGGGTCGTGGTTTGAATCGAATTTAGATGGAAATTGGTATGGGAAGAAGCCCATGACCGGAGGAAGATTTCACATCTCGCCTAATAGGAAGGGCGGAGTTGGCAAGTCAGGGTTAAGTCAGAATTGCACATGTCACTTCTGTGGAAGGAGACATGGTATAGCCCCGTGCCCTCGAAGGTCGGGCATTTGTTTTGGGTGTGGCCAGTAGGGTCACTTGGTCAAAGATTATCCTAAGCATCCAAGAGGACAACCGTAGTTACCGCCACCACCACCATTGGGACAGATCAGGGGGTATGCACCTCCGAACGCACTGCAAGGTGAACAGATGAGACCCCAGCTCAAGGAACAGTTTATGCCATCATCAATGGTCAGGCAGAGGACGCACCTAACGTGATTACAGGTACGGTTTCGCTGAACGACCATACTGCTTATGCTTTATTCGATCCTGGAGCAACTCATTATTTTATTACCAAGCAGTATGTTAGGCTGATAGGATTAAGTCATGTATTATTGGAGTCAGTGGTTAGCATATCTACACCGTTAAAGGATATGGTGTTGTCTGCTTTGGGTTGTTCTGGTTGCAAGTTAGCGATTGGTGAGCGAGAAGGGAAAATAGACTTACTAGTCCTGGCCATGTATGACTTTGATTTGATAATTAGCATGGACTAGCTCACTAAGCAACGAGCTAAGGTGGACTATTATCTTATAGCTATTTAGTTTGACCCATTAGAAGGTGGAAGTTTCAAGTTTGTTGGAAGTCGAGGAAGACCCTCGATTACATTGATCTCGTCGCTTGAAGCAACCTGTTTGCTAGATGAGGGTTGTCAAAGTTACCTGGCAACTGTCGTGGATACGACAGTTGAGGAGCTAAAGATAGAAGATATTGCAGTAGTGTAGGATTTCCCAGATGTTTTTCCGAAGGAGTTACCAGGCCTGCCGCCAGAGAGAGAGATTGAATTCATGATTAAGCTAGCACCTAGGGACAGAGCCAATCTCTAAGGCTCTTTACCGGATGGTGTTGTCTGAGTTGAAAGAACTGAAGGTGCAGATGCAGGAATTGTTAGACAAGGGATTCATACATCCCAGTGCATCACCTTGGGGAGCACTAGTTCTGTTCGTAAAGAAGTAAGATGGTTCGTTGTGCTTGTGCATCGAATATTGTCAACTCAATCAGGTTACGATCAAGAACAAGTATCCATTCCCGAGGATCGACGACTTGTTTGATCAGTTACAAGGAGCGTCGATATTCTCCAAAATCGACTTGAGGACGGGACATCATCAACTGAGGATCAGGAATGAGGGCATTCCGAAGTCAGCATTTCGTACTCGATATGGTCATTATGAGTTCACTGTAATGCCGTTCGGGTTGACAAATGCTCCAACAGCTTTCATGGATTTGATGAACCGAGTGTTCAAGGAATATTTGGATCAATTTGTGATTGTGTTCATCGATGATATTCTGGTGTATTCGAGGAGTGATGAAGAGCATGAAAGTCATATGAGATTAGTACTGACTCTGAGGGTTCATCAGTTGTACGCCAAGTTCAGCAAGTGCGAGTTTTGGTTGACTCATGTTGCTTTTTAGGTCATGTGATTTCAGGTGAAGGAATTTCCGTGGACCCGAGCAAGATTGAAGCAGTGATCAACTGGCCGAGACCGACTACCGTGATAGAGATCAGAAGTTTTCTGGGTTTGGTAGGTTATTACAGACGGTTTGTGGAAGAGTTCTCAGCATTAGCATCGTTGTTGACTAGACTAATGAAGAAAGAAGAGAAGTTCATGTGGACAAACAAGTGCGAGTGTAGTTTCCAAGAGCTTAAGCAGAAGCTGACTACCGCACCTGTGTTGACCATCCCATCTAGTCCTGAAGGATAGAAGATTTATAGTGATGTGTCATTCAGATGATTGGGTTGCGTGTTGATGCAACATGGTAGAATTGTTGCATACGCCTCCCGTCAGTGGAGACCTCATGAGCAGAACTACTCGACACATGACTTAGAACTCGCGCAATTATTTTCGCTTTGAAGATTTGGAGACATTATTTGTGTGGAGAAAGATTCCAGATCTTCACAGACCATCAAAGTCTCAAGTACCTATTCTCTCAGAAGGAGTTGAATATGAGATAGCGCCGCTGGATGGAACTTCTAAAGGATTACGATTGTGATATCCTATATCACCCTGGGAAGGCGAATAAGGTCGCTGACGCTTTGAGTTAGAAGTCTTCAGTCACTCATCTGCTGGTGAAATAGTGGAATTTAATCGAGAGATCTCGAGATTCGGTGTTCAAATTTGAGGTAGGCCACCTTTTGAATCTTATGGCCACCCTCAGAATTGAGCCGGATGTCCAGATTAGGATCAAACTACTTTAGCCGACAAACCTAGATGTTCAAAAGATTCTACAAGAGGACACCGAGAAAAGAAATGTTGACTTTCAGATTTCTGATGATGGAATACTGAGATTCGGAGGATGTTTGGTTGTACTCGACGATGCAGAGCTTAGAGAGGATATCTTATCAGAAGCTCATCGTAGCAGTTACGGCATTCATCATAGTAGTACCAAGATGTATCAGAATATGCGTCAACACTTTTGGTGGTCTGGTATGAAGGTGGACATCACCAAACATGTCGCCAAGTGTCTAACGTGTCAGTAGGTCAAAGCTCAGCATTGCAAGCTAGGAGGACTTCTGCAACCTCTCGAGATCCAAGAGTGGAAGTGGGAGCACATCACGATGGATTTCATGGCCAGTTTACTGAGGAGTCAGAGAGGAAATGATTCCATTTAGGTAGTGGTCGATAGATTGACAAAGTCGGCTCACTTCATTGCGATACGAAAGAACCTCAATTTGGACAGACACACAGATCTGTACGTGCGTCAGATAGTTCGTCTGCATGGAGTGTTGGTTACGATCACTTCAGATCAAGACCTGAGATTCACAGCTGCATTTTGGAAGAGCTTGCAAAGTGCTTTAGGTGCGAAGCTGTAGTACAGTACGGCATATCATCCTCGGACGGATGGCTAGTCTGAGAGGACGATCTAGATCCTCAAGGATATGCTGCAAGCTTGGTTACTAGACTTCAAGGCAAGCTGTGAAGAATAACTTCATTTGGTCGAGTTTGCCTACAACAACAGTTATCAACAGAGCATTCAAATGGCTCCTTTTGAAGCGTTGTATGGTAGAGCGTGTAGAACGCCAGTGTGTTGGGATGAAGTGGACGAAAGAAAGATTACAGGCCTAGAGTTGGTTCAGCAGTTAGTGGATGAAATTGTAGTTATTAGGGGTAGACTAAAGACCGCTCAGAGCTGACAAAAGAGTTATGCAGATAAGCGCCGGAGGTCTTTGTAATTCCAAGTTGGTGATCACGTTTTTCTGAAGGTGTCACTAATGAGGGGAACTTTGTGCCTTGGCAATAAAGGAAAATTGAGTCCGAGGTACATAGGTCTGTTTGAAATTCTTGAAAGAATTGGAACCCTAGCATATTGTCTTGCATTGCCGCCGAGATTGGCGCAAGTGCACGACGTCTTTCACATGTGGATATTGAGGAAATATGAGTCTGACTCGACCCATGTGTTTAATTTTGAGGAATTGGACGTGGACGACCGAGTGTCGTATGTTGAAAGCCCAGTTCAGATCGTGGATCGAAAAGAACAAATTCTGTATACAAAGACCATTCCGTTAGTCAAAGTGGTCAGGCAATACCACGACGCTAAAGGAGCAACCTGGGAGAGCGAAGAGTCGATGAGACAATTGTACCCCTACCTTTTTGCTTAAAGTCTTGTAATGGTTTAAATTTTGAAGACAAAATTTTTATAAGAGAGGAAGAGTTGTAACATCCTGGATTTTCCGTCTTATTTTCAATTGAATAAATCGGGCCTTTCATCGACGTGCCTATAGTGCTATTCTCAGAGTCGATCACTCTTGAGATAACTAGACTATCTAGGAAGTCATTAAGAGATTTTAATGCAATAAGACTTAAGGATTCGACTAGGAATCGACTACTCGACCATGCTCATCTACAGAGATCATTTTGGCATAGTAAGATCGATTAAAAATTAGAGATAGATGGGTTCGACTAAGATGTGTGGTTAAACGTGGGTGATTCCACTAAATTACAAAAGTCTCGTCGATCGGTACTATATTGATTTTTCTATCGTTTTGGTAACCTGTGTCCGTATTTGAATCATCGAGATTTTCACGACAATCAAGAATTGTCAATGTGTCGAAAAGGTTCATTGTGGCTCGAAGAAAATTGACCATGGGTCATTTACACTAAAAATTTCTGAAAGCTACCCGGTAGTCTAGGTCACGCTAAAATCGTGCCAGATTGAAATTAAGCGTGAATTTAAATTCGATTTTAGAAATTGAAAGTTCTGTCATGTCACAAGTCCTTTTAAAAACGTCGACTTAGTTTTAGAAGATTTTTCTGTAAATCGAGACTTTTTTGGAAAAAGTCGAGATAGGGTCATTTTTGTTCAGAAAATTCAGAGGACCCTTTTTTATTACAGAATTGGGATGTAATGGGGTTCTATTGGCGAGGAAAAATTACCAATTTGATCGATGATACATCGGTGGGATTTATGGAAGCCAAAATGAGTGGATTCGATGAGGAATTGAATGGAAATTGAACCAACCCCAATCAAAATTCATGTGCCCCCATAAACCCAACAATTGGACCTTCTCAAGCCTTCTAAAAAGGGCTTTTTAGTCTGGAAATGGGCTGTGCAGGGCCAGCTGGTGTGGTGGGCCAAGCATAGGGGACAAGAAGATGAGGATGAGGCCCTTGGTGGCCCTTACAAGCCTAGCCGGTCCCCTCCTTCCTCTCTCCTTCAACCGTCGACCCCTCCTCCTCTTTTCCCTTGCCATTCGGACCTCCAACAACCTAGAAGATCGAGCCAGCAGCCTGTCCAAACATCGTGTCGCCTCCGTTCGTCGTCGCGCATCCCCGTGCCTCGCTTGCGTCTCGCTTGATCACCACAAGCCACCGTCCTCCTAGCCACCTCCTTCTCGTCTGCTTGCTGTCCCACAAAGCCTCTGGATCACCGTCGGAGCTTGTACACCGCCGTCCATTCTCCGCCTGTCGCCGGGGAAGCCCGTTAAGCCATCGCGAGCCCCTCCACCAGCTGCTGTCGCCGTTTTCCCCCTTAGCTAGCATTGTTTAGCCCCTTTCTTGGCCGATAATAGAACCAAGCCAAGTGGGTCTCCAAGTTACTGTTCAGCCCGTTTTCAAGTCGTTCCCAACCCCGATTGGCAAGCCCGCTTTGGAGTTTCTCGTCCCTCGCTGTGTCCTTGTCGTTTTGATTCGAGTGGATATTTAATCAAGTGAGTTTAACTCACTAATCCTTTCTTAGTATGTTAATGACATTTAAGGGCTGATTAGTTTAAGTTAAGTATGGATTAGGTGGATAGTTAGTTTAGATTAGCAATTTAATTAATCGTTATTGCATGTTAGGTGGTTAGAGTAGTGTCAGTTAGAGCCTATATAAGTGCTAGTATTTATCTAGAGTGGTTCGGAAATTTTCAGAGCCCGTCTTAGCTTTTAATTAGGCTTTATGGGCTTAAGTCTTATTTATTTGCATTTATTAATTATTTTCCGTAATTATTTAATTATTTATTTATTTTCCGAAAATTAGACTAGGATAACCGGTGACCAGAATTTTATGCTAATTGCAGTGTTGTGATTTGTTTATTTATTTGATTGTTATTTTATGTAAATTGAGTGTAATTTGTGATTGTGGATAATTATCCCAAAAATTGACAATTTTGGTAATTAATTGAAAAATTACCGGGCATTGGTTTATAGCGCCAGAAATATATTTTGGGATTGCTGAAACTAGTGGGATGTTCAAAAGTAGAAATATTGTATTTTGGCTAAGACCGACCGTGTACCCACACACATTAATTTTTATTGGGTATGATAAAAATGGTGATTTGGTCAGCTTCTAGTGAGCATTAATTTATCAGCCTTGGGTAAGCAATATAATCTTTGGTCAACTTCTGGTGAGCATTAATTTATCAGCCTTGGGTGAGCAATTTAATATTTGGTCAGCTTCTGGTGAGTAATATAATCTTTGGTCAGCTTCTGATGAGCAATATATTATCAGCTTTGGGCGAGCAATGTAATTTTATCATCAGCTTTGGGTGAGCGATATATTCTATTATTAGCTTTGGGCGAGCTATATTATCTATCTTCAGCTTATGGTGAGCAGTCCTAATTTGATAGGATCTTATAGATAGTATTGAGTGGATTGACTGAGAAGCGATTGTGATGACATGTGATTGACTGAGTCGATTGATCAATGATTCGATTTGTCTTGATGTGTTGAAATGATTGGTTGAAAATGTCAATTGTACTTACTTGCAGGAAGGAATAGAGGCAAAGGTAAGACCTCCGACTTGTGTTTGTGATTAGGCAGCCCTTAGGGCGTATTTTCTTCCTAGTCAGGTTTTAGGGGGTAGAACTCACTGAGACGTCGTCTCACCCCGTTGTGGGATAACATTTCATGTCCTTAGATGGCAGCTCCTGAGTTTTTTGGCCGACCGAAGAAAGTTATAGAACAAACGTCTTACATTCCGTTGCATGAGAGCCCTGGGGGCTGGACCTCGGAGATGGTAAGGTCCATAGTCTGGGTCGATGCGGGTCTCACCCACAAGGTGCCCCACCGATACAAATCATTGTATCGCCAGGCTTAGGATGGCTAGAGAGAGGGTCCCATATCGGAGTCTGAGATACCTCTGTATGTACTGGAGGTGGCTTTTGGGAAGGGTACTGCAAATCCCTCCGGAGGTTCGTAGTAGATGCGGTACACCCGAATCTTGAAGAACTAGAGTCCTCGATGCAGTCTGCTGAAGGCTCCAGTTGGAGTGTGGATGAAAATGGAGAGGAGGACGAGGACCTATAGTTTTGTGAAACCCCCTATATATATCAGTTTGTAATGTATATAACTGGTTGTGTTATGTATATATAAGAGTGTTGTTGGCCTTCCAAAATTATGGCCCTACTTTCCTATCTCATTGTGTTGTTATCTGAGGATTATTTAATTGCTTCTGCATGTGCATTAAAATGAATGGGTCGACGATGTGTCCTGGGACGTCGCTATTTAATCGAACGAGAGGGATAGGCATGCGCTTAGAGGATCGGGGCGTGACAGGGGGGTTCGAATTCCCACCTTCTCGGAGGGGTTGGGGTGGGGACAATTTAGTTTCAAGTGTGGGATTCGACTCCCATGCTATGCAAGGAGGTGAGCCAAAAGTCTGAGAGTGAGAGTTAGAGGAGGAGTAGAGTAGGAGTAGAGTAGGCCGACCACAAAAAAAAAAGAAAAAAAAAAGCCTATATACTCATTCACCAATAGAGCATACGGATAAATATAATTATACATAAATGGCATACAAAAATACCAAGCATGCACAAGGTTTCAGCTTATGCAAAGCACATACAAACAAATGAAACACAAAAGATAGGTGTCAACATCTTAATCTACGCAGTATAAATTGTAACGTCGATGAAAGTAGAGGAGTGGCCCAATCGAACCTAAAGCTGAGACACTTAAGCTTTTGTATGTCATTGTGGCTTTATTTGGAGTTCTACAAACCGCAACTCGTAAATTTTGGCTACCTCAAATTCTCGAGAATCAATTATACGCGTCAAAGGAGATTGCAACCGGTCCCTAACGATTGAATAGGTAACTTATAGAGTTCTGGGGCTTCCAAGGGTCATGGAAATCATCATATCTCATCTTCTATGTTAGATTGCCAGGTGACTGAACGGAACCTCAAAGAAGTAGAAATAATTAATAAAAAAAATAAAACAACTTATTGCTTGCCTTTTATACTCATTCATGTTTTGGAATGGGGAAGGAACACAAGGATTTACGAAGGAAGTATGAGCTTGATAATGTAGGCTGATAATAATAACCCAGTCACTGCATTCTTTCCTTCTTGCATACATAACAACACTACTGGATACTAATAATAAAGGGTTAAGTGTAATGGGATATCTAAAACTTGTCAACGAAAGTGTAATCGAGTTCTAAAATTTTTAAAAAGTGCAACCAAGTCATAAAACTTTAAAAAACTGTAATCAACAGAAGGACTTAATTGGACTAATTTGGTAAGTTTTGGGACTTGCACTTTTTGAAAGTTCTAAGACTCAATTGCACTTTCATGACAAGTTTTAAAATTTGATTATACTTTTTGAAAGTTTTAGAATTTAATTACACTTTTATGACAAATTTTAGAATTCACAATATACTTATTCCAATAATAAATCACTTATCTTTGTGAAATGTTAAAGTGAGGGGATGTCGATCCCATTTTGTGTTGGATGCTAAAATTGGATAAATCAAATGTTAAATCACGCATTTATTTACTAATTTAAATTTTTATATCATTCGATAGTGATCCTATAAAATTTTTATAAGGGTCAATTTTTGAACACATTTTGTATGAAGTCTGGATTTGACTAGAAGATCACGAGGGTCGCAGCAACATCATGAATCCCCAGTCACCCGCACCCAACAATTGCGACCGTAGTGAGTTATACTTTCTCCTTGAAGTGCGTGAGAATCTCCCTGATTTGTCAAGGTGAAATTCGTGTGTTAGAAGGCAAGTTCTCGAGGGGTCTTCAAACAAAACGAGCCTTGACGTTTTTAGACCCGGTCCTTAGGCCTGATCCAAAACCAAATTGGTTTGGTCAAAGCTGGGTTGAAAGAGCCCAAAGCCCAATTAAAAAAAAAAATCAACAATTTGTCTTGACCTATCATAAATTAAATGTGTCTTGGCATATCATAAATGGATTGAAAGGTTCAACTCGCGAACAATACGTATATTCATTGTGTTTAAATGGCATAAGTGTGAACCTACTTAAACTCAACCTAAACTATTTAGCTACATGTCATGTCGTGTCATATTGAAAAATCATTGACCCTATTACCATCACTTATTGAAATTTATCAAGATGAGAAGTCAAACTTTTGGCATAGAACAATAGAATTTTGCCCTCAGCTACAGGTAACTACTTAATTATTGACTAAGTAGACGTACGCAATTTTGAATCCGCTAAGGAAACATGTACCAATTCTGCACACAACCTAAGTCCATGAGATGTCCATGCCTACGAACTCATTGTTGAGACTTTCCTTGTTTCACACGTAATTTAATAAAAATGGCGCGCCTTTCCGAACCCGTGGGACAAACGACAAACGAATGTTCAAATAATCTAATAAAGCAGGTCTTTACTTAGTTAACCAATTGACCGAGAGCACTTTCAGACATTCGTTGTAGAGTTGTAGTCGTTGCTGTCTTCATGTGTTGTGAGTTCTTCACAATCTAAGGAAACTTCGGTGCAATTAGGAGACCCCTGCTCAGTCACGAGTAATACCTTGTGTGATGAAACCATCTCATATGTGATAAGGTTTTCTTGGTATTGACTAAGTACTGCCATCTTAGGCTCCGTTTTGTTTCCTTGAAAATGTGACATTTCTGAAAATTTTCATCTAAAAGTCAATTTCTAGTGAAATGACCATATTTTTCGATGTTTGATTGAAATTTGAAAATGAGAGAAAAAAATTTCCATTGTTTGGAAAAGGAAATACTTTTTTTTCTTGGATGGATAGATAGCCGGAGGACGGGGCATGGGCACAAGGGTCTTGAGCCCGACCTCTATGGATCCAGGTCTACAGGCCAAGCTCGGGCTCAGGTCCATCAAGGCCAAGCGCCAAACTTCGCGCCCGTGCCTCCATGCACTGTGGCCCGATGTTCATTGAACCATAGCGCAAAACATTATCTCGGTCCTGAGCCCAACAATGCTAAACAACTTTTTCGTAGAAAGTTGGCAGATTTTATTTATTCAAACCCCATTTAATCATAAGAAAGTTGGTCCGTGAGTAAATTGATATGCACATATGTTAAAATTCATCCCTTCACCTAAATTTCTCATAAAAAACATATAGACAAATTGACAAGTGTATGAGAGATCTTCCATCTGCCACAGGAGAAAGGTTGGCCATGACAAACATGAAACAAGTAAAAGTGTTCAAAACAACAGAGAACGGAAGGAAGAAGTGGACACATCACATTCTCATTCTGTGTGGATATATACGAGACATTCCTTCCTATTCATGTATTTGATGCATAGACATTGCCCCCTAAAATTCCCAAAAATACATGCCCAAAAATATCCATGCTATAAAAATAGTCTCACAGTACTAACAATAACAAAATAAAAAGATAGAACACATGTAAGTCTTCTGGCATGAAAGCTTATTCTCCTTTGCTTAGGAATTTCTCAATCCACACTTTTCGAAGATTTGCACTTTTCACCATAAATGCCTTTCCCATTTTTTTCATTCTCAACTAGATAATCAAAAACCGATCAAGGATAATTTCATCATATCCATCCACTTTCATCACCACGTCGTAGAGTCTGGAGTAATCGACATTGACTTCACCCAACGACTTAATTGTCGATGCTATTTCTCCAAGTTGTTTTGGAAGTGTTGCATACTTATCATTATTGTCGGCACATCTTTATCTTTTGTGAGACCTCTTTTCATGTGAAGGATGAACTTGTCAATGCAAATTATATATGAAAAGTCAATCAAAACAGAAAGGGCAAGATCTTCAAATTTTGAACATAAAACCACTACTAGAAATAAGAAAATTATCATCATGAAACCTCGTATTCCTCATATATTGGATGTGAAAAGTAAGAGGACACCATGAAATCTTACAAGCAACATTAGCTATAGCTTTCCGCTTCCAACTAACCCAAATGCACTGCCACTCTTCAAGCCAACTATGCCTAATTCTTTGAAAACCACAACAACTACAGACCATGCTCTAGACTTCGAAAGAAATATGACATATAGAAAAAAATAACCCCTACTAAATTCAGGGAAAGATCCACAGAGAAGGCAAACATCATTCAAAAAGGATTCCCTTCCTAGGATTCCCCTCCTTCAATCAATCTAGTAGGCAGCATATTTGAAATAACAAGCCAGCTTATAAGACTGTGTATTGGTATGTCTGAATCGAACCAAACTAGCTTATGTTGGCACTTTAGCAGGTGAAGATCCAATTTTTACCCCCCGCGCCTTATTTATAGTAAAATTCCAGTAGAACAAGGCATCCAAACAATACTATGAAACTGTGGATTGAATAAAGGAAACTATTAATGGGATTATTCCAACTAGAGATACAAGCAGTAACAATTGCGGTTCCATAGCATTCAACTAAAATTGCAGGAACTTCTCACTCTGAGCTAAAAACGAAAGGAAAAGAACTAGAAATCTTTTGCCTTCACTAGAAAAAATAAAACAAGAAGACAAAAAGAATTGCATTTACATGGCCCATGACAAGTGATGAAAAAACTTACCGTCACATATTAATAGATTTCGTTTTTCTCAGCTATGACCATCTCAAAATGATTATAATCATCCATGACTATTGTGATAACAATCATGATTGCTGCAGCAGCGGCACCCATTACTGCCACTTGGATTTTATTATTATCCATTTGCACAATGAATTGTAAGTTCCATGTTCCTATTAAATTCTAACACACATTGATAGAAACACGATTGCCAAGTCACAACTATACTCAAAACTGAGAAGATTGTTTCACAAACTCTAATTGCCATGTTTAAGAGTTATCAATTTAGAGCAGCATTTGGGAATATTTGCGAATCATCAGTTCACAAACTTGAGAAGCATTATGCACTCAAGAATTGGGTGGTCAGGTTCAAAGATGTAAGCAAAGCATACACGAAGGTGGAACTAAACTTATGAACTAGCAAACATCAATTTCTACAAAATATATTTGCTTATGATTATACAAAGTAGCTGCTTTTCAATAAGAGTCAGAAATGACTAAGAAGTATCAATTTCTACCAAAAATTGCTTTTCAAATTTACCTGCCCGGTTATGACTGGCACTCTATAAGAGAGCCAATTCGTGCCAATGAATTTGACCTAAATGCAGCTAAGCTCTGGGAAAGTGCAGCTCCTCTTTTTTGTTTCAGCCACTTTAGCAATCCTTCCCCCTGCCTTCAAACCCTCTTCACCTGTCACTCAACTCAATCACAACCCACAAACAAACTTCAACCTTTAATCATGTGAACACCTATAAGTACGACAAACAAATGCTTTCAATAGCTTTCATAGCTAAACAGTTTCACAATTATCATATGCCACCCTAGACCATAAATAAATGAGCAAACAAAGTGAACATTAACCCAACCAATGAAAATGATAATCAACAAACTTTGCACCACAAAGGTACTAGAAAACTCCACGCTGTGCAAGTGGACCATTACTCCATTGCTCTGGCGGGCGTTAAGTTTCCATTGATCAGAGAAGAGTCGAACGTTTCTTTTCAAAAAGAAAACCCTGCACTGGGCTTTGTCAAATGTGAACATATTCACCTTCTTCCCTCAAGATTCAAAACACCTGGGGAGGAGTTGAAGTTAATGACTCAGTAGGCGGCTCGGTGATTAGCACCATCCCAGGAACTGAAATCACCGGGACATATTACTTTCATCTGAGAAAGTCATTGCATGAATCATCTTCCATAGGCCAGATGCAGTGAACTCTGCCTTTAAGTTGCGGAGAAAGATTTGCATGTCCATCATTTGTCTCATCATGAAAATGCCGGAGTGCTCACGCGGTTGCCCTACGTGGCGACGTAGAAAGTATGCCCCAACAGGCGACTACTTCTGAATGATTTGTAACTTACTTCTTGTTGAATGCGTTCAACTCAACCCCCACCAGAGAGCAAGTGAAGTACTGAGATAAGCAACAAACACAGCTGATTCGACGTGAATGAAGACGGAACTACACTCGACATTGGAGACTGCTCAGAGACGAGGGGGTGGAAACCGACCTGGATCTACAATTTGGACTTCAAAGATATCAGTGGACACGAAACTTCAGCAAATCGCCCGATGATTGACTTGGGACCATGAAGGATGACTAAACAACGGCGGGGGCGCCCTCTCTACTCTTTTATCTAGAAGAGAAGCACGCAGCGGTGGCGGCGGTGGCGCAGGAGGAGGAGGTCCGGAGATGAGGGATGAGACGAAGAAGCTCCGGAGAATTGGACGAGAGAAAGGCTCGTGGGAGAAAGATGGAGAAGCTCTAAAGAAAAGACGAGAGGAAGGAGGAGGAGACGAGGATGAGAGGCGGGGGAGAAAATGATTTTCTTTTTTTAGAAATGACAATCATTTTTCCCAATTTTAAGGTGTTTTTTTTTATCGGAAAATATTTTCTTTGATCATTCATTTTTCATGCCCCAAAACCAAAATTATGGAAATTATTCCGTAAAACAAATATAGCCTTAAGTAAAAGAGAAAAAAAAAAACCATAAAAGATCCTAAACAATGCTCATCGATGATACATTCATCTTGAACTCTATACTCATTATGACACATTTACTCTAAACTTTTTTATAATATAAAAAAAAATATAACTTGTGCACATATGATACATTTACTCTAAACTTTTTTCTTTCCCCTAGTGTTCAGTCACCACAAAAATCATTGGTTCTGGTTCACCAAATAAAGATATTATTAACAAAATTCATAGTTACTAGAGCCAAAACTTTAGAAAGAAATTGCTTGTCCTGACTTACCCAATTTAAAGCTCAGATCTAGTGGGTCTAGATGGCTAGGTGAATCACTAGACACATAATCAGGTCTAGGTAAAAAGTCTTATAAAGCAATCCAAGGTCCAATCATGACTATTGTCCGACTTGTTAATGAACGGAGATTCTTCAGCTCTTGCTAAGTTTGACCTGAGTACAAGTGATTCGAGGATTAGATGGAGTCAAAATGAGATTGATTATGCTTTACTTGAATTGCTCAAGGGCTCCCTAGCCTAATTTGGCCCTGATATTTTAACCGAATTGGCCCCAAACTTCCTAATAAGTTATTAAAAATAACTTATAAAGCTTAATTTAACTAGTTCAAATATGTTCTATGTTAAATACGCCAACGAGTTTCCATATGACAAAGAAAAATCATGTCAGTTGTAGTTTTCATTTTATGATGAAATTTGAGGTAGAGCTTAAGTTTCATGATAAAAATTAATAATCGAGTCGTGTCTAGATAGGGTGGTATTGAGACATATAATACTTATCGAGTTAAGCTCAAGCTAGAAGTTGAGAAATAAAGTTCAACATAGGAAAATGAAACCTTAACTTCAAGTCTAGTTTGATTATACATTAAGTCAAATCAATTTACTTCATTCGTACATTTGGTTTGTTCTAAGGACCTCTAATTCAAACCTCAAAGAGTGATTTTTGTTCCATGCTTAACGAAAATAATGATCTCATAAGTCCAAATTAGTCATCGCATTACAAGTATAATATTTTTGTGAAAAAGAAAAGTACGTAGCACTTAATACCCAATAATTAGCTTTCAAAGACGAGAATGTCTTCCTATGGAAACATCTAAAGTTTTCTCGGCCCTTTCCAATTGGCCTTTTTGGGAAGAAGTGTGCTAGTTCCGTTCCTGACTTGAACCGTCATAATGTATATGTGTCGAATATGATAAGATAACTTCAAATTACTGATATCTTATATAGTGTTAGAAAAAATATCGAATGTAACAATGATCGGATCATATCCAATTCCAATGGTCATCGCAATTGTGATGGTAGTCCCATTATGTTTTTAATCTTTTTCTTTTCTCTTATCTAATTCGGATCAATCCCATATCTTAGGCTTAGTAAAGTTATCACGAATATCATCCCCATCTAAAGATGTCGCCAAACCATAGATATGATGAAATTTATCCTATCTGGCGTCTTATCTGGTCTACCGAAATCAGTGCTCAACGGGCCATCTCTCACTTGGGCCGAAAACTGGGCCAGTGAAATCGCTCGGCCCAAATCAGGCCGAATCGATTGAGCCCATTGCGAAGCATGACTGCAAATCCGGCTCGTCATCTTGTTGGCAATGTTTTCCCATCGACTTTGCTACTGTCTCCAGATTGCGATCGAGGCCAAAAGCTTGGGAGAGGCGACCGCCGGACCGGCGAATGATCTCCTGCACGAATCTCCACTCTCTCTTCTCCATCTCGTAAGCTCGAGCTGAACGCACCTTTCGGCAGCCATGGCGCTCAACCTACGCCAGAAGCAAATAGGTACGTCGGCAACCAAGCTGTGCTCCTTTTCCGTCGGTAGGTGTTTGTGCTCGATCGATTGATTTGGCGGTGAAAGCGATGCTCTGAATGAGATTAGGGAAAATCGACGGATTCGGGGACTTCTAAAGCAACAATCGGTGTAATGTCGTAGCACTCATTTCGCCAAATCCGATTTGCTAAGTTCTGCTGCGCGTGCTTTGCCTGTTTTTGTTTGTTAAAGTGAGGGCCGAGGATGTTTGTGATTAGGCGAAATTCTCGTTTTTTGTTTGTGTGTTTGGTCTGATCTGTGGATAGATTCTGGAGTGGGAACTGAGGAGTCTTAATCGTTAATCCTGCGAAATGGATTGTAATTTGGTCTCTTGTTGTTTTTTGCATTTTCCACAGGGCGAATCTAATTCGTAATCTTTTTTTGCACGCGCAGAATGTATAATCCAGATGCTGAACCTGAACCAACCTGTGAATCCATTCGGGACTGCGAATGAGGAAGTGTATAAGATATTGATCTACGACAAGTTTTGCCAAAACATACTCTCCCCATTGATCCACGTGAAGGATCTTAGGAAGCATGGCGTGACCCTCTCTTTCCTCATCGATAAGGACAGGAAGCCGATGCGTTTGGTTCAGCATTTTGAAAGCCTATTGGGAAAATGTAAAGCAGTTTAGCCTAAAGGACTTTAGGCAAATGCAAAGACTGTTTGGTAAATTATGCTTTGAAAAACAACTTTGAGAGAAATGCCGTTGGGTAGAAAACACATTTGAAAAGCATTTTGGGTGATTAATATTAGTTTTTTTTTAAAATTTTATTTGTTTAAAATGAAAAAATAATAATGTATGAAACTTTTTAAATATAAATTTTGACAATAATACAAAAAAATCAAATAAATATATACTTATTTTATAAAAGACCAAAACCTTCATCGGAATTTTTAATTTTTATTTGCTTAAAATTGAAAAAACAATGATGCGTGTGACTTTTTAAATATAAATTTTAACAATAATGCTAAAAGAAATCAAATACATATTTATAATTAAAAAAAGACCAAATCCTTCATTTAAATTTTTAATTTTTATTTTTTTAAAATTGAAAAAATAATTCATACAACTTTTTTAAAGATAAATTTGAAAATAATGCTAAAAAATCAAATACATATATATATAACTTTATTTTTTTTATAAAAAGGACGAAACCCTTCATCGGAATTTTTTAATTTTTATTTGTTTAAAATTGAGAAAAATAATGTATGCAACTTTTTAAATATAAATTTTGACAGTAATGCTAAAAAAATCTAATATATATTTAAAAAAGGGCCAAATCCTTTGTCAATTTTTTTTAATTTTTATTTGTTTAAATTTGAAAAAATAATGTATGCAACTTTATAAATATAAATTTGAAAATAATGCTAAAAAATCAAATACATACATATATATATATATGATATTTTTTTTTATGAAAAAAAAAAAAAAGACCAAGCCCTTTGACGGAATTTTTTCATTTTTATTTGTTTAAAATTGAAAAAAATGATGTATGCAACTTTTTAAATATAAATTTTGACAATAATGATAAAAAATAAAATATATAAATATTTTTTTTAAAAAGAACAAAATATATTTAATTTTTTTAGCATTTATATAGATTTGATTTTTTGGACATTATTTTGGAATTTAAAAAATAATAACAAGGGCAAAATCATAAAGTTGAAAAAATGTGTGAGGATAGTTTTGGAAAAAAAAAAGTTTCAACATTTGCTCAAAGCTAGTCCCTATTAATATTGGGCTTTCAACATTTCCAATGTTAGTTTTCATTTGAAAGCTACTTCAAAATTGTTGCCAAACGGCCCAGCATTTTCCCAAAGGGCTTTGGAGGCTGAAAGCCCATTGGGAATGCTGAACCAAACTATGCCCGCAGTGTATTTCGTCCAAGCGAGTCAAGTTAATATGTAGAGGATCGTCGCCGATGCTTCTCGCTCTTTATATGATAGTTTCCACCTTAACTTCTCGTCTTCGATACCACACCCGCTTTTGGAGGATTTGGCTTCTGGGATGTTGAATTCGAATTCATTAGATTAGATCTCAAAGGTTCATGATCAGCACTTGGAGTTCGTGATGTTGGAGGATGACTTGTTTTCTTTGGCCAGAAGTCATGTTATGTTCAGTTGAATGACCCTTCGGTAGGGGATCGAGAGATTGAAAAGATTATGGAAGGGATTGTTAGTGGGCTGTTTTGTGTGTTGGCTACACTTGCAGTGGTTCCCTTAATTAGGTGCCCTTGTGGTGGACTTGCTGAGATGGTTGCCATGGCTCCTGATCAGAGGCTGAGGGATCGCTTGTTGTTGAAGAACAATTTATTTACTGAGGGTGGAGTTTTTGTTAGCTCGTTTCAGCATCGAATTTTATGTTTATTTGATAGGATCTTTGAATTGTCAGTAGGGATACAACATGATTTCAGGTACAGGCACTTGTTCACGATGTCCTTGGGTTGAGGCTTAACATATTGAATGTTCAAGGTGAGAAGGGCGGGATGAAGTCATTTGAGTTGGATGGTTCGGATCCATTTTGGGTGACCAATGGTTCACTGGAATTTCCTAAAGTTGCAGTTGAAATTGAGAACCAGCTGAACAAGTATAAGAAGGATGTGGATGAGGTAAATAAAAGAATTGGTGGAAGTGGAGGTGTCACGCCCCGATCCTCGGGCACGCACCCATCCCTCACCTTGGTCGATTAAATAGCGATGTCCCATGACGCATCGCCGACCCTTTCATTTTAATATGCATGCGTAAGCATATAAAATCCCCAGACAATAAAGCAATGGGATAGGAAAGTAGGATTAAATTCTGAACTTTCAAAAACAACCACACTTATATATATTGCAAACTAGTGCACATATATATAAAGCAAACTACTAAGTTAGATTCAACTTAAACAAGTTCATAATCAAGGTCTACAAGCAGGGGTGGGGGTTCCACAAACTACGGGTCTTCGTCCTCCTCTTCACCATCCTCCACACTCCAACTGGATCCTTCAGTAGACTGCATCGGACTTTCGAGATCTTCAAAATCCAAGTCTGCTGCATCTAGGGACCTGAAATGTTATCCCACAACCGGGATGAGACTACGTCTCGATAAGTTCTACCCCCTAAGACCCGATTAGGAAGCCAATACACCTTAGGCTGCCTTAGCACAACACGAGTCAAGGGACTTACCTTGGCCTCAGTTCCTTCATGCAAGTCAGTATATATATCAGATATACACGATCACATCACATCACATCAATTAGATAGAATCATCGATCAATCGACTTAGTCGATTACATGTCATCTCGATCCTTTCTTGGTCGGCTCATCTCATACTATCTATACGTCTGTTCATATCAGGACTACTCACTACTAAGTTGATAAATAGATATTATAGCTCGCTTCTGAGATGATCGGTATACTGCTCTCTGCTAAGCTACCATATCGCCCTTAGGCCGATATAGTATACCGACAGTGCTTAATATAAGCTGATGAGTATACTACTCTCTGTTAAGCCGCCATATCGCCCGTAGGCTGATATAGTATACCGACATTGCTCTTTGCTAAGTTGACAAGGTATACTGCTCTCTGCTAAGCTGGCATATTAGAGCCCGTAGGTTGATATATTATACCGACATATTCCATCAAAACTAATAAGGTATATTGTTCTCTGCTAAGCTGACATATCGCCTGTAGGCTGATATAGTATATTGGTATACTGCTCTCTGCTAAGCTAACATATCACCCGTAGGTCGATATAGTATACCATCATGACCATTTAATCAATTCCATCTTTTATCATTCTCGATAAAATAGCCGTGTGTGGGAATACGGTCGGCCTTAGCCAAAATATCATAATTTCCCTTCTATAAATCCCACCATTTTCTGTAGTCCACAAAAACATTTTTGGCATTATCAACCGATGCCTGGTTATTCTTCAATTAATTTCCAAAATTATTTAATTTAGGAAATAAATCCTAAATTCACAAATAATTCATTTCAACACAAAATAAAACTCAATTAAATAAATAGACTGCACTATAATCATCAGCATAAAATCCCGGTCGTTGGCTATCCCACCGAATTTTGAAAAATAAATAAATAATTAAATAATTCAGAAAATTATTAAATAAATGCAATAAATCCAATTTAGGCTCGTAATGCCCGATTGGAAGCCGAGACGAGCATGGAAAATTACTGAGACTCGTTCAATAAATAATAGGACTTATCTACTCGCTAATTACACTAACTATTCTCCTAACATGCATAGGTAAATCCCTAATTTAATTATTCTAATATAATCTATCCACCTAATTGCACTTAATTAAATCTAATCAATCCCTAATCATCATTAACCTACTAAGAAGGGATTAGTGTTTCAGTGAGTCCACGGCGAAGGCGACGTCAAGGCGGTCAATAAACCTCGAAGCGGCAACACCAAGCGAGGCCGGGAAGACACCTAAAATGGGCCTCGAAGACCAAAAACCCTTGCTGTCCTTGGTTTCTGTTCTTGAGACGAGCAGCTAGAACCGGCGGCGGTTTGGTGCGGAAATGACGAGCGGTGAAGTTTTGGCGGCTTGGGGGCGGCGTACGGCTGATGGACGGTGGCAAGGAGGCTTCGGGACCTCAACCACAGCGATCCAAGGCGGTCCCAAGGCTGAAACAGCAGCCACAAATTCGGACTCCCTTTGCAACTTGGAAAAACTGGTCACCGGAGGAGAAACAGAGCTGAACGGGCTTGGCCGGAACTCCGGCGAGGGATTGGCCGGCAACTGGCGGCACCCGAGGGTCGAGGGGGACCTGTTGGTGGTTGGTATGGGTGGAGGAAGGGTCGGAATGGGAGAAAACACGAAGAAAATGCGAAACAGGCGAAACCGTGCAGGCTGCCAGGTGGACCGACGGACTTGCAACCAGCGGCTTGCGACGGCCATACAGGATGGCCGATGGCTCCGTTCAGGGCGAGGTTGGGCTCTTTGGAATGGTCTGGATGTCCTCGTCACAGCAATGAGTGGCTCGTTCGCTAATTCATCCGGAAAGTTGACTTTTTACTAAGATCTTTGGCGAAAGGTTAGCTGGAGCAGAAGCTGGAAGAAGAGAAAACAAAGGGGGAAAATGGTCCGGCGGTGGTATGGCTGCTCCGGCGACTTCCTTGGCTGCTGGTGGGGTTCGAACAAGGTGAGAGGAGGGAGATGGAGTTGGAGGGGGGGCCACCATGGCCTTGATTTTCCACACTTGCTCTCCAAGTCTCCTCCTTGGCCAAGTATCCTTCCTTGGCTCACAATAAGACACCCATGCACTCTTCTAGAAATCCGAAATGGTCCAAAGGTTGTGGGTTGGTGGGGGCACACGAATTTGGAAGCATTTCCTCTTAATTGGACACCAATCCTTGCTCGATTCAATCTCATTTGGCCTCAATAAATTCAATTAACCCTCCATCGATCAAATGGATATTTTTCCTCATCAGTTGACCCATCTTGCACCCTAAATTTCACTATAAAAAATTATCATCGGCTTTTTCTGAATAAAAACGGTCCTATGCCGACTTTTTTCCAAAAAGTATCGGGTCGTAGAAAAATCTTCTGAGACTGAGTCGACGCTCCTAGAATTTATTGTGACATGGCAGAATCTTCAATTTCTTAAATTGGACTTGAATTTGCGATTAATTTCCATTCGGCGCATTTTTAGCGTGACCTAGACTACCGGGTAGTTTTCTGAACTTTTTAGTGCAAATGACCCGTGGTCGATTTTCTTCGAGCCACAATGAACCCACTCGACACATTGGTGACTCTCGGTTGTCATGAAAATCTCGAGAATTCAAATACGGACATAGGGTTCCAAAACGATAGAGAAATCAGTCTAGTGTCAGCCGACGAGAATTTTCACTTTAGTGGTGTCACCTATGACTAGCCACACATCTCTGTCGAACCGAACTATCTCTAATCTCTAATCAATTTACGTTTGTGCCGTAATGATCTCAGTAGATGAAGACGGCCGAGCAGCCGATTTCTGGTCGAATTCTCAAGTCTATTTGCCTTAAAATCCTTAATGGCTTCCCTAGATAGTCTTGTTATCTCGAGAGTGATCAGCTCTGAGAACAGCCCTATAGACCCGTCAATGAAAAGCCCAATTTATTCAGTAAAAAACAGGGTTGAAAATCTGGGATGTCACAACTCTTCCCCTCTTATAAAAATTTCATCCTTGAAATTTAAACCTTTACTAATCCTTAAACAAAAAGGTGGGGGTTTGTCGTCTCATTTAGTCTCACTTTCCCCGGTTGCTTCTTCAGTCCCATGGCGTTGTCAGACCACTTTGACCAAGGGGACTATCTTGGTTCACCGAATTCGATCTTTGTGATTCACGATCTGAATCGGGCTGAACGTTGGCTGTGCTCAAAGGGAAAGTAAGAAAGATGGATAAGCTGCGATTTCCAATCATCTATCTTATTTCCTCAAAAACTATTAATCAGTTGGAAGTCAAATCAGTTGAAGCAGCACTGAAGGAATCAAAGGTTGATACTACTGCATTTCAATACGTAAAGAAGATCGAGTCACTGAATGTTTACTTGGCGTCATCGAATTCTACCAGCAGAAGCAACATTGTTGAATGGGCTGAGAAACTGTATGGGCATTCTATAAGTGTGATTACCACAGGAGTGAAGAATCTATTGTCTAGTGACTGGCAGCTGGCGATGACAAGAACTGTGGAGGCCTTGATGGAGGGGAAATCGACTCCGGAAATTGACTCTTACCCTTTGCTTGATCCTTATGCTCCTAAATCCGGTGCTGGGACAAGTGGTAGCCATTTGAAAGGTCCATTTAAGGAGGCTATTGTTTTCATGATTGGTGGTGGCAACTATGTGGAGTATGGAAGCTTGCAAGAACTTGGAAAACACCAGCAACCTATCAAGCATGTAATTTACGGAACAATGGAGATTCTCATTGGAGTGGAATTTGTTGAGCAACTTACGGTTTTAGGATAGAAGATGGGATTGGGCAGCGTGGGTGCTCCTTCTGGGTCCCATTGATATAGGTTTGGTCATTATCCATACATTTTCTCCTTTATTTTGTTTTTATTTTGTTATTTTGTTTTTTCTTTTTTGGGTGGGGGAGTTGATCTTGTGCATGTTCCACATTTGCCTTATGAACATCAGGATAATTTTTGGATCTAGAACTTCTATTTTTCTGTGATGCCGATGCTTGCTAGTTATAGTCGAAACAATTTAAATTGAGAATTGCCCACTTTCCTTTTGAGTTTCCATTTGTCAACACTTGATAGTGGTGTTATAAAAGGCCTGAGCTATCCATGCAAGTCAGAGTTCACCCATTGATTGAAAAGCACTTTGCTTCCACCTATTGGTAGGCTAATAGTATCTTTAACAAACTAGAGCCATGGTCTTGCCTAGAAGCCAGACTAGCCAGGGGCTTTTACCCAATTATAGCCCAAAAGATAAATGATGTTTTGTCAATAATATGCATTCACCATCTGAATGCTTAGACTAAACTAGCAAAGACCAACTAGTTATCTTGAACTGCAACTGACCTCATCGTGTCGTTAGGAATCTGGTTGTTGTTCCTCCCATATCAAGTTATTAGCTATAAAGGCACAAAATTTGGAGGAGGGAAAAGATGGAATAATTCTTGATCTAGATTAGCTTGCAGACCTAACCCAAACTTTCATACTCTTGGATTTCTTCTTCTCGTTGTTGTTGTTGTTGTTGTTGTTCGTGTGACAAGCCAAAGCCGCAAAAGGATCACTATTGAAATACCGCATCTAGATGCCCACGTACTCTGCAATTTAGGAAAGTATGGAATTGTGATGGACATCTAGTTCCCCTCTACCCCCGTCTATCCTCTCTCACCAAATCAAAGCCTAAAACATTTTGCTTAGTCATAGTAATACTCTGTCCACCATACATGTTCCCGCAAACTAGTCTCTAGAGTAAATAAAAAAGCGATTTCATTGTGGTTACTTGAACGTTGTAAAGGTACTAGTCCAATAAATTCCCAAATCCTACCTTTTAAATTGTCGGCCTGGAAAATTGAAAGTACCTTTATGTCACTCCGACCTTCCATCTCCAAAAGCCAACAATGCAATTTAGTGTTTCTAAAATCGGATTGTGTTGGCTGATCTAAAAAGAAGGGGTTGAATCACTGGTCTTGTGACATCCTTAAATTTCCAATTTTGTTTTCAATTAAATGAATCGAGCCTTTCATCGACGCGCCTATAGTGCTATTCTCTAAGCTGATCACCCATGAGATAACTAGTTTATCTGGGGAAGTCATTAAGGGATTTTAATGCAATAGACTTGAGAATTCGACCAGGAATCGACTACTCGATCGTACTCATCTGCACAGATCATTATGGCACAATTAAAAATCGATCAGAGATCAGAGATAGGTCAGTTCGACTGAGATATGTGATCAAAGTGTGGTGATTCCACAAGATTGCAAAATCCTCATCGATCGGCACTAGACTGATTTTTTTGTCGTTTTGGTACACGGTGTCTGTATTTGAAATCTCAAGATTTTCATGACCACTGAGAGTCGCCAATGTGTTGAAGATGTACATTGTGACTCGAAATAAATTGATCATGGGTCAATTGCACTAAAAATTTCTAAAAGCTACACGGTAAACTAGGTCACGCTAAAATCACGCCAAATTGAAATTAACCGCGAATTTGAATCCGATTTCAAAAATTGAAATTTCTGTCATGTCACAAGTCATTTTAATAACGTCAACTCATCCTCCGAAAATTTTTCTGCAAAACGAGATTTTTGACGGAATTGGGCCGTTTTTGTCCGGAAATTTTAGATGACCATTTTTTATCGCATCCCAAGGGATGCAAGTTGGTTCTATTGGCAAGGAAAAATGTTTATTTGGTCGAGGACACTTTGGTGGAATTTATAGGACCAAAATTGGCTTCAATTGAAGAGAAATTTCATCCAATTTGGGGAAATTAAGTCCAAAATTCGTAGCCCCATGGTCCTAAACCTTTTGGACCATTTCAATGACTTCCTAAGGAAGCTTATGGTCTGCAAATGGCTGAGGATAGAGCTGAAGCCAAGTGGGGCCCAAAGCAATGATCAAAAGAGGATATCTGTGGTCAAAGGGGTCCCCCAAAGCTTCTGCAGTCTTCTTCTTCCTCAGCCAGCCTCCTTTATCCATTGTTGATCAAGAATTGAGCTCGAAAAGCTAGAGAGAAACCGGAGCGAGACCCCCTTTGCCCATAGATGCTTGCCTGCCGCAGTCGCGCCTCACCGCACAGCTCGCGTCGCGTCGCATCTCCCGAGCGAGTCGCGTCTGCTCTGTGCATCGTTCTGCTCCACCCTGAAGCCTTTCGTTGAGGATTTGAATGCTTAGAGGGCTAATAGCTATGTTGTTTTGGTAGACTTGTGAATATAGACTAGTATTGTATATGACTTAGGATGCTGTGTATAAAGGTGTGTTGTGTGGTTTTAAAAATTGTGGCCCTGCTTTTCTATCACATCTTTCTGTTGTCTCGGGATTTATTTATTTGCTTTTGCATGCACATTAAAATGAATGGGTCGGCGATGCGTCCTAGGACGTCGCAATTTAATCGACCGCCGAGGGATGGGCACGCGCTTGGAGAATCGGGGTGTGACATCCCCGCCCGGAGTGGTATCAGAGATGGTCGATTCTTGGAGTGATAAGGTGCGATATAGTTAGTAGGAATGGCCTTTATTTCATGCCGGTGCATGTTTGTGTTAGTTGTTTGGTAGATTGTTTGTTGGGATTGCTCAGCTTCTAATTCCGTGTGGAATTGGAAAGCAGGCTTCTTTAAAGAATCTGCAAAATGAGCGATCAAGAGCAGAGCACTCCTAGAAAGCGTACCATAGGGCCTGCGACTTGGGGTAGGATGCCGACGAGAGTCGGTCCCGAGGAGGTCGTGGTCGAGCGCCAACTCAGGCTAGCACTAGTGGAGTAGCACCGCCTCCTGTTGGTGCTAGGGTAGCTGCCCCGGTGATCCCAAGATCGAAGGGATCATGCAGGCGCTTGAAGCGATGGGAGCAATGATAGGACAGCAGGCCCAAAACCAAGCTGCCGCTACTACCGCCGCTACTACCGCTATTGTTGCCATTATCGCCGCTGTTGAGGCCACCGTCGTTGCCGCACCTGCTGAAGTTCTACTTGGGAACATAATCGTAGAAAGAGGGAGACTGATTCATAAGTTGGTAGAGCAGTTCCTGAAGCTGAACCCGTCGAGGTTCATCGGTGTTGGAGATCCAGAGACTACGTCGCTTTGGTTTCAAGATCTGGAGAAGGCCTTTGCATTGTTGATGTGCACCGAAGCAGAGAAAGTTGTCCTGGCAGTATACCAACTATAGGGTAACGCGAATACCTGGTGGAGGGCCACTAAAGGCACAGTATTTCTGGAAGGCATGATCCCGATGTGGAACGCTTTCCTCAGAGCTTTCAATAGCAAGTATTTTTCGGGTAACGCCCGAGAGCAAAAGATGGAGGAATTTCAATGCCTCCTCCAAGGGATGATGACCGTGGATCAATACGAAGCGAAGTTTGTGGAGCTATCGCAGTACGCTCCAAAGCTAATAAAGGATCCTGAAGATAAAGCTCGGAAGTTCAAATCGACTGGAGTTAAAGAATCCGCTGGTACCACTTGACCTGAATGACTATAATGAAGTATATAGTTGGGCCGAGCTAATAGAAAGGAGTATGAGTGAGTAAGGTGCTTCGTCCCGATTGAGTTTTAGCTCAAAGAGAGATGGGAATCAGTATGGGAAGAAGCCCATGACCAAAGGAAGGTTCCATGTTCCGCCCAATAGGAAGGGTGGAATTGGCAAGTCAGCGCCAAATCAGAATGGAGCGTGTCGCTTATGTGGAAGGCGACACGGTTCGACCCCATGCCCTCGGAGGATGGGCGCTTGTTTTGAATCTGGCCAACAGGGTCACCAGGCCAGAGATTGTCCCAAAAGGCCGACAGGATTTCAGCAGTTATCACCTTTGCTGCCGTTGGGTCAGATAAGGGGTGTAGCACCGCAGATTGCATCGCAGGTCGACAGAACAGACCCCATCTCAAGGGATAGTGTATGCCATCACAAGAGGTCGCAGAGGACTCGCCTGATGTGATTACAAGTACGATTTCCCTGAACGACCATGCTGCTTATGCTTTATTCGACCCTGGTGCGACTCATTCTTTTATTGCTGAACAATATGTTAAGCTAATAGGATTAAGTCCTGAGTTGTTGGAGTCAATGGTTAGCATATCTACACCATTAAAGGATAAGGTGTTAGTCGCTGGATGGAACTTCTGAAGGACTACGATTGTCATATTCTATATCACCCTGGGAGGGCGAACAAGGTCGCAGACGCCTTGAGTCGAAAGTCTTCAGTTGCACAGATGATGATTAAGGAATGGGTTTTACTCGAAAGAGCCCAAGATTTGATTTTCAAATTTGAGGTGGGCCACATTTCAAACCTTATGGCCACCCTCAGAATTGAGCTGGAAGTGCAGATCATAATCAAGACGCTTCAGTTGGTAGACCCAGAGATTCAGAAGATCTTGCAAGAGAACACCGATAAGAGAAAGGTTGACTTTCAGGTTTCTAAGGATGGAACACCGAGGTTTCGAGGATGATTGTGTGTACTTAATGATGCAGCACTCAGGGAAGAGATCTTGTTAGAAGCTTATCTGAGTAGTTATAGCATTCATCCTAGCAGTACGAAGATGTATCAAAATCTGCGTTAACACTATTGGTGGTCCGATATGAAGGCAGACATGCCAAGCATGTTGCCAACTATCCGACGTGTCAGCAAGTGAAGGCACAACATTGTAAGCCAGGAGGACTTTTGCAACCTCCTGAGATTCTAGAGTGGAAATGAGAGCACATCATGATGGATTTTGTGACAAGCTTACCAAGGAGTCAGATAGGTAATGATTCCATTTGGGTAGTGGTCGACAGACTGACTAAGTTGGCTCACTTCATTGCAATATGAAAGGATCTTGATTTGGATAGGCATGCAGATTTGTACATGTGTCAGATAGTTTGACTGCATGGAGTGCCAGTGACGTTTACATCAAACCGAGACCCGGGATTCAAAGCTACCTTAGGCTGCCTTAGGAACAAAGCTACAGTATAGTACGGCATATCATCCTTAGACAGATGACCAATTTGAGAGGATGATTCAAACCCTCGAAGACATGCTACGAGCTTGCGTGTTGGATTTCAAGGGGAGCTGGGAGGAATAGCTTCATTTTGTTGAGTTTGCCTACAGCAACAGCTATTGGCAGAGCATTCAGATGGCTCCTCTCGAAGCATTGTATGGCAGAACGTGCAGAACGCCGGTGTGTTAGGATGAAGTCGGGGAAAGAAATATCACAGGCCCAGAGTTAGTTCAACAGTTAGTGGATGTAGTTGCAGTCATCAATGACAGATTAAAGACCGCTAGAGTCGCCAGAAATGCTACGCAAATAAGTGTCGGAGACCTTGGAGTTCCAAGTTAGTGATCACATTTTTCTGAAGGTGTCACCAATGAGGGGTACTTCGCACTTTGGCAAGAAGGGAAAAGTGAGTCCGAGGTACGTAGGTCCCTTTGAGATTCTAGAGAGAATCGGGATCCTAGTGTATCGTCTTGCATTGTTGCCAAGGTTGGCGCAAGTGCATGACGTCTTTCACGTGTCGATGTTGAGGAAGTATGAGCCTAACGCAACCCACATGCTTAATTTTGAGGAATTAGACGTGGACGACAGAGTGTCGTACGTGGAAAGCCCGATTCAGATTGTGGATCGGAAAGAACAAATTCTGCGTACTAAGACGATCCCGTTGGTTAAAGTAGTCTGGCAACACCACGGCACTGAAGGAGAAACCTGGGAAAGTGAAGATTCGATGAGACGACTATACCCCCACCTTTTTGTTTAAAGAATTGTAAAATTTTCAATTATGTTTTCAATTAAATGAATCGGGCCTTTCATCGACGCGTCGATAGTACTATTCTCTAAGCTGATCACTCATGAGATAACTAGTTTATCTGGGGAAGCTATTAAGGGATTTTAACGCAATAGACTTGAGAATTCGACCAGGAATCGACTACTCGACCGTGCTCATCTACAGAGATCATTATGGCACAGTTAAAAATCAATCAAAGATCAGAGATAGGTCGATTCAACTGAGATATGTGATCAAAGTGTGGGTGATTTCATCGGATTGCAAAATCCGCGTTGATAGGGACTAGACAGATTTTTCGATAGTTTTCGTACCCTGTGTCCGTATTTGAAATCTCGAGATTTTCACGACCACCAAGTGTTGCCAATGTGTCGAAGATATACATTGTGACTAGAAATAAATTGATCACGGGTCAATTGTACTAAAAATTTCTAAAAGCTACCCGATAGACTAGATCATGCCAAAATCACGCCAGATTGAAATTAACCGCGAATTTGAATCTGATTTCATAAATTAAAAGTTCTATCATGTCACGAGTCATTTTAGGAACGTCGACTTGTCCTCCGAAGATTTTTCTGCAAACCGAGATTTTTGGCGGAAATTCAGAATAGGGCCGCTTTTGTCCGAAAATTCAGAGTACCACTTTTTATCGCGTTTTTGGGATGCAAGTTGGTTCTATTGACAAGGAAAAATATTAATTTGGTCGATGACACTTTGGTGGAATTTATAGGACCAAAATTGGCTTCAATTGAAGAGAAATTTAATTCAATTTGGGGAAATTAAGTCCAAAATTCGTAGCCCCATGGACCTCAACCTTCTGGACCATTTCAATGAATTCCTAAGGAAGCTTATGGTTTGCAAATGGCTGAGGATAGAGTGGAAGCCAGGTGGGGGCAAAAGCAATGATCAAAAGAGGATATTTATGGTCAAAGGGGTCCCCTAAAGCTTCTACAATCTTCTTCTACCTTAGCCAGCCTCCTTTATCCAATGTTGATCAAGAATTGAGCTCGAAAAACCAGAGAGAAACCCGAGAGAGCCCCCCATGCCCATCAACTCCCGCTTGCCGTTGTCGCGCCTCACCACGCCGCCCGCGTCGCGTTGCGTCCCCCGCGTGAGCCACTTCTGCTTCGTGCGTCGTTCTGCTCCAGCCGCAACCCTAGGTCGTCCCCCGAGCCCGTCGAGCTCAGCCGGAGCCCCATCATCGCCATTCTGTCGCGGTCCGCCTCCGCTGAGCACCGCTGCAACTTTCCACCAGCCACATTTGTTGTTTCCAACCCAAACCGTCACTCAGCTCACTCCCTTGGCCCATTAACATAACCGAAGCCAGCAAGCCAGCAGTGGGCTTCGAGGCCCACTTTGGACCATTTTTGAGCCTCGTAGTGTGCCGCTGCTTTAGAGTGTGTCGCCTGTCTCCGCCTTGCCGTCATCGTGGACTCATCGGATTTCAACTAAATAGGTTAAGTTATTTATCTAGTTAGGTTCAGAATTTTTCTGGACCCGTTTCGGTATTTAATTAGGTTTTTCCAGCCTAAGTTTGCATTTATGGCATTTATTTGTATTTATTTAATTATTTATTATTTTCCATAAATTAGATCGGGATAGCCGATAACCGGAATTTCATGCTGATTGTAGTGGTGTGTTTGGTTTATTTGAATGTTAATTTGTGCTATTTGAGTGATATTTGTAATTTTGGAAATTTATCCAAAAAATGAGTAATTTCAGTATTTAATCGGCAAACACCAGGCGTCGGTTTACAACGTCAAAAATTATCTCGTGGACTATATTAAATGGTGGGATTTTTAAAAAGGAAATTATTGTATTTTGGCTAAGGCCGACCATGTACCCACACGATTATTTTATCGTATACAATAAAAATGGAGTATCGCATAGCTTTGGTGAGCATTATGAGTATTGAACAGCTTTGGTGAGCATTATAAGTATCGCATAGCTTTGGTGAGCAATATATATATAAATATCAGCTTCGGTGAGCATCTTTATATATCGATCAGCTTTGGTGAGTTATACCATTTATTTTAAGATTAGGGTGAGCAGTGCTTGAATCGATCGAATTTTATAGATGGTATTGATGGTATGGAATCGAGTGGATCGATTAATCGATGATATAATTTGATTTGAATTGAAGTGACTGGTTGAGTATATGAATCTTACTGACGTGCGGGAAGGAACTAAGGCAAAGGTAAGTCCTCTATCTTGTGTGTGGCTATATGGCCTTTAGGTGTATTTCCTTTCTAGTCGGAGTTTAAGGGGTGGACTTACTAAGACATTGTCTCACACCATCGTGGGCTAACATTTACAGGTCCTTAGATGGTTGTTCCTCCTGAGCGTTTCGGCCAGCCGAAGAAGGCACCGAACAGATCTCTCAGATTCCCCTCCTTGGGAGCCAAGGAGACTGGGTCTACAAGCTCGTGAGATCCATTGTCTTGGTTGATGCGGGTCTATCCCGGAGGGTACCCAATCAATTCAGATCGTTGTATTGTTATGGCAAAATGGACATAGAGAAGGTCCTCTACCGGAGTCTGAGATTCCTATGTAGGAATGTCAGTGCTAGAGATAGCTTTTGGCAAGGGTACGGCTAACCCTCCTGGTGGTTAAGTGGTAGACCCGAGTTCCTCGGAGCCAGAGACCTCGGAGCCTTCGGTTGAGGATTCAAATGCTTAGAGGGCTAGTAGCTCTTTTGTTTTGGTAGACTTGTGAATATAGACTAGTATTGTATATAACTTAGCTTGCTGTGTATAAAGGTGTGTTGTGTGGTTTTAAAAATTGTGGCCCTGCTTTTCTATCTCATCTTTCTGTTGTCTGGGAATTTATTTATTCGCTTCCACATGTGCATTAAAATGAATAGGTCGGTGACGAGTCCTAGGACGTCGCAATTTAATTGACCGCCAAGGGATGGGCATGCGCTTGGAGGATTGAGGCATGACAGGTCTGGCTCAACACCGTATGCTGTTTGGACTTGGAACTAGTAAAAGGATGGAGTTGACCCAGTTCCATTGGTTGAACCAATCTGCAGATTTCTTAAAAGGAAAATCCTCCTTGGCGGTGGTAGGATTTGATTACTTGCCTCTGAAAATTGTCTCACATTTTTTTTGTTTGTCCTTTTAGAACCAACTCTTTCGTCCTCTGATAGCAAAGCATCTACACGACAGCTTTGGTGAGCATTATGAGTATTGTACAGCTTTGGTGAGCATTATGAGTATTGTACAGCTTTGGTGAGCATTATGAGTACAGCTTTGGTGAGCATTATGAGTATCGCACAGCTTTGGTGAGCATTATAAGTATCACACAGCTTCGGTGAGCAATATATATATATATATATATATATATATATATATATATATATCAACTTCAGTGAGTATCTTTATATATCTATCAGCTTTGGTGAGTTATACCATCTATTTTCAACTTAGGGTGAGCAGTGCTTGAATCAATCGAATTTTATAAATGGTATTGATGGTATGGAATCGAGTGGATCAATTGATCGATGATTTGATTTGATTTGATTTGAATTAAAGTGATTGGTTGAGTATATGAATTATACTGACTTGCAGGAAGGAACTGAGGCAAAGGTAAGTCCTCTATCTTGTGTGTGGCTAGATGGCCTTTAGGTGTATTTCCTTCCTAGTCGGAGTTTAGGGGGTGGACTTGCTGAGACATTGTCTCACCCCGTCGTGGGCTAACATTTACAGGTCCTTAGATGATTGTTCCTCCTGAGCATTTCGGCTAGCCGAAGAAGGTCACTGAACAAATCTCTCAGATTCCCCTCCTTTGGAGCCAAGGAGACTGGGTCTACGAGCTTGTGAGATTCACTGTCTGGGTTGATGCGAGTCTATCTCGGACGGTACCCAATCAATTTAGATCGTTGTATCATTGTAGGCGAAATGGACCTAGAGAAGGTTCCCTACCAGAGTCTGAGATTCCTATGTTAGTGCTAGAGATAGCTTTTGTCAAGGGTACAGCTGACCCTCCTGGTGGTTCTGTGGTAGACCCGAGTTCCCTAGAGCCAGAGAACCTAGAGCCTTCGGTTTAGGATTCGAATGCTTAGAGGGCAACTAGTGGTAAACCTATGAATATAAACTAGTATTGTATATGACTTAGCCTGCTATGTATAAAGGTCTATTGTGTGGTTTTAAAAATTATGGCCTTGCTTTTCTATCCCATCTTTCTATTGTCTGGGAATTTATTTATTCGCTTCCGCATGCGCATTAAAATGAATAGATCGGGGACGTGTCCTGGGATGTCACAATTTAATCAACTGCCGAGGGATGGGCACGCGCTCAGAGGATCAAGGCGTGACGGGTCTACTCAGCAGCCTATGCTGTTTGGACTTGGAACTAGTAAAAGGATGGAGTTGATCTAGTTCCATTGGTTGAACCCATCTCTAGATTTCTTAAAAGGAAAATCCTCCTTGGTGGTGGTAGGATTTGATCACTTGCCTCTTAAAATTCTCACACATTTTCTTTTGTCCTTTTAGAACCAACTCTTTCTTCCTCTGATAGCAAAGCATCTACATGACTTCTTATAAAATTAGAGCCAACAAGTGATGATGGAGACTCAAATCAACAACCCTATATATAAAAAAAAAGGTGCACATCACCAATGCAGCTTTGTGCAGATTTGTGATTAAAAGAAGTGAATTATTTTCTATATATCAGCCCTTTATTCTAGAATGCCTTTTTAAACTTAAATTGGATAGTTCCCCCGATCTAACTATATAGACCGATTGAACCATTGTACCACCAGATGCGCTGGTTCTTGCACCCATATGTTTTTAAAACAATTGTGATAGAAGCTAAGGTTCATAGATAAATGCTCCCTAACAAGTATGCTGTTTCTCCACATCAGTCTTCCATTTGTCTTTTGGATTTAAATAGTCCTATCATATGTTCAAATGAGCTTATATTGCGGGAGGTTGGGATGGTAGCGGGCGGGTATGACTTTGTTGCTAACCCGTTTGCTTTTTTAGAGGAAGTACTAAAATCGCGCTTGATTGAAATTAACCGCGAATTTGAATCCGATTTCAGAAATTAAAAGTTCTGTCATGTCACAAGTCATTTTCGGAACATCGACTCGTGTTCGAAGATTTTTCTACAAAGCGAGATTTTTGGTGGAAATTCAAAATAGGGTCGTTTTTATCCGGAAAATTAAGAGGACAAATTTTGATCGCGTTTTTGATTAATAATTGAGCTTCGAAAACTAGAGAGAAACCGAAGGGAGCCCCCTTGCCCGTCGACGCCCGCTTGCCGCCGTTGTGCCTCACCGCACCGCCCGCATCACGTCGCATCCCTTGCACGAGTCATTTTCGGAACGTCGACTCGTGTTCCGAAGATTTTTCTGCAAACCGAGATTTTTGGCGGAAATTCAAAATAGGGTCCTTTTTATCCAGAAAATTAAGAGGACCAATTTTGATCGCGTTTTTGATTAAGAATTGAGCTTCGAAAACTATAGAGAAACCGAAGGGAGCCCCCTTGCCCGTCGACGCCCACCTGCCGCCGTTGTGGCTCACCGCACCGCCCGCATCGCGTCGCATCCCTTGCACGAGCCACGTGTGCTCTGTGCGTCGTTCCGGTCCAGCCGTGACCCCAAGCCGTCCCCCGAGCCCGTCGAGCTCGGCCGGAGCCCCGTCATCACCATTCTGTCGCGGTCCGCCTCTGCGTGCACTGCTGCAACCATCCACTAGCCACCCTTGCCATTTCCAGCCCAAATCGTCGATCAACTCCCTCCCTTGGCCCATCAATAGAATCGAAGCTAGCAAGCTAGCCATGGGCTTCAGGGCCCACTTTGGACCGCTTCCGAGCCTCGTAGTGTGCCTCTGCTTTGGAGTTTGTCGCCCGTCTCTACCTTGCTGTCGTCGTGGACTCATCGGATTTCAACTAGATATGTTGTATTATATATCTAGTTAGGTTCGAAATTTTTTTGGACCCGTTTCAGTATTTAATTAGGCTTTTCCGGCCTAATTTTTCATTTATGGCATTTATTTGTATTTTTTAAATTATTTTTTGTATTTATTTAATTATTTATTATTTTCCGGAAATTATATCGGGATAGCCGGTTACCGGCATTTCATGCTTATTGTAATGGTGTGTTTGGTTTATTTAATTTAATGCTAATTTGTGCTATTTGAGTGAAATTTGTAATTTTTGGAATTTATCCCAAAATGGAGTAATTTCGAAACACTGGGTATTGGTTTACAACGCCAAAAATATTCTTGTGGACTATATTAAATGGTGGGATTTTTAAAAAGGAAATTATTATATTTTGGCTATGGCCGACCGTGTACCCACACACGATTATTTTATCGGGTACAATAAAAATGGAGTATCGCACAGCTTTGGTGAGCATTATGAGTATCGTACATCTTTGGTGAGCATTATGAGTATCGCATAGCTTTGGTGAGCATTATGAGTATCGCACAGCTTCAGTGAGCAATATATATATATATCCATTTCGGTGAGCATCTTTATATATTTATCAGCTTTGGTGAGTTATATCATCTATTTTCAGCTTAGGGTGAGCGGTCCTTGAATCGATTGAATTTTATAGATGGTATTGATGGTATGGAATCAAGTGGATCGATTGATCGATGATCTGATTTGATTTGAATTGAAGTGACTAGTTGAGTATATGAATCATATTGACTTGTAGGAAGGAACTGAGGCAAAGATAAATCCTCTATCTTATGTGTCTCTAGATGACTTTTAGGTGTATTTCCTTCCTAGTTGGAGTTTAGGGGGTGAACTTGTTGAGACATTGTCTCACCCCGTTGTGGGCTAACATTTATAGGTCCTTAGATGGTTGTTCGTCCTGAGCATTTCGGCTAGCCAAAGAAGGTCACCAAATAGATCTCTTAGGTTCCCCTCCTTTGGAGCCAAGGAGACTAGGTCTACGAGCTCGTGGGATCCACTATCTGGCGGGTCTATCCCGGATGGTACCCAATCAATTCAGATCCTTGTATTGTTATGGGCGAAATGGACCTAGAGAAGGTCCCCTACCGGAGTCTGAGATTCCTATGTCGGTGCTACAGATAGCTTTTGGCAAGGGTACGACTGACCCTCCTGGTGGTTAAGTGGTAGACCTGAGTTCCCCGGAGCTAGAGACCCCGGAGCCTTCGGTTGAGGATTTGAACGCTTAGAGGGCTAGTAGCTCTTTTGTTTTGGTAGACCTGTGAATATAGACTAGTATTGTATATGACTTAGCCTACTGTGTACAAAGGTTTGTTGTGTGGTTTTAAAAATTGTGGCCCTGCTTTTCTATCCCATCTTTCTATTGTCTGGGGATTTATTTATTCGCTTCCGCATGCGCATTAAAATGAATAGATCGGTGACGCGTCCTGGGATGTCGCAATTTAATTAACCGTCGAGGGATGGGCACGCACTCAAAGGATCGAGGCGTGACAAGTCTAGCTCAGCACCCTACGCTATTTGGACTTGGAACCAGTAAATGGATGGAGTTGACCTAGTTCCATTGGTTGAACCAATCTGTAGATTTCTTGAAAGGAAAATCCTCTTTGGTGGTGGTAGGATTTGATCACTTGCCTCTGAAAATTGTCACACATTTTTTTTTTTGGTCATTTTAGAACCAACTCTTTCGTCCTCTGATAGCAAAGCATCTACACGACTTCTTATAAAATTAGGGCCAACAAGTGATGATGGAGACTCAAATCAACAACCTTATATATAAAAAAAAAGGTGCACATCACCAATGCAGCTTTGTGCAGATTTGTGATTAAAAGAAGTGAATTGTTTTCTATATATCTGCCCTTCATTCTAGAATGCCTTTGTAAACTTATATTGGACAGTTTCCTCGGTCTAACTATATAGACTAGTTGCCATTGTACCACTAGATGCGCTGGTTCTTGCACCCATATGTTTTTAAATCAATTGTAATAGAAACTAAGGTTCATAGATAAATGCTCCCCAACCAGTATACTGTTTCTCCACATCAATCTTCCATTTGTTTTTTGGATTTTAGTAGTCTTATCATATGTTCAAATGAGCTTATATTGTGGGAGGTTGGGATGGCAGCGGGTGGGTATGATGTTGTTGCTAACCCGTTTGCTTTTTTAGAGGAAGTGCTAAAGCCGGTCTGTAGAAGTAATTGGGAATCTGAAACTCAATTGATGGCATTCTTTTAAGTATCCAAATAAAAGACATATTAATACAAAAATAAAAGATAATTGCCTATAGAAGTGGTGAATTGCTTGAGATTAATGGTATCATTTAAGTATGAGTCGTTTGGTTTGTTTTTTTGGCATACCGTCCATCTAGATTCCAAACTTGGCCCAAAGCAAAACCCATTAAAGGGTCCTTATGAACGATTTGGAAAATATTTTCTTAAAAAGGATAACTTATATTGTTCAAAATAATTAATCAATGAAAAATATTTTCGTTGTAGACAACAATTTATGTCTAAATATTTTCGTGGACGATGAAAATATTTTTCGTTCATTTATTTTTGTTAGTGTTACAAATGATTATTTTTAGAAAAATATATTCAAAATCACTCATTTTCTGTGAAACAAATGGAGGTAAACATCTCTCACCACCGGCCGTGGTGGCTCTGTTGGGTAGGCTCCTGCCTTTGAAGGGAAAGGTCAGGTGTTCGAAGCCCCTGCAACGCAAGTTGCAGGGAGGCTGGCAGACCATTAAGTGTATTACGCGTGGCGCCCTGGTGGTGGGTCCTGGGCTAGCGTCACCTGGAGGTTTACGTGGCGGCTATCGGCCAAAGCGGTTCCTTTGGCAAAAAAAAAAAAAAAAAACATCTCTTCCTCTAATTTTCTTTTGTAGTTGCGTGGGGAGTGCATGAGTTGACAAAATATAGTCTATATTAATTTGGTCTTATATGGGGAACGAAAGCAAACCGAAGTGAATTGGCACTGAAAAACTCAATTAGCTTGGCTTGGGTTTCAGATTTGTATATAAAATTGTAATAGTATGTTGTCACACTAAAACATAATCTGTTCAACTGCATAAGCAAGATAGGAATCACGTGTTCTATGTTTGGGAAATTTTCAAATAAGCCCTATTTTCTCGAAAGAGTCATTAGAGTAGACCCATTCTTAGATAAACTTTAGGAGTGGAGTCTTACATCACCGCGGGAAATGGATAACTTTAATCTCAAACCACCCCTAGCTCTTGGCCGGCCAAATCTTTGCATGCTTACGAGCACGCGCGACTCACATGTGAGTGAGAGTGATAGCTAACAGACTTTTGGAGGTTGGATTTGGATGGTTAGAGATTGCATCCTTTGGGTAAAAGAATAGTCGTGTCATCCCCCTTTCTATTGGGATTCGGGGTGCGACAATTCAAGCACATGTCGGCCATCTATAAGTATGGTCTCTTTGCAGGATTAGAAGAGTCGCAAACTTGAAGAGAAAAATGTGGGTCTTTTCATTGTGCCTTGCGGTAGCGACTTTATTGTACTATGTTCGTTGGGTCTACAAGTGGAGAAAACCCAGATGCAATGGAGTTTTGCCTCCAGGTTCAATGGGTTTAACTCTCCTTGGGGAGAGTCTTAAGCTCTTGATTCCCAGCTACTCTCTTGATCTTCATCCGTTCATTAGAAAGAGAGTTCAGAGGTAACATCCTTCCACCCAATGTTTTGTAGATTGCGGGGTCCATATTAATTTGGTCTTGTGTGGGCTGACTCTTGAAAACCCGATTAGATTGGCTTGGGTTTCGACCTTATTGTGAATATCACGTGTGCGTCAAGTTGTAATGGTATGGTGTTGCACTAAAAGATTATCTGTTCAACTATATAATTATAAATCGATTATTTTATGTTTTTAGTCTGTCAGGTTCAGTTTGGTTTTTCTACTGGTAACATTTTTGGTTTCTGAACTACTGAAATTTTTCTATGTTGAGGCCAAACCCATAACGACCTTTCGAACTTCTTTTAAGGTTGCATATAAAAAAATAAATGGATTTTAAGAAGTTTGAACGATGAGAAAGTGCTTGAGTCCATTCTTAAACTCTTTCAATGATGTTTGCATAATAGAGATTGCCGCAAAGGAAACAGGTTCTCTTGCTTCCTAAAAGAATAAAGGTGATAATCAATGTATTCTATTTTCAGGTATGGGCCAATATTCCGAACCAGTTTAGTAGGTCGGCCAATCATTTTTTCTGTAGACCCTGAATTTAATAATCACATCCTTCAGCAAGAAGGGAACCTCGTTGAAGTGTGGTACTTTGACACCTTTGCCAAGATATTTGCCATGGAGGGCGAATCCCGCCTGAGCAGAGCCGGTCTTGTCCACAAGTACATAAGAAAAATCTTTCTGAATCACTTTGGTTCCGACATCCTCAGAGAAAAGCTGCTTCAGCAAATAGAGGAAAGGGTTGAGAGATGTCTAAGATTGTGGTCTAGCCAACCGAGCATCGAAGTGAAACAAGCTGCTTCTGCTGTAAAACTCTAGTTTGTCCGTTTGGGGCATGTCTCCTTTAAATTTTACAGCATTGAAATTTTTTCATTGAGCTTACAAGTTTATTTTGTTGAACTAACCATCTTTTAGATGATGTTCGATTTCGTGGGGAAGCAACTTTTTAGTTATGATGCTGATGAGGATTCAGCAGACGCTACCAATGAGAGGTGCAACGCGTTCTTAAGAGGTTTCATGGCATTTCCCTTGAATGTCCCCGGTACTGCATACCGTAGGTGCCTAAAGGTAATTGAAAATTGCAACACCTCTTATGTTTTCTTAAATTTTTTTCGATGGAAGAAAATCTCAATTACCATTTCATTTTCCTCTGCAGTTAGGAAATGCACGTAGTGCCAACTTTAACACCTAAATGGTTCATAAAGATAGTATATCTGAGTTTTTTCTTTAGCCTTAGAGGACTGACATAATAGGCTTCAAGGAGTAGGAAAGCATGGGCTATGAAGTAGAAAAGTAGTTTTAAGGCAAACCTTGGAAACAAAAAATGTTTTGAGCCAAATACATGAATCTTAATCTTTTTGACAATTCATCGTTTCACTCCAGGAACACAAGAAATTGATTGATATGCTCAAAGGTATCTTGAGGGAGAGACTCAATTCAGGGAAAACAAGCAATGTGGATTTTCTTGATCAGGCAATTGACAGCATGCACGATCAGGAGTTCCTGACAGAGGATTTCATAGTTCAGTTGATATTTGGGGGCATCTTCGCAAGTTCTGAGTCTATTTCGTCAATGCTGGCTATGTTCTTCAAGCTACTGTCTGAGACCCCAGCAGCCCTAGCAGAATTAAGGGTGAGAGGATTTACTTAACGCTTATGAACTTGCCATGTTGTGAAAAATTGTTCAATAATGTCAACGATTACATCGTAGGCTGAGCACAAACTGATCCTTGAAAAGAGAGAGCATCAAAGTACTGCACTTTGTTGGGATGAATACAAGTCGATGACTTTCACGATGCAGGTGACGCAGAATCCCTTCACAAGCATATTTATAATTACGCTTTCTATGCAATCATGTTCTAACAAGTAAAAGTACTCTTTGAAAAAAAAAAAAAAACACTTCAGGTAATAAATGAAACACTCAGGCTGGCGAATACTGTTCCAGGGGTACTCCGAAGAGCATTACGAGATATCCCAGTGAAAGGTGAGTGGTCTCGATGGATGTTCGCACTTTTGAAACTCTAATTAGCAATATACTCTCACAAACTATGCACTTGCAGGATTTACGATCCCAAAAGGGTGGTCGATCATGGTAGTCACGACCGCTCCTCATTTTAATGACAATGTGTTTGAGAATCCTCTTGAATTTAACCCTTGGCGCTGGAAGGTGCGACACTTGAAAAGCTAGCAGATATTTCTTGATCTTTCTCTTCATTAAATCTTCATGGACTGAATTTTTTCCGTCTTCTTGGCATATCTTGATGTCCATTGCATATCAGGATCTAGATTCAGGCACAATATCGCAGAACTTCTCGCCTTTTGGTGGAGGAATGAGACAATGTGTGGGTGCAGAATACACTCGAGTCTTCTTATGTGCATTTCTTCATGTGTTGGTCACAAAATTTAGGTAGACAAATTCTCAATCCTTTTCCAAATATATTGGTTGTCTCTGGCAAGAAAATGTGGCCGAGACCTCGTGGCAGTTGTCTCATGATCTTCTTTTCTGTCTACTTATTTACAGGTGGACGACAATCAAGATAGGAGATGTCTACCGCAATCCCGTACTATGTTTTAAAGATGGTGTTAGCGTAAAGCTTTCAGAGTCATGGAACTAGGATATTATGATCGAGTATCGATCTGAATTAAAGATCCCCGGCCTTTAGATATCATGCACATCTAAACTTTTCCTTTTTCCTTTTTGCAGCGTACGAAGAGGTCAAAACATGAGAAAAGTCGAAATAAAAAGCACATAAAATTGCTTCTCTATAAGTATGCTTCCGGGAAAATTGATGATTTGTACCGATAAGCATTTTGGGGTCATTCATTATAACAATATAAGGATGAATTGCCAGAATTTTTTTGATGTGTGCTACATTAATTGATACTGTAATTTACTATTTTACAGGATTAATCTAATAAAGTGAGATATTCTTAATTAGTCTAATATTGAGTTGGTTAGTGTGGGCCAAGTTGAGCTTAGCCCGTGATGAGAGGGTCAAGCTGAAAACTCTATAAATAGTGATCAGGTCTCTCCTCTAATCCTAACACACAAATATCCTCATATAAGAAGCATTTATGGAACACTAAGGGTGAGGATAGTCACATTGAGCCAATGATATAGAGGACAATAGAGGAGAAGCACTTGAGCTTTGAATCATTGCTGTTTCGCATCAAGAATTATGGATTTTAAATCAAGCGCACAAATCTTTTTACTTATTTATATGCATTCTTGATTCTAGTTATGGAGATCTTGAGTGCGCTTTCGCAACTTACATGTGGCATCAGAACAACCATAATCAAGAACTTGAACGTATGGATTCGAGCATTTTTCATGATTTTTTGTGTGGTAAAAATCAATTTTGATCACATAAATGGAAACAGCTCGTTGAGACAAGCATTTTGAGTGGTTGCAAGACACTAGGGGACGTTGTATGTGCTTCCATGCATGGCCATGCGTGCATCGTAGCAGTACGTGCATTGCACATGCTGAGGCGGGCTCTCGCGAGGGATTATGTCAACGAAGTTGGGATGTGGGTCGACCCGGCCCAAATCCAGGATCCAAGCCGACTTGGTTGTTTGTTGATTGTACTAGACTTGACGTTGACTGGGTGGATCGGTGTAGTTGACCGGTTGAACTGGTCAAACCGGTTGGATTGGGGAGGTTAAGCTGGTTCAAGCATGTTGTGCATGCATTACATGCACTGCGCATTCCAATGGCATGTACGAGCACGTCTGAGCTGCAATTGGAGTGTTTTTGGTACTTGCATTCTCGTATTGAGTTTCTCCACATTGTGGTATATTAATTTTACGTGTTTGATGCTTTTAAAGATGTGAAATTGCATATAAAACCCTCAATACATGTATTTTTAGGGTATTTTTGTGTATTTTCCAGTATTTTTCATGGTTTCGAAAATACAATTGGAAGCTCACATGTATCATCACATAGACAATGTGTAGAGCATGATTCATTGATTGCATATATAAGATTTAATATGTATTAGTGGATGGAAAATGTAATTAGTATGACATGTCATTTTAGAGACAAATTACCCCCGTCATTTAGTCTAAAAATACATGTATATGGTAAATGTGAGACATAAGGTTTATATCCATAGTATGAGAGTTTCAATGATTTAATTGATTTGAGAAATATCGGTCTCATATTTTAGTAGGATCTTCTAATGCGTAATCATACTCCTAAAGGAGGTGATTGTGTATTGGTTCATGGAGTGATACGTGAATAATATATGGTTGAGGAATCACTGATCCTAATAGTTTATACATCCAAATGTGGTGAATTCACGAAGGTAGGAATATATACTTATGTTTGTTGTCATGTCTTCTGCCTAGGTATATGATAATGTATGAATTCTTAGGGTGTATACTTATATGATTTCAAGTTATACAGTACTCACATGATACTAATTGCAAACATTGTTTGTTATTTAGTCATCTTCTCTGTAAACAACAACTCCATTACAATTGATGTTCTTATTAGTTCAAACTTCAAGAAATGGAAAGAGGATTTTTGTTTGCGATGGAATTGGTGAATGTTCATATTGCTCTTATTGGGATAAGCCGACAAATCTCACTATCGACAATATGGAACCCTTAAAAGTGCACTTGGTTGGTTAGGAAAAGAGCAATTGGATTTGTTTGTTATCTAAGAAGTAATTCATTCGGGAACACTTGAAGATTAGCTTGCTAGTTGATTGTACTGCTAGACAAATAATGAAAGCCTTGGTGGTTTCAAACCGTGCCTTCTCTAATGTTGAGATTGCGATACATTTACAAAGACTCTTGAGATAAGTGCTGCAGAAGCCCTAAAACTTGTTATGAAAATGCAATTGAGTCCTAAAACTTGTCAAATTGTTTCAATCGAGTCCTAAAGTTAACACCATTAGCCTTTTCCGTGAAAAATGCTGACGTGTCATTTTAAATAAATTCATTTTCCATGTGGGATTTTAAATTATTTTTATCCAATTTTTTTAAAAAAATTAGATTTAAAAACTAAAAAGAAAACTTAAAATTTATTTTAAAAAAAGAAAATCAGCGGCTCCTCCGCCGCCGCCAACGCCGTCACCCATCCCCGGAGGGGCCGGCGGGGGTGGCCGGCCCTCGCCGGCCCTGGGCGAGGCCTCGTCGACCCTCGCTCGAGGCCGGCGAGGCTGGCTAGATCTCGGCGGGCCTCACCGGCCCCCCGTGAGGGCCAGCAACGACTCACCTAGGGCGGGTGACGGCCACCGGCCTTCACGGGGGGTCGGGGGAGGGCCGGCCACCCCCGCCCAAGGCCGGCGACCGTTGCTGGCCACTCTAGCGATGGGCGGCAGAGGAGGAGCCATTGATTTTATTTTTTTTTTTTGAACAATTTTTAAAAATAAATTTTAACTTTTCTTTTTAGTTTTTAAATCTATTTTTTTAAAAAAAATTGAATAAAAAATAATTAAAAAAGCCATTTGAAAAAAAAATATATTTAAAAAGCCACATCAGCATTTTCCGTTAAAAATGTTAACGGTGTTAACTTTAGGACTCAATTAAAACAATTTGATAAGTTTTAGGACTTGATTGCACTTTTTGCAAGTTTTAGGACTCAATTGTATTTTCGTGACAAGTTTTAGGACTTCTGCAGCACTTATTCCAAGACTCTTTAACATAAGGTATGATGGTTCTTGTGGGATTCAAGACTACGTTCTTAGGATGGTAAATCTGAAATCTAAAAATCATACTCATAGAGGAACTCATGATACCACTGGTCATTATGATAGTCTGGGTCCTAATAAAGTATCATTTAAGAAGGATGGCGACCATTGCTTCTTTTGTAAGAAGAAAGTTCATATAAAGAAAGATTGCGACAAAAATAAAACTTGATTGTCTAAGAAGTGAGCCCGTAGGTAAAATTCTTTGCATTTGTTTATGAGTCCAACCTATTAGATACCTCCGCTAGTTATGGTGGCTAGATAGTGGTGTTATAAATCATGTTGCGTTTACCATACGGAGATTCATATATAGAAGGAAGTCATACAAGGATGAATCATAGCTCACCATGAAGAACAAAGATGAATACAACGTTGAGCTCGTGGGAGATATCATTTTAATTCTACATTATGGTTTTAATATGATGTTAAGAAACACATTTTGTGTACCTTTCTTGAGATGGAATTTAGTTTCAGTATCTTATTTAGACATGTGTGGCTACTCTTTTGAAATAAAGAACAATATTATTTCTATGTTCTTTAATTCAAATACGGTTGTGTGCTACAATATGTCCAATAAAGTGTACATATTGTGTTTAACTCCCAATGATATATATGTCACTTACATGGCTAAAAAGGCCGTTTCCCAAAAATCTTTGGCTAAGAAACTGTCTTATGCATTGTGGCATAAAGTCTTGGTCACATCTCTAGAGAAAGAGTAGAAAGGCCGACATCCAATCTACTTTACTCTTAAAAATAATCTAGAGACTTGTGTAGACTACTGTAGAGGTAAGATGATTAAGATAAAGAAGAAAATTGCAGTCCATAATTTTAACTTGTTGGAGGTCATTCACACTGATATTAGTAGACCCTATATGGAAACCTTGGGTAGAAAATTTTAATTTCATCACAATCATTAACAACTATTCTCGATACAATTATCTATACTTGATTAAGAAAAAATCTGAGCCTTTTGACACGTTCAAGTGTTTTCGAATTGAAATCGAGAAATAGTTGGTAAAAGTCTTAAAAGTCTTAAAAGTAATCAGATCTAACTGTAGTGGTGAATATTTTTGTAGGCATGATGATGCTGGATAACTTAAAAGGTCATTTGCCAAATAGTTGGAGGATCCTAGGATAGTAGCTTAATTTACTATGCCTAAAAGTCTTGAACAAAATGGTGTCTTCGAAAGGTGTAATCGTACCCTTATAACCATGATGAGAAGCATGATTAGTAGGACCAATTTACCTAATTTTCTATGAGGTGACGCTTTAAAAGCAGCCTTTCATAGACAATACCATATTTCTACCGAAGTTGTTCTATTAACTTCCTTTGGAGTTGTGGAATAGACATAAACTTAGCTTGTACCATCTTAAGGTTTGGGGTGTCTTGTAGAAGTAAAGTTATATAATCTAACATTAAGTAAGTTGGAATCTAGAACTACTTAGTATTACTTTGCATCTTACCTAAATCATTTGAAGGGGTAACAAATTTATTATCCTAATAGAGATGTAAGAATCGTGGAATCACAGACAATAAAGTTTAAGGACTTTGATGTAGTCAAAGAGAGTAGCTGAACAACGAAGGGGTAACAAATTTACAGTGCGTTGCTAAACGAAGGAAAATTGACTCGCCAAAATTCCTCGGGGGAGCGTGCAAAGACAGCCTCTCTCTGCTTTGGACGAACGCTTCTTATCTCTCTCTCTCTCTCTCTCTCTCTCTCTCTCTCTCCAGTGTTCTTTTGTTTCCTCTAAAAGAGCTAAAGTAAATAAGAACGAGTTTAGGTTTGACTTAGAGAAAAGCATGGGCTTTGGCTTCTTCTTTTTCTAAATATAAATATTACCCTATATATTATAGAAAGACAAAAGAAACTGGAAAATGGATGTGACTGGACAAAGGTAGCTTACCTACTTTCTTTTTTTTTTTCCATTTTTATAATACAAAACGCCATATCATCGAAGGTCCCCTCAAACCTTATGAGCCCTTTTTATGTTCAGGGGCATCTTTCTCGTCATTCAGATTTGAATGGAGATTAGTTTTCTTCCGACAAAAAAATAAAACAAAACAAAACACCATATCATCTCAACTGTCAACATATATGACTTATCTCAATTAATCAATATATGAATCAATGTATCTCTAAATAGTATAAATCACATTAGAATTGTTTTTCCTGTTCTTGCAATTTGATATTTCTTTTGGTAAAATACACAAATAGAAGTATTGGAATATTGCGATTAACTATATAGTACTATTGAGTTTTTTGGATATTAATAAGATTTCATATTTATTTTGCTGTGACATACTTAATATAGGGCTACCTATGAGAGTATGATAATTCAAATACTAAATTAGACAAATAAGGTATTTTTTTTTTTATAAGTTTTCTTCTCGAGGATAATTGTTTATTGAAAATTAGAACATATTACATGATATTTCAAATTCTGAGATTTCCAGTTTCTTATTTGTTTTAATTTAGTTAGTCACCACATAATTAAATTTTAATTTATGTGCTTTACCGATTTCAAGTAGAGCAATGATGTTTTTGCATATAGGTGGAAAATAAACTGTCGAGTTACGAATGAAAGAGATAATATTTTCGATTTTATCATTTTAGGAATTTAAGAAATTACTTATGAGTTTTAATTAATATATATAAATAGTTGAGTGATTCTTGTTCTATCCAGCTTTTTAATTAGACATTGATTGAAAGCATTTTGGATTTTCTGACATATAGTGCAAGCGTGAAGTTGGTTATCACTCCATAAGGACAACTAAAGAATTTCACCGAGTGCATGTTTGTTTTGAAAAGTGGGTAAATTAATTTCTTTCTCCCAACTATTCTTCCTTTTTCTTTTGGCCAAATCCACCTCAAAGCTAAACCATTTTGACTCAATATTAACACATATCTTTAAATTAAAAAGGTGAGGAGATGATAGGGAGCACGCACTTACCAATAAAAGGGTACGTCTATCTAATTAAATAAATGGTTCATGAACTTTGAGTCGATGTGTCCCTAAACTTTTAATTTGTTTTATGTGGTCCCTGAATTTTAGCTATGTTCAATATCATCCTCGAATTTTTAATTTGATTAGTGTGATCCCTGAATTTTTTGTAATTGTTCAAACTAGTCCCTAAGTTATATGAAAACATCCAATGTTACTGTTTCATCAATTCAAGTTGAGTAATATTGAACGTTTTTATATAATCCATGGACTAAAGTAAATATATGCCAAAAGTTCATAGATCATATTGAATATATTAAAAATTAAGGGACGACATTACACATTAAATTAAAATTTAAAAAATATTTGTGTCATCTTTCCAGTGTATATATGTTACTATTCTCTACTATTGACTATATAAGCCAATAGACGACAGTCTTCTTAATTGAGACGTTCCTTAATTTACTAAGACTTTACTGACCAGCAACACTAGCCAATAAGCTTATGATAGCTGTGGATGTTTCTAACACACAACGGAATCTAAAGGCGACACCAAGAAAGAGCTTCGGGAAATATCTTCGCAAAACAGAAATAATTTTTCCAGCGTTGCATTTTTTTTTCTTTTTGTTTAATCATTGGGCATCCTACTCTCATAAACGACTCTTTTGCTTTGTAACAAGTGGCATCAAGAGTTTGGTTTGGTGGGCACTAGGGCTATGTTTGGTAGTTCAGATTTCTAATTATGATAGAACTGAATAGGATAGGATATAAAATTCACAGATTTTACTATATCATATCCACTGTTTGGTGATTGTAATTGGATATATTTATATAATATCATATACATTATTTAATATAAACAGTACATTAGTATAAATGAACCAAAAATTTTGCAAACGAAGATGGTAAAAGTCTCTGGCGACACTTTTGCCTACTTTAGTTTTATTTACTTTTTTTAATTTAATTTTCCCCTCTATTTTTAATTGATTTCTTTGTTATTTCTTTCTTCCCCTTCCATCACTCTCTAATAAAATTTTATTAAATAGTAAGCTATACTAATATATCAAAAATACTAAAATACCTAAAATATGTAATAAATATATTGAATCTATATTCTAAAATAGATTTAAATTCGAATATATAGATAAAAATATGATTAAATTAAAATATTTTTTTGAATTTATTATATTAGAATTCAAATATAATTTTTAATTTTTTTTAAATTTTTTGGTCAAATAATTTTAATTTTGTTAATTTAAGAAGTTTATTATTCAACAAAAGTATCTTTCTAATATAGATGTTAAAAATTCTATCCACATTTATCCCATATTCCATCCGGTTTATATTCTCCTAATATCCGACTTTATCCTATTTTAAGTAGGTACCAAATGCAGGATAGAATAAATTTCTCTTGAATCCTATCTTGGCTATCCTAGTTGCCAAAAGCAACCTAGGTGTCAAAATTCCTAGGTAAAGTATGAAGAAGCAACACTTGATGAATGGCATATGGGATTCGGCGATATGAGTGAGAAAGGCCTCCAAATTTTAAAAAGAAGGAACTCATCTCAAATATAAAAGGTATGGCTTTAAGTAGATATACCTATTGTATTCTTGGCAAACAATACAAAGTTTCATGTTGGGTGAATCTCTTAAAAAAAACATGAACTTTACTGTTCGGACAAAAATAGACCCAACTTTTAAATGGGTGAAGAAAATGCATTGACCGTGAGCTTTAGGTCATCATTTGTGGCCAATATCCTTCCGACAACATTAAAAATGTAAAATATTCGTTAAGATTCTCCTTGAGTTTCTAATTTTACCATTCAAGTTCTTTATATCAGCTTGCTCCCGTTAAGAATAAAAGTTTCTGCAATTGGCTTGACTTTTCATTAATCCTTTCAATCTATTTTCTAAGAAGCACTCTTTTTGTCGATCATATTAAAATTGTTACAAATGGAGGATTTCAATATAAATGTAATGAAAGAAGAGTTTCTTTGATCTTTTAAGGTACTGGAAGCGGCAAAACTACCCAACAAATATAATCATCATATTGAGAAATTACGACATTATTTATTTAAGTGACTGCCCAATCTTCATTGCACATCCAGTCACAGGAATTATTGGATTCTCTATGGACCAAAAGAAAGCAACCAACAGCATTACATTCGGCCAATAATTGTTTTTCTTTATATATATAGAAAAACCAGAACAACTATCGATAACAAACACTTTACGTGTATGCGAAAAATTAAAATCGAAAGATTAAGAAAAATCATTTTGTTACTAAATATTCGAATTATTACATAATGGAAAGAAATTATTGTTTAGACATGCAAAATATACAAAGAAACATACATATTTCAAGATTTAGAATATTTTTAGTGAGGTTGTTGTTAGACAGAAAAGATTCAAATTTTAATATTATATGAGAGACTACATAGGATTATTAACTTACGGATCTAATCATGGAGTCAACATTTGTACAATATAAGTAATTAATGATATTTTAGGATGAAAAAACAAAGAGATTAAGTTCCCCTAAAAGTAGGAGGTGCTCTTTACCTTATATATTAGAATGGATTATACTAGCTCAAAAAAAAAAAGATATTGCATCAATTTATCAAGATTCCAAATTTAGGATTAATGAAATCATCCCCAATTGTTCTAATTCTTTTCCTAATTAAAATAATTCGAATAACAGTCTCTTTCCTCCTACAATGTATTTTTATACACATGTATCCTTTAACGAGAATTCAATGTATGGGAATTTCCTTACTTATTCATTGTATAATTGCATAATGATGGGTGACATTCGAATCTTGTCCTTTCTGCTTTCGTTTAAAGATGAAAGCAAAATTTCAAACCCATCCCCCTAAAATGTGAGTCCCCCTAGCTCTGCTTGTTAGACAAGATAACTTGCTTTGGTTCCCATGCACCAACTACCCTATTAAACCGAGCCGCATTATTTAATTCTAGAAAGAACAAACATGTCAAAATCACTCAAAAAAGGAAAAATAAGCGACCTAAACTTTCCAAATCACATCTATTCTCCCGTCAACAGATTCATTGTCAACCACTATTCTGTCTGAACCATTCCATGGAACAAAGTTACCGCTTTTACCGTGAATTTTTGCAATTAGCTACCAAATGAAACCCTATATACTCAACCATTGAGGTTTGCCCTAGTTGCCACCTTTCCAACATGGAAGGAGGAGGTGGGGGGTTCGAATCCCCACCTTCTCTAGGGGTTGGGGTGGGGACAATTTAGTTTCAAGTGTGGGTTTTGACTTCCACGCTCTATAAGGAGGCAGGGCAAAAGTCTGAGAGTGAGAGTTAGAGTAGGAGTAGAGTAGGACGACAAAAAAAAAAAAAAAACCCTATATAGTCATTCACCAATAGAGCATGCGGATAAATATACTTATACGTAAATGGCATACAAAAATACCAAGCATGCACAAGGTTTCAGCTTATGCAAAGCACATACAAACAAATGAAACACAAAAGATAGGTGTCAACATTTGAATCTACGCAGTATAAATTGTAACGTTGATGAATGTAGAGGAGTGGCCTAATCGAACCTGAAGCTGAGACACTTAAGCTTCTGTATGTCATTGTGGCTTTATTTGGAGTCCTGCAAACCGCAACTCGTAAATTTTGGCTACCTCAAATCCTTGAGAATCAATTATACGCGTCATAGGAGATAGCAACCGGTCCCTAACGATTGAATAGGTAACTTATAGAGTTTTGGAGCTTCCAAGGGTCATGGAAATCATCACATCTCATCTTCTGTGTTTAGATTGCTAGGTGACTGAACGGAACCTCAAAGAATTAGAAATAATTAATAATAATAATAATAAAAAAGAACTTAGTGCTTCCCTTTCAAACTCGTTCCAATGTTTCTAGAATGGGGAAGGAACACAGGGATTCACGAAGGTAGTATGAGCTTGATAATGCATGTAGATAATAATAACCTAGTCATTGCACTCTTTCCTTCTTGCATACATAACAACACTACTATATAATAATAATAGAGGGTTAAGTGTAATGGGAGATCTAAAACTTGTCAACGAAAGTGCAATCGAGTTCTAAAATTTTTGAAAAGTGAAACCAAGTCATAAAACTTTCAAAAAGTGTAATCAATGGAAAGACTTAATTGGACTAGTTTGGTAAGTTTTAGGACTTGTACTTTTTGAAAGTTGTAAAACTCAATTGCACTTTCATGACAAGTTTTAAAATTTGATTATACTTTTTGAAAGTTTTAAAATTTAATTACACTTTTGTGACAAATTTTAGAATTCTCATTATTTTTATTCCAATAATAAATCACTTATCTATGTGAAATGTTAAAGTGAGGGGATGCCAGTCCCATTTTGTGCCGGATGCTAAAATTGGATAAATTAAATGTTAAATCACGCATTTATCTACTAATTTAAATTTGTATATCATTCGATAGTGATCCTATAAAATTTTCATAAGAGTCAATTTTTGAACACATTTTGGATGAAGTCTAGATTTGACTAGAAGATCACGAGGGTCGCAGCAACAGCATGAATCCCCAGTCACCCGCACCCAACAATTGCGACTGTAGTGAGTTATACTTTCTCCTTGAAGTGTGTGAGAATCTCCCTGATTTGTCAAGGCGAAATTCGTGTGTTAGAAGGCAAGTTCTCAAGGGGTCTTCAAACAAAACGAGCCTTGACATTTTTAGATCCGGTCCTTAGGCCTTATCAAAAACCAAATTGGTTTGGTCAGAGCTGGGTTGAAAGAGCCCAAAGCCCAATTTTAAAATAAAAAAAGTCAACAATTCGTCTTGACCTATCATAAATTAAGTGTGTCTTGGCATATCATAAATAGATTGAAAGGTTCAACTCGCGAACAATACGTATATTTATTGTGTTTAAATGGCATAAGTGTGAACCTACTTAAACTCAACCTAAACTATTTAGCTACATGTCATGTCGTGTCATATCAAAAAATCATTGACCCTATTACCATCACTTATTGAAATTTATTAAGATGAGAAGTCAAACTTTTGGCATAGAACAATAGAATTTTGCCCTTAGCTGCAGGTAACTACTTAATTATTGACTAAGTAGACGTATGCAATTTTGAATCCGTTAAGGAAACATGTACCAATTCTTCACACAACCTAACTCCATGAGATGTCCATGCCTACGAACTCATTGTTGAGACTCTCCTTGTTTCACACATAATTTAATAAAAATGGCGCGCCTTTCCGAACCCATGAGACAAACGACAAAAGAATGTTCAAATAATCTAATAAAGCAGGTCTTTATTTAGTTAACCAATTGATCGAGAGCACTTTCAGCCATTCGTTGTAGAGTTGTAGTCGTTGCCGTCTTCGTGTGTTGTGAGTTCTTCACAATCTAAGGAAACTTTGGTGCAAATAGGAGACCCGTGCTCGGTCACGAGTAATACCTTGTGTGATGAAACCATCTCATATGTGATAAGGTTTTCTTGGTATTGACTAAGTACTGCCTTCTTAGGCTCCATTTTGTTTCCTCGAAAATGTGACATTTCCGAAAATATTCATCTGAAAGTCAATTTCTAGTGAAATGACCATATTTTTCGATGTTTGATTGAAATGTGAAGATGAAAGAAAAAAATTTCCATTGTTTGGATAGGAAAATACTTTTTTTTCTTGGATGGATAGATAGCCGGAGGACGGGGCATGGGCACTAGGGTCTTGAGCCCGGCCTTTATGGATCCAGGTCTACAGGCCAAGCTCGAGCTCAGATCCATCGAGGCCAAGCGCCAAACTCCGCGTGTGACATCCTGAATTTCCAGTTCTGTTTTCAATTTAATGAATCGGGCTTTTCATTGATGCGCCTATTGTTTTTTTCCCTGAGTTGGCCACTCACGGATAACTAGCCTATTAGGCGAAGCCGTCAAGGAATTTAAACGCAATAAATTTGAGAATTCGACCAGGAATCGACTGTTCGACCGTGTTAATCTACAAGGGACATTACGGCACCGTCAAAATTGATTAGAGACCGGAGATAGGTCGATTTGACAGATGTATGTGATAAGTGTGTGGGTGATTCCACCTAATTGCAAAATTTCTGTCGAACGGCACTAAACCGATTTTTCTGTCATTTCTGTACCCTGTGTCTGTATTTAAAACCTCGAGATTTTCACAACAATTGAGAGTCGCCAATGTGTTGAAGATGCACAATGTGGCTCGAAAATAATTGACCATAGGTCAATTGCATAAAAAAATTCCTAAAAGACACTCGGTAGGTTAGGTTAGGTTAGGTTACCTGGAAATTAGACCGGGATAGTCGGTGACTAGAATTTCGTGCCGATTGCAATGGTGTGCTTAATTTATGTAATTGAGTGTTAAATCGTGCACATTGAGTGGTGATTGTAATTTTGAGTATTTAATTCAAAATTTGGAAATTTTGATAAGTATTCAGAAATTACCGGGTGTCGGGTTTTAACACCAAAAATGGTTTTATATACTATATAAAACAATGGGATTTTAAATTGGAGGATATCAATTTTTCGGGTTCGATCTGACCGTGTACCCACACACGACTATTTTACCGTGTATTTTTAATACGAAGAAAATAGGCTAGGTTCACCATTTTAATTGAGGCATTTGAGTGCAATGCACGATCTCCTGGGCCGAGATTGAATGGTCATGTGTTGGTTAAGAGAACTCGTCTCGAGCTGTTAAGTTGGACGTGCCCCTATATGGGATGCCTCTAGACAACGGAAGCCAGTCGCAGTAGATTTTGGACCTATGCTCCTTCGGGAAAGCCGTCTAGGAAAGACGTAGCCATGCTCAATGGGGTGAGACGATGCCTGATTATGCCAGAAGATCGCCGAACAGCGAGTAAGCCGTGCTATATGCCGAGATCAAAACTAGGAATGCATGATTAATTGAATTAAATGTGTCGGATTATGGGACAAAATTATGTGACACGGTATGGGACGTGTCATAACGATTTGGCCCTATAATCAGGACCCCTGTGCTTGGTTGAAATTGAGTGTGGCGTTCCAGTTGATGAGCTTATTTGCTGCTCATGATTTTTTGGCCATCTGTGATATGAATTGTGCTGACCTATAGGAAGGATCTGAGACGAGGTAACCCTCTATGGTTGTATGATTGTGTGATTAGAATGCCTCTGGGCGTATTACCCTCCTAATCGAGGTTTAAAGCGTGAACTCGCTGAGATTTATATGTCACCCCGTCGTGGGCTTTAACTTTTCAAGATTGTAGGATGGAGGACCTAGAGTCGAGTTGAGGGGATCTGAGGTGTAGGTCAGATAGGATAGCTTCTTTTGAGAGCTGGTCTTTTGAAGTCTTTTGATTGTAGACTTTTGTATATGACTCAGTGTGTATATAAAAGAGTGTTTTGTTTGTGAATCTTTTTTCCTGCTTTTCTATCCCAAGCTGTTTACTGTCAGGGGATGTTTAATTCGCTTCCACATGCGCATTAAAATGAATAGGTCGGCGACGCGTCCTGGGAAGTCGCAAATTTTATCGACCACCGAGGGATGGGCACACGCTCGAGGTTCGGGACGTGACATCTCCGCCTGGAGTGGTATCAGAGCTGGTCAATAGTTGGGGTGATAAGGTGCGATGGGTTCTTGGGATGGTTAGTAGGAATGACCTTTATTTTATACTGATGCATTTGAGTGATAGTTGATTGGTAGATTGTTTTGTGGGGATCGCTCAGCTTCTAATTTTGTGTGGAATTAGAAAGTAGGTTTCTGTAAAGAATATGCATAATGAGTGATCGGGAGTAGAGAACTCCTAGAAAGCGAACCATTGGACCTGTTACTTGGGGTAGGACACCGACGAGGGTCGGTACTCGAGGAAGTTGTGGTAGAGTGCTAGCTTAGGCTAATGCTAGTGGAGTAGCACCGCCTCCTGTTGGTGCTGGGGTAGTAACCCCTGGTGATTCCAGGATCGAAGGGATCATGCAGGTGCTTGAAGTGGTGGGAGCACAGATGGGGCAATAGGCTCAGAATCAAGCTACCACCGCTACTGCTTCAGCCACCGCTACCATAGCCACCACTACTGCCGCCAATGTCGCTGCTGATGCTGCTACTGTCGTAGCCGTTGCACACCGCTGCCACACCTACCGAAGTTCCACCTGGGAACATAGTTGTGGAGAGAGAGAGGTCTATGCATAAGCTCATTAAGCAATTTCTAAAGTTAAACCCATCGAGGTTCACTAGGGCAGGAGACCCCGAGGCTGCAGCCCTTTGGATCCAGGACTTAGGGAAGGCCTTTGTACTACTGAGGTGCACTAAAGGGGAAAAGGTTGTCCTTACAGTCTACCAACTACAAGGAATTGCAAGCACTTGGTGGAGGGCCACCAAAAGAATAGTGTTCCCAGAAGGTGTAGTTTCGAAGTGGAATGCCTTCGTTGAAGTATTCAATATTAAATACTTTTCTGATAGTGCTAGGGAACTGAAGATGGCGGAATTCCAACACCTTCGCCAAGGTACGATGACTATAGATCAGTACGAAGTGAAGTTCGCTGAACTATCGCAGTACGCCCCTAGATTGGTCGAAGATCCGGTTGATCGAGCTAGAAGGTTCAAAGATGGGCTCAAACCGGAATTGAGGAGTTCGCTGGTGCCATTCAATTTGAAAGATTACAACGACTTGTATGAACGGGCCCAGCTAATAGAGAGAGACCAGAACGAACAAGCCGCTACATCTGGGTCGCGGTTTGGTTCAAGTAGGGATGGAAATAGGTTTAGGAAAAGACCTATGACCGAAGGAAGATATCCGATTCCACCCAACAGGAAGGGTGGAATAAGAAAGTTAGCACCAAGGCAGAATAGTGCGTGTCGTTTCTGCGGAAGACGACATGGGTTAGCCTCGTGCCATTCTAGGCCAGGTGCTTGTTTTGAGTGTGGCCAGCAGGGTCACATGGCTAGGAATTGTCCCAGGAGACAGATGGGACCGCCGCAGTTGCCACCATTGCCACCGATGGGTCAAAATCAAGGATACGCGCCTCTGAATGCACAGCAGGGTGGACTGATCATACCTCCAGCTCAAGGAAGAATGTACGCTATCACTAGAGGATAGGCTGAAGATATGCCTGATGTGATTACACGTACTGTTTCGCTAAATGACCACGTTGCTTATGCTTTATTTAACCCTAGTGCAACTCATTCGTTTATAGCTGAGTAGTTTGTTAAGCTAGTAGGATTGATTCCTGAGTTATTGGAGTGAGTGGTTAGTATATCTACACCATTAAAAGATAAGGTGTTAGCTACAGTGGGTTGTCTTGGTTGCAAGTTAGTGATTGTCTTGGTTGCAAGTTTGATAGTCTTAGCCATGTATGATTTCGATGTGATAATTGGCATGGACTGGCTCACCAAGCAATGAGCTAAGATGGACTGCTATCATAAAGTGATTCAGTTTAACTCATTAACGGGTGAAAGTTTCGAGTTTATTGGGAGTCGAGGAGGACCCTCGATTACCTTAATCTCGTCACTTGAGGTAACCCGTTTGTTAGACGGAGGTTGCCAAGGTTACTTAGCGACTGCCATGGATATGACAGTTGAGGAGCTAAAGATCGAAGACATTGCTATAGTGCAAGAATTTCCAGATGTGTTTCCGAAGGAATTGCTAGGTCTGCCGCCAGAAAGGGAAATAGAGTTTGTGATTGAGTTAGCCCTCGGGACAGAGCCAATCTCTAAGGTTCCTTAATGGATGGCGTTGTCTGAGTTGAAGGAACTAAAGGTGCAGATGCAGGAATTGTTGGATAAGGGATTTATATGTCCTAGTGCATCACCTTGGGGAGCACCAGTTCTGTTCGTGAAGAAGAAAGATGGTTCATTGCGTTTGTGCATCGACTATCGTCAACTTAATCAGGTGACGATCAAGAACAAGTATCCACTATCGAGGATCGACGACTTGTTTGATTAGCTACAAGAAGCATCGATATTTTCAAAGATCAACTTGAGGACAGGATATCATCAATTGAGGATCAGAAAGGAAGACATATCGAAGTCAGCGTTTCATACGCGATACGGCCATTATGAGTTTATTGTAATGCCGTTTGGTTTGACAAACGCCCCAACTGCCTTCATAGATCTAATGAACTAAGTTTTCAAAGACTATCTCGATCAATTTGTGATCGTATTCATCAACGATATGCTGGTGTACTCGAGAAGTCTAGAGGAGCACGAAAGGCATTTGAGGATGGTACTTCAGACTTTGAGGATTCATGAGTTGTATGCTAAATTCAGCAAGTACGAGTTTTGGTTGACTCATGTTGCTTTCCTAGGTCACGCGATTTTAGGCGAAGGAATCTCCGTGGACCCAACCAAGATTGAAGTAGTTATTAACTAGCCAAGACCGACTACCGTGATAGAGATAAGAAGTTTCTTGGGTTTAGTAGGGTATTATAGAAGGTTTGTGGAAGGGTTTTCAGCTTTAGCGTTGTCGTTGACTCGACTACTGAAGAAGGGAGAGAAATTTGTGTGGATAGACAAGTACGAGTGTAGTTTCCAAGAGCTTAAGCAGAAGCTGACTACCGCACCTGTGCTGACCATACCATCTGGTCCTAGAGGATACAAAATCTACAGTGATGTGTCGTTTTAGGACTGGGTTGCGTATTAATGCAACATGGTAGAGTCGTTGCATATGCGTCCATCAGTTGAGACCTCATGAGTTGAATTATCCGACGCATGACTTAGAACTCGCAGCAATTATTTTCAATCTAAAGATTTGGAGACATTACTTTTGTAGAGAAAGATTCCAGATCTTCACTCACCATCAAAGTTTTAAGTATCTATTCTCTCAGAAGGAATTGAATATGAGATAGGGTCGCTGGATGGAACTCTTGAAGGACTATGATTATGATATTCCGTATCACCCTGGAAAGGCTAATAAAGTCGCAGATGTGCTGAGTCGGAAGCCTTAGTTGCGCATATGATGGTTAAGGAATGGATTTTACTCGAGAGAGCTCAAGATTCGGTTTTCAAGTTTGAGATAGGCCACCTTAAAATCTTATGGCCACCCTCAGAATTGAACCAGAAGTGCAAGTCAGAATCAAGATGCTTCAGTTGATAGACTCGGATGTTCAGAAAATCCTGCAAGAGGATACCAATAAGAGAAAGGCTGATTTTCAGATTTCTAATGACGGAACGCTAAGATGCCAAGGACAATTGTGTGTACCTGACGATGCAGAGCTTAAGGACGAGATCTTATCAGGAGCTCATCGTAGTAGTTACAACATTCATCCTGGCACTACGAAGATGTATCAGAATTTGCGTCAACATTATTGGTGGTCCGGTCCAAGTGTTTGACGTGTCGGCAAGTAAAGGCACAACATTGTAAGCCGGGAGGACGTCTGCAACCTCTCGAGATTCCCGAGTGGAAATGGGAGCACATCACAATGGACTTTGTGATAGGCTTACCAAGAAGTCAGAGAGGTAATGATTCCATTTGGGTCGTGGTCGACAGACTGACGAAGTTGGCTCACTTCATCGTAGTACGAAAGGACCTTGATTTGGACAAGCATACAGAGTTGTATGTGCGTCAAATTGTTCTTCTGCATAGACTGCCGGTGACGATTACATCTGATAGAGACTCGAGGTTCACTGCTGCCTTCTAGAAGAGTTTGCAGGCCGCCTTAGGAGCAAAGCTGTAGTATAGTATGGCCTATCATCTTCAGATGGATGGCTAGTCAGAGAGGACGATTCAAACCCTCAAAGACATGTTGAGAGCGTGTGTGTTGGATTTCAAGGGAAGTTGGGAGGAACAACTTCATCTTTTCGAGTTTGCCTACAACAATATCTACTAGCAGAGCATTTAGATGGCTCATTTCGAAGTGTTGTATGGCAGAGTGTGGAGAATGCCAGTGTGTTGGGATGAGGTCGGAGAACGAAAGATCACAGGCCTAGAGTTACTCCAGTATTCAGTGGATGCAGTTACAGTCATTAGGGACAGATTAATGACCGCTCAGAGCCGCTAGAAAAGCCATTTGGATAAGCATCGAAGACCATTGGAATTCCAAGTTGGTGATCATGTCTTTCTAAAGGTGTCACCGATGAGGGATACTTCGCACTTCAATAAGAAGGGAAAGCTGAGTCCGAGATACGTAGGTCCCTTTGAGAATCTAGAGAGAATCAGGATCCTAGCGTATCGTCTTGCATTGCCGCCGAGGTTAGTACAAGTGCATGACATCTTTCACGTGTTGATGTTGAGGAAGTATGAACCTGACTCGACCCATGTCCAAAATTTTGAGGAATTAGACGTGGACGAAAGAGTGTCATACGTGAAAAGACCGGTTTAGATCGTAGATCGCAAGGGGCCGGTTCTGCGCACTAAGACGATCCCATTGGTTAAAGTGGTCTAGCAACACCACGGCACAAAAGGAGCAACCTAGGAAAGTGAAGATTTGATGAGACGACTGTACCCCCACCTTTTTGTTTAAAGATTTTAATGGTTTAAATTTTATAAGAGGGGAAGAGTTGTGACATCCTGAATTTCCAATTCTGTTTTCAATTTAATGAATTTGGCTTTTCATCGACGCGCCTATAGTTGTTTTCCCTGAGTTGGCCACTCATAGGATAACTAGCCTATCGGACAAAGCTGTTAAGGAATCTAAACGCAATAGACTTGAAAATTCAACTAGGAATCGAATGCTCAACCGTGCTAATCTGCAAGGGTCATTACGACACTGCCAAAATCGATCAGAGATCGAAGATAGGTCGATTTGACAAAGGTATGTGATTAGTGTGTAGGTAATTCCACCTAATTGCAAAATTTCTGTCGAACGGCACTAGACCGATTTTTCTGTCATTTATGTACCCTATGTCCGTATTTGAAATTTCAAGATTTTCACAATAATTGAGAGTTGCTAATGTGTCGAAGATGCACAATGTGGCTCGAAAATAGTTGACCACAGGTCAATTGCATTAAAAAATTCCTAAAAGCTACCCGGTAGATTAGGTCATGCTAAAATCACGCTATATTGAAATTAACCGCGAATTTGAATCCAATTTCAGAATTGAAAGTTTTTTCATGTCACGATTTATTTTAGGAACGTCATCTCATCCTTTGAAGAATTTTCAGTGAGCTTGGGATTTTTACGGAAAATCAATTCGGACGATTCAGAAAAGAAAGGAAATTCGGAGGGGCCAAATTGAGTGGATGTTTGGCCTCCTTAGTGAGCTATTTGGTGAAGGGAAATTGTGGAAATTGTCAGAGCTTCCTCCTTAGCAAAATTGGACATCAAACTGGGGAATTTGGTGAGGAAATTGAGGTCCAAAGTGAGGAAATTTTGAGGCTTGGTGTGGGGGCTGCAACATTTGGCTTCAACTTTGTTATTTATGGGATTTTATGTGCAAGAAAAAATTGGGGGACCAAGCATTGATGGAAAGAGATATTTCTCTTTGACTTTATGCCCTCCTCTCCTTCGGCTTCTCGAGCAAGCCAGCTTCGCCGACTCCCCCTCCATGGCTTCTCTTTCATTTTTTTCCCTTCCGTTCTGCTTTTTTTCATTTCTTTTCCCTCGAATTCTGTAGCCCACCATCGTCTGCCCATCTTCTCCACTTTCTCTCTCTCTCTCTCTGCCGCCTCTGCCCTCCTTTCATTTTTCCTTCGTTTTCTGCTGTTGATGTCCACTAACGAAGATCACCCTCCACCAAAGTCAAACTCCACTGATTTTCCTCCACTTTCACGCTGCACGAAGACTGCAGCCCGTAACTCAGCCTAGTCCCAAGCCGAGGCCATCCCGCTCGAAGCCGACTAGTAGCCCTCTGCAAATCAAGGCCGAAGCTCAGCCTTGCTAAGCCATCTTGGACCGTTTTTAGCCCGGTTCAAGCTCCCTTTGGCATCGCCGTAGGCCCGAGTTTTGGCTACCGTCGCACCGCCGTTGCGATGAACCGGTTTTTGCTCTAAACCGGTGAGTTTATGCACTAAACTCCCATTAGGGTGTTAATGACGTTTAAGGGGTGTTTAAATTAAATTAAGATTAGATTAGTGTAGTTATTAGTTTGTTTAATTAATTTAGGTTTGTTAGATTAGTGATTTAGGTGATTAGAAATTGTAATTAGTTAGTTTATTGTGTTGCCTTGTAGTTAAAATGGTTAGAATAATTTAATTAGCTCAATAGGTGGTTAGATTAGAAATTTTTAGCCTAAGTTTGTATTTATTGAATTAATATGTATTTTTTAATTGATTTTGGAAATTATTTAATTATTTAATATTCTCCGGAAATTAGACCAGGATAGACAGTGACCGGAATTTCGTGCTGATTGCAATGGTGTGCTTAATTTCTACATTTGAGTGTTAAATTATGCACATTGAGTGGTGATTGTAATTTTGCCTATTTAATTCAAAATTTGGAAATTTTGGTAATTATTAAAAAATTACCGGGTGTCGGGTTAATAACTCTTAAAATGGTTTTATATACTATATAAAATAGTGAGATTTTTAAATTGGAGGATATCAATTTTTTGGGTTCGATTTGACCGTGTACCCACACACGGCTATTTTACCGTGTATTTTTAATACAAAGAAAATAGGCCGGGTTCACCATTTTAATTGAGGCATTTGAGTGCAATGCACGGTGTCTTAGGCCGAGATTGAATGGTCGTGTGTTGGTTAAGAGATCCCATCCCGGTCTATTAAGCTGGATGTGCCCTTATATGGGATGGATGCCCTTGGACAACAAAAGCCAGTCACAATAGATTTTGGATCTATGCTCATTCGAGAAAGCCGTTTAGGAAAGATGTAGCCATGCTTAATGGGGTGAAATGATGCCAGGCTATGCCAGAAGACCGCTGAACAGTGTGTAGGCCGTGCTATATGCCGAGATCAAAACTAGGAACACATGATTATTTGAGTTGAATGTCTCGGATTATGAGACAAAATTATGTGACACGGTATGGGACGTGTCATAGCGATTTGGCCCTATAATCAGGATCCCTGTGCTTGGTTGAAATTGAGTGTGGCGTTCCAGTTGATGAGCTTATTTGCTGCTCATGTTTTTATGGCATTCTGAGACGAGGTAAGTCTCTATGGTTGTATGATTGTGTGGTTAGGATGCCTCTGGGCGTATTACCCTCCTAATCGGGGTTTAGAGTGTGAACTCGCTAAGATTTATATCTCACCCCGTCGTGGGCTTTAACTTTTCAGGATCGTAGGATGGAGGACCTGGAGTCGAGCTGAAGGGATCTGAGGTGTAGGTTAGATAGGACAGCTTCTTTTGAGAGTTGATCTTTTGAAGTCTTTTGGTTGTAGACTTTTGTATATGACTCAGTGTGTATATAAAAGAGTGTTTTGTTTGTGAATCTGTTTTCATCTTTTTCTATCCCAAGCTTTTACTGTTAGGGGATGTTTAATTTGCTTTCGCATGCGTGTTAAAATGAATGGGTCGGTGACGCGTCCTGGGACGTCGCAAATTTTATCGACCACCGAGGGATGGACACGTGCTCGAGTTTTGGGGCGTGACATCGCGCCCATGCCTCCATGCACCCTGGCCCGAGGTTCATTGAGCCATAGCGCAAAACATTATCAGGGTCTTGAGCCCAGCAACACTAAACAACTTTTTCGTAGAAAGTTGTTAGATTTCATTAATTCAAACCCCATTTAATCATAAGAAAGTTGATCTGTGGTAAATTGATATGCACATACGTTAAAATTCATCCCTTCACTTAAACATATAGACAAATTGACAAGTGTATGAGAGATCTTCCATCCGCCACTAGAGAAAGGTTGGCCATGACAAACATGAAACAAGTAAAAGTGTTCAAAACGACAGAGATTGGAAGGAAGAAGTGGACACAACACATTCTCATTCTGTGTGGATATATACAAGACATTCCTTCCTTTTCATGTATCTGATGCATAGACATTGCCACCTAAAATTCCCAAAAATACATGCCCAAAAATATCCATGCTATAATGGCCCTCGGCATGGCCTTAAACTGCAACACTCCGGGGGGGACAACCCCGATAACAAGGCCCCCGGACACGGGTTGGTGTCTCCCCCCTCCAAAGGAGGACCCTGAGGGGCACAAGAGGGGTAGAGGCAGCTCCCACGCCTCGAAGAATATAGTGGCTGTCCACATGGACGTAAGATGTTGGACCTAAGCAGGTCCTTAAAAGGCTTTGACCACAGGGAAAGTCCTGGCAGAGGCAGGCAGGAGTCTCGAGAAAGATTCCCTCCCCATTGGTCACCCCGTCCACACCCCCTTTAAAGGGGTTAAGGGGGCCACCTTGGATCCCCGCGACGCCTTCCCTGGGTAACCAATCTCGGGCGTGGTACAGGGACATGAAGAGGCCCATGCATAGACATTGCCCCCTAAAATTCCCAAAAATATCCATGCCATAAAAATAGTCTCACAATACTAACGATAACAAAATAAAAAAGATAGAACACATATAAGTCTTCTGACATGAAAGCTTATTCTCCTTTTCTTAGGAATTTCTCAATCCACCCCTTTTGAAGATTTGCACTTTTCACCATGAATGCCTTTCCCATTTTGTCATTCTCAACTAGATAGTCAAAAACCAATGAAGGGTAATTTCATCATATCCATCCACTTTCATCACCACGTCGTAGAGTCTGGAGTAATCGACATTGACTTGACCCAACGACTTAATTGTTGATGCTATTTCTCCAAGGTGTTTTGGAAGTGTTGCATACTTATCATTATTGTCAGCACATCTTTGTCTTTTATGAGACCTCTTTTCATGTGAAGGATGGACCTGTCAATGCAAATTATCTATGAAAAGTCAATCGAAACAAAAAAGGACAAGATCTTCAAATTTTGAACATAAAACCACTACTAGAAACAAGAAAATTATCATCATGAAACCTCGTATTCCTCATATATTGGATGTGAAAAATAAGAGGACACCATGAAATCTTCCAAGCAACATTAGCTATAGCTTTCCGCTTCCAACTAACCCAAATCCACTGTCACTCTTCAAGTCAACTATGCCTAATTCTTTGAAAACCACAACAACTACAGACCATGCTCCAGACTTCCAAAAAAATAGCACATACAAAAAAAAAAAAAAACCCCTACTACATTCAGGGAATGATCCACAGAGAAGGCAAACATCATTCAAAAAGGATTCCCTTCCTAGGATTCCCCTCCTTCAATCAATCTAGTAGGCAGCATATTTGAAATAACAAGCCAGCTTATAAGACTGTGTATTGGTATGTTTGAATCGAACCAAACCAGCTTATGTCGGCACTTTAGCAAGTGAAGATCCGATTTTTACCCCCACGCCTTATTTATAGTAAAATTTCCAGTAGAACAAGGCATCCGAACAATACTATGAAACTGCAGATTGAATAAAGGAAACTATTTATGGGATTATTCCAACTAGAGATACAAGCAGTAACAATCGTGGTGCCATAGCATTCAACTAAAATTGCAGGAACTTCTCACTTTGAGCTAAAAACGAAAGGAAAAGAACTAGAAATCTTTTGCCTTCACTAGAAAAAAGAAAACAAGAAGACAAAAAGAATTGCATTTACATGGCCCATGACAAGTGATGAAAAAACTTACCGTCACATATTGATAGATTTCGTTTTTCTCAGCTATGACCATCTCAAAATAATTATTATCATCCATGACTAGTGTGATAACAATCATGATTGATGCAGCAGCAGCACCCACTACTACCACTTGGATTTTATCATTATCCATATGCACAATGAATTGTAAGTTCCATGTTCCTATTTAATTCTAACACACATTGATAGAAACATGATTGCCAAGTCACAACTATACTTAAAACTGAGAAGATTGTTTCACAAACTCTAGTTGCCATGTTTAAGAGTTATCAATTTAGAGCAGCATTTGGGAATATTTGCGAATCATCAATTCACAAACTTGAGAAACATTATGCACTCAAGAATTGGGTGGTCAGGTTCAAAGATGTAAGCAAAGCATACTCGAAGGTGGAACTAAACTTATGAACCAGCAAACATCAATTTCTACAAATATATTTGCTTATGATTATACAAAGTAGCTGCTTTTCAATAAGAGCTAGAAACGACCAAGAAATATCAATTTCTACCAAAAATTGCTTTTCAAATTTACTTGCTCGGTTATGACTGGCACTCTATAAAAGAGCCAATTCGTGCCAATGAATTTGACCTAAATCCAGCTAAGCTCTGGGAAAGTGCAGCTCCTCATTTCTGTTTCAGCCACTTTAGCGATCCTTCCCTATGCCTTCAAACCCTCTTCACCTCTCACTCAACTCAAACACAACCCACAAACAAACTTCAACCTTTAATCATGTGAACACCTATAAGTACGACAAACAAATGCTTTCAATAGCTTTCGTAGCTAAAAAGTTTCACAATTACCATATGCCACCCTAGACCATATATAAACGAGCAAACAAAGGGAACATTAACCCAACCAACCAAAATGGTCATCAATAGACTTTGCACCACAAAGGTACTAGAAAACTCCGCGATGTGCAAGTTGACTATTACTCCATTGCTCCGGCGGGCGTTATCGAACATTTCTTTTCAAGAAGAAAACCTTATACTGGGCTCTGTCAAATGTGAACATATTCACCTTCTTCCCTCAAGATTCAAAACACCTGGGGAGGAGTTGAAGTTAATGACTCAGTAGGTGGCTCGGTGATTAGCACCATCCCAGTAATTGAAATCACCGTGACATATTACTTTCATTGAGAAAGTCATTGCATGAATCATCTTCCATAGGCCAGATGTAGTGAACTCCACCTTTAAGTTCCGGAGAAAGATTTGCATGTCCATCATTCATCTCATCATGAAAATGCCGGAGTGCTCACGTGGTTGCCCTACGTGGCGACCTAGAAAGTATGCCCCAACAGGCGACTACTTCTGAATCATTTGTAACATACTTCTTGTTGAATGCTGTTGGGTTTATCGGATTCCCAAAAACCGGATTTGACACTAAATCGAACCCCTAAAATGAATGCGGAAGACAAGCCCGGGAAAATCACGTATCACCGATCCTAAAGCACACCACGGATTCGAGCGTACCTTGTTAGCCACAGATTAAACACCGACGCCGATAAGAGGAAGAGAAAAACGATCCTGTTCAATCCGATGACGTCGATTAGCCTTGAAGGGAAGACGGCGTCGCCTTAAGCTTTTGGTTTTCTTTTGGAGGGAGAGAGGAGAGACGAACGTACGTTGAAAATGCCAAAAGGTGTCTTCGTCTCTCTCTTTCCTCCCTTATATACGTTCCCTCAAAAATAGAAACGTACCCCTTCATTGTATCCCTCCATCCATGGGCCCTAATCCTGTGGGCCAGGCTTTCAGGCCCAACATGGGCGGACGGGCCTTAAGCCCATCATATAAAACCATCATCTCCCACTCGCACATGGTGGGCCGAACAGGATTCTCTTTACCTCTCTTCAACATTCATACCGGTGAATAATCCGTGCGACCAGCATACTTTGAGAGCTCATTGCTATACATCTCGTTAGGAATATATAGCAGCTCATAATGGGCATCACACTTTGAGTAGATTTTGTATGCGTACCCTAGATCGATCGATCACATTTATATCTCTCTTGATCTCTTTTAAACAATGATATATATATTGTATTCACAATTATAATTATCCCAAAGACAGTCATAATTGGTCAACCAGTGAATACAAAACTACAATGTGATTCTCCAAAATCGATCTTCCTCTTTCCTTCAAACTCTCAATTTCAGTTCAGCTTGCTTTTCTAGAAATGTCTCATTAGATCGAATCAATTCATGACCATTGGCAACATCCTAAGATAGCAAACACTAAATAGAAATCTTGAGAATAAGTAAAAGTCATGAGGGCACTAAAATTGAGGAACTCTTTTCCTCAAGAGTCTCACACGGCAAAAAAGTTGAGATCAAACTTTTGCCACTCTTATTGGTCGTCTCATGCATACGTAGTATGAAATACAGATTACGGTATTAACTCCTTTCCCATGGAGCGTATGTCTACACTTTCAATACCGTACAGATGATAATTCAGACATACCCAATGTCTAACTTTAGTTCACGTATCTACTCATTCACAAAATTCATCAGAACTCACATCTGGCATCATAAACAGATAAAGTAAAATATGTGGGTTATTTTACTTTCGGACATAGTAAGTATTATGTCCTCATCTTAACACTTAGTTAAGGCGACATACGTATTTTAAGCTTGAGCTCTCGATTATCACCTAGATAATAAGCTTAAAACAGTCTCATCTCTATTTATCACACAGTAAATAGAGGCGATTACCCGTGTGAGTAGGCTAATCTTTTATCTGTTTGACATACTTTCTCAACTTAAAGTAATGCAGTGAGCATTAAGATGCATAAAGATCAAACAAAGATTCATAGGCATTAATGATGAAAAAACACAAATTCATCAAATGTGAACACTTCAGGGAAATTACAATCCAGTACATCAGACTCTACGCAATCCTAGAGATTTCATATGGCCACAAAACACATCTCTAGGTATTGGCTTTGTCATAGGATCTACTACCATTCTATGCGTAGTATGTACTCTAAGTTCACATCTTTTCGTGCAATCATATCCTTGACAAGATTATACTTGGTATCTATATGTTTGGTCTTGCCATGATATTTTGGATCTTTGGTGTACACTTTTGCTGCTTGGCTATCACAGTTAACCAACAATGAATCTGTAGCACTTCCAATAACACCTAAATGATCCAAAAAAAATCTCTTAAGCCAAACATCTTCTTATACTGCTGCTGATAATGCCACGAACTCAACTTCTATCGTGGACAAGGCTATACACGTTTGTTTCTTACTGCTCCAATATATGGTGCCATTATTCGGTAAGAAAACAAATCTAGAGATAGATTTCCTTTCATCTAAATCTCCTCTCCAATCAACATCTGAATAGCCTTCAACTCGCAGATCCTTTCCTTAATAACTCAGCGTATAATCAGCAGTTCCTTTTAGATACCTTAGTATTCTTTTAACGGCTTTCCAATGTGCATGACCTGGATTGGATTGGTATCTACTCACCATTCCAATTGCAAAACATATGTCAGGTCTTGTACACATCACATCGTACATAAAGCTTCCAACAGCACTAGCATAAGGAACATGTTTCATTTGTTCCTTCTATTGTGGAGTCCTTGGACACAATCTGTGGCTCAATCCCTCACCTTTAGTAATATGAGTATCTATGGGTTTACAATCTTGAAATCTTAACTCCAAGAATGTATGCAACATCACCCATGTCTTTCATCTCAAAGTTGGAAGATAACCAATTCTTCATAGTATTAACGAACTCCATATTACTTCCGACAATTAGTATATCATCAACATATAATGATATGATCACAAATTAATCTTTGGATATTTTGATATATACACAATGATCCTCATCTATCATTGTAAAGTCATATGCCATTATGGCATTATGAAAACGCATATACCATTGTCTTGACGACTGCTTAAGGCCATATATCGACCTCAAAAGTCGACATACCTTTTCTTCTTGGCCTTTCACTATGAAACTAGCGGGTTGTTCCATATATATTTCTTCCTCTAATTCTCCATGAGGAAAGCAGTCTTTTACATCCATTTGATGTAACTCAAGATCCATACTAGCCACTATTGCCAGAATAATGCGAATCGAGGTAAATCTCATTACAGGAGAAAATGTTTCTTCATAATCAATTCTTTCCTGTTGATTATACCCCTTCGCCACAATGCGAGCCTTATGCATTTCTATCGAGCCATCAGCCTTTCGCTTTATTTTGAGAACCCACTTGTTCCTAATAGCTTTGCGTCCTTTTGGAAGATCAACCAGTTCCCAGACTTGGTTTGATTTTATTGACTCCATTTCCTCTTCCATTGCATGAATCCATTTTTCCTTATAAGGGCAATTTAGAGCCTCATTAATATTTCTTGGCTCATCCTCATCTTGTGGAGCAACCATAAAAGTTTCCCTTTCAATATCAAAACGTCAACGGGGAATACTTTGACGACTTGTTCGCCGTATGGGAGATTGTACACTTTGCACATCATTCCCCATTATGCTCCCACTTGGATTAGATAATGATTATGTTGTCTCATCATGTGGTCGTAATTGAGAATGAGTTGAATTCAATTCATCACTTCTCATATTACTCCCACTTGGACGAACTCTACTAATATCATTATCATGATCCAATGTTTCAAATAGGGAGTAATTTTCCCTTATTTTGCCCTTCTTAGGAAATTCATCCTCTAAGAATGTGACATCCCGTGATTCAAATTCAGTTATACTCCCACTTTCTTGCTCACCTATGAACACATACCCTTTTGAGTGTTCGGAGTATCTCATGAAAATAGTCTTATTTCCTCTGGGACCCAATTTCCCAAATTTGTGAGAGGACTCATGAGTATAGGTAGTACAACCCCATGGCTTAAGAAAACTTAAGTCCGGTTTTCTACCTGTCCATAACTCATATGGAGTAGAAGTAACTGATTTGGAAGGCACTCGGTTAAGTATATAGGCAGCAGTTAACAACGCATCACTCCAAAAAGTGATAGGTAAGTTAGCATGCGCCATCATGGACCTAACCATTTCCAGTAGGGTTCTGTTTCTTCTCTCTGCAACACCATTTTGTTGAGGAGTATATGGAATAGACAACTGTCTTTCTATTCCTTTTTCATCACATAATTTTCTGAACTCATCAGATAAATATTCTCAACCTCGATCGGATCTCAATGCTTTTATTTTCTTGTCTAATTGATTTTCTACCAAGTTCATAAACCTTTTGAAACAACTCAATGCTTTAGATTTATGAGAAATCAAATAAACATATCCGAATCGAGTATAATCATCTATAAAAGTGATGAAATAAACAGCCCCATGCCTTCTTCTCACATTCATTGAAACACGAGACGTCGAATGGATTAAATGCAGAGGAAATTAAGCTCTTTTACCTTTTCCAAATGGTTTCCTTGTCGTTTTCCCTACTTGGCAATGCTCACATATAGGCAAATCGACTTTTTCAATGTTGCCCTACAAGCCCTCTTTGGCTAGTCTTTTCATACGTTGTTGGCCAATATGACCAAGTCTAGCATGCCACACACTCACATCATTATCATATGAATTAGGAGATGTGAGAAGGGAATAACAAATATTGACATCACCACAGTCAACATTTAGTACAATAAAACCATCCAGAAAATGACCACAACCATAGTAGTTTGTATCCAAATACAAATCTACACCTCTATTATGGAAGTTCACACAAAAACCAAACTTAACCAACACCAAAACAGACACTTAATTTCGACGAATCTTTGGAGCATATAGAACATCATGTAGGAACAAGGTGCGTCCACTACGCATGTTCAATTGACAGGTGCCAATCCCTTTAACTTCAGCTCTGGAGTTATTTCCCACATAGATCCACTTAGTTTCAGTTGGTATCGTCGGAATTCCACGAAGGATTCTCTATCCTTCGCTACATGGTCTATCGCTCCTGAATCCACAGTCCACAAAGGATTAGACTCAGTTAAGAACACAGAACTTGACACAAAAACAAAGTTCTGAAAAGTACAAGGGGTGTATACTTTCTTTGGCTCACGACAGTCGCGAGCATAGTGACCCTTCTTGTCACAGTTGTAACACTTCACCCTGGACATTTTCTTCACTTGAGGACGTTTTCCTCTCTTGTGTTGGTTAACTTTTGATTTCTTGCAATAAGGACTTGATCCTTTGCATTCCCACATATTGAACGAATCAATACGCTTGCGCTTAGAGCTCAAAGCCCTTTCTGAGCTAGAACCAGCATTGCAAATGTCTATTTTTGACTCAAATGCCGCTAGGCGGTCCTCTACTAGCTCAAGGTGGCGCACAACATTCTCAAGATCTTCCATAACATGGTCAAGAGCTTCTAATGCTTCTTGCTTTTCCAGCACATATTGAATCTTCATATCCAATATTTCACAATTGTTGCCGTTCATTTAAGCAATTACGTTCTTAGTTCTTTGAAACCATCGATCTCGAACACATCGAGACATATATGCATGAATAATTAATGCCTATCATTTATGCATCCACTTTGCACAGACCCATCATATCAATGAACAATTTCAAGTAAGGTTTCAGAATCAAAAGGTCACTATGTTTCCAATCATCCTCCAAAAATCCTAACTTAAAACTATTATTAATATAATTGTCTTATGCAAAATAAATTCTATGAAGTTACAAAAACTTCTATAAACTACCCACAGCAGTCAACAATAATAGAAAGCAAATAATATTTGACATCCAATAGAATAATAATGCTTTCACATAATACAACTATCCATTACACTAAGCAATATATACAGAGGAAAAAAAAATATCAACATAGAAAGAGATATTCACATTCAAAAACATCTCAAACTAATCTAAGAAATAAATAGGGAATGTCCCTTCTAATCTATCAGTCAAAATATCTTAGAAATTTGAAGGCACATTTGCCAACCATGGAAAAAATTTTGGAGAGCTTTCATGTCGCCTCCAAGGTGCATTCACTCTACGCCATGTGGCGCTCAATCTAAGGGTTGAAGTTTTGGTTAACTCAATCCTATAGTACTCTCTAACGAAAGCTACCGCTAGCCTCCTATAACCCGGGACCACGTTGACCTCCCATAGCCGATCTAACACTGCTTGCCATTCAGGTGGAAGAGTGTTCATCAAAGCCGGCACTTTCTCAAAATCCGACATAAGATAACCATTCCAGATAATTTCCTGTATCATCTGATTGACCCTGACCACATGTGATACTAAATCACCGTCATGCCACCAATAATTAGCTAACTCTATCATCAGCCTTTTAAGTCTTGCACTTCCCTCGTCCGTTCTCGGGATTGCAGGTATCCGTGCATAACGCATGATAGTTCCTGCAACAAATGCAGAACCAAAAAATGGATTACTTATAATCCATAATGTACATAAGGGAAAATACATAATTTTCCATGATTCATGCAACAAATGCACAATAAAAAACGGATTACCTATAACCCACACAGACATAATTAAAACAGAAACAAATTCCTTTTCTTTTTTTTTTGGGTCAACGGTCAACGGTCAACGGTCAAAGGTCGTCGGTCAACGGTCAACGGTCGTCGGTCAACGGATCGGGCTGGTTGGACCGGTCAGGGCGATCGGACTGGTCGGGACGGTCAGGCCGGGTCGGACGAACCGACCGGCACGTGCCGCGTGCGTGCGCGGGCTGACGTCACGCAGACGTCAGCCGGCGCGTGCGCGGCACACGCTAGTCTTTTGCGCGGGTCGGGTCGGGTCGCCGGCCGGCCAACAGTCGTCGGCGATGACGTCATCGATGACATCATCCCAGCGGTTACCGACCGTTGGGTCACGTCACGGTGACGTCAGCACGCGTCGGTTCGCCGGCCGGCGGTGCGCACGTGCCGGTTCGCCGACCGGCGCGTGTGGCGCACGCGCTGGCTGAGCCAGCGCTTCAGGCGCGTGGCGCCCACACGCAGCGGCTTTTGGCCGCGCGTGTGAGCGCGTCCGGCGTCTCCTGGCGGCGCACGACATGTCGACGGACTCGTCTCGACGAGCTCTTTCACCCTATGCCTTCAGAAATTGATTTCGACTTACAGAAACTCGAAAAAGTGGATGAACAGTGCTCGGGTGTCGGGATTTTCGCCCCGATCCGTGTCGGCCGATTATTTTCGCGAAAAATCAATCAAAAAACATGAAAAGGGTCGGGAAAACATGAACTAGGGCTCTGATACCAATGTTTGGTTTATCGGATTCCCAAAAACCGGATTCGACACTAAATCGAACCCCTAAAACGAATGCGGAAGACAAGCCCGGGAAAATCACGTATCACCGATCCTAAAGCACACCACGGATTCGAGCGTACCTTGTTAGCCACAGATTAAACACCGACGCCGATAAGAGGAAGAGAAAAACGATCCTGTTCAATCCGATGACGTCGATTAGCCTTGAAGGGAAGATGGCGTCGCGTTAAGCTTTTGGTTTTCTTTTGGAGGGAGAGAGGAGAGACGAACGTACGTTGAAAATGCCAAAAGGTGTCTTCGTCTCTCTCTTTCCTCCCTTATATACGTTCCCTCAAAAATAGAAACGTACCCCTTCATTGTATCCCTCCATCCATGGGCCCTAATCCTGTGGGCCGGGCTTTCAGGCCCAACATGGGCGGACGGGCCTTAAGCCCATCATATAAAACCATCAAATGCGTTCAACTCAATCCCCACCAAAGAGCAAGTGAAGTACCGCGATATACAAGGAACACAACTGAAGACGGAACTGCACTCGACATTGGAGAATTGCTTAGAGACGAGGGGGTGGAAATCAACCTGGATCTACAATTTGGACTTCAAAGATATCAGTGGATGTGAAACTTCAGCAAATCGCCCGATGATTGACTTGGGACCGTGAAGGATGACTAAACAACGGCGAGGGCGCCCTCTCTACTCTGCTATCTAGAAGAGAAGCACGCAGCGGTGGCGGCGGCGGCACAGGAGCTGGATGTCCGGAGATGAGGGACGAGATGAAGAAGCTCGGGAGAATTGGATGAGAGAAAGACTCGTGGGAGAAAGATGGAGAAGCTCTGAAGAAAGGACGAGAGGAAGGAGGAGGAGACGAGGACGAGAGGCGAGGAAGAAAATGATATTCTTTTTTCAGAAATGGACATCATTTTTCCCAATTTTAAGAAGGTGTTTTTTTTTATTGGAAAATATTTTCTTTGATCATTCATTTTTCACGCCCCAAACACCAAAAATTATGGAAAATATTCCGTGAAACAAATATAGCCTTAAGTAAAAGAGAAAAAAACCATAAAAGATCCTAAACAATGCGCATCGATGAGACATTCATCTTGAACTCTATACTCGTTATGATACATTTACTCTAAACTTTTTTATGATATAAAAAAATAGAACTTGTACATATATGATACATTTACTCTGAACTTTTTTCTTTTCCCTAGTGTTCGGTCACTATCAAAATCATTGGTTCTAGTTTACCAAATAAAGATATTATTAACAAAATTGATGTGTCAACATTAGTTACTAGAGCCAAAACTTTAGAAAGAAATTGCTTGTCTTGACTTGACCAATTTAAGGGTGCGTTTGGTTCAACATTCCCAAGGGACTTTTAGCTTCCAAAGCCCCTTGGGGAAATGCTAGATCGTTTGGTAACCATTTTAAAATAGCTTTCAAGTGAAAGCCAATTTTGGGAAGGCTGAAAGCCCAGTGCAAGTAGGGACTAGCTTTGAGCTTCCAAATGCTAAAACTTATTTTTTTTCTTCCAAAACTATCCTCACTCATTCCTCAAATTTTTGATTTTGCCCACGTTATTATCTTTAAATGCCAAAGTAATGCCAAAAATATAATATATATAAAATATATATATATATATATATATAAATGCTAACAAAATGAAATATATATTGGTCATTTTAAAAAAATTATTTATATATATATGATTTTTTTAGCATTTTTGTCAAAATTTATATTTAACAAATTGCATGCATTATTTTTTTCAATTTAAATTCCGACGAAGGTTTGGTCTTTTAAAAAAAAAAAAATCATATATATGTATTTGATTTTTAAGCATTATTTTCAAGTTTAGATTTAAAAAGTTGCATACATTATTTTTTTTTTTTCAATTTTCAACAAATAAACATTAAAAAAGACGAAGGATTTGGTCCTTTTTTTTTTATTATATTTTTTTATTATATATATATGTATTTGATTATTTTAGCATTATTGTCAAAATTTATATTTAAAAAGTTGCATACATTATTTTTTTCAATTTTAAATAGATAAAGATTAAAAAATTCTTTTGAAGGGTTTGGTCTTTTAAAAAAAATGATATATATATATATATATGTATTTTATTTTTTTAGCATTATTTTCAAATTTATAATTAAAAAGTTGCATACATTATTTTTTTTTTCAATTTTAAACAAATAAAAATTAAAAAATTTCTTTCGAAGGTTTTGGTCTTTTTTTTAAAGAAAAAATTATATATATATATATTTGATTTTTAACATTATTTTCAATTTTATATTTAAAAAGTTGCATACATTATTTTTATCGATTTTAAACAAATAAAATTTAAAAACTAATATTAATCATCCAAAGGGCTTCTCAAATGTATTTTTTATCAAATGGCATTTCTCTCAAAATTGCTTCTCAAAACATAATTTACCAAACGGCCTTTGCATTTGCTTAAAGTCCTTTAAGCTAAACTGCTTTGTATTTTCCCAATAGGCTTTCAAAATGTTGAACTAAATACACCCTTAAAGCTCAGATCTAGTGAGTCTAGATGGCTAGGTGAATCACGAGACACATAATCAGATCTAGGTAAAAATCTTATAAAACAATCCAAGGTCCAATCATGACTATTGTCTCGACTTGTTAACGAACGGAGATTCTTCAGCTCTTGCTAAGTTTGACCAGAGTACAAGTGATTTGAGGATTAGATGGAGTCAAAATGAGATTGATTATGCTTTACTTGAATTGCTCAAGGGCTCCCTAGCCTAATTTGGCCTTGATATTTAAACCGAATTGGCCCCAAACTTCCTAATAAGTTATTTTTAATAACTTATAAAGCTTAATTTAACTAGTTCAGATATGTTCTATGTTAATTACGCGAATGAGTTTCCATATGACAGAAAAATCATGTTAGTTGTAGTTTTCATTTTATGATGAAATTTGAGGTGGAGTTTAAGTTTCATGAGAAAAATTAATAATCGAGTTGTGTCTAGATAGGGTGGTATTGAGACAAATAATACTTATCGAGTTAAGCTCAAGCTGGAAGTTCATAAATAAAGTTCAACATAGGAAAATGAAACCTCAACTTCAAGTCCAATTTGATTATACATTAAGTCAAATTAATTTATTTCGTTCGTACATTTGGTTTGTTCTAAGGACCTCTAATTCAAACCTAAAAGAGTGATTTTTGTTCCATGCTTAATGAAAATAATGATCTCATACATCCAAATTAGTCATCGCATTACAAGTATAATATTTTTGGAAAAAAGAAAAGTACGTAACACTTAAGACCCAATAATTAGCTTTCAAAGACGAGAATGTCTTCCTATGGAAACACCTAAAGTTTTCTCGGCCCTTTCCAATTGGCCTTTTTGGGAGGAAGTGTGCTAGTTCCGTTCCTGACTTGAACCATCATGATGTATATGTGTCTAGTGACCGGTAGCTGGTGATGACAAGAACTGTGGAGGCCTTGATGGAAGGGAAACCGAATCTGGAAATTGACTCTTACCTTTTGCTTGATCCTCGTGCTCCTAAATCCGATGCTGGGACAAGTGGCAGCCATCTGAAAGGTCCATTTAAGGAGGCTATTGTTTTCATGATTGGTGGTGGCAACTATGTGGAGTATGGAAGCTTGCAAGAACTTGCAAAATGCTAGCAACCTGTCAAGCATGTAATTTGCGGGACAACGGAGATTCTCACTGGAGTGGAATTTGTTGAGCAACTTACGGTTTTAGGACAGAAGATGGGATTGGGCAGCGTGGGTGCTCCTTCTAGGTCCCATTGATACATGTTTGGTCATTATCCATATCTTTTTTCCTTTATTTTGTTTTTTTTTTTTTTTTGGGGGGGGGGGGGGTTGATCTCATGCTTGTTCCACATTTGCCTTACGAACATCAAGATAATTTTCGGATCTAGAACTTCTATTTTTCTGTGATGCTGATGCTATCTGGTTATAGTTGAAATGATTTAAATCGAGAATTGCCCACTTTCCTTTTGAGTTTCCATGGATTATTATGTCAACACTTGATAGTAGCCTTATAAAAGGCCTGAGCTATCCATGCAAGTCAGAGTTCACCCACTGATTGAAAAGCACTCTGCTTCCACCTATTGGTAGGCTAATAGTATCTTTAACAAGCTAGAGCCTCGGTCTTGCACAAAAGCCAGACTAGCCAGGGGCTTTTACCCAATTATAGCCCAAAAGATAAATGATGCTTTGTTAATAATATGCATTCACCATCTGAATGTTTAGACTAAACTAGCAAAGACAACCTAGTTATCTTGAACTGCAATTGACCTCATCGTGTCAGTTAGGAATCTGGTGGTTGTTCCTCCCATATCAAGTTATTAGCTATAAAGGCACAAAAGCGGTGACATACTATTGAGGATACAAATTTGGAGCAAGGGAAAGATGGAATAATTCTTGATCTGGATCAGCTTGTAGACCTGACCCAAACTTTCATACTCTTGGATTTCTTCTCCTCCTTGTTCTTGTTGTTATTGTTCGTGTGACAAGCCAAAGCCGCAAAAGGATCACTATTGAAATACCGCATCTAGATGCCCATGTACTCTGCAATTTAGGAAAGTATGCAATTGTGATGGCCATCTAGTTCCCCTCTACCCCCGTCTATCCTCTGTCACCAAATCAAAACCCAAAACATGTAGCTTAGTCATAGTAATACTCTGTCACGCCCCGATCCTCGATCACGTGTCCATCCTTCATCTTTGGTCGATTTTAAAATGCGATATCCCAGGACTACATATCGCCGACCGTTTCTTTTTCAATAGCACATGCGGAAGCAGTTATAACTCCCTAGACAATAAAGCAATGTGATAGAAAAGCAGGGCCATAATTTTCATACTGAAATTCACAACCATACTTTTATACAAGCACCTCATAGTATATAATGCAATACTATTCACAGGGGTTTGATCTAACACTTATCCACATATAATCGAGGTCTGACAAAACATGATGGGATCTCAGTCCTCATCCGGGTCATACTCAGGATCCTCCTCTAGATCATCTTCTTCTTCAAAATCTTCCTCCTCCTTAGGTTCCTCCTATTCAGGCTCCACATCAGGGTCCTGAAATGGTAATTCAATAACCATTGTGACCACGTCTCAGCAAGTTATACCCCCTAAGAATCGATTAGTAAACCAATACGCTAATCGGGCTGCCTATGCACGCACGGGTCAGAGGACTTACCTTGGCCTCAGATTCCACCTGCATATTAGCATAGTTCAATAAGCACCAAAGCAATCACATCACAGATCAATATCTCGATCAATCGACCTAGTCGATTTCATGTCAATCTGACCATTCATTGGTCATTTCAATTCAATTAATCAATTCACGACATCAGATCTAAGCAATGATCAATCGACCTAATCGATTACATGTCATCTCGACTCTTTCTTGGTCGACTCATCTCATACTATCTATAAGTCCGTTCATATCAGGACTGCTCACTGCTAAGCTGATAAATAGATAGTATAGCTCGCTTCTGAGATGATCGAGTATGCTGCTCTCTGCTAAGCTGCCATATCGCCCTTAGGCTGATATAGTATACCGACAGTGCTCAATCTAAGCTGATAAGGTATACTACTCTCTGCTAAGCTGCCATATCAGAGCCCTAGGTTGATATAGTATACCGACATATTCCATCAAAACTAATAAGGTATACTGCTCTCTGCTAAGCTGACATATCGCCTGTAGGTGGATATAGTATACCGGTATACTGCTCTCTGCTAAGCCGACATATCGCCCGTAGGTCGATATAGTATACCATCCCGACCATTCAATCAATTCCATCTTTTTATCATTTTCGATAAAAATAGTCGCGTGTAGGTACACGGTCGGCCTTAGCCAAAATATCATAATTTGCTTTCTATAAATCCCACCATTTTCTGTAGTCCACAAAAAAATTTTTTAGCATTATCAACCGATGCCTGGTTATTTTTCAATTAATAGCCAAAGATTATTCAATTAAAGAATAATTCCCACTTTCACAAATAATTCAATTCAGTATGAAATAAAGCTCAATTAAATAAACGGACTGCACCACAACAATCAGCATAAAATTTCGGTCGTCGGCTATCCTTGCCTAATTTCCGGAAAATAAATAAATAATTAAATAATTTCGAAAATTAATAAATAATTACTAAAAATCCAATTTAGGCCCGTAATGCTTAATTGAAGCCCGATAAGTGTTGGGAAAAATCCTGAGATGCATTCAATAAATAATAACACGTTTCTACTTGCTAATGACTATGTCTAACCACCTAACATGCATCACATTTAATTAGTAATCACTAATCTACTCTAATCTAACCACCTAATTGTACTTAATTAAATCTAATCAACCCTTAAGCATAATTAGCAAACTAAGAAAGCATTAGTGAGTAAAACTCACTTGATTAAAAGCGGAGATTGGATCACTGCGACGACTGCCCAACGGCGGCGCGACGACGGCCGAAATCTGAATTTTCGGCGACGTTGACGAACACTCGAGCCAGACCTAAAACGAGCCCAACAAATCTCAGTCCAATCTAAGATTTGATTTTGAATTGGACCGGGCTTGAAGCGGGCTGACTTTGCGGGCTTGGGCCTCAAAATTGCGGGCTTCTGATCTTGTTGGGCTTCACGGGACTGGGCCGAAATCCAATGGGCTGTAGACTTCAAACGGGCTGCTGAAGACACTCGCGGACTGGGCTGAAGAATTGCTGGACTTCACTGGTGGAGGCGTGCTGGCAGCGAGAGGATGGAGACTCGGTGGGCTGGGCTTCTCGGCTGAGGAAAACCAGTGGAATTGGGGCCGTTCGATCGAAGCTGAAGACGCATGGATGAGCAAGCGTCGCTGGCGTCCAAGGAGCTGAAGGCGAGCTGGCCGCGTGGAGCTGAGGGCGCTCAGCTTCGGTGGTCTTCAACGCAGGTTGTTGACCGTGAAGACGCGTGCCACGGAGCTGAAGAAAACGAGCAGCTTCGGTGGGTTGAAGAAGCTGAAGACGCGTGGCCTTGGGGATTCGGTGGTCTCTTGGTCAATCTTCGGTGGAAGGAGATTACACGAGGAAGATGGCAGTGAAGGGAACAAGAACTAGTGGAGAGGGGCGGCTGTCTATTGGCTATATTCGGTGAGTGGAGAAGCTTGGCAGAACAAAGAAATCAAAGGGGCTATTGCGGTGTCAACTGGTAGCTTCGCTTGGCTGACTTTGTGTGGTGGAGTGGAGCAGAAATTCCATGTGGAAGAGCAGGTGACGATGGAGGATAGTTCGGGCTGGCTTGAGCGGACGAACGTGAGCGGTTTATTGCGGGTGAGTGGCGCGGCAAGAAGAAGAGGAATGAGAGGATGAAGCTGCGACTTCAAATGAAAAAGGAAGAATGAAAGTGAAGCAAAGACAGGAGCTCGTGTAGAGGGAGGGGCGGCGGCAGTCAAGACGTGAAATGGAAGCTTTGAAGAAGAGAAGACAAAGTCAATAAAGATCATCCAAAATCTTAAATGCATGGTCCCCCAATTAGCCCTCAAACTTATCCCCATGTCTCTTGCTATTTTCTTGCATTATCTTCACAAATAAATCAAATTTTGAAGCCCAAAATTGCTGCCCTTTTTCCAAATCCGAATTTCACTCAATTTCTCTTAAATTTCTTCACCGATTCTCCAAATCGAGGTCCGTTTTCGCTGAAAAAAAATCCCATATAATTTTCTATGAGTCCCCGATGTTCAAAGGCTTGGCTTGGAAGTCCAAATTTCCATCAATTGAGCTCATCCGAATTTTCGCTAATTTTTTGCCACGTCCGAAACGGTTTTCCGCAAAAATCTTGGAATCTTTGAAAAATCTTTGGAGGATGAGTCAACGTTCCTAAAATAGCTTGTGACACTGCAGAACTTTCAATTTCTGAAATCGGACTTGGATTCACAGTTACTCTCCATTCGGCGCGTTTTTAGCGTGACCTAGACTACTGGGTAGTTTTCAGAGATTTTTAGTGCAAATAACCCGTGGTCGATTTTCTTCGAGCCACAAAGAACCCACTCGACACAATGGCGACTCTCGGTTGTCGTGCAAATATCGAGAATTCAAATACGGACACAGGGTACCAAAACAATAAGAAAATCAGTCTAGTGTTAGCCGACGAGAATTTTCCAATTTAGTGGTGTCACCCACGATTAGCCACACATCTCAGTCGAATCAACCTATCTCTGCTCTCGAATCGATTTATATCTGTGCCGCAATGATCTCGGCAGATGAGCACGGTCGAACAGCCGATTCCTAGTCGAATTCTTAAGTCTATTTGCCTTAAAATTCTTAATGGCTTCTCCAGATAGTCTAGTTATCTTGAAAGTGATCAGCTCTGAGAACAGCCCTATCGGCGCGTCAATGAAATGCCCGATTTATTAATAGAAAACGGGACTGAAAATCTAGGATGTCACATACTCTATCCACCGACCTTCCATCTCCAAAAGCCAACAATGCAATTTAGTGTTTCTAAAATCGGATTGTGTTGGCTGATCTAAAAAGAAGGGGTTGAATCACTAGTCTGGCTCAGCACCCTATGCTGTTTGGACTTGGAACCAGTAAAAGGATGGAGTTGACCCAGTTCCATTGGTTGAACCTATCTGGAGATTTCTTAAAAGGAAAATCCTCCTTGGTGGTGGTAGGATTTGATCACTTGCCTCTTAAAATTCTCACACACATTTTTTTTTTATCCTTTTAGAACCAACTCTTTTCGTCCTCTGATAGCAAAGCATCTAAATGACTTCTTATAAAATTAGGGCCAACATGTGATAATGGAGACTCAAATCAACAACCCTATATATAAAAAAAGGTGCACATCACCAATATTGCTTTGTGCAGATTTGTGATTAAAAAAAGTGTATTATTTTCTATAAATCAGCCCTTTATTCTAGGATGCCTTTTAAACCTTAAATTGGACAGTTTTCCTGGTCTAACTATATAGGCCGGTTGAACCATTGTACCACTAGTATGCCGTTTCTCCACATCAGTCTTCCATTTGTCTTTTGGATTTCAATAGTTATATCATACGTTCAAATGAGCTTATATTGCGGGAGGTTGGGATGGCAGTGGGTGGGTTTGGGATGTATGACGTTGTTGCTAACCTGTTTGCTTTTTGAGAGGAAGTGCTAAAGCCGGCCTGAAGAAGTAATTGGGAAACTGAAACTCAATTGATGTCATTCTTTTAAGTATCCAAATAAAAGACATATTAATACAAAAATAAAAGATAATTGCCTATAGAAGTGGTGAATTGCTTGAGATGAATGGTATTTTTTAAGTATGAGTAGTTTGGTTCAGTTTTTTGGGATACCGTCCATCTAGATTCCAAACTCGGCCCAAAGCAAAACCCCACAGGGTTTTCTCTTCCAAAATGCCGTTGTAATCCTATAGGAGGATCGAACTCAATGTGCTTCCATTCTTAGCACCTAGGAGTGGCGCAGGCTGGATTTTGGGGCATTTGTGTCGTGCGAGATAACAGACTGGGGAAGGAGAGTGGCTGCCTGGTTCTTTATTTTGAGCTTGATATTGTTTGATAAACACATGGTTTACATATGTTTTCCCAATGAAAGTAAGTTCTGGAAATAGTGGAAAATTTCTGGGTGGAGATGGTGTCATTCTAAGATGACTGCCATCATTATAACAAGATGCTGGAATATCGTTCATGTATGCCTGTTTTCAGCTACATAGGATCCAATATTTGTTGACTACTTGAAATGCAGTTGCAATTCCTTCTTTACCTAAAAGGTTTGTGCAGCCACTCTAAATTTTGAGGACAGATCGGTCAATGTTTATCTTAGTTCAATCAGTTCTGTGAATGAACATTTTTCTTTCTTATTAGTCCCTTCGTGCTGAAATGAAAGCCGAAATGCATTTTCTCCTGGCAGTTTCACTCAGACATTGTATCCTATATGTTTCCAGGTGTCGCTCAGTGAAAGTGTCAACATCTTGATGGTGGATCTCCCTTGATGCAACCTTAGATGGCTGATGACTGCAACGACAGAAACAAAGCCGGAAAATGTATATGACAGATTGGCAACTGGACAAGCAGATTTACGGTGTATCTTCTGCATGAAACTCATCCAGGAAAGAGTGGGTGGTTACAAAATACCTTCTTGAGCAATCCCAGAGTTCTGCCTCCTTGTGCTTCTCAAGATACTTGTATATCATTTTCTCTGTGTAGGTTGTTTTACTCGATATGCAGGCATTTATTGTTGAAAAAAGAGACATTCTGCTGTCCCTTAGGTACTCACGTGATTTGCGCTTATCGAACACCTTTCATTGTTTGTGAGTTAGCCTTTACATGTTTCTCCAGTTTTGATACCTTACGAAGGTTTACAACTTCATTCTGTTGAATGTGGCAAATTTTTTGCCATCAAAAGTCATGTTTAACTTTCGACCAACACATGTTTAACTTCATGGGTTTAAGATGCAATTTTCCCTTTCAAATCAGACAAGAGTGCTGAGGATGTACCGTTTATCACCCTTAGCATCTTGTCAGCCATTCTCGAATTTTGGAATCTTGTCACGAGGGCAATTTTATCTTTGAATTTCGAGTCTGACCTTGAATTTTCATAGTCGCAGTTGGAAAATTGTCTTTAAAGATGCTGATTATTTGTTGCGGCTGCCGCTGCCAAAGGAACTCCCTCTTTGAAACAGGACAAAAACAAAATTATTTGTCTAATTTTGATATAAGGCTTGGCTCATGGAAGGTCTGGAATGCGACTTAACGAGGACTTGAATTTTTCTTGTTTGTTTTTTGGGCCGGACTGTATCTTTTATTATATATAAAATGGCACAGGAATACAAAAAGTTTAATTCTACAAGATATTTCGGAAATGGCGATAACTCCATTTGATATTTTATTTGGTACTTCAATTGAGGAATAGTTATAAATATAAATGAATTATATATATATATATATATATATATCTCAAATTTAGTTTATTTCAAATAATTTTTGACAGACAATAATCCCAAAAAATTGTCCATTAGTGTTTACTTTTTAGGAAATATTTTATAATTCCAACTACTTAGTGCTAAATCTTACGCTCACGCAAACACCATTTTGGAACACCTGCGATGTTAAATGCAAATTACTTTTTTGGTGTAAAGCTTGCTATTTAGTAAAAAATTAGGAACAAGAAAAGTCCATTGCTCATTTAGAAGTTGAGGTTTTAGTAGTGCAAGGCATCGCTTTTGCTGAACCAAGAGAAACTCAATTGGGGAACTTCGGATGTGGCTGCAGTAGTTCAAACGGTCAAAACAGAAGTACGCTCTCAAGAGTGGGTGTTTGTTTCAACGTTCATACGCATCCATCTAAAGATGGTCTCCTTGCAAGATGAGAAGAGTCTCTCGCTTGAAGGAAAATATATATATATATATGTATGAGGGTTGTTTCGTTATGTGTTGTGGCAGTGACTTTGTGGTCTGGCTCAGCACCCTACGCTGTTTGGACTTCGAACTAGTAAAAGGATGGAGGTGACCCAAATCCATTGGTTGAACCAATCTGCAGATTTCTTAAAAGGAAAATCCTCCTTGGTGGTGGTAGAATTTGATCACTTGCCTCTGAAAATTTTCACTTTTTTTTTTTTTTTTTTTTTTTTTTTTGCTTTTAGAACCAACTCTTTCGTCCTCTGATAGCAAAGCATCTATATGACTTCTTATAAAATTAGGGCCAACATGTGATGACGAGATGTATGACGTTGTTGCTAACCCATTTGCTTTTTGAGAGGAAGTGCTAAAGCCGGCCTGAAGAAGTAATTGGGAATATGAAACTCGATTGATGCCATTCTTTTAAGTATCCAAATAAAAGACATATAAATACAAAAATAAAAGATAATTGCCTATAGAAGTGGTGAATTACTTAAGATCAATTTTTTTTTTTTTTTTTTTTTAAGTATGAGTAGTTTGGTTCGGTTTTTTGGGATACTGTCCATCTAGATTCCAAACTCGGCCTAAAGCAAAACCCATTAAAGGGTCCGTTTGTTTCACGAAAAATGAACGATTTGGAAAATATTTTCTTAAAAATGATAACTTATATAGTTCAAAATAATTAATCAATGAAAAATATTTTTGTTGTAGACAACAACTTATATCTAAATATACCACCGCCTGCGGTGGCCTAGTTGGATAAGGCTCCCATGATCCTTTGCGAGGAGGAGAGGAATTCGAATCCCGCTGACCGCACGGGATCTTAAGTGTGATGTCGGGGTGGTGGGTCCTCCACTAGCGTCACCCCGGGTTTACCTCGCCGGTTACCGGCTGTACGAGGGTTCCCGAATCATTAAAAAAAAAAAAAAAAAACTTACATCTAAATATTTTCGTGGACGATGAAAATATTTTTCATTTATTTATTTTTGTCAGTGCTACAAACGATTATTTTCAGAAAAATATATTCAAAATCACTCATTTTCTGCAAAACAAATGGAGGTAACGTCTCTTCCTCCAATTTTCTTTTGTAGTTCTGAGGGGAGTGCATGAGTTGATGAAATATAGTCTATATTAATTTGTCTTATATGGGGAACGAAAGCAAACCAAAGTGAATTGGCATTGAAAAACTCAATTAGCTTGGCTTTGGTTTCAGATGTGTGTATAAAATTGTAATAGTATGGTGTCACACTAAAAGATAATCTGTTCAACTGCATAAGCAAGATAGCAATCGCGTGTTCTATGTTTGGGAAATTTTCAAATAGGCCCTATTTTCTTAAAAGGGTCATTAGAGTAGACCCATTCTTAAATAAACTTTAGGCGTGGAGCCTTACATCACCGCTGGAAATGGATAACTTTAATTTCTCTTGGCCGGCCAATCGTCGCATGCTTACGAGCACGTGCGACTCACATGTCACTATGGGACAAAATTCTCGTAACTTCGTGAGAGTTGCCTTCAGACCTTGTACCATTGATATGTGTTGATCAAGGGCTAGGTGCTACACGGTGATACGAATTTTGTGGAAGCCACCTCTAAGGCCTTGTACTACTCAAGGGCTAAATACTATATGATGTCATGAGCCTCGTAGAAGCCACCTCTAGGACCTTGAGAAGTAATGTTGTACAAGTTGGACAATAGAATGGACTATTGACATTGTTTTTTTATTTTTATAGAGATTAACTAATGGATTTGACCATTGATATCTAAATTTTGATGGTGAATTTAAATGAGTATTTCTGATTTATACAAAGTTTTTTTTGAAATGAAATAACTTATATCCGATTCACCATGTATCTTATACTTTGAGTTTGGATTATGAAGTTTTGATAAGTTGCTCGATTTACTAATAAGCGATGTATTATTCACTGAGCTGTGATTGCTCACTCCTCTCATTCCAAATATTTTTAAGTCTCTTGGTTAGCGACCTATAGAGCGAGAGTGATATCAACAGACTTTTGGAAGTTGGATTGGGATGGTTAGAAATTGCATCCTTCGGGTAGAAGAATAGTCATGTCATCCTCCCTTTCTGCTCTGATTAGGGGTGCGACAGTTCATGCACATGTCGGACATCTATAAATATGGCCTCTTTGCAGGATTAGAAGAATCGCAAACTTGAAGGGAAAAATGTGGGTCGTTTCATTGTGCCTTGCGGCAGCGACTTTATTGTGCTATGTTCTTTGGGTCTACAAGTGGAGGAAACCCAGATGGAATGGAGTTTTGCCTCCAGGTTCAATGGGTTTGCCTCTCCTTGGGGAGACTCTTAAGCTCTTGATTCCCAGCTACTCTCTTGACCTTCATCCGTTCATTAGAAAGAGAGTTCAGAGGTAACATCCTTCCACCCAATGTTTTGTAGATTGCGGGGTCCATATTAATTTGGTCTTGTGTGGGCTGACTCTTGAAAACCCGATTAGATTGGCTTGGGTTTCAACCTTATTGTGAATATCACGTGTGCGTCAAGTTGTAATGGTATGGTGTTGCACTAAAATATTATCTGTTCAACTATATAATTACAAATCGAGTATTCTATGTTTTTAATCTGTCAGGTTGAGTTTGGTTTTTCTACTGGTAACATCCTTTGGTTTCTGAATTTCTCGTTGAGGCCAAACCCATAACGACCTTTCGAACTTCTTTTAAGGTTGAATATAAAAAAATCAATGGATTTTGAGAAGCTTGAACAATGAGAAAGCGCTTGAGTCCATTCTTAAACTCTTTCAACGATGTTTGCTTAATAGTGATTGCCGCAAAGGAAATAGGTTCTCTTGCTTCCTGAAAGAATTAACGTGATAATCAATGTATTCTATTTTCAGGTATGGGCCAATATTCCGAACCAGTTTAGCAGGTCGGCCAATCATTTTTTCTGTAGACCCTGAATTTAATAATCACATCCTTCAGCAAGAAGGGAGGCTCGTTGAAATGTGGTACTTTGACACCTTTGCCAAGATACTTGCAATGGAGGGCGAATCCCGCATGAGCAGAGTCGGTCTTGTTCACAAGTACATAAGAAGAATCTTTCTGAATCACTTTGGCTCCGACATCCTCAGAGAAAAGCTGCTTCAGCAAATAGAGGAAGGGGTTGAGAGATGTCTAAGAATGTGGTCTAGCCAACCGTGCATCGAAGTGAAACGAGCTGCTTCTGCTGTAAAACTCTAGTTTGTCCGTTTGGGGCATGTCTTCTTTAAAAATTTACAGCATTGAAATTTTTTCATTGAGCTTACAAGTTTATTTTGTTGAACTAACCATCTTTTAGATGATGTTCGATTTCGCGGGGAAGCAAATTTTTAGTTATGATGCTGATGAGGCTTCAGCAGACGCTACCAATGAGAGGTGCAACAGGTTCTTAAGAGGTTTCATGGCATTTCCCTTGAATGTCCCTGGTACTGCATACCGTAGGTGCCTAAAGGTAATTGAAAATTGCAACACCTCCCATGTTTTCTTAAATTTTTTTCGACGGAAGAAAATCTCAATCGCCATTTCATTTTCCCCTGCAGTTAGGAAATGCACGTAGTGCCAACTTTAACACCTAAATGGTTCAAAAAGATAGTATATCTGAGTTTTTTCTTTAGCCATAGAGGACTGACAGAATAGGCTTCAAAGAGTAGGAAAGCATGGGCTATGAAGTAGAAAATTAGTTTAAGGCAAACCTTGGAAACAAAAAGGTTTTGAGCCAAATACATGAATCTTAATCTTTCTGACAATTCATCGTTTCACTCCAGGAACACAGGAAATTGATAGATATGCTCAAAGGCATCCTGAGGGAGAGACTCAATTCAGGGAAAAAAAGCAATGTGGATTTTCTTGATCAGGCAATTGACAGCATGCGCAATCAGGAGTTCCTGACAGAGGATTTCATAGTTCAGATGATGTTTGCGGGCATCCTCGCAAGTTCTGAGTCTATTTCGACAATGCTGGCTATGATCTTCAAGCTACTGTCCGAGACCCCAGCAGTCCTAGCAGAATTAAGGGTCAGAAGATTTACTTAACGCGTATCAACTTGCCATATTGTAAAAAATTGTTCAATAATGGCAACGATTACATCGTAGGCCGAGCACAATCTGATCCTTGAAAAGAGAGAGCAGCAAAGCACTGCACTTTGTTGGGATGAATACAAGTCGATGACTTTCACGATGCAGGTGACGCAGAATCCCTCCACAAGAATATTTATAATTACGCCTTCTATGCAATCATGTTCCAACATGTAAAAGTACTCTTTGAAAAAAAAAACACTTCAGGTAATAAATGAAACACTTAGGCTGGCAAATACTGTTCCAGGGCAACTTCGAAGAGCATTACGAGATATCCCAGTGAAAGGTGAGTAGTCCCGATGGATGTTCGCACTTTTGAAACTCTAATGAGCAATATACTCTCACAAACTATGCACTTGCAGGATTTACGATCCCAAAAGGGTGGTCGATCATGGTAGTCACGACCGCTCTTCATACCAATCCCAATGTGTTTGAGAATCCTCTTGAATTTAACCCTTGGCGCTGGAAGGTGCGACACTTGAAAAGCTAGCAGATATTTCTTCAATAAATCTTCATGGACTGAATTTTTTCCGTCTTCTTGGCATATCTTGATGTCCATTGCATATCAGGATCTAGATTCAGGCACAATATCGCAGAACTTCACGCCTTTTGGTGGAGGAATGAGACAATGTGTGGGTGCAGAATACACTCGAGCCTTCTTATGTGCATTTCTTCATGTGTTGGTCACAAAATTTAGGTAGACTAATTCTCAATCCTTTTCCAAATATATTGGTTGTCTCTGGCAAGAAAATGTGGCCGAGATCTCGTGGCAGTTGTCTCATGATCTTCTTTTCTGTCTACTTATTTACAGGTGGACAGAAATCAAGATAGGAGATGTCTACCGCAATCCCATACTAGGTTTTAAAGATGGTGTTAAAGTAAAGCTTTCAGAGTCATGGGACTAGGATATTATGATCGAGTATCGATCTTAATTAAAGATCCCCAGCCTTTAGATATCATGCACATCTAAACTTTTCCTTTTGCCTTTTTGCAACGTACGAAGAGGTCAAAACATGAGAAAAAGTCTAAATAAAAAGCACATAAAATTGCTTCTTTATAAGTATGCTTCGGGGAAAATAGATGATTTCTACCGATAAGCATTTTGGGGTCATTCATTATAACAATATAAGGATGAATTGTCAAAATTTTTATGATGTGGGCTACATTAATTGATACTATAATTTACTATTCTACAGAATTAATCTAATAAAGTGAGATATTCTTAATTAGTCTTGTCACGCCCCGACCTTCGAGTGTGTGCCCATTCCTCGGTGGTCGATAAATATGTGACGTCCCGGGACACGTCGCCAACCCATTCATTTTAATATGCATGCGGAAGCGAAACAAAACCCCTGACAACCAAAAGCTTGGGATAGGAAAGCAGGCCACAAATCACAACCAAAACAAACCTTTTATAAACACACGAGGTTTATATTCAATACTGGGCTATTTACAAAAGACCGGCTCAACAAAAAGGAACTGTCTTATGACCAACTAGTCAGACACGTTTGCCGATCCTTCGATCTCCACCTCCCCAGACTCCGGGGCTTCGGGTCCTCCACGACCGCCATCTAAATACCTGAAAATGGTTATACAATAACCATGAGATAATGTCTCAGCAAGTTCACCCCCTAAACTCCGACTATGAAGGAAATATGCTCCAAGGGCTACCTAAGCACAAGCACAAGTCAGAGAACTTACATTTGTGTCAGATCTCTCATGCAAGTCAATTCAATTCATATAATCACCCAAACATTTCAATCCAAATCAACCATCAATCGATCAGTCAACTCATTTGACTCCATACCATCAATGCCATCTATAAACTTTATCGATTTGAACACTGCTCGCCTAAGCTGAAATAGATATATCCATATATTATTGCTCCCCAAAGCTAATCAATACTCACCTAAGCTGAAATGGTACTTAAAAACCACTCTCGGTGTCAACACCCGACATCTTAAATTTTCTAATTAGAATACATATATATCACAGTCATCACTCAATTCAACAATACAACATTTAATTACAGAAACTAAACACATCACTGCGATCAGCTCGAAATTCTATTGAGCGGCTCTCCGATATAATTTTCGGAAAATATTAATTAATTAATAATTAAATAAATTCCGAAAATTAATTTAATTTAAATATAAAATAAATAAATAATTAAATAATTAATTAAATGCAATAATTAATTAAAAGTCTAATTAAGATAACACTAATCTAATTACATAATTAGACTAATTAATCCATCCACTAATCCAATCATGCACATAATCTAATCAACATTTAATTAAACTAATCCAACCAGCTAAACCATCATTAGCATAATCTAAACACCCACTAAGCATAAGTTTAGTCAGTAAACTCATCGAATTAACGAGCCGGTGAGTTCACGGCGACGATGGCGCAACGACGGCCGATAAGCTCCAAAGTGGCAACACCAAACGGAGACCAGGCCAGACCAAAAACGGCTACAAAGCTGGTTGGATTTTTTTGCGGCTTCGAGTGAGCTTGCGGTTGATCCGTGCGCGGGCGGTGGGCTACTGGCCAAATGGGAGTCAACTGCGGGGAGGGAGTTATGCTGGATTGTTGACTTGGTGGGGCTGCTACAGAAGTTGGCTTCATGGCAGAGGAGGGTTGCTCGTTGGCGGGTGGAGAAGCTGCAAGATGGAGGGGAATTCGTGGGGGTTGAACCACTGGTGGAGTCAACAAATTGCTTCGCTGGTTGACTTAAGGGCATGAGCTACAAACTTGGGGTGATGGTGGAAGAAGGGATGATGATAGATGGTGATGATGTGGTGGTGGAGATGGATGGGTGATGAGGATGAAATGGTAGTGGAGGCGTGCGTGGCTGTAGGCGTCAGGGAAGTCGTGCGGCGGAGGTTTTCGGTCGAAGGAACAGATGGATAGAAAACAAGAGCAGCTGCTTTGTGGTGTGGTGTTTGCGCGAAGAAGATGAAGGAGAGGAATCGTGCACGAGAAGCTGCCGATGGGGGGAGGATAAAATCAACAAAACAAATATCTATCATTAATGTTTGGTCCCCCAAAAGCCACTAGGCTTATCCCTTGGTCCCCCTATTACTTTCTTGCAAATAATAACCCACAATTAACCAATTTTGATGCCCAAAAGTTGCACCCCCAACAAGCTCCGAATTTCTTCAACCTTAGGTTTCAATTTATTCACAAATTGTCCAAATTTGATGTCCAATTTTGTTGAAGAAAAAGCCCATATCATTTCTGCAAGTCCCCTTCATCAAATAGCTCAGCTTGGAAGTCAAAACTTCCCTCAATTCGGCTAATCTGAATTTCCGTTCATTTTCTGAATCGTCTGTATCAATTTTCCGTAAAAATCCCGAACTCTCCGAAAATTCTTCGAACAATGAGTCAACGTTCCTAAAATAAATCATGAGATAACAGAACTTTCAATTTTTGAAATCGGATTCAAATTCGCGATTAATTTCAATTTGACGCGATTTTGAAATTAATCGCGAATTTAGCGTGACCTAACCTACCGTGTAGATTTCAAGAATTTTTTTGTGCAATTGACCCTTAATCGATTTATCTCGAGTCACAACATACATCTTCGACCTATTGGTAGCTCTCGGTTGTCGTGAAAATCTCGAGGTTTCAAATACAGGCACAGGGTACCAAAACGACAGAAAAATCGGTGTAGTGCCGATCGACGAGAATTTTGCAATCCGGTGGAATCACCCACACTTTAATCGCCTATCTCAGTCAAATCGACCTATCTCCTGTCTCTGATAGATTTTCGACTGTGCCGTAATGACCCTTGCAGAATAGCACAGTCGAGCAGTCGATTCCTAGTCGAATTCTCAAGTCTATTGCATTGAAACCCCTTAATGACTTCCCCAGATAGTTTAGTTATCTCATGAGTGATTAGCTTAGAGAATAGCACTATAGGCACATCGATGAAAGGCCCGATTCATTCAATTGAAAACAAGATTGAAATTTTCAGGATGTCATAACTCTTCCCCTCTTATAAAAATTTCATTCTCGAAATTTAAACCATTACAATCTTTAAACAAAAAGGTGGGGGTACAGTCATTTCATCGATTCTTCACTTTCCCAAGTTGCTCCTTTAATGCTGTGGTGTTGCTAAACCACTTTGACCAATGGGATTGTCTTGGTACGTAGAACCTGTTCTTTTCGATCCACAATCTGAACTGGGCTTTCCACGTATGACACTCTGTCGTCCACGTCTAAATCCTCAAAATTCAGCACGTGAGTCGGGTTAGGCTCATATTTTCTTAACATTGACACGTGAAAGACGTCATGCACTTATGCCAGTCTCAGCGGTAATGCAAAACGATACGCTAGGATCCCGATTCTTTCAAGAATCTTAAATGGACCTACATACCTCGGACTCAATTTCCCTTTCTTGCCAGAACACGAAGTACCCCTCATTGGTGACACTTTCAGAAAAACGTGATCACCAACTTGGAATTCTAAAGGCCTTCGACGCTTATCTGCGTAGCTTTTCTGGTTGCTCTGAGCGATCTTCAATCTATCTCTAATGACGGTAACTACATCCACTGACTGCTAGACTAACTCTAGGCCTATGATCTTTCTTTCCCCAACTTCATCCCAACACACTAGTATTCTGCATGCTCTGCCATACAACACTTCAAAAGGAGCTATCTGAATGCTCTGTTGGTAGCTGTTGTTGTAGGCAAACTCGACAAGATGAAGTTGTGCCTCCCAACTTCCCTTGAAGTCCATAACGCAAGCTCGCAGCATATTTTCGAGGGTGTGAATCATCCTCTCAGACTAGCCATTCGTCTGAGGATGATATGCCGTACTATACTGTAGTTCGTTCCTAAAGCACTCTGCAAGCTTTTCCAAAATGCAGCTATAAAGCTCGGGTCTCGGTCTAAAGTAATCGTCACCGGCACTCCATGCAGACGAACAATTTGATGCACGTATAATTTGGTGTGCCTGTCCAAATCAAGGTTCTTTCGTACTCCGATGAAGTGAGCTGACTTGGTTAGTCTATCGACTACTACCCAAATGGAATCATTTCCTCTCTGACTCCTTGGTAAGCCCGTCACAAAATCCATTGTGATATGTTCCCATTTCCACTCTGGGATCTCGAGAGGTTCCAAAAGTCCTCCCGGCTTACAACGCTAGGCCTTCACTTGCTGACACGTCAGACACTTGGCGACATGCTTAGCGATGTCCGCCTTCATACCAGACCACCAATAATGTTGACGCAGGTTCTGATACATTTTCATACTATCAGGATAAATGCTGTAACTGCTACGATGAGCTTCCGATAAAATCTCTTCCTTAAGCGCTACATCATCAGGTACACACAATCGTCCTCGGAACCTCAGCGTTCCGTCCTCAGAAACCTGAAAGTCAGCATTCTTCTTCTCGGTGTTCTCTTGCAGAATCTTCTGAATCTTTGGGTCTATCCACTGAAGTGTCTTGATTCTGATCTATAATTCCGGCTCAATTATGAGGGTAGCCTAAGATTTGAAAGGTGGCCTACCTCAAATTTGAAAACCAAATCTCAAGCTTTCTCAAGTAAAGCCCATTCTTTAAGCACCATCTGTGCATCTGAGGATTTTCTATCACACCCCGATCCTCGGACACGCACCCATCCCTTACCTTGGTCGATTTAATAGTGACGTCGCAGGACGCATCGCCGACACTTTCGTTTTTATTACGCATGCGGAAGCATATAATAAGAATCCCCAAACAATAAAGTAATGGGATAGACAAGTAGGACTAAAAACTTGAACCTGAAAACCAACACCCTCATGTACATATATAACAACTCAGTCATATATATACATATATAAGCCATAGTAAGAGGTCAGTTTCTACTAAAATAAGTTCCACAGCAAAAGTCATCAGACAGGAGTGGAGCCTCACTCCTCATCAAAATCCTACTCTGGATCATCCTCGGGGTTCTCCTTCAGGTACTCCTCTTCAAGTTCTTTCTCCTTAGGCTCCTCATCAGGGTCCTGAAATGTTATCCCACAACCGGGATGAGACTACGTCATAGCAAGTTCTACCCCCTAAGACCCGATTAGTAAACCAATACGCTATCCGGGCTGCCTATGTACACACGGGTCAGAGGACTTACCTTGGCCTCAGATTCCACTTGCATACTAGCACAATTCAATAGGCACCCAAGCAATCACATCACATATTGATATCTTGATCAATCGACCTAGTCGATTTCATGTCAACAATGACCATTCCCGGCCATTTCAATTCAATCAATCAATTAACGACATCAGATTAAAGCAACGATCAATCGACCTAGTCGATTACATGTCATTTCAACCATTTCTTGGTCAGCTCATCTCATACTATCTATAAGTCCGTTCATATCAGGACTGCTCACTACTAAGCTGATAAATAGATAGTATAGCTCGCTTCTGAGATGATCGGGTATACTGCTCTCTGCTAAGTTACCACATCGTCCTTCGGCTGATATAGTATACTGATAGTGCTCAATCTAAGCTGATAAGGTATACTGTTATCTGCTAAATTGCCATATCAAAGCCCGTATGTTGATATAGTATACCGACATATTCCATCAAAACTAATAAGGTATACTGCTCTCTGCTAAGCTGACATATCGCCTGTAGGCTAATATAGTATACCGGTATACTGCTCTTTGCTAAGCTGACATATCGCCCTTAGGCTGATATAGTATACCGACATTGCTCTCTACTAAGCGACAATGTATACTGCTCTTTGCTAAGCTGCCATATCAGAGCCCGTAGGTTGATATAGTATACCATCCCAATCATACAATCAATTCCATTTTTTTATCATTCTCGATAAAGTAGCCGTGTGTGGGGACACGGTCGGTCTTAGCCAAAATATAATATTTTCCTTTCCATAACTCCCACATTTTATGTAGTCCACTCAAATATTTTTGGCATTATCAACAGATACGCGGTTATTTTTTAATTAATAACCAATGATTATCCAATTAAAGAATAATTCTCACTTTCACAAATAATTCAATTCAGCATGAAATAAAGCTCAATTAAATAAACGGACCATGCCACGACAATCATCATAAAATTCCGGTCATCGGCTATCCCCGCCTAATTTCCGGAAAAATAAATAAATAATTAAATTAATTTCAAAATTTAATAATTAAATACTAAAAATCCAATTTAGGCCCGTAATGCCTGATTGGACGCTAGAACAAATCGAGAAAAATCACGAGATGCATTCAATAAATAATAGTATGTCTCTACTTGTTAAATGCATAATCCAATTGCCTAACCTGCATCACAATTATCTAATAATCACTAATCTACTCTAATCTAACCACCTAATTGCACTTAATTAAATCTAATCAACCCTTAAGAATAATTAGCAAACAAAGAAAGCATTAGTGAGCAAAACTCACTTGATTAAAAGTGGAGACCGGATCACCGCAACGGCGACGCGACGGCGGCCGAAACTCGGGTTTTCGACAACGTTGACGAACACTCGGACCGGGCTCGAAGCGGGCTGACTTCGCGGGCTTGGAACTCAAAATTGCGGGCTTTTGATCTTGCTGGGCTTCGCTAGACTGGGCCGAAATCCGGTGGGCTGAAACAAAACTGAACTGCTTGCAAAGTGGGCTGCTGGAGTTAATGGGCCAAAGACTTGGGCTGCTGGAATTTTTCTTGGACTTCAAATGGCATGGGCTGATGCTGAATTTTTGGGCCGGTCAAAGAAGCAACAAAGGCCGTTGGGCTGGGCTGCTAATTCAGTGGGATGGGCTACACGAAATTGGAAGCAAGCTGGCGGAGAAGTCGGACTGTAGGCGGTGGAATTTGCTGGGCTAATTCGGTGGGGGTGTGGGCTTGCGGATGAAGGAGAGAGGCCACGTGAAGCTGCAGGAATTTCACTCAATCTCCGTTGTTGATGGTTGACCGACAGAGGAGATGGATGAACAAAGATGCAGTTGCTTCGGTCGAATTGATGCTGGACGAGGGAGCAACGAAGGAGAGGAGCTCGGTGGACGTGTGGGCGTGGGCTTCATTGGCCACGTGATGATGGTGACGCTGCAACAATCGGAGGAGTGGAGTGGTCAAATAAAGGGCTTCGTTGGGCTTGTTGTTGACCATGCGTTAGTAGAGCAGGCGTGTGGCCGAATGGTGAGTGGAGATGGAGGGTTGTGGCAGTGGAAGGAAATGAAAGAAGAGGCAGGCGGTCTTCGTGAGGGCGCTGCTTCGACGAAAGGAAATGAGAGAGAGGGAGAGAGAACGCTCGAAGGAAAATGAAACAGAAGCAGAACAGCGAACGGATTGGGGGGGGGGGGGGGGGGGAAGTGTCGACCAACGTGCTAAGGAAGCTAAGGAGGAGGGGGCCCAAAACCATCAAACTTATCCCTTTAATTCAATGCTTGGTCTCCCCCAACTTGCATAAATATCTCAATGTCCCCCAAATATTTTCCACACTTTAAATTCCACCATATTATCCAAATTAATGCCAAAATTTCTGCCCCCTCCCAAAGCTCTGAATTTCCATTTTTGATCTTCAATTTCTTCGACAAAATCCCAAAATTGAAGTCCAATTCTGATGTAGAAAAATCCCATACAATTTTCTGTAAGTCCCCGACACTCAAAGGCTCGGCTTGGAAGTCCAAATTCCCATCAACTTAGCCCATCTGAATTTCCATTAATTTTTCCGCGACGTCCGAACGATTTTCCGTAAAAATCTCGGAATCTTCGAAAAATCTTCTGAGACTGAGTTGACATTCCTAGAATTTATTGTGATATGATAGAATTTTCAATTTCTAAAATCGGACTTAAATTCACGGTTAATCTCCACTCAACGCGTTTTTAGCGTGACCTAGGCTACCGGGTAGTTTTCAGAGATTTTTAGTGCAAAGGACCCGTGGTCGATTTTCTTCAAGCCACAATGAACCCACTCGACACATTAGCGACTCTTGGTTGTCGTGAAAATCTTGAGGATCCAAATACGGACACTGGGTACCAAAATGATAGAAAAATCAAATTAGTGACAGTCGATGAGAATTTTCCAATTTAATGGTGTCACCCACGATTAGCCACACATCTCACTCAAACCAACCTATCTCTGATCTCGAATCGATTTATATTTGTGCCGTAATGACCTCTAAAGATGGACACGGTCAAGAAGCCGATTCCTGGTCAAATTCTCAAGTCTATTGCATTAAAATTCTTAATGGCTTCCCCAGATAGTTTAGTTATCTCGAGAGTAATCAGCTCGAGAACAGCCCTATAGGTGCGTCAATAAAATGCCCGATTTATTCAGTAAAAAACAAGATTGAAAATCTGGAATGTCACACTTTTGACTCAGCGCATCTGCGACCTTATTCGCCTTTTCCAGGGTGATATAGAATATCACAATCGTAATCCTTAGGAGTTCCATCCAGCGACACTGTTTCATATTCAACTCATTCTAAGAAAATAAGTACTCGAGATTTTGATGATCAGTGAAGATCTAGAATCTTTCTCTACATTAATAATGTCTCCAAATCTTCAGAGCGAAAATGATCGCTGCGAGTTCTAAGTCATGCGTTAGGTAATTCAGCTCATGAGGTCTCAACTGACGGGACACGTATGCAACAACTCTACCATGTTGCATTAACACGCTACCCAGTCCTCTAAACGACGCATCACTATAGATCTCATATCTTCCAAGACTAGATGGAATAGTCAACACAGGTGCTATAGTCAGCTTCTTCTTAAGCTCTTGGAAACTACACTTGCACTTGTCTGACCAGACAAATTTCTCTTCCTTCTTCAGTAGTTGAGTCAATGGCGACGCTAATGCTGAAAATCCCTCCACAAACCTTATGTAATACCCTGCTAAACCTAGAAAACTTCTGATCTCTGTCACCGTCGTCGGTCTTGGCCAGTTGATCACTGCTTCTATCTTGGACGGGTCCACGGAGATTCCTTCGCCTGAAATCACGTGACCTAGAAAAGCAACACGAGTCAACCAAAACTCGCACTTGCTGAACTTGGCGTACAGTCCATGAATCCTCAGGGTCTAGAGTACCATTCTCAGATGACTCTTATGCTCCTTAGCACTCTTCGAATACACCAGAATATCATCAATGAACACGATCATGAACTGATCCAGGTATTCCTTTAACACATAGTTCATTAGATCCATGAAAGCAGCTGAAGCATTCGTCAAACCAAACAGCGTTACAGTGAACTCATAATGACCGTATCGAGTACGAAACGCTAACTTCAGTATGTCCTCCTTTCTGATCCTTAGCTGATGATATCCCATCCTCAAGTCGATCTTAGAAAATATCGACGCTCCTTGCAGTTGGTCAAATAAATCGTCGATCCTCAGTAGTGGATACTTGTTCTTGATCGTCACTTGATTGAGTTGTCGATAGTCAATGCACAGACGCAACGAACCATCTTTCTTCTTCACGAATAGAACTAGTGCTCCCTAAGGTGATGCACTAGGATGTATGAATCCCTTATCCAACAATTCCTACATCTGCACCTTTAGTTCTTGCAACTCAGATAGCGCCATCCGGTAAGGAGCCTTAGAAAGTGGCTCTGTCTCGGGTGTTAACTCGATCACAAACTCAATTTCCCTCTCTGGTGGCAGTCCTAGCAATTCCTTCAGGAATACATCTGGGAATTCTTGAACTACTGCAATATCTTCTATCTTCAGCTTCTCAACTGTCATATCCACGACATTTGCCAAGTAACCCTGACAACCCTCGTCTAACAGATGGGTTGCCTCAAGGTAATCGAGGGTCCTCCTCGACTCCTAATAATTTTGAAGCTCTCACCTCCTAATGGGTTAAACTGAATCGTTTTATGATAGCAATCCATCTTAGCTCTTTGCTTGGTGAGCCAGTCCATGCCAATTATTACATCAAAATCATACATGGCTATGACTAACAAATCTATCCTCCCCTCTCACTCACTAACTTGCAACCATGATAACCCAATGTAGCTAACACCTTATCCTTTAACGATGTAGATATGCTAACCACTAACTCTAACAATTCAAGACTCAATCCTACCAGCTTAACAAATTGCTTAGCTATAAAGGAATGAGTGGCGCCAGGGTCAAATAAAGCATATGCAGCATGGTCATTCAATGAGACCGTACTTGTAATCACATTAGGCGCATCCTCAACCTGTCCTCTCGTGATAGCGTAAGTCCTTCCCTGAGTTGGAGGTCTGTTCAGTCCACCCTGTGGTGCGATCTGCGATGCAAATCCTCAATTTTGACCCAACGGTGGTGGCAGTGGTAACTGCGGTGGTCTTCTCGGCCTTCTGGGACAATCCCTGGACATGTGACCCTGCTAGCCACATTCAAAACAAGCACCCATCCTTAAGGGGCATAGGGCTGATCCATGTCGCCTTCCACAAAAGAGACACACACCATCCTGCCTTGGTGCTAACTTTCCTATTCCACCCTTCCTGTTGGGCGGAACAGGGTATCTTCCTCTGGTCATAGGTCTTTTTCCAAACTGATTTTCATCTCTGTTAGAACCAAACCGCGACCTAGATGTAGCGGCTTGTTCGTTCAGGTCTCTCTCTATCAGTTGAGCTCGTTCATATAGGTCGTTATAATCTTTCAATTTGAACGGCACCAGCGGACTTCTCAACTCCTGTCTAAGCCCATCTTTGAACCTTCGAGCTCGATCTACCGGATTCTCGACCAATCTAGGGGCATACTGTGACAATTCAGTGAACTTCGCCTCGTACTAATCCAAGTCATTAAGCCTTGGCGAAGGCGTTGGAATTCAGCCATCTTCAGTTCTCTCGCACAGTTAGAGAAGTATTTGCCATTGAATACTTCAACAAAGGCGTTCCACTCCGGGACCACACCTTCCAGAAACACTATCCCTTTGGTGGCTCTCCACCATGTGCTTGCAATCCCCTTCAGTTAATAAACTGCGAGGACAACCTTCTCTACCTCGGTGCACATCAGCAATGCAAAGGCATTTTCCAATTCCTAGATCCAGAGAGCTGCAGCCTCGGGATCTCTTGTGCCAGTGAACTTTAGTGGGTTCAACTTCAAAAATTGTTCCACCGGTTTATGCATTCGTCTCCCAACGACCACGTTCCCAGGTGGAACTTCAGCAGGTGCGACAGTAGGTGCGGCAACGACTGTCGCAGCAGCTGCAGCATTAACGGCGGCATTAGCGGCAGTAGTGGCGGCTGTGGTAGTGGCGGTTGTAGCGATGGCTGAAGAAGTGGCTACAGCAGCTTGATTCTAGCACTTGCATGATCCCGTCCACTCTTGGATCACCAAGGGCTACTACCTTAGCACCAACTGGAAGTGGTGCTACTCCATTAGCGCTAGCTTAAGTCGACGCTCTACCATGACCTTGTCGGGTACCGACCCTTGTCGGCGTCTTACCCCGAGTTACCAGTCCGATGGTTCTCTTTCTAAGAGTCATTTGCTCCTGATCACTCATGATGTAGACTTTCTATAAAACCTATTCCCAATTCCATACAGAATTGGAAACTGAGTGATCCACACCAAACAATTTACCAATCAACTATCAATCACATGCACCATCACAAAATAAAGGTCATTCCTACTAACTATCCTAAGAACCTATCGCACCTTATCACTCCAACTATCGACCTAGCTCTGATACCACTTCGGGCGAGGATGTCACGCCCTGACCTTCGAGCGCCTGCCCATCCCTCAGTGGTCGATAAATATGCGACGCCCCAGAACGCATCGCCAACCCATTCATTTTAATATGCATGTAGAAGCAAAACAAATCCCCTGACAACCAAAAGCATGGGATAAGAAAGCAGGCCACAAATCACAACCAAAACAAACATTTTATAAACACACAAGGGTTATATACAATACTGGGCTATTTACAAAAGACCGGCTCAACAAAAAGGGAATTGTCCTATGACCAACTAGTCAGACATGTTTGCCGATCCTTCAATCTCTGCCTCCCCAGACTCCGGGGCTTCGGGTCCTCCACAATCGCCATCTAAGGACCTGAAAATGGTTATACAATAACCATGAGACAATGTCTCAATAAGTTCATCCCCTAAACTCCAACTAGGAAGGAAATATGCCCCAAAGGCTACCTAATCACAAGCACAAGTCAAAGGACTTACCTTTGCCTCATATCCTTCTTGCAAGTCAGCTCAATTCATATAATCACCCAAACGTTTCAATCCAAATCAACCATCAATTGATCAGTCGACTCATTCGACTCCATACAATTGATGACATCTATAAACTCTATCGATTCGAACACTACTCGCCTAAGCTGAAATAGATATATCCACATATCATTGCTCCCCAAAGTTGATGTCTAAATTACTCACCGAAGCTGCTAGATAACATTTGCTCGCCAAAGCTGCTAAATTACATTGCTCACCGAAGTTGCTAAATAAGTATACTGCTCGCCGAAGCTTATATCTATAGTGCTCACCGAAGCTGCTATAGACCTATATTGGTGTTAATGTTCCCTGAAGCTATTATAGATCTATATTGCTTACCTAAGCTGATCAATGCTCACCTAAGCTGAAATGGTACTTAAAAACCACTCTTGGTGTCAACACCCAACACCCGCTATTTTCTAATTAAAATACCTATATATCACAATCATCACTCAATTCACAATTCAACAATATATCATTCAATTACAGAAACTAAACACATCACTGTGATCAGCTCGAAATTCTATCGAGCGGCTCTCCTTCTATAATTTCCAGAAAATATTAATTAATTAATAATTAAATAAATTTCGAAAATTAATTTAATTTAAAAACAAAATAATATAATTAAATAATATTTAATTTAAATAAATAAATAATTAAATGCAATAATTAATTAAAAGAATAATTAAGATTACACTAATCTAATTACATAATTAGACTAATTAATCCATCCACTAATCTAATCATGCACATAATCTAATCAACATTTAATTAAACTAATCCAACCACCTAAACCATCATTAGCATAATCTAAACACCCCCTAAGCATAATTAACTCCCTAAGCATAGTTTTGTCGGTAAACTCACAGGATTAAAGAGTTGGTGAGTCCACGGCGATGGTGGCGCGACGGCGGCCGATAAGCTCCAAAGCGGCGACACCAAACGGAGACCGGGCCGAGCAAAAAATGGCCACGAAGTTGGCTGGATTTTTTTGTGACTTCGAGTGAGCTTGCAGTTGATCCGTGCGTGGGCGGTGGGCTGCTGGCCGAATGGAAGTCAACTGCAGGGAGGGAGTTGTGCTGGATTGTTAACTCGGTGGGGCTACTATAGAAGTTGGCTTCGTGGCAGAGGAGGGTGGATTGCTGGCGGGTGGAGAAGTTGCAAGATGGAGGGGAATTCGTGGGGTTGAACCACTAGTAGAGTCAACAAATTGCTTCGCTGGTTGACTTGAAGGCATGAGCGACAGACGTGGGGTGATGGTGGAAGATGGGATGACGATAGATGGTGATGATGTGGTGGTGGAGATGGATGGGTGATGAGGATGAAATGATAGTGGAGGCATCCGTGGCTACAGGCGTGAGGGAAGTCGTGCGGTAGATGTTTTCTGTTGAAGGAACAGATAGATAGAAAACAAGAGCAGCTGCTTCGTGGTGTGGCGTCTGCGCTAAGAAGATGAAGGAGAGGAATCGTGCACGAGAAGCTGCCGATGGGGGGAGGATAAAATTAACAAAACAAATATCTATCATTAATGTTTGGTTCCCCAAAAGCCATTAGGCTTATCCCTTGGTCCCCACTATTACTTGCAAATAATAATCCACAATTAATCCATTTTGATGCCCAAAAGTTGCACTCGCCATCAAGCTCCGAATTTCTTCAACCTTAGGCTTCAAGTTATTCTCAAATTCCCCAAATTTGTTGTCCAATTTTGTTGAAGAAAAATCCCATACCATTTCTACAAGTCCCCTTCATCTAATAGCTCGGCTTGGAAGTCAAAACTCCCCTCAATTCGGCCAATCCGAATTTCCATTCGTTTTCCGAATCATCCATATCAATTTTCCGTAAAAATCCTGAACTCTTCGAAAATTCTTCAAAGGATGAGTCGACGTTCCTAAAATAAATCGTGACATGATAGAATTTTCAATTTCTGAAATCGGGTTCAAATTCGCGGTTAATTTCAATCTGACGTGATTTTAGTGTGACCTAACTTACCAGGTAGATTTCAAGAATTTTTTTGTGCAATTGACCCGTGATCGATTTATCTCGAGTCACAATTTACATCTTCGACCTATTGGCGACTCTCGGTTGTCGTGAAAATCTCGAGGTTTCAAATATGGGCACAGGGTACCAAAATAACAAAAAAATCGGTTTAGTGCCGATCGATGAGAATTTTGCAATCTAGTGGAATGACCCACACTCTGATTACCTATCTTAGTCGAATCGACCTATCTCCGGTCTCTGATAGATTTTTGACTGTGCCATAATGACCCTTGCAAACTAGCATGATCGAGCAATCGATTACTGGTTGAATTCTCAAGTCTATTATGTTGAAATCCCTTAATGACTTCCCCAGATAGTCTATTTATCTCATGAGTGATCAGCTCAGAGAATAGCACTATAGGTGCGTCGATGAAAAGCCCGATTCATTCAATTGAAAACAAGATTGAAATTTTCAAGATGTCACAAGTCTAATATTGAGCAGGTTAGTGTGGGCCAAGTTGAGGTCGGCCTGTGATGAGAGTGTCTAGCTGAAAACTCTATAAATAGTGATCAGGTCTCTCATCTAATCCTAACACACAACCATCCTCATAGAAGAAGCATTTATGGAACACTAAGGGTGAGGGTAGTCAGATTGAGCCAATGATATAGAGGACAATAGAGGAGAAGCACTTGAGCTTTGAATCATTGTACGAGCTCGTTGAGACAAGCATTTTGAGTGGTCGCAAGACACTAGGGGACGTTGTACGTGCTTCCATGCATGGCCACGCACGCATGTAGCAATGCGTGCATTGCACGTGCTCAGGCGGGCTCTCGCTAGGGCTTATGTCAACGAAGTTGGGACGTGGGTCGACCCAGCCCGAACCCAAGACCCGAGCTGACTGAGTTGTCCGTTGATTGTACCATACCTGACATTGACTGGGCGGATTGATGTAGTTGATCGGTTGAACTGGTCAAACTGGTTGGATTGGGGAGGTTCAGCTGGTTCAAGCATGATGTGCATGCATTACATGCACTGCGCATTCCAATGGCACGTACAAGTGCGTTTAAGTTGCGATTGGAGTGTTTTCGGTACTTGCGTTCTTGTATTGAGATTCTCCACATTGTGGTATATTAATTTTACATGTTTGATGCTTTTAAAGATGTGAAATTGCATATAAAACCCACAATACATGTATTTTTTAGGGTATTTTGTGTATTTTCCTATATTTTTATGGGTTTCAAAAAGACAATTGGAAGCTCACATGTATCATCACATAGATAATGTGTAGAGCATGATTCATTGATTCCATATATAAGATTTAATATGTATTAGTGGATGGAATAATGTAATTAGTATGACATGTAATTTTAGAGACAAATTACCCCCGTCATTTAGTCTAAAAATACATATATATGGTAAATGTGAGACATAAGGTTTATATCCCTAGTATGAGAGAGTTTCAATGATTTAATTAGTTTAAGAAATATCAGTCTCATATTTTAGTAAGATTTTCTAATGCGTAATCATACTCCTAAAGGAGGAGATTATGTATTGGTTCATGGAGTGATACATGAATAATATATGGTTGAGGAATCACTGATCCTAATAGTTTATACATTCAAATGTGGTGAATTCACGAAGGTAGGAATATATAATTATGTTTGTTGTCATGTCTTCTACCTAGGTATATGATAATGTATGTAATTCTTATGATGTATATTTATATGATTTCAAGTTATACAGTACTCACATGATGCTAATTGCAAACATCGTTTGTTATTTAGGGCGCCCATGACAACCATTTTGTTCCAGAAATAGTTTCTGGAATAGAAATAGACTTTTCTATTTTTATTTCTAAAAGAGTTTCGAAACAAAAATAACCATTTGATAACGATACAAAATTTCTACTCTAAAAATAGAAATTCGTTTGATAACAACACAAAATTTCTTTTTTTCAGGGACGCCGGCCGGCGACCAGCGGCGGCGGCGGCCGATGGCGGCGGTGGCCAGCGACTAGCGACGATGGCGCGGTGGCCGACGACCGGGTGATGCGGCGGCGGGGCGGGGGGGGGGGCGGGCGGCGACCGACGGACAGTGGTCGGCGGCAACGGATGAAGGATCGGTTGATGAACGATGAGAAAAAAATTTATTTCTCATTTCTATTCCAGAAATAAAGAAGTAGAAAATTTCTACTTCTGATTTCTATTCCAAACCTATTTCTGGAATAGAAATCTATTCCAGAAATAGAAAAATGAAAGAAGTTTATCAAACAGATTTCTATTCTAGAAACAGGTCTGGAATAGAAAAATTGTTTCTGGAACAGAAATTCTGGTTTGTCATGCACCCCTTTAGTCATCTTCTCTGTAAACAACAACTCCATTACAATTGAGGTTCTTACTAGTTCAAACTTCAAGAAATGGAAAGAGGATTTTTGTTTGCAATGGAATTGGCAAATGTTCATATTGCTCTTATTGGCATAAGCCGACAAATCTCACTATTGACAGTATGGAACCCTTAAAAGTGCACTTGGCTGCTTAGGAAAAGAGCAATTGGATTTGTTTGTTATCTAAGAAGTAATTCATTCGGGAACACGTGAAGATTAGCTTGCTAGTTGAATGTAATGCTAGACAAATAATGAAAGCCTTGGTGGTTTTAAAATGTGTCTTGTCTAATGTTGAGATTGTGATACATTTACAAAGACTCTTTAACATAAGATATGATGGTTCTTGTGGGATATGAGAATATGTTCTTAGGATGGTAAATCTAAAATCTAAAAATCATACTCATAGAGGAACTCATGATACCACTGGTCATTCTGATGGTCCGGGTCCTAATAAAGTATCATTCAAGAAGGATGGTGACCATTGCTTCTTTTGTAAGAAGAAAGTTCATATAAAGAAAGATTGCAACAAAAATAAAACTTGATTGTCTAAGAGTGAGCCCGTAGGTAATAATTCTTTGCATTTGTTTATGAGTCCAACCTATTAGATGCCTCCATTAGTGGTGTTATAAATTGTGTTGCATTTACTATACGGAGATTCATAAATAGAAGGAAGCCAAACAAGGATGAATCATAGCTCACCATGAAGAACAAAGATAAATACAACGTTGAGCTCGTGGGAGCTATCATTTTAATTCTACATTATGGTTTTAATATGATGTTAAGAAACACATTTTGTGTACCTTTTTTGAGACAAAATTTAGTTTCAATATCTTATTTAGACATGTGTGACTACTCTTTTGAAATAAAGAACAATATTATTTCTATGTTCTTTAATTCAAATACGGTCGTGTGCTACAATTGTAACATCCTGATTTTCAACCTTGTTTTCGATGAAATGAAATGGGTTTTTCATCGACGCACCTATGGCCTTTTTCTCTTACTTGGCCACTCATGAGATAACTAATCTATCAGGTGAAGCCGTTAAGGAATCTAAACGCGACTGACTTGAGAATTCGATCAGAAATCGACTACTCAACCGTGCTAATCTGTAATGGTCAATATAGCACTGTTAGAATCAATTAGAGACTGGAGATAGGTCGAATTGACAAAGGCATGTAATTAAAGTGTGGGTGATTCCACCTAATTGCAAAATTTGCGTCAAATGGCACTAAACCGATTTTTCTATCGTTTTTATACCATGTACCCATATTTGAAACCTTGAGATTTTCACGACAACCGAGAGTTGTCTATGAGCCAGAGATGTACAATATGGATTGAACATAATGGACCACGGGTCAAATGCGCTAAAAATTCCTAAAAGCTACCTAGTAAGTTAGGTCACGGTAAAATCACGTCCCCTTGAAATTAACCACGAAATTGAACCCAATTTCAGGAATCGAAAGTTCTGGCATGTCACAATTTATTTTAGGAATGTTGACTCATCATTGAAGAATTTTTGGCAAACTCGAATTTTCGGCGAAAAATCAAAGTTGGGCGATTTCGGACTGGGAAATTCGGAAGGCCATTTTTTTGTGAATTTTTGGCATTCAAGATGGATCAATTGGCAAGAGAAATTGTGGAATTGAGTGTGGGCTTCTTCCTCAGCATTTTGGCCATCAATTTGAGGTCAATTGGTGTGAAATTGAAGTGAAATTGAAGAGGAACACATGAAATTTGTAGGCCTTGGGGGGTTGCAACATTTGGGCAGCATCCCTTGGCTTGGTGGGGAAGATTAGGAGGGAAATTGGCTGTGGATCAAGCTAAAGACTTTGGGGGCTTATTACTTGAGTGTTTAGATATTTTCCAAGACTTTGCGGCCCCTTTGTCCCCCTCAAGCCAACAGCAGCAGCAACCCATCTTCTTCTTCCTCAGCATTCTTCTCCTTTGTTGCTGAAGAAAAACTAGAAAAGTAGCCTATCACGCCCCGATCCTCGGGCACGCACCCATCCCTCACCTTGGTTGATTAATAGTGACGTCGAAGGACGCATCACCGACCCTTTCATTTTAATACGCACGCGGAAGTAGATAAAAATCCCCAGATAATAAAACAATGGGATAGAAGAGTGGGGCTATATTTTTCACAACTGAAAAACCACAACCACACTTTTATACAAGGCAAACCTCATAGTATGTATTACAATACTATTAACAAGAGTCTGATCTATCTCATAACACTTCACACTTAGGGTTTGCAGAACGGGGTGAGGTCTTAGTCCTCATCTAGGTCATACTCCGGATGATCCTCGGGATCCTCCTCGGACTCCTCCTTCGGTTCCTCATCAGGGTCCTCTTCTTCGGGTTCCTCCTCCCAATTCTCTTATGGGTACACCTCTTCTTGATCAACCTCTCCTTCTGGCATACTCTAGCTAGAGTCTACTGCCAATTGCTTAGGAGAGTCGGTTTCACTCTCAAGCTTATGATCCTTGGCATCGGTCACCGCTTCATCCTTGGGATCCGCAGTCCCTTCTCCGAATGCTTCATCTAAAACGAACAAAGGTACATCACCTTCTGGCATGGGACCTTCCCTTCGCCCATCATGATATTCACGATACCACGGCCAATACTCGTGGGGCCTCAGGTCATCTCTACCCACGTCAACCCAGACGGTCGACTTAACTAGAACGTACTCTAGTCCTTTCGGGTGGGGATGAATCAGGAAGTGATTTTCTATCTTGGTGACTTCTTCGGGTATACCAAAATGCATGGGAGGACGAGGAGGTGGAGGTGCTACCATTTAGGGACCTGAAATGTTGTCCCACAACTGGGATAAGACTATGTCTCAGCAAGTTCTACCTCCTAAGACCGGATTAGGAAGCCAATATACTCAAGAGGCTGCCTAAGCACACCACAAGTCAGAGGACTTACCTTGGCTTTAGTTCCATCCTGCAAGTCAGTATATATCAGATATACAAGAACTACATTAATTCACAGCATCAGATCAAATCATTAATCAATCAACCTAGTCGATTACATGTCAATTAGACCACTCCTGGTCATTTTCATCCATACTAAGCAATCTCCAAGCTTATATGTATCTAGTCATCGAGCCACGTGCATTCTCAAAGGCGACATACTAGATCACCGAGCCACGTGCATTTTTCGAGGTGAAGTATCTAATCACCGAGCCACATGCATTCTCCAAGGTGAAGTATCTGATCAACAAATCACATGCATTCTCCAAGGTAATTTATTTATTCACCGAGCCACGTAATACAACATTCTTTTCTACCCCTTTATATATAGCCCATCAAAATATTATTGGCGCTATAGACCCACGCTTTGTCATTTTCCAATCAATTTCTGAAATTGAATCATTTAGGAATAAAATCCTAAAATCATAATTAATTTAATTCAGCACAAATCAACGCTCAAATAAATAAACGGACTGCACCACAATGATCAGCATAAAATTCCGATCGTCGGCTATCCCAGCCTAATTTCTGGAAATTAATTAATTAATTAATTACGGAAATGATTAAATAAATGCAAGAAATCCAATTTAGGTCCGTAATGCCTAATTGGAAGCCGAGACAAGCCTGGAAAATTACCGAGACTCGTTCAATAAATACCATGACCTATTTCCTTGCTAACTACACTATCCATTTGTCTAACATGCATCAATAAGTCTCTAATTTAATTACTTTAATCTAATCTATCCACCTAATTGCACTCAATTAAATCTAATCAATCCCTACGCATCATTAACTGACTAATAAGGGATTAGTGAGCAAAACTCACTTGTGCAAAACGAAGACCGGAACACCGTGACGGCGACGCGACGGCAACCGAATTCCAAATTTTCGGCGGCATCGACGAACACTCGGATTGGGCCAAAAGCCTTGCAAGCCCACAGAAATTTCTGGGCTTATACTTGGGCTTGGGCCTGCTACGAAACTTTCTGGACTGAAATTCATGGGCTTGCTGGGCTCAACTGAAAATGGGCCGCTGCACGAGCTCAAAGGAGCTGCTGGGCTTCAAAAGCTGAAGAGAAAATGGGCTAAAGACTTGGGCTGCTGCAGCTAAAGCCCACGGCTTTAAATGGGCTGGGCCGTGTGGAGGTTGAGCTACGAAGAAGCAGCCTTCGCAGCTCAACCTGGGCTACTTCGCTGCCTACGTGCGTTGCTACAGGCCTTCGCTAGAAACGTGGACTGCTGCAGGCATGTGAAGCGGCGGAGAAGCGGACGAATGAAGAGAGGTCAATGACGAGGGTTTCTGCTAGCTTCGTTGACTTAACATGGCAGCGGCTGCTGGAGGAGAGAAGACGCGTGGATTGAAGCTCGCTTGGTGGTCTTCAACGCTGGTTTGTTGACCGGACAAGGTGCAGATGTGGCCAAGTGGCAGTGTGGAGGAGAGATTAGTGCAAAGGAGCAAAGCGGTGGTTAACTGGATGCGTGGCTTCACTTCGGTGGAAGCTGCTGGAGGGTTGACTTGAGGAGACAAAAATTGGTGGAACGTGGGCGTGCTGGCGCGACTTCAGTGGGGTGAAAAGGGCAGACGGAGAGAGAGAGAGAGATGTGAGGGAAAATGAAAAAGCTGCAGCAGTTGACGCCAATGAAGGAAAACAAGAATAGACAGGGGCGGTGAAGGAGGGACAGTGACGGGAGGGCCAGCTGGTCTTGCTTGCTAGAGAAGCCGCCGGAGGAGGGAGATAAGTCAAGCAAAAATATCCTAAGGTTCATTAATGCTTGGTCCCCAATCTTATCCTATGGTGTCCCCTATTTCTTTCTAGCCTTTTAATCCGCATATAATTCAAATTAAGGCAAAAAATACAGCCTCCAAAATGGCATACAAATTTCACAATTTAAGCTTCCATTTCTTTACTCAATTCCCCAAATTGAGGTCCGATTTCGTCAGAGAAAAATCCCGAACAATTCTCTATAAATCCTTGTCACTTAAAGGCTCGGCTTGGAAGTTCCAATTTCCTTTAATTTGGCCCATTTGAATTTCCGTTAATTTTCCACAACGTCCTAATCGATTTTTCGTAAAAATCTTGGAATCTCCGAAAATTTTTTGAATGGTGAGTCGACATTCCTAAAATAAATCGTGACACCATAGAACTTTCAATTTCTAAAATCGGGTTCAAATTCATGGTTAATTTCACTCCGGCGCTTTTTTAGCGTGACCTAGTCTACAGGATAGTTTTCAGAAACTTTTAGTGCAAATAACCCATGGTCAATTTTCTTCGAGCCACAATGAACCCACTCGACACATTGGTGACTCTCAGTTGTCGTGAAAATCTCGAGGATTCAAATACGGACACAGGGTACCAAAACGACAGAAGAATCAGTTTAGGGCCGATCGACGAGAATTTTCCAATTTAGTGGTGTCACCCACGATTAGCCACACATCTCGGTCGAACAGACCTATCTCTGATCTCATATCGATTTTTAACTGTGCCGTAATGTCCTCTAAAGATGAGCACGGTCGAGAAGTCGATTCCTGGTCGAATTCTCAGGTCTATCGCATTAAAATTCCTTAATTGCTTCCCTGGATAGTCTAGCTATCTCGAGAGTGATCAGCTCTGAGAGTAGCCCTATAGGCACGTCAATGAAATGCCCGATTTATTCAATAGAAAACAAGACTAAAAATTTAGGATGTCACACAGCCCCTCCATCCCAGGCCAACTCGTCGACTGCCCAAGTCCGTCGAAGCCACAACAGCCCGCCGAGATTGTAAGCCGCCTGCACGTCACGTTCAAGCTGCCCGCGTGTCCCCTGCGTCCCCGCCGCTCGTGAGCCATCCCTGCTCACGTCCACCAAGCCCGCATGCCTTGGAAGTCACTGTCGCCGTCCACCTGGAAGTCGTCGTCAATGCCCACCTGGAAGTCACCGTTGCCGCCTGAGCCGCCAGCACGCCTCCGCCTGCCCGCCTGGCCCCGCCATGTCGTTCCTGCACCATCCTAGCCCCTTGGTCCAGCTCCTTCAGCCAACGTCCAGAACCAAAAGTCCAACTCTAGCAATGAGCTGTTGGACCGTTTTCAACCCGGTCCAAGCCTCATTAGGTGTCGTCGTAGGCCTGAGTCTCGCTCACCTCCGCGTCGCCGTCGCCGTGAACTCATCAGCTCGCTAACCAATGAGTTTACTTTCTAAACCTTAATTAGGAGGTTAATTATGCTTAGGAGAGATTTATATTAGTCTAAGTGAGATTAGCATATTTATTTTGCTTGTTTGGTTGATTAGATTAGTTAGATAGGTCAATTAGGTGGTTAGTTATTGTAAGTAGTTAGTTTAGTAGGTTATTATGTAGCTAGGTTGATTAGAGTAATTTAATTAGTTCAATTAGGTGGTTGGATTAGCCTAGGTGGATTAATTAGTGATTTATTTAATTATTTTGTAATCTATTTAATTATTTATTAATTAGTGGAAATTATACCGGGATAGTCGGTTGCTAGAATTTCGTGCCGATCGTCATGGTGCAGTTAATTTGTGCAATTGGATGCTGATTGATGATTTTTGATTTATTATTTCAAAAATATGGAATTTTGGTATTTAATCAGAAAAATACCGGGTGTTGGTTTTTGATCCCAAAAATGCTTTTAAGTACTATACAAAATCGTGAGATTTAAAAGAGAGGATATTGCAATTTATGGTTCGATTTGACCGTGTGTCTACACACACCTATTTTACTGGGTGTTTTTAATATGGAGAAAATAAGCTAAGCACATTATTTAAATTGAGACATTTGAGTACAAAGCATGATATCTTTGGCCGAGATTGAATGTGCGTGTGATCGCTATGAGAACCCGTCACCCGATGTGGGTCGGGTGGATGATGCTCCTATGTGGAATGCCGTCTAAAGCTAGATGTTGTCATGCTCGATGGGGCGAGATGATACCCGGTTATGCTGGAAGACCACTGATTGTTAAGTCGGCCGTGCCCGTGGGGCCATAATTAATTGGAACGCTTGAACGAGTGAGAGGACCGCACGTGATTATGAGACAAAATTGTGTGGCACGGAATGGGACGTGTTTTAACGATTTGGCCTTATAATTGAGGCCCCTGTGATTGACTGGTATATGAGTTGAAGTGTTCCAATTATTGATTGTATGTATGGTATACATATATGATATGAGCTGTACTGATGTGCAGGGAGGTGCTAAGATGAGGTAAATATTCTTCAATGTGAGCTTAGGCTGCCTCTAGGTGTATTATCTTCCCAATCGAGGTTTAGGGTGTAGTCTCTCTGAGATTTTTATCTAACCCCATCATGGGTTACCAATTTCAAGGCCGTAGCATGGAGGATCCAAAGCCCGAGGCTGAAGGGTCCAGAGTGTAGATGGCCTAGAGGTTTCTTTTTTAGTCAGACCTTCTGTGTAAAAACCGAATGTGTTTATAAAATATGTTTTGTGTAAATTTGTTGTCCTGCTTTTCTATCCCATATTTGTTTGTTGTCTAGGGATTGTTATTTTGCTTCCGCATGTGCAATAAAATGAATGGGTCAGCGACGCGTCCTGGAAACGTCGCAATTTGATCGATCACCGAGGGATGTGCACGCGCTCGAGGTTCAAGGCGTGACAACAATATGTCTAATGAATTGTACATATTGTGTTTAACTCCCAATGATATATATGTCACTTACATGTGTCACGTCCCGATCCTCGAGCATGCGCACATCCCTCGGTGGTCGATACAAATGCGACGTTTCTAGGAAGCGTCGCTGACCCATTCTTTTTAATACGCATGCGGAAGCAAAACAATAACCCTTGACAACAAACATCATGGGATAGAAAACCAGGGCAACATTTTACATAAGCCACCCTTTTATAAAACGACAAGGTTTAGGTACAAAAAGATCGGTTCCAAAAAGAAACTATCCTAAGACCTACTCATCGGACATATCTACTGATCATTCAGACTCCACCTCCACAGACTCTAGGGCTTCGAGTCCTCCATCTAAAGACTTGAAAAGTTAAGCCCACGATAGGGTGAGTCATTATCTCAGCAAGTTCACCCCCTAAACCCCTATTAGGAAGGAAATACACCTAAGGGTGGCCTAGCCATACAATTCAGAGAACTTACCTCACCATAGTTCCCTCCTGCACATCAGCACAGTTCATATACACAAAGCAAATAATCACAGCACACAACAATTGAAATGCCTCATCAACTCAATCAATCACAAGAGTCCCGATTATAAGGCCAAACCGTTATGACACATCCCATACCATGCCACACAGTTTTGTCTTGTAATCGGGTGCATCTAACTCAATCAAACATGCATCCAATTGTTAATTTTGCCCTCGAGGGTACGGCCTACTCCTAAGTTTGGCGGTCTACTGGCATAGCCAGGCATTGTCTCACCCCATTGCGCACGGCTACATCTCTCAAAGACAGCTTCCCCAAAGAAGTATAGGTCTAGAATCTACTACGACTAAAATCCCATTGAGTAGGTATCCCATATATGGTCACGCCTGGCGTAAATGCTTAGGACGGTTTCTCTTAACCAACACATGACCAATCAATTACGGCAAAGACATCGTGCATTGCAACCAAATGTCTTAGTTAAGATAATGCACTTGGCCCATTTTCTTCATATTAAAAACATCTAGGAAAATAGTCGTGTGTGGGTACACGGTCAGATCGAACATTGAAAAGTGATATCCTTCCATTTTAAAATCCCATTATTTGATATCGTATATAAAAACCATTTTCGATGTCAAAACCTGACTTCTAGTATTTTTCTAATTAAATACCAATTCTCACAATCACCACTCAATTTCACAATCTAGCAATCAATTGCACAATCTAACCACACCACAGCACTCTAAAGCACGAAATTCTAACGATTGACTATCTCGGTATAATTTCCGAAAAATAATTAATAATTAAATAAATTCCAAAAACTAATTAAACAATATAAATTAATATAAATAAATTTGAAATAATTAAGTAATGTAAATAATTAATTAAGTGCCTAATTAAGCTCACACTAATTTAATTGCTTAATTAGCCTTAATTAATCATCTACTAAGCTAATCAAACCACATAATCTAATTAACTTCTAATTAGACAATTCTAACCACCTAAACCATGCTTAACCTAATCTAAACAACCCTAAAGCATAATTAACTTCCTAAGCAAGGTTTAGTGAGTAAACTCACTGGATTAGCAAGCCGGTGAGTCCACAGCGATGGCGACGCGATGGCGGCCGAAACTTGGGCCTACGGTGACACCAACGGAAGCTTGGACCAGGCTAAAAAAGCCTTGCAAGCCCACAGCGAACTGCTGGGTTCAATTATGGATTTGGGGCTGAATGGTTGGCTACGGCGTGGCTTGGAGGTGGCTAAACGAGGGGTTGATCGCGGGCCGTGACTCGAATGCACGGGCGGACTGGTGGCCGTGCGATGCGAAGTAGCAAAGGAGTAGCTTCAAGCGGCTTCACTGCTGGAATACGGGACAAAGCAGTGGAGTCACGAAGGAGAAGTCAACGTCAGTTTCGCTGGTAGTGGTGTTTGACTCGGTGGAAGGAGATGAGCTAACGTCGAGGCAGCTGCTGGGATGCTAAAATGGTGGAGTTAACTTCGGTGGAGGGGGAGACGTGGAGATGCTAGTCGGTGATGGCGTGAGATGGGGGATGAAGTGGTGGGTGAGATGATGATGGGGATGTCGGATGATGCAGTAGATGGATGAACGCTGGAGGAGTCAATGCTTGAAGTTTGCTAGGTTGAATCGGTGGAACAAAGCCATGAGGATTCAGAGTGGGGCGGCAGCAAGAGAGAGAGAGAGAGAGAGAGAGAGAGGAAGATGGGTGGATGATGGTGGGCTACAGAATTCAAAGGAACCAAAATGAAATGGAGAAAAGACAAAACAGAGGGGGATCGAGGGAGAGAAACGCTCGAAGGAAGGGGAGAGAGAAAACAGATGATGGAGAGAGAGAGGGGGGAGCAAAAGTCAAAGATAAAAACATAATTCATCATTTCCTTGGACCAAAAGTCTTGATACTTATCCTTTGTGTCCCCCATCTTCATGCTTATCCCTTGTGTCCCCCATATACTTTTTTGCATATGAATTCCACAAATAACTCATTTTGGTGCCAAATGTTGTAGCCCCCATCAAGCTTACGAATTCCTTACTTTGAGCTTCAATTTCTTCACCAACTTCCCCAATTTGATGACCAAATTTGCTACGGAGGAAGCCTACAAAATTTTCACAATTTACCTTCACCTAATAGCTCACTAAGGAGGCCCAAAATCCACTTAATTTGGCCTCTCCGAATTTCCTTTCTTTTCTAAATCATCTAAATTGATTTTCCGTAAAAATTTCGAACTCGAAGGAATTTCTCCAAAAGATGAGACGACATCCTATAAATGAATCATGACACGCTTGAACATCCGATTCTCGAAACTGAATTCAAGTTCGTGTTAAAATCGACCGAACACGATTTTAGTGCGACCCAATCTACCGGGTAGCTTTTAGGAATTTTTAACACATTTGACCCGTGGTCGATTATTTTCGAGCCACAATGTATATATTCGACACATTGGCGACTCTCAGTTGTTATGAAAATCTCGAGGTTTCAAATACGGACACAGGGTACAGAAATGACAGAAAAATCGATCTAGTGCCGTTCGATAGAGATTTTACAATCAGGTGGAATCACCAACACACTAATTACATGCCTCTATCGAATCGACCTATCTCCGATCTCTAATCGATTCTGACTATGCCGTAATGACCATTGCAAATTAGCACGGTAAAAAAGTTGATTCCGAGTCTAATTCTCCAGTCTATTGCGTTTGTATCTCTTAACGGCTTCACTTAATAAATCAGTTAACTCGAAAGTGATCATCTTTGAGAAAAAGAACCATAGGCGCATCAACGAAATACCCATTTCATATATTCAGGACGGGGTTGAAATTCAAGATGTCACAACTCTTCCCCTCTTATTAAAATTTTATCCTCGAAATTTAAACCATTACAATCCTTTAAACAAAAAGGTGGGGGTATAGTCATCTCATCGAATCTTCACTTTCCCAGGTTGCTATTTCCGTGCTGTAAAGTTGCCAGACCACTTTAACCAACGGGATTGTCTTGGTACGCATAATTTGTTCTTTTCAATCCACAATCTGAACCGGGCTTTCCACGTATGACACTCTGTCGTCCACGTCGAACTCTTCGAAAATTAGCACATGGGTCGGGTCAGGCTCATACGTCCTCAACATCGACACGTGAAAGACATCATGCACTTGGGCAACCTCGGCGGCAATGCAAGACGATACGCTAGAATCCCGATTCTTACCAGAATCTCAAAAAGACCTACGTACCTCGAACTCAACTTTCCCTTTTGCCAAAGCACGAAGTACCACTCATTGGTGACACCTTCAGAAAGGCATGCTCACCAACTTGGAATTCCAATGACCTTCGACGCTTATCAGCGTAACTTTTCTGGTGGCTCTGAGCAGTCTTTAATCTGTCCCTAATGACGGCAACTGCATCCACTGACTGCTGAACTAACAATGGGCCTGTGATCTTTCATTCTCCGACTTCATTCCAATATACTAGCATTCTGCACGCTCTGCCATACAATGCTTTGAAATGAGTCATCTGAATGCTCTGTTGGAAGCTGTTGTTGTAGGCAAAACTCGACAAGATGAAGCCGTTCCTCCCAGCTTCCCTTGAAATTCAACACGCAAGCTCGCAGCATGTCTTCGAGGGTTTGAATCGTCCTCTCAGACTAGCCATCCATTTGAGGATGATATGCCGTACTTTACTGCAACTTCATTCCTAAGGCGATATGTAAACTCTTCCAAAGGCAGCTGTGAACCTCGGGTCTCTATTAGATGTAATCGTCATTGACAATCCATGCAGATGAACAATTTGACACACAGACAACTCTGCATGCCTATCCAAATCAAGGTCTTTTCGTATTGCGATGAAGTGAGCCGAATTCGTCAGTCTATCGACCACTACCCAAATGTAATCATTACCTCTCTGACTCCTTGGTAAGCTCGTCACAAAATCCATTATGATGTGTTCCCATTTCCACTCAGGAATCTCGAGAGGTTGCAGAAGTCATCTCGGCTTACAATGTTGTGTCTTTACTTGCTGACATGTCAGACACTTGGCGACATGCTTAGCGATATCAGCCTTCATACCGGACCACCAATAGTGTTGACGCAGATTCTGATACATCTTTATACTACCAGGATGAATGCCATAACTGCTACGATGAGCTTCTGATAAGATCTCTTCCTTAAGCGCTGCATCGTTAGGTATACAAAATCATCCTCGGAACCTCAGTGTTTCATCTTTAGAAATCTGAAAGTCAGACTTCCTCTTTTCGGTATCCTCTTGCAGGATTTTTTGAATCTCTAGTTTTGTCGGCTGAAGCGTCTTAATTTTGATTTGCACTTCCGGCTCAATTCTGAGGGTGGCCATAAGATTTGAAAGGTGGCCCATCTCAAACTTGAAAATCGAATCTCAAGCTCTCTCATGTAAAATCCATTCCTTAAGTACCATCTACGCTACTAAAGATTTCCGACTTAGCGCATCTGCAACCTTGTTAGCTTTTCCAGGGTGATACAAGATATCGCAATCATAGTTCTTTAGAAGTTCCATCATGCGACGATGTCTCATATTCAGCTCCTTTTGAGAGAATAGATACTTGAGACTTTAATGGTTAGTGAAGATTTGGAATCTTTCTCCGCAGAAATAATGTCTCAAAATCTTCAGAGCGAAAATGATTGCTACGAGTTCTAAGTCATGTGTCAAGTAATTCAACTCGTGAAGTCTCAATTGACGGGATGCGTATGCAACAACCCTACCATGCTGCATTAACACGCAACCCAGTCTTCTAAATGACGCATCACTATAGATCTCGTATCCTCCAAGACCAGATGGAATTGTCAACATAGGTGCGGTAGTCATCTTCTGCTTAAGCTCTTGGAAACTACGCTTGCACTTGTCGGTCCACACAAATTTCTCTTCCTTCTTTAGTAGTCGAGACAACGGTGAAGCTAATGCTGAAAACCCTTCCACGAACATTCTGTAATACCCGACTAAACCCAAAAAGCTTCTGATCATTATCACGGTAGTCGGTCTTGGCCAGTTGATCACTGCTTAAATCTTGGTCGAGTCCACAGAGATTCCTTCGCCTGAAATCACGTGACCTAGGAACACAATACAAGTCCACCAAAACTCGCACTTGCTGAACTTGGCGTACAACTCATGATTTCTCAAGGTTTGGAGTACCATCCTCAAATGCCTCTCATGCTCCTCAGGACTTATCGAATACTCTAGGATATCGTCGATGAACACAATCACAAACTAATCTAGATACTCCTTGAACACACGGTTCATCAAATCCATAAAAGCAGTTGGGGCGTTTGTCAAACCAAACGACATTACGGTAAACTCATAATGGCCGTATCGAGTGCGGAATGCTGACTTCGGTATATCCTCCTTTTTGATCCTCAGCTGATGGTATCCAGTCCTCAAGTCATCACCTGATTAAGTTGGCGATAGTCGATGCACTAGGCGCAACAAACCATTTTTCTTCTTCACGAACAAAACTAGTACTCCCCAAGGCGATATACTGGGACGTATGAATCCCTTATCCAACAACTCTTGCATCTGCACCTTTAGTTCCTTCAACTCTGACAACACCATCCGGTAAGGAGCCTTAGAGATTGGCTCTGTCCCGGAGGCTAACTCGATCACAAACTTGATCTCCCTTTCTGGTAGCAGGTCTGGCAATTCTTTCGGAAACACGCTTGGAAATTCTCGCTCTACAACGGTGTTTTCGATCTTCAATTCCTCAACTGTTGTATCCACAACAGTCGCCAGGTAACCTTAGCAACCCCCGTCTAAGGAACGAGTTGCCTCAAGCAACGAGATTAAAGGGATCGAGGGTCCTCCTCGACTTTCGATAAATTTGAAACTTTCATCCGTCGACGGGTCAAACTAAATTACATTACGACAACAATTCATTACAACAAAAAGCTCCTCGAGCCAAACCTTTTTATACATGACGTCAAAGTTATGCATAAGCAAACCAGTCAAGTACAACTCTAGCCAATAATTCTTCTTTCTATAACTTTATTACAACAAACTGAAATTCTCCAAACTTAACCCAAACTTTGCTATGCTACTTTGATAACATCACCTCAAAAACATTCTTCTTCCGATTGGCGCATGGTTTGGTTCCTTCCTGTCCCTTTTTTCCATCCTAGCGGCGTCCTATCTGCAGTAGAGGTGCTTGTGCTCTCCTGGACCTACGCAGACCGTCCCTCACTTAATGGCCGTGCTGGCCACATTTAAAGCACACTCCCGTGATACTAGGACATTGGACTAATCCATGCTTTCTTCTACAAACTCGGCACACATCCGGTGAGTCATCTGCCTCCTGTCAGGTGACAACATGCACCCTTTCTTGCATCGGGGACCTATCCCAATTACCCCATTGTGCGTTTTACAGCACATTCCCTTTGCTCTGTCTCATAGGCAGCAACGGCAGTAGCTAAGATCCCATTGGCCTGTGCGAACAATCTTTAACCAGGTGGCCGTGCTAGCGACACCCGTAACAAACCCTTGTCTTTTTAAAACACGAGGCGAATCCATGTCTTTTCCCACAAACACAACACATTCCCATCTACTTGGATGCTAGCTTCCTAATTATACTCCTTCGAGTGGGACCATAGAAGTGCTTTCCTTCTATCATTGGTTTCTTCCTAAACTGAATTCCATTTCTGTTGGAACCGAATCTTGACCCAAATGCAATAGCTTGCTCCCATAACACATCTCCATGCTCGACCTCAGTAGGTGTGGCAGTAACGTCGGCTATGGCATCGGCGGCGGCAGTGGCAACGGTAACTTGATTTTGTGCTTGTTGACCCAAAATGTTCCCAAAGTCTCAGCGCCTGAATGATCTCGTCGAACCTAGGATCGCTCGGTGCTACTACACTCTTAGTACCAACGTACGGCAGTACTCTTACACTCATGCTGGCCTGAGCCTACGCTCTACCTCGGGTACCGATCCTTGTCAGCTTCCTACCCCGAGTTACAAGTCGTACCAACTCTTCTTAGGAGTTTTCCACTCCTGATCACTCATGCTACAGGATCTTTATAGAAACCTGTTTTCCAATTCCAATACCAGATTAAAATTTGAGTGACCTCACAAACAAGCTACCAATCAGCTATCAATCACATGCATCAGTATTTTAAAATGGCCTTTCCTACTAACTATCCCATGACCCATTGCACCTTATCACTCCAAACACTAACCCGCTCCAATACCACTTAAACGAGGATGTCACGCCCCGATCCTCGAGCGCGCGCACATCCCTTAGTGGTCAATTCAAATGCGACGTTCCCAGGAAGTGTCACCGACCCATTCTTTTTAATACGCATGCAGAAGCAAAACAATAAACCCCTGACAACAAATAGCATGGGATAGAAAAACAGGGCAACATTTTACAAAAGCCACCTTTTTATAAAACGACAGGGTTTAGGTACAAAAAGATCGGTTCCAAAAAGAAACTGTCCTACGACCTACTCATCGGACATATCCACCGATCATTCGGACTCCACCTCCACAGACTCCGGGGCTTTGGGTCCTCCATCTAAAGACCTGAAAAGTTAAGCCCACGACGGGGTGAGACATTGTCTCAGCAAGTTCACCCCCTAAACCCCTATTAGGAAGGAAATACACCCAAAGGTGGCCTAGCCACATAATACAAAGAACTTACCTTGCCTCAGTTCCCTCCTGCACATCAGCACAATTCATATACACAAAGCATATAATCAAAGCACACAACAATTGAAATGCCTCATCAACTCAATCAATCATAGGAGTCCCGATTATAAGGCCAAACCGTTATGACACGTTCCATACCATGCCACACAGTTTTGTCTCAAAATCTGGTGCATCTAACTCAATCAAACATGCGTTCCAATTGTTAATTTCGCCCCTCGAGGGTATGGCCTACTCCCAAGTTCGGCGGTCTACTAGCGTAGCCAGGCATCGTCTCACCCCATTGAGCACGGCTACGTCTCTTAAAAACGGCTTTCCTGAAGGAGTATAGGTCTAGAATCTACTGCGACCCAAATCCCATTGAGTGGGTATCCCATATAGGGGAACATCCAACGTAAACTCTTAGGACGGTTTCTCAAAACCAACACACAACCAATCAATTACGGCCAAGACATCGTGCATTGCACCCAAATGTCTCAATTAAGATAATGCACTTGGTCCATTTTCTTCGTATTAAAAAATCCAGGAAAATAGTCGTGTGTGGGTACATGGTCAAATCGAACCTTGAAAAGTGATGTCCTTCCAATTTAAAATCCCACTATTTGATGTAGTACATAAAAACCATTTTCAGTGTCAAAACCCGACACCCAGTATTTTTCTAATTAAATACAAATTCCCACAATCACCACTTAATTTCACAATCCATCAATCAATTGCACAATCTAACCACACCACAGTAGTCAACACGAAATTCTAATGACTGACTATCCGGGTATAATTTTTGGAAAATAATTAATAATTAAATAAATTCCAAAAATTAATTAAATAATATAAATAAATTAAATAAATTCGAAATAATTAAATAATGCAAATAATTAATTAAGTTGCCTAATTAAGCTTACACTAATTTAATTACCTAATTAGCCTTAATTAATCATCTACTAAGCTAATCAAACCACATAATCTAATTAACTTCTAATTAGACTAATCTAACCACCGGAACCATGCTTAACCCAATCTAAATAACCCTTAAGCATAATTAACCTCCTAAGCAAGGTTTAGGGAGTAAGCTCACTGGATTAGCGAGCCGATGAGTCCACGGCGACGGCGACGCGACGGCGGCCAACACTTAGTCCTATGGCGATGCCAACGAGAGCTTGGACCAGGCCGAAAAAGCCTTGCAAGCCCACAGTGAACTGCTGGCTTCGATTCTGGATTTAGGGCTGAACGGTTGGCTACGGCATGACTCAAAGGTGGTTGAACGAGGGGTTGATCGCGGGCCGCGATTGGAATACATTGGTGGACCGGTGGCCATGCAATGCGAAGCAGCGAAGGAGCAGCTTTAGGCGGCTTTACTGCTGGAATACGGGACAAAGAAGTGGAGTCATGAAGGAGAAGTCAATGTCAGCTTCGCTAGTAGTGGTGTTTGACTCGGTGGAAGGAGATGAGCTGACATCGAGGCAGCTGCTGGGATGCTAAAATGGTGGAGTTAACTTCGGTGGAGGGGGAGACGTGGAGATGCTAGTCAGTGATGGCATGAGATGGGGGATGAAATGGTGGGCAAGATGATGATGGTGATGTCGGATGATGCGGTAGATGGATGAACGGCAGAGGAGTCAACGCTTGAAGTTTGCTGGGTTGAATTGGTGGAACAAAGCCATGAAGAATTGGAGTGGGGAGAGAGAGAGAGAGAGAGAGAGAGAGAAGAAGAAGAAGAAGAAGAAGAAGAAGAAGAAGAAGAAGAAGAAGAAGAAGAAGAAGAAGAAGAAGAAGAAGAAGAAGAAGAAGATGGGCGGACGATGGTGGGCTGCAGAATTCAAAGGAACCAAAATGAAATGCAGAAAAGGCATAATAGAGGGGGATCGGGGGAGAGAAATGCTCGAAGGAGGGAGAGAGAAAACGGATGATGGAGAGAGAGAGAGAAGGGGGAGCAAAAGTCAAAAATAAAAATCTAATTCATCATTTCCTTGGACCAAAAGTCTTCATGCTTATCCCTTGTGTCCCACATATACTTTCTTGCATATTAATTCCACAAATAACTCATTTTGGTGCCAAATGTTGCAGCCCTCATCAAGCCTACGAATTCCTCACTTTGGGCTTCAATTTCTTCACCAACTTCCCCAATTTGATGACCAAATTTGCTGCGGAAGAAGTCTACACAATTTCCCTTCACCAAATAGCTCACTAAGGAGGCCAAAAATCCACTTAATTTGGCCTCTTCGAATTTCCTTTCTTTTTTGAATTGTCCGAATTGATTTTCCGTAAAAATTCCGAACTCAACGAAATTTCTCCGAAGAGATGACGTCCTATAAATGAATCGTGACATGTTTGAAAGTCTGATTTCCGAAACCGAATTCAATTTCGTGGTTAAAATCGACCGGACGCGATTTTAGCGTGACCCAATATACTAGGCAGCTTTTAGGAATTTTTAGCGCATTTGACCCATGGTCGATTATTTTCGAGCTACAACGTACATCTTCAACACATTGGCGACTCTCAGTTGTCGTGAAAATTTTGAGATTTCAAATACGGACACATGGTACAGAAATGACAGAAAAATCGGTCTAGTGCCGTTCAACAGAAATTTTGCAATCAAGTGGAATCACCCGAACAGTAATTACATGCCTCTGTTGAATCGACTTATCTTTGGTCTCTAATTGATTATGACAGTGCTGTACTGACCGTTGCAGATTAGCACAGTCGAGAACTCGATTCCGAGTCGAATTCTCCAGTCTATTGTGTTTATATCCCTTAACGGCTTCACCCGATAGATCAGTTAACTCGAGAGTGATCAGCTCCAAGAGAAAGGACCATAGGCGCGTCGACAAAATGCCCATTTCATATATTCGAGACGAGGGTCGAAATTCGGATATCACAACATGGCTAAAAAGGTCGTTTCCAAAAATCTCTGCCTAAGAAACTGTCTTATGCATTGTGGCATAAAGTCTTGGTCACATCTCTAGAGAAAGAGTAGAAAGGCCGACATCCTGCTTACTCTACTCTTAAAAATGATCTAGAGACTTGTGTAGACTACTGTAGAGGTAAGATGATTAAGATAGAGAAGAAAATTGCAGTCCATAATTTTAACATGTTGGAGGTCATTCACACTGATATTAGTGGACCTTATATGGAAACTTTGTCTAGAAAATTTTTAATTTCATCACAATCATTAACAACTAATCTCGATACAATTACTATACTTGATTAAGAAAAAATCTGAGTCTTTTGACACGTTCAAGTGTTTTCAAATTGAAATCGAGAAATAGTTGGTAAAAGTCTTAAAAGTCTTAAAAGTAATCAGATTTAACCGTAGTGGTGAATATTTTTGTAGGCATGATGATGCTGGATAACTTAAAAGGTTATTTGCCAAATAGTAGCTTAGTTTACTATGCCTAAAAGTCTTGAATAAAATGGTGTCTTCGAAAGGTGTAATCGTACCCTTATAACCATGATGAGAAGCATGATTAGTAGGACCAATTTACCCGATTTTCTATGAGGTTGCGCTTTGAAAGCAGCCTTTCACATACAACACCATATTTCTACCAAAGTTGTTCTATTAACTTACTTTGGAGTTGTGGAATGGACGTAAACTTAGTTTGAACCATCTTAAGGTTTGGGGTGTCTTGCAGAAGTAAAGTTATATAATCTAACATTAAGTAAGTTGGAATCTAGAACTAATCAGTATTACTTTGCATCGTACCTAAATCATTTGAAGGGGTAACAAATTTATTATCCTAATTGAGGTATAAGAATTGTGGAATCACAGATAATAAAGTTTCTACAGTTTGAAGTAGTTGAAGAGAGTAGCTGCTCAATGAAGGGGTAACAAATTTACAGTGCGTTGCTAAACGAAGGAAAATTGACTCGCCAAAATTCCTCGAGGGAGCGTGCAAAGACAGCCTCTCTCTGCTTTGGATGAACGCTTCTTACCCCCTCTCTCTCTCTCTCTCTCTCTCTCTCTCTCTCTCTCTCTCTCTCTCTCTGCAGTGTTCTTTTGTTTCCTCTAAAAGAGCTGAAGTAAATAAGAATGAGTTTAGGTTTGACTTAGAGAAAAGCATGGGCTTTGGCTTTTTAAAAAAAATATAAATATTACCCTAAATATTACAGAAAGACAAAAGAAACTGGAAAATGGATGTGACTGGACAAAGGTAGCTTACCTGCTTTTTTTTTTTCCCATTTTTATAATATAAAACGCCATATCATCGAAGGCCCCCTCAAACCTTATGAGCCCTTTTTATGTTCAGGGCATCTTTCTCGTCATTCAGATTTGAATGGAGATTAGTTTTTTTCAGACAAAAAAAATAAAACAAAACAAAACACCATATCAACTTGAATGTCAACATATATGACTTATCTCAATTAGTCAATATATGAATCAATGTATCTCTAAATAGTATAAATCACATTAGAATTGCTTTTCCTGCTCTTGCAATTTGATATTTCTTTTGGTAAAATACACAAATAGAAGTATTGGAATATTGCGATTAACTGTACAGTACTATTGAGTTTTTGGATATTGATAAGTTTCATATTTATTTTGCTGTGACATACTTAATATGGGGCTACCTATGAGAGTGTGATAATTCAAATACTAAATTAGACAAATAAGGTATTTTTTTTTATAAGTTTTCTTCTCGAGGATAATTGTTTATTGAAAATTAGAACATATTACATGATATTTCAAATTCTGGGATTTCCAGTTTCTTATTTGTTTTAATTTAGTTAGTCACCATATAATTAAATTTTAATTTAAGTGCTTTACCGATTTCAAGTAGATCATTGATGTTTCTGCATATAGGTGGAAAATAAACTGTCGAGTTACGAATGAAAGAGATAATATTTTCGATTTTATCTTTTGAGGAAATTAAGAAATTACTTATGAGTTTTAATTAATATATACATATAGTTGACTGATCTTATTCTATCCAGCTTTTTAATTAGACATAGATTGAAAGCATTTTGGATTTTCTGACATATAGTGCAAGCGTGAAGTTGGTTATCACTCGGTAAGGACAACTAAAGAATTTCACCGAGTGCATGTTTGTTTTGAAAAGTGGGTAAATTAATTTCTTTCTCCCAACTATTCTTCATTTTTCTTTTGGCCGAATCCACCTCAAAGCTAAACCATTTTGACTTAATATTAACACATATCTTTAAATTAAAAAGGTAAGGAGCTGATAGGGAGTACGCGCTTACCAATAAAAGGGTATGTCTATCTAATTATGGATAATTACATAGATGGTTCATGAACTTTGAGCCGACGTGCAAAATTATCTCTAAATTTTTAATTTGTTTTATGTGATCCCTGATTTTTAGCTACATGTGCAATATCATCATCGAATTTTTAATTTGATTAGTGTTGTGACATCCTGAATTTCGACCCCGTCTCGATTATATGAAATGGACATTTCATCGGCACGCCTATGGTCCCTTTTCTCTAAGCTGATTACTCATGAGTTAACTAACCTATTAGATGAAGCCGTTAAGGGATATAAATGTGGTAGACTCGAGAATTTGATCGGAAATCGACTACTCGACCATGATAATCGGCAAGAGTCAATACGACATCGTTATAATTGAATAGTGATCGAATATAGGTCGATTCGATGGAAACGCGCAATTGAATCGCGGGTGATTCTGCCTAATTGTGAAATTCGCGTTGAATGACACTAACCCGATTTTCTATCGATTTTGTACTCGGTACCCGTAATTGAAACATTGTGATTTTTACGACAACCAAGAGTCGCCTACGAGTCGGAGATGCACAAATGTGGATCGACAATTATTGATCACGGGTCAAACGCAATAAAATCTCTAAAAGCTACCCGATAGGTTAGGTTGTACTAAAATCGCGTTCGGTCGATTTTAACCACGAAATTGAATTCGATTTTGAGAATCAAATGTTCGAGTGTGTCACGATTTATTTTTAAGACCTCATCTCATCTTTTGGAAAAATTCCGTCAAACCTGGAAAAATTGCAAAAAAATCAAATTCGGCAAATAGGAATTTTGGAAATTCGTATGGGCAACTTTGAAGGGTATTTGGCCACCAAAATGGATTAATTGGTGAAGGAAATGGAGGTAAATTAGCCATTGGAGGACCCTTTGACATTGGTGGCTGAAGATTTTGGTGGCACAGCACTCAAGTGCCAAGATATTTCACCTTGGCTTGCTATTGGCTTCTTGCTTAACTTCCTTCTCCTCTTGTCCCCAACCTCTCATGCGCATCCCCCCTAGCTGAACCCATCTGCTACTTCTTCTTCTTCCTTATTCCTTCATTCTCTATTTCCATTACAAGACCAACCACACCCTCACAACTCTAGCCGGCCATTTCAGCCATTGCCACCAGCTCGGAACCGACCAACAGTGACCACCGCGCTGCCTGCTGGTCCAGCTCGCCACCACCGTCCATCCAGCCCCGCGATCAGGCGGCCAGCTTGCCACCAGCCCCTTGCTCGTCCAACCACCGTCCTTGCACCCTCCAACCGCCTGCGTCCAGCCGAACAGCCACCGCTCCAACCGCCGCTAGCTATTCGTCCACCTAGCTCACCATCGTTCCAACCCACCATAGCCCCTTAAACAGCCGCTTGTCCAGCCACTACAGAACCGGTTTTCCAACCTTAGTCATGAGGCTTGTAGGCTGTTTTCAGCCTCATCCGAGCCTCCGTTGGTGGCACCGTAGTCACGGGATCTAACCCCTTCGCGCTGCCATCACCGTGAACTCATTGCCACCATAATCCGGTGAGTTGACGCCCTAATCTTGGATTAGGAAGTTAATTACACTTAGTTAGATTAGTTTAGTCTTAATTAGGATTAGTGTTAACTTAGTTAATGTAACTAGTTAGTTGGTTAGTTTAGTTGGATAAACTAGATAGTTAAATTAGTTTAGTTAGGAGTTAGTTTGGTTAGGATTAATTACCCTAGGTTAGTTTAGTTGACTAGGGTTAGTTAGTTAACTATGGTTAGTTAACCATGGTTAGTTGACCATGGTTAGTTTAATTACCCGTGGTTTGTTTAATTAAATTAAATTATTTAATTTAATTGTTATTTATTTAATTAATTATAATTAGCGTAAATTGCGACAGGATAGCCGTTATCAGAATTTTACGCTGATCGTCGTGATGCGTTTATATGTGAAATTGGTTGATTAATTGTGCAATTGAGTGCTTGGTTGCCGTTTTGGATTATTATTGCAACAGTTGATTTTATGGTATTTAAATAGAAAAATACCGGGTGTTGGTTTCTGACGCCAAAAATATTTTATGTACTATATAAAATCGTGGAATTTTGAAATGGGAGAGTATCACGTTTTGTGGTTCGATTTGAATGTGTGACCACGCACAATTATTTTACCAAGAATTTTTAATATGAAGAAAATTGGCCAAGTCCATTATTTGAAATTGAGGCATTTGAGTGCAAAGCACGATGTTCTTGGACAAGTATGGATGTGTGTGTGGTCACTATCGGAACTCGTCCTGATGCGTTCACACGGGATGATGCCTAATTAAGTTCGGATGCCCCAAGTCAATAGATGCCGGTCTCAGTGGAGGTTGGGCCGATGCTCCTTTATGGAATGTCGTCTAGATGTAGACGTTGTCATACCCGACAGAGCAAGACGACACCCAGTTTATGCCGAATGACCACCGATTGATGAGTTAGCCATGGTTGATGGGCCGTAATAACTGGGACACGCCCGAGCGATTGAGATAACTACGCCTGATTATGGGGCAAAATTGTGTGGCACGAAATGGGACATGTCATAACGGTTTTGTCTTATAATCGGGACCCCTGTGATTGTTTGAAAGATAAATTGAGGTGTTCTAGTTATTGAATACATTTGTTGTATGCATATGATATATGTGAGACACTAATATTCAGGGACGTGCTGAGGCGAGGTAAGTTGTAGGTGTGATGCCTGTTTAGGCTGCCTCTAGGTGAATTCTCGTCCGAATCGGGATTTAGGGTGTTGACTCGCTGAGATTTATCTTACCCCGTCGTGGTTAGCCCTTTTTCAGGTCCTTAAATGGAGGTACGTCACGTTCGTTTTGAGTGTCCACGGGAGGTGGAGTACGAGTCTACATTTTTCCCCATCCTCGGGACCACCTTGAACCATGAGCTTGTGGTGACCACTATTTGGGTCGATGAGAACCTATCTCACTTGGTACCTCATCGCTTCAAAGCATGGTTCCTTAATGAGCCTAACGGGATTTGGGAGGGTCCTTTGCAGGGTTTTGACAGGCCTACCATCGAAACCGAGGATGAAGAGGTACTTCACCCCATGGATATCAATATATTGAATGATATCATGGAGAACTTGGGACCCGGGGCTGAAGGTTCGAAGCAGAGGTAGCTCATCCTTCGGATATCGACATCCCAGATGGTGTCGTGGAGGATCTAGAGCCCGAGGCAGAGGGGCCCGGAGCGTAGGTTGTCTGACAGTTTCTTTTTGAATCAGACTTCTGTTTAGACCTGTAAGACTACCTTAGCATGTATATAAAGTTTGTTTTATGAAAAATACGTAGCATATATTTTACTATCCATGTGTTGTGGTTGTCCGGGTGTTTATTTAATTTGCTTCCGCATATACATAAAAAGAAAGGGTCGGCGATGCGTCCTGGGAACATCGCATTTTAATTGATCACCGAAGGATGTGCACGTGCTCGGGGTTCGAGGCGTGACAAGTGTGATCCTTGAATTTTTTGTAATTATTCAAACTAGTCCCTAAGTTATATGAAAACATCCAATGTTACTGTTTCATCAATTCAAGTTGAGTAATATTGAACATTTTCATATAATCCATGGACTAAAATAAATATATGCCAAAAGTTCATAGATCATATTGAATATATTAAAAATTAAGGGATGACATTACACATTGAATTAAAGTTTAAAAAATATTTGTATCATCTTTCGAGTGCATAATATGTTACTATTCTCTACTATTGACTATATAAGCCAATAGACTACAGTCTTCTTAATTTAGACGTTCCTTAATTTACTAAGACTTTATTGACCAGTAGCACTAGCCATTAAGCTTATGATAGCTGTGGATGTTTCTAACGCACAACGAAATCTAAAGGCGACACCAAGAAAGAGCTTCGGGAAATTTCTTTGCAAAATTGAAACAACGAAAGCAACTAAAAGAAAAGGTAAAAGACAGGAACCATTCGGCATCCTTAATTATGGAAAAAGTCATTGACAGAATGCTTATTTCATTGATTGCTCCTAATCTCGACATGGTATAATTTTTCCAACATGGCATTTTTTTTTCTTTTTGTTTAATCATTGGACATCCTACTCTCATAAACAACTCTTTTGCTTTGTAACAAGTGGCATCAAGAGCTTGGTTTGGTGGGCACTAGGGCTATGTTTGGTGTTTCAGATTTTTAATTAGGATAGAACTGAATAGGATAGAATATAAAATCCATGGATTTTACTATATCATATCCATTGTTTGGTGATTATAATTGGATATATTTATATAATATCATATACATTATTTAATATAAACAGTACATTAGTATAAATGAACCAAAAATTTTGCAAACGAAGATGGTAAAAGTCTCGGTGACACTTTTGCCTATTTTATTTTTATTTGCTTTTTAAAATTTTATTTTTCCCTCTATTTTTTAATTGATTTCTTTGTTATTTCTTTCTTCCCCTTCCATCACTCTCTAATAAAATTTTATTAAATAGTAAGCTATACTAATATATCAAAAATACTAAAATACCTAAAATATGTAATAAATATATTGAATCTATATTCTAAAATAGAATTAAATTCAAATATATAGATAAAATTATGATTAAATTAAAATAATTATTTTTTTGAATTTATTGTATTAGAATTCAGATATTATTTATATATTGAAATATATTTTTAATTTTTTAAATTTTTTTGGTCAAATAATTTTAATTTTGTTAATTTAAGAAGTTTATTATTCAACAAAAGTAACTTTTGTAATATAGATATTAAAAATCCTATCCACATTTATCCCACTTTCCCATCCAGTTTATATTCCCCTAATATCCGACTTTATCTTATTTAAGTAGGTACCAAATGCAAGATAGAATAAATTTTATCGTCTCCTGAATCTTATCTTGGCTATCCTAGCTGCCAAAAGCAACCTAGGTGTCAAAATTCCTAGGTGAAGTATGAAGAAGCAACACTTGATGATTGGCATATGGGATTCGGTGATATGAGTGAGAAAGGCCTCCAAATTTTAAAAAGAAGGAACTCATCTCAAATATAAAAGGTATGGCTTTAAGTAGATATACCCATTGCATTCTTGGCAAACAATACAGAGTTTCATGTTGGGTCAATCTCTTAAAAAAAACATGAACTGTACTGTTTGGACAAAAATAGACCCAACTTTTAAATGGGTCAAGAAAATGCATTGTGTGACATCCCGGATTTTCAACCATGTTTTCCATTGAATAAATCGGGCATTTCATCGACATGCCTATAGGACTGTTCTCAGAGCTGATCACTCTCGAGATAATTAGACTATCCAGGAAAGCGATTAAGGGATTTTAATACAATAGACTTAAGAATTCGACCAGGAATCGGCTATTCGACCATGCTCATCTTTAGAGGTCATTATGGCATAGTTAAAAATCAATTTGAGATCAAGGATAGGTTGATTTGACTGAGATGTGTGGCTAAACATGAGTGACTCCACTAAATTGGAAAATTTTCGTTGGCCGGCACTAGACTGATTTTTCTATCGTTTTGGTACCATGTATCCGTATTTGAATCTTCGAGATTTTCACAACAACTGAGAGTCACCAATGTGTCGAGTGGGTTCATTGTGGCTCGAAAAAATCGACCACGAGTCAATTGCACAAAAAATTTCTAAAAACTACCCGGTAGCCTAGGTCATGCTAAAAACGCACCATATTGAAATTAACCGCGAATTTGAGTCCAATTTTAGAAATTGAAAATTCTGTCGTGTCACAATTAATTCTAGGAGCGTCGACTCAGTCTCAGAAGATTTTTCTACAAACCGAGACTTTTTGGGAAAAAGTTGTCCTAGGACCATTTTTGTCCAGAAAAAGTCAGGGATCGTTTTTTATTACGAAATTGGAAAGAAAACAGAATCAATTCTGAGGAAAAATACCAATTTGATCAGAGAGGTGTCGATTGAATTTATTGAGACCGAATTGGATTGAATTATGAAGGACATGAAGTCCAATTGGAGGGAAAATGATTGAAATTCGTATGCCCCCCACCACCATGACTTATGGACCAATTCAAGCTTCTAGATGGGAGCATGGGTGGCTGAACATGGGCCTAGGAAGCAACTGGTGGTGGAGGATGGTCAAGGGAGACAATTGAGGAGAAAATTGGACCAAGTAGTCCCCTTGTCCCCCATCTCTCCCTCTCTCCTCATCCACCATCAACCTCCCCTTCCATCCTCTCCTTTGTACCGTGCGAAGACCAGTAAAGCCAAAGGAGACACTGGAGTAGCCCTACGCCGTTGCACGCCACCATCCGATCGCCGTTTGCCGTCTCACGCACCGCCGTTGCCCCGCGCTAATCAGCGTGACCCCGACCCCTCATCCGCATCTCTCATCGTCTCAGCTGCTATCCCGTGCCGTGTGGAGCTCAATCGAAGCTGCCCCGCCTCTGTTCAACCACTGTGAGTCCCCGCTTGAACCCAGTTTGGCCCTTTTCACATTCCTCGATCCATTTCCGCCTTAAACCGAGCTTGTTGCCCTCTGTTTCAGCCAAGAATAGAACAAAAAATTAGTGGGTTTCAAGCTACTGTTAAGCCCGTTTTGAGGTTGATCCCGACCCCGAAAGTTAGGCCCGCTTTGGAGATAGTCGTTCCCCATTGCGTCCCCAATGTTTTGAACCGCTCGAATCGTGAAACAAGTGAGTTTAACTCACTAATCTTCGCTTAGTCGGTTAATCACGCTTAAGGGTTGATTAGTTTAAGTTAATATGGATTAGGTGGTTAGTTAGATTAGATTAGTGAATTTAATTAATTACCGATGCATGTTAGGTGGATAGTTAATGCAATTAGAGAGTAAATAAACTCTAGTATTTATTTAACGAGTTTCGGAAATTTTCCGAGTCCATTTTGGCGTCCAATTAGGCATTACGGGCCTAAGTTGGATTTATTGGCATTTATTTAATATTGTCCGTAATTATTTATTTATTTATTTATTTATTTATTTATTTATTTTTCTAAAATTAGACTGGGATAGCCGGTGACCGAAATTTTATGCTGGTTATTGTGGTGCAATCTATTTATTTATTTGAGCTCTAATTCATGCTAAATTGATTTAATTGTGATTTTAGGATTTTATTCATAAATTAATTAATTTTGGTAATTGATTGGAAAATAACCGAGCGTCGGTTTACAACGCCAAAAACATTTTGGTGGACCATATAAATGGTGGGATTTTCAAGGGTGAAAATACTGTATTTTGTCTAAGGCCAACTATGTACTCATACACGGCTATTTTTATCGGGTATCATAAAAATGAGAAATTGGTTATATGATTGAAGTGGTATACTATATTGGCCTGGGGGCCCTAATTTATCGGCTTTGGGCGAGCATATAAATAGTATACCATAGTATCAGCTTTGGGCGAGCACATATTATTAGTTTTGGGCGAGCATATATATAGTATACTATATAATCAGCTTTGGTCGAGCTATACTATATATTTTCAGCTTTGCGTGAGCGGTCCTGAATTATAGGACTTTATAGATAGTATTGAATGTACTGACTAGGGGAAGGTTGTGGTGACATGTAATCGACGGAGTCGATTGATCGATAATTCAATCTGATTAGGTGAATTGATGTGGTTTGTGTATATTTGATATATACTAACTTGCAGGAATGAATAGAGGCAAAGGTAAGTCCTCCAACCTATGTTTGTGCTTAGGCAGCCCTTAGGGCGTATTTTCTTCTTGATCGAGTCTTAGGAGGGTAGAACTCGCTGAGACGTAGTCTCACCCTGTTGTGGGACAACATTTCAGGTCCATAGATGGCAGCACCCCCACATCCTCCCGTGGATTTTGGTATACCTGAGGAAATCACTGAGACGGGTTATCATATTCTGATACACCATCACCCTGAAGGCTTGGAATATATACTGGTGAAATCCACTATCTAGGTTGATGTGGGTGAACCCCAAAAGGTGCCCCACAAATACTAGTCGTGGTATCGCCACTATGATGATGGACGAAGGGTGGGCCCTGTATCGGAATCTGATGTACCTCTGTACGTTTTAGAGGTAGCATTTGGGAAGAGGACATCAGATCCTAAAGGTGGATCGGTGGTGGATGCGAAGGATCCCAAGCTTGGTGATGATCCTGACTCTTCGAAGTGCACAACAGTGGACTCCAGCTGGAGTATCGAAGAAGGAGAGATTGTCAAGGAGGATCCAGAGGAGGACCGGAGAAGGACCCGGAGGAGGATCCTAATGAGGACTGAAACCCCACCCCTGTCTGCAGACTGTGTTTTCTGAGCTTGTTTAGGTTGAACTTGACTAATAGTCCGTCTTGTATATATATATGCATTATGGTTTGCATTGTATATAAGTGTGATTATTTTAAAAGTTTGAAATTTGGTCTTACTTTCCTATCCCATCGTTTTATTGTCTGGGAATTTTATTATGCTTCTGCATGCATATTAAAAAGAACAGGGTCGGCGATGTATTTTGGGACGTCACTATTTAATCAACCGGGCGAGGGATGGGTGCATGCCCGAGGATCGAGGCATGACACATTGACCGTGAGCTTTAGGTCATCATTTGTGGCCAATATCCTTCCGACAACATTAAAAATGTAAAATATTTGTTTAGATTCTCTGTGAGTTTCTAATTTTACCATTCAAGTTCTTTATATCAGCTTGCTCCTATTAAGAATAAAAGTTTCTACAATTGGCTTAACTTTTCATTAATCCTTTCAATCTATTTTCTAAGAAGCACTCTTTATGTCGATCGTATTAAAATTGTTACAAATGGAGGATTTCAATATAAATGTAATGAAAGAAGAGTTTATTTGATCTTTTAAGGAACTGGAAGTGGCAAAACTACCCAACAAATATAATCATCATATTGAGAAATTACGACATTATTTATTTAAGTGACTGCCCAATCTTCATCGCACATCCAGTCACAGGAAAATTCTCTATGGACCAAAAGAGAGCAACCAATAGCATTACATTCGGCCAATAATTGTTTTTTTTTTTTTTTTTGGTGAAAGTAAGTGATTTCGGCCAATAATTGTTTTTCTTTATATATATAGAAAAACCAGAACAACTATCGATACCAAACACTTTATGTATATGCGAAAAATTAAAATCTAAAGATTAAGAAAAACCATTTTGTTACTAAATATTCGAATTATTACATAATGGAAAGAAATTATTGTTTAGACATGCAAAATATACAAAGAAACATACATATTTCAAGATTTAGAATATTTTTAGTGAGGTTGTTGTTAGACAGAAAAGATTCAAATTTTAATGTTATATGAGAGATTACATAGGATTATTAACTTACGGATCTAATCATGGAGTCAACATTTGTACAATATAAGTAATTAATGATATTTTAGCATGAAAAAACAAAGAGATTAAGTTCCCCTAAAAGTAGGAGGTTCTCTTTACCTTATATATTAGAATGGATTATACCAGCTCAAAAAACAGATATTTTATCAATTTATCAAGATTCCAAATTTTGGATTAATGAAATCATCCCCAATTGTTCTAATTCTTTTCCTAATTAAAATAATTCGAATAATAGTCTCTTTCCTTCTATAATGTATTTTTATACACATGTATCCTTTAACGAGAATTCAATGTATGGGAATTTCCTTACTTAATCATTGTATAATTGCATAATGATGGGTGACATTCGAATCCTGTCCTTTCCGCTTTCGTTTAAAGATGAAAGCAAAATTTCAAACCCATCCCCTTAAAATGTGAGTCCCCCTAGCTCTACTTGTTAGACAAGATAACTTGCTTTGGTTCCCACGCACCAACTACCCTATTAAACCGAGCCGCATTATTTAATTCTAGAAAGAACAAACATGTCAAAATCACTCAAAAAAGGAAAAAGAAATGACCTAAACTTTCCAAATCACATCTATTCTCCCATCAACGGATTCACTGTCAACCACCATTCTGTCTGAACCATTCCATGGAACAAAGCTACTGCTTTTACCGTGAATTTTTGCAATTAGCTACCAAATGAAACCCTATATACTCAACCACTGAGGTTTGCCATAGTTGCCACATTTCCAACATGGAAGGGGGAGGTGGGGGGTTCAAATCCCCACCTTCTCAGGGGGGTTGGGATGGGGACGATTTAGTTTCAAGCGTGGGTTTCGACTCTCACGCTCTGCAAGGAGGCAGAACAAAAGTTTGAGAGTGAGAGTTAGAATAGGATTAGAGTAGGACTGACTAAAAGGAAAAAAAAAACTATATACTCATTCACCAATAGAGCATACAGATAAATATAATTATACATAAATGGCATACAAAATTCCAAAGCATGCAGAAGGTTTCAGCTTATGCAAAACACATACAAACAAATAAAACACAAAAGATAGGTGTCAACATCTGAATCTATGTAGTATAAATTGTAACGTCGATGAAAGTAGAGGAGTGGCCCAATCAAACCTGAAGCTGAGACACTTAAGCTTATGTATGTCATTGTGGATTTATTTGGAGTTCTGCCAACTGCAACTCGTAAATTTTGGCTACCTCGAATTCTTGAGAATCAATTATACGCGTCATGGGAGATTGCAACTGCTCCAAAAGATTGAATAGGTAACTTATAAAGTTCTGGAGCTTCCAAGGGTCATGGAAATCATCATATCTCATCTTATGTGTTTAGATTGCCAAGTGACTGAACGGAACCTCAAAGAATTAGAAATAAATAATAAAATAAAAAATAAAAAGAACTTATTGCTTGCCTTTTATACTCATTCAAATGTTTCTAGAATGGGGAAGGAACATAGGGATTCACGAAGGTAGTATGAGCTTGATAATGCAGGCTGATAATAATAACCCAGTCACTGCACTCTTTGGTTCTCGCATACATAACAACACCACTAGATACTAATAATAAAGGGTTAAGTGTAATGGGAGATCAAAAACTCGTAAACGAAAGTGCAATCGAGTTCTAAAATTTTTGAAAAGTGTACCAAGTCATAAAACTTTCAAAAACTGTAATCAACGGAAGAACTTAATTGGACTAATTTAGTAAGTTTTAGGGCTTGCATTTTTTGAAAGTTCTAATACTCAATTGCACTTTTATGACAAGTTTTAAAATTTGATTATACTTTTTGAAAGTTTTAGAATTTAATTACACTTTTGTGACAAATTTAAGAATTCACAATATACTTATTCCAATAATAAATCACTTATCTTTGTGAAATGTTAAAGTGAGGGGATGTCAATCCCATTTTGTACTAGATGCTAAATAAATCAAATGTTATATCACGCATTTATTTACTAATTTAATTTTTTTATATCATTCAATAGTGATCTATAAAATTTTCATAAGAGTCAATTTTCAAACACATTTTGGATGAAGTCTGGATTTGACTAGAAGATCACGAGGGTCGAAGCAACAACATGAATCCCCAGTCACCCACACCCAACAATTGCGACTGTAGTGAGTTATACTTTCTCCTCGAAGTGCGTGAGAATCTCCCTGATTTGTCAAGGCGAAATTTGTGTGTTAGAAGGCAAGTTCTCGAGGGGTCTTCAAACAAAACAAGCCTTGACATTTTTAGACCCGGTCCTTAGGCCTGATCAAAAACAAAATTGGTTTGGTTAGAGCTGGGTTAAAAGAGCCCAAAGCCCAATTTTAAAATAAGAAAGTCAACAATTTGTCTTGACCTATCATAAATTAAATGTGTCTTGGCATATCATAAATGGATTGAAAGGTTCAACTCGCGAACAATACATATATTTATTGTGTTTAAATGGCATAAGTGTGAACCTACTTAAACTCAACCTAAACTATTTAGCTACATGTCATGTCGTGTCATTTCGAAAAATCATTGACCCTATTACCATCACTTATTGAAATTTATCAAGATGAGAAGTCAAACTTTTGGCATAGAACAATATAATTTTGCCCTCAGCTGCAGGTAACTACTTAATTATTGACTAAGTAGACGTACGCAATTTTGAATCCGCTAAGGAAACATGTACCAATTCTTCACATAACCTAAGTCCATGAGATGTCCATGCCTACGAACTCATTGTTGAGACTTTCCTTGTTTCACATGTAATTTAATAAAAATGGCGTGCCTTTGCGAACCCGTGGGACAAACGACAAGAATGTTCAAATAATCTAATAAAGCGGGTCTTTATTTAGTTAACCAAATGACCGAGAGCACTTTCAGACATTCACTGTAGAGTTGTAGTCGTTGTTGTCTTCGTGTGTTGTGAGTTCTTCACAATCTAAGGAAACTTCGGTGTAATTAGGAGACCCGTGCTCGGTCACGGGTAATACCTTGTGTAATTAAACCATCTCATATGTGATAAGGTTTTCTTGGTATTGACTAAGTACTGCCATCTTAGGCTCCATTTTGTTTCCTTGAAAATGTGACACTTCTGAAAATATTCATCTGAATGTCAATTTCTAGTGAAATGACCATATTTTTCAATGTTTGATTGAAATTTGAAAATGAAAGAAAAAAATTTCCATTGTTTGGAAAGGAAAATACCTTTTTTTCTTGGATGGATAGATAGCTGGAGGACGGGGCATGGGCACAAGGGTCTTGAGCCCGACCTCTATGGATCCATCTACAGGCCAAGCTCGGGCTCAGGTCCATCGAGGCCAAGCACCAAACTCTGCACCCATGCCTCCATGCACCCTGGCCGGAGGTTCATTGAGCCATAGTGCAAAACATTATCAGGGTCTTGAGCCCAACAACACTAAACAAATTTTTCGTAGACAGTTGTCAGATTTCATTTATTCAAACCCCATTTTAATCATAAGAAAGTTGGTCTGTGAGTAAATTGATATGCACAGACGTTAAAATTCATCCCTTCACCTAAACATATAGACAAATTGACAAGTGTATGAGAGATCTTCCATCCGCCACAGGAGAAAGGTTGGCCATGACAAACATGAAACAAGTAAAAGTGTTCAAAACAATAGAGAACGGAAGGAAGAAGTGGACACAACACATTCTCATTCTGTGTGGATATATACAAGACATTCCTTCCTTTTCATGTATTTGATGCATAGACATTGACCCCTAAAATTCCCGAAAATACATGCCCAAAAATATCCATGCTATAAAAATAGTCTCACAATACTAACAATAACAAAATAAAAAGATAGAACACATATAAGTCTTCTGACATGAAAGCTTATTCTCCTTTGCTTAGGAATTTCTCAATCCACACATTTTGAAGATTTGCACTTTTCACCATGAATGTCTTTCCCATTTTTTCATCCTCAACTAGATAGTCAAAACCGATGAAGGGTAATTTCATCATATCCATCCACTTTCATCACCACATCGTAGAGTCTGGAGTAATCGACATTGAATTGACCCAACGACTTAATTGTTGATGCTATTTCTCCAAGTTGTTTTGGAAGTGTTGCATACTTATCATTATTGTCAGCACATCTTTGTCTTTTATGAGACCTCTTTTCATGTGAAGGATGGACCTGTCAATGCAAATTATCTATGAAAAGTCAATCGAAACAAAAAGGGCAAGATCTTCAAATTTTGAACATAAAACCACTACTAGAAACAATCATCATGAAACCTCGTATTTCTCATATATTGGATGTGAAAAATAACAGGACACCATGAAATCTTACAAGCAACATTAGCTATAGCTTTCCGCTTCCAACCAACCCAAATCCACTGCCACTCTTCAAGCCAACTATGCCTAATTCTTTGAAAACCACAACAACTACAGACCATGCTCCAGACTTCAAAAGAAATATCACATATAGAAAAAAATAACCCTTACTACATTCAGGGAAAGATCCACAAAGAAGGCAAACATCATTCAAAAAGGATTCCATTCCTAGGATTCCCCTCCTTCAATCAATCTAGTAGGCAGCATATTTGAAATAACAAGCCAGCTTATAAGACAGTGTATTGGTATGTTTGAATCGAACCAAACCAGCTTATGCTGGCACTTTAGCAGGCGAAGACCCGATTTTTACCCCCCACGCCTTATTTATAGTAAAATTGCCAGTAGAAGAAGGCATCCAAACAATACTATGAAACTGCAGATTGAATAAAGGAAACTATTAATGGGATTATTCCAACTAGAGATACAAGCAGTAACAATCGCGGTGCCATAGCATTCAACTAAAATTGCAGGAACTTCTCACTTTGAGCTAAAAATGAAAGGAAAAGAACTAGAAATCTTTTGCCTTCACTAGAAAAAAGAAAACAGGAAGACAAAAATAATTGCATTTACATGGCCCATGACAAGTGATGAAGAAACTTACAGTCACATATTGATAGACTTCGTTTTTCTCAGCTATGACCATCTCAAAATGATTATAATCATCCATGACTAGTGTGATAACAGTCATGATTGCTACAGCAGTGGCACCCATTACTTCCACTTGGATTTTATCATTATCCATCTGCACAATGAATTGTAAGTTCCATGTTCCTATTAAATTCTAACACACATTGATAGAAACATGATTGCCAAGTCACAACTATACTTAAAACTGAGAAGATTGTTTCACAAACTCTAGTTGCCATGTTTAAGAGTTATCAATTTAGAGCAGCATTTGGGAATATCTGCGAATCATCAATTCACAAACTTGAGAAACATTATGCACTCAAGAATTGGGTGGTCAGGTTCAAAGATGTAAGCAAAGCATACACAAAGGTGGAACTAAACTTATGAACCAGCAAACATCAATTTCTACAAATATATTTGCTTATAATTATACAAAGTAGCTGCTTTTCAATAAGAGCCAGAAACGACCAAGAAATATCAATTTCTACCAAAAATTGCTTTTCAAATTTACTTGCCCGGTTATGACTAGCACTCTATAAGAGAGCCAATTCGTGCCAATGAATTTGACCTAAATGCAGCTAAGCTCTAGGAAAGTGCAGCTCCTCATTTATGTTTTGGCCACTTTAGCAATCCTTCCTTATGCCTTCAAACCCTCTTCACCTCTCACTCAACTCAAGCACAACCCACAAACAAACTTCAACCTTACCATAGATAAATAAGCAAACAAAGTGAACATTAACCCAACCAACCAAAATGATAATCAATAGACGTTGCACCACAAAGGTACTAGAAAACTCCGTGATGTGCGAGTGGACCATTACTCCATTGCTCCGGCGGGCGTTATGTTTCCATTGATTAGAGAAGAGCCGAACGTTTCTTTTCAAAAAGAAAACCCTGCACTGGGCTCTGTCAAATGTGAACATATTCACCTTCTTCCCTCGAGATTCAAAACACTTGGGGAGGAGTTGAAGTTAATGACTCAGTAGGTGGCTTGGTGATTAGCACCATCCGAGGAATTGAAATCACCGTGTGACATAGTACTTTCATCTGATAAAGTCATTGCATGAATCATCTTCCATAGGGCAGATGCAGTGAACTCCGCCTTTAAGTTCCGGAGAAAGATTTACATGTCCATCATTTGTCTCATCATGAAAATGCTGGAGTGCTCACGCGGTTGCCCTACGTGGCGACCTAGAAAGTATGCCCCAACAAGCGACTACTTCTGAATCATTTGTAACTTACTTCTTGTTGAATGCTTTCAACTCAACCCCCACCAGAGAGCAAGGGAAGTACCGAGATAAACAACAAACACAGCCGATTCGACGTGAATGAAGACGGAACTGCACTCGACATTGGAGAATTGCTCAGAGACGAGGGGGGTGGAAACCGACTTGGATCTACAATTTGGACTTCAAAGATATCAGCGGATGTGAAACTTCAGCAAATCGCTCGATGATCGACTTGGGACCGTGAAGGATGACTAAACAACGGCGGGGGTGCCCAGTCACGCCCAGAACCCCGGGCACGCGCACACCCCTCGGCGGTTGACTAAAATTTGTGACGTTCCCAGAACGCGTTGTCAACCCATTCGGTTTATGCACACGCAAGAGCGAATTAAACAGATACCTTGACAACCATCAAGCACTAGGATAGTAAAAACACAATCACAATTTTCCAATAAAAACCACGACTTATTTATCCGTTGTTGTCCCTAGGACGTTTAGTGATTTACAGGTCCTTACACTGGCAACTTCCAACCGACCCTCTCAAAAACCTTCAGGGATAAGGGCCACCCTAAACCTCTCTAACAGCAGGGCCAACCAAAAGGTGCCACATCCTGCGCCCACCACATCTGCACTCAACAGATCTCCACGCTACGGCTCTGAAAAAGGTTAGCACACGACAGGATGAGATAAAATCTTAGCAAGTCAACAACCTAAACCCCAATTAGGACGCAAATTCACCTCGAAGACGGTCCTAAACAAGCATCATACATAACTTACCTCGCCTTGGTGCATCCCTGCACATTAGCTCATCACATATGCACTTATAAATATCACAAGCATACTTAATAACTGGAACACATCATTTTATCCATCAAATATTCACAAGGATCCTGATTATAAGACAAAACCATTATGACACGTCCCACTCCGTGCCACACAATTTTGTCCCATAATCAGGCGTAGCTATCTCATATCGATGGTTCATTCCATGCTCAATATCTAAACTCAAGGCCCTAGAGGTGGCTCTTACGAAATTACGTTCTCGTGTAGCACTTAACCATTGACCACATATAGCAATAGTACAAGGCCCTAGAGGTGGCTCCCACGAAAATACGTTATTGTGTAGCACTTAGCCTTTGACCTCATATAGCAATAGTACAAGGCCCTAGAGGTGGCTTTCACGAAGTTACATTATCGTGTAGCACTTAGCCCTTGACTTCGCATGACAGTAGTGCAAGGCCTAGATGTGACTCCCATGTGACTCAAGTCGCCATGTAGCACTTAGTCTTTTACCCGTTCACAACACATCTGATTTTCTCAATACAACACATCATCTTTCTATAGTCGTCACATAATCACATATATCAATTTTTGCAATAATAATAAAAAATCATCACCAAGTACCCAATTGTATAATTTAGCAATCAATTTCACAAATCAACGCATCCACGAAGATCAGCGCAAAATTCTGCAAAACAGCTATTCTATCACAATTTACGCTAATTAAAATTAATTAAATAAATCTCGATAAATGAATAAATTGCGATTAATTAAACTGAACCACATAATTAACCTAACAATACAGGCACCTCATCAATCTGGTCAACCTTATCCTCCCTCATATAGTCATGAACATCAAAAATCCCTTTTTAAAATTCACTTGGCAACCCTTTTTTTTTCTTTCAAACTTTCCGAAATGAATTCGTACAAGGTCCCATATTTGAAATTAACCCGTCAAACTTTGCACACACCTCATATAAAACCTCCTCGTTTTATTGAGCACATAAAACTTGGCGTCCAAACCCAACACCATATTTATTTTTTAATTTCTTTTCCAACCACCCTCTTTTGAAAACAAACCTTAGTAATCCCTCTTTTTTTGTTCAAAACGTTTAGAAATAAATTCATAGGTGCTCACTTACTCAAAATTAATCTGTCAAACTTTGCACGCACTTAATTTAAAACCTCATTGTTTTATTAGGCAAATAAGTTTTGGTGTCCAACCCGACACCTAATTGTTTTTCTAATTAAAAGCTCATAAGGTCACCTTTTGCAATAGTAATAAACAACCAACATAGAGCAATCAACCTCATGATATCACACATGAGTTCTCAGCATGCAAAACATCGACCAAATCAATAATATTCACTTCTTAGCAAGCAAGGCAATAAGAACAATCACAAAGTCACAGTCGGCCCTAACCGGTAGAAACCGGGCCACTCGCGCGCCTCCAAGTTTAATTCCAGAAACAAAATCAAAAAAGCTTAGAAAATTCTCAAATTTGAATATGTTCTAAAGGATACCTAAATGGACATTTTTCATGAAGACACCTTGACCCACATCCTTCTGGATTAAGAGCAGTAAATCGCTCAAACCGTTACAAAATCTATGTCCGTTTCCAGAAATTCTGTTTTCCAAAATCAGTTTGGTTCGAAGTCCAAAACATGTCTGTTTGATCTGAAATTTGACTATGTTAAACTACAAGATATGAGGAATAACTTTTGTGAAAAAACCATTTCGAAAATCGAACCCTAAGGGTTGATAAAATCCTTTGAATACCAAAAGGTCACTGTTGCCAGCATAATCCGAGATTCTATTTTGCAAATAATGAAGCTGAAATTTCATTCTTTTAAATCCCTAAAATCATGAGTAAAATAAATGTCATAGCTGAAGATGTTTAGAGCATTTTTTAAGAAGAAAGTAACTTCAAAATCGGAGCACATTTTTCCCCACAAAAATAGTAAATGGCGAGGGTTCAGTAACCAGATCCAAGAGAAATCCACTAAATTAGACTGAACCACCTTCATTAGTGCTAATCTAACCAATTAGATTAACACTAATCCATCTTAAGGCTAATATAACCAAACTAGATTAACACTAATCCATCTTAAGGCTAATATAACTTAATACTAATTTAACTAAGCTAATTAGCACTAATCTAACCCCTAAGCACAATTAACAACATAATCAATCATTAGGGAGTTAACTCACCGGATTAGCGAGGTAACGGGTTCACAGCGACGGCGGCGCAACGGCGGTGAAGACCCGAGCCTACAACGTCTCCAACGAAGGATCGACGAGGGCTGAAAACTGCAAGGGAAGCTCACGGTTTGGGCTGGTTCGGTTCTGAGCTGCTGGCTTGCTATTCGGCAAGCTGGTCGCGAAGGAGCTAGTGGTTGTTGGTGTGACATCCAGATTTTTCAACCATGTCTTCTACTGAATGAATCGGGCATTTTATTGACGCGTCTATAGGGCTATTCTCATAACTGATCATTCTTGAGATAACTAGACTATCTAGGGAAATTATTAAGGAATTTTAAGGCAATAGACTTGAGAACTCAATCAAGAATCGGCTTCTTGACCGTGTCTATCTTTAGAGGCCATTATGGCACAGTTAAAAATCAATTTGAAATAAAAAATAGACTGGATCGACAGAGATGTGTGGCTAATCGTGGGTGACACCACTAAATTAGAAAATTCTCATCGGCCGGCACTAGACTGATTTTCTTATTATTTTGGTACCCTATGTTCGTATTTGGATCCTCAAGATTTTCACGACAACCGAGAGTCGCCAATGAGTTGATTGGGTTCATAGTGGTTCGAAAAAAATCGACCACGGGTCATTTGCTCTTAAAAATATCTGAAAGTTACCCAGCAGCCTAGGTCATGCTAAAAACGCGCCAAGTTGAAATTAACTGAGAATTCAAGTTCGATTTCAGAAATTGAAGTTTCTGTCATGTCACAATAAATTCTAGGAGTATCGACTCAGTCTCAGAAGATTTTTCTAACACCCGACACATTTTGGGAAAAAGTCGTCGCCGGACCGTTTTTGTGCAATTGAAGTCGGGGATTTAATTTTGGTTACAAAATTGAGATGGAAAGTGGATTCAGAGATGAGGAAAAAATACTGAGATGGTATATGGATGACCAATTCAAATTACTGAGGCCAATTGTGACTAAATCAAGTGAATGTGATGGTCCAATTGGAGGAGATGGCTTACAAATTCATAACCCCCCATAAGCCTAGCAAGATTGGACCAATTGAAAAGTCATTTGGGGTGTTGGTGTGGTCCATTGTGAACCAAGGATTAATGCATGGCTAAGAGTGGTTCTTGGAAGATATTTTTGCAAAATATCAAGTCAAATGGCCCCTCACTCATCTCTCTCTTATCCCTTCTTTCTTGCTGCCATCGAAGACTTCTCATCTTGCTCCATTTCACACGCTTGTAGCTACTAAGAAGCCAGCGGAAGCAGGAACAACCAGCAACGCCAGGACGCCACACGCCTCCACCGAGTTCCTTCACGCTGCCACTTGGCCGCGTCTGCGCCTAGGCTAGTCAACAATTGGCGTGGGAGACCGTCGACCGAGCTTCTCTCCTCACGTCTTCAACTTTGGTCCCAAAGCCAACGAAGCAACGCCAAACGAAGCAGCTCCGTGCCCGCATCTTCTTCTCTCCACGCATCCACAGCCTGGCTCCTCTTGGTCAACATCTCCACCCACGAAAGCCCTTACTTGACCGAGCATCTCCCTTGTGTGAGCCACTTGTCGCCTCCTGTTGCCAAGACTAAAGCTGCTTCTTGCAGCTGCTACCCAAGTCTTCATTCGGTTCAGTCACCGCCAGCTTCAACTTTGCTGCTGTCTTCACCAACCAAACCAGCGAATCAATCTCCTCCACCGCCTCACATGCCTGTAGCTGTTCATAGTTCCACCGAATTCCTACAGCTTCTTCGAGCAGCCTAGCCCGCGCATCTGGGCCTTTGGAAGTCAGCCACACACGTTCAGCCCATTTGGGCCGCAAGTCAAGCCCAACGAAGTCAGCTCCGAAGCCCAAAAGTCCAGCAAATTGAAGCTCATCTTAGGCCTAAGTCCGGCCCGCGAAGAAAGCCCAATCGCAGCCAAGCCCAAGACCAAGAGCAAGCCTAGTCCAATGCAAGAACAAATCTCAGTTAGGCTGAGATTTGTTGGGCCCGAGTCTAAGGCCGGGTCCAAGCCCGCCGGTGTCGTCGAAAGCCCAATTTTGGCCTCCGTCGTGTCGCCGTCACGGTGTCCCGGTCCCCGCTTTTAAGCAAGTGAGTTTTACTCACTAATGCTTTCTTAGTTTGCTAATTATGCTTAAGGATTGATTAGATTTAATTAAGTGCATTTAGGTAGTTAGATTAGTTTAGAACAATTAAATTAGTGACTAAATGATGCATGTTAGGTGGTTGGACCTAGTCTTTGGCAAGTAGAAAGGTTCGGTTATCTATTGAATGCATCTCGGGATTTTTCCCGACCCATTTCGAGCTCCAATCAGGCATTACGGTCCTAAATTGGATTTTTAATATTTATTTATTTAATTTTCAAAATTAATTATTTAATTATTTATTTTTTCGAAAATTCAACCGAGATGGCCGATGATGGGATTTTATGCTGATGATCGAGGTGCAATCCGTTTATTTATTTGAGCTTTATTTGGTGCTAAATTGATTTATGGGTGATTTTAGGATTTATTCCTAAATTGAATAATCTTTGGTTATTAATTGAAAAATAACTGGGCATTGGTTGACAGTGCCAAAAATGTTTTGGTGGACTATAGAAAATTGTGGGATTTATAGAAAGGAAATTATTCTATTTTGGCTAAGGCTGATCGTGTACCCACACACGATATTTTATCAAATGTCTTTGATACCAAGAAATTAGGCCAAGATATTATGAAATTGAGGAATTTAATTACGAAGTGCAATATCGTTGGCTGCGATTGAATGGTCGTGGGATGTTGTGGGTTAAGTTAATTAAACCGCCGAAGTATGGCCATGCCCGCTGAGTCGTGATTCAGCATTACCACTAAATCTTGAAAGTGTCGAGTGGGACCGTAAAGCCACTAAATATGAAAAGTGTCGAGTGGGATCGTAAAGCCACTAAATCTTGAAAGTGTTGAGTGGGACCATAAAGCCACTAAATATGGAAAGTGTTGAGTGGGACCGTAAAGCCACTAAATCTTGAAAGGGTCGAGTGGGATCGTAAAGCCACTAAATACTGAAAGTTGCCAAGTGGGGCCGTGATTTCCACCTATACTTAAGTTGTGTCCTAGGGACCGTGATTCGTAATTGGGAATTGGGTTGGAATAATTGAAATGACCGGAAGTGGTCTTGTTGAGATGTAATCGACTAGGTCGATTGATCGAAATATCGATCTGTGATGTGATTACTTAGGTGCTTATGGAACTGTGCTAATATGCAGGTGGAATCTGAGGCCAAGGTAAGTCCTCTAACTTGTGTTGTGCTTAGGCAACCTGGCGGTGTATTAGTTTACTAATCGAGTCTTAGGGGGTAGAACTTGCTGAGATGTAGTCTCATCCTGGTTGTGGGATAATATTTCAGGCCCCTAGATCACCTGAGGATGAGCAAGCATCTGGAGCCGAGGATGAACTTAAAAAAGAAGATGAAGAGCTTAAAAGAAACAAGCTAAGTGGAGAAGAATCGAATGAGGATCAGTATGATCTTGAGTACGATCTGGATGAGGACTAAGATCCCATCCTCTTTTGTGAACCCTATATATGTGTGGAGAATGAGACTAAAAAGTTGTGAATAGTTTTGTGAAGCTCTTCGAATTATGCTCTGTATAAAAGTGGGGTTGTGAATTTCAATATGAAAAATATGGCATGCTTTTCTATCTCATTGTTTTATTGTCTGGGATTTTATAACTGTTTCCGCATGCATATAAGAATGAAAGGGTCGGCGATACATAGTCCTGGGATATCGCATTCTAAAATTGACCAAGTAGAAGGATAAGTGAGTTCCCGAGAATCGGGGCGTGACAGTTGGCTACTGGACGTTGAAGGTGGTATTTGCTTGGTGAAGTTGGGCGTGAAGACAGCTGTGGAGGGACTGCTTGGTGGGCGGAGCTGCTGGTGTGACTGAAATTGACGGTGGTGGCTGGCTGAAGCTGCTGGGTTGCTGGATGCGCGGGCTGATGAAGTTGCTGTGAAGAAGATGGATGGTGGTGGAGGTAAGCGGCAGCAACAATGAAAGGAAGAAGGTTGGCGTGGATGGTGGGTGCTAGTAGAAGGAGGAGTGGAAGAGAGGGGATGAAGATGTGAGGGGAAAAGGGAACGTGGGGGAAGAAGAAGGAAAAAATGGAAGTGGGCTGTTCTGCTGGGAGGCTTTGCACGCATGAAAGAAGAGGGGAATTGGGGGAGAGACAAAGATGGCCAATAAGTCAAGAGGCTAACCAATGAATTGCCTTGTGAAATATCTAATTAATCATGAGTAAGCCCCAAAGTCTTCATCCACAATTGTCAAACATCCCTCCAATGGTTATTTAGCTCTCATCAAAATAACTCCTTTTGGCAGCCATTTAATCCCTCCCAACAACCCATACGAATTTCATTTTATTTCTTTTGTCGAAAACCGATTTTTCCGCAAAATTCCAGGCTCGATGGAATTTCTCCAAAAGATGAGACAACGTCCTATAAATGAATCGTGACACGCTCAAACATTCGATTCCTAAAATCGAATTCAATTTCGTAGTTAAAATCGACCGAACGGAATTTTAGTACAACCTAACCTATCGGGTAGCTTTTAGGGATTTTTGCGCATTTGACCTATAGTCGATAATTTTCAATCCATGTTTATGCATCTCTGACTCATAAATGACTCTCAGTTGTCATAAAAATTGCAAGGTTTCAATTACGTGTATCAAGTATAATTTCGACAAAAAATCGGGTTAGTGCCGTTAAATGCGAATTTCACAATCATGCAGAATAACCTGCAATTCAATTACAATTTTCCGTCGAATCGACCTATATCCGATCACTAATCGATTATAACGGTGTCGTATTGACCTTTGTCGATTATCACGGTTGAGTAGTCGATTCCTGATCGAATTCTCAAGTCGGTCGCGTTTATATCCCTTAACGGCTTCACCTAATAGATCGGTTAACTCGTGAGTGATCAGCTCCAAAAAAAAGGACCATTGGCGCATCGACGAAATACCCATTTCATATATTCGAGACAGGGTCGAATTTCAGGATGTCACAACTCTTCCCCTCTTATAAAAATTTCATCCTCGAAATTTAAACCATTACAATTCCTCCACAAAAAGGTGGAGATATTGACGTCTCATCGACTCTAAGCGGTCTTGAGTCTTTCTCAAATGACTTTGACGGCGTCAACTGACTGCTAAGCCAACTTAGGGCCCGTAATCTTACGCTCTCCAACTTCGTCCCAACAAAATGGAGTCCTGCAGGCTCTGTCATACAACGCTTCAAATGGTGCCATCTCGATACTTTGCTGATAACTACTATTGTAGGCGAACTCCACTAGATGAAACTGTTCCTCCCAGCTTCCCTTAAAGTCCAATATGCAAGCTCGCAGCATGTCCTCGAGGGTTTGAATCATCCTCTCAAATTGGCCATCCGTCTGCGGATGATAGGCCGTGCTGTACTGCAGCTTCGTTCCCAAAGCAATCTGTAAACTTTTCCAAAAAGCTACCATAAACTTTGGGTCTCGATCCAACGTGATCGTCACTCGCACTCCATGAAGAAGAACTATTTGTCGCACGTACAATTCAACATATATGTCCAATGCTAAGCCCTTTCGTATGGCAATGTCCTCCATTCTTGGCTCCCCAATTGACGTATCCACTAAGGTTACCAAAAAACCTTGGCAACCCACATTCAGTAACCGGGTTGCCTCAATAAATGAAATCAAAGTAATCGAGGGTCCTCCTCGATTTTCAATAAATTCAAAACTACCTCCTACCAACAGGTTAAACTGAATTGCCACCAAGATGCTCCTCCTTTCTCCGACCTCATTACAATAAACCGAAGTTCTACAAGCTTAACTATACTTCCACTGCGCCACTCTAATAAATTATCCTAGAAACATTGCCCCTCTTGTTTGGTACATAGTCCGGTTCATTCCTGTCCCCTTCACCATCCTAGAAGCCTGCCAGGAGCCGCTTCTTGTCTAGGCCCTCTAGTCTCAGTGATCACTCCCCGCCCTCATCGGACTGGGTCGTTACAGGCCCACCAACTTTCGCCTAGTTCATCCCCGAGCTACACATCTACTGAAGGGGTCCCGTTTCTATAAGGACTAACCCACAGAGGTATTGTCCGCTTTGGCCTATCCCATACTAAGCCTCATGGTTTTATCCCTTGGCGCATAGGTAGGCACTATCCTAGGAGGTCACCCATCCTAGTAGTGCACTATCCTAGGCTTGCTTATCCTTCAGGTTCAGAGGCACCAACTAACTTCAGAGATGGTCTGAACCTCCTTGCCTTGTCCACCGAGTCCTTGATCAACCTTGGTGCATACTTGGACAACTCAGCAAACTTTGCCTCATACTAGTCCACTAACTTCTGATTTTGACGGAGATGTTGGAATTCGATCATTCTCTATTCCCTAGAGTCTCTAGCGCCTAAACGATCCCATCCAACCTAGGATCGCCTGGTGCTCCTCCCCCAATACCAGCCATAGGTGGTACTCTTCCCCTAGTACTAGCCTGAACTAACGCTCTACCTCTAGTACTTGCTCATCTTGGTGCCCTCCATGTCACGCCCCAATCCTCGGGCACGCACACATCCTTTTACTTGGTCGATTATAGAATGCGATATCCCAGGACTAAGTATCGCCGACCCCTTTCATTATTAATAGCACATGCGGAAGCAGTTATAAATCCCATACAATAAGACGATGGGATAGAAAAGCAGGGCCATATTTTTCATACTAAAAAATTCACAACCACACCTTTTTACAAACATCTCATAGTATTCTACAATACTATATACATAAGTTTGACCTAACATCTATTCACATGCAGACAAGGTCTGACAAGACAGGATGGGATCTCAGTCCTCATCCGGGTCGTACTCAAGATCATCATGATCCTCTTCTGACTCTTCTTCACTAAGCTCACATCCTTCAAGCTCTTCATCTTTTTCCGACTCATTGTCCTCTTCTGGTTCCTCCTCCACAGGCTCATCTACGGGCCTGAAATGTTATCCCACAACCGGGATGAGACTACGTCTCAGCAAGTTCTACCCCACTAAGACTCGATTAGGAAACCAATACGCTATCCGGGCTGCCTATGCACGCATGGGTCAGAGGACTTACCTTGGTCTTAGATTCCACCTGCATATTAGCACAGTTCAATAGGCACCCAAGCAGTCACATCACAGATCGATATCTCGATCAATCGACCTAATCGATTACATGTCAATCGGACCATTCATCGGTCATTTCAATTCAATCAATCAATTCACGACAATCGGTTCAATTCATTGATCAATCGACCAAGTCGATTACATATCAAATGGACCATTCTTGATCATTTCAATCAATACTGTCCATTCTCTAAAATAACCCATCGGGTTACCAAGCTAGTATATTATACGATTCATTCTCCGAGATGACACACTAAATCATCGACTCACTATAACATACTATTCATTCTCCAAGATAACCTATTGAGTTACCGAGCTAGTATATTATAATATTCATTCTCCGAGATGACATATAGAGTCACCGAGTATATTCATCATAACGTACATTCTCCAAGATGACATGTTGAGTCACCGAGCCGTTATAGCATGTCATCCATTCTCCAAGATGATCTATAGAATCACCGAGCCGACATTTAATATAGTCCATTCTCCAAGATGACCTATAGGGTCATCGAGCCGGTATACAAGCAATTCTTTATCAAAATGACATGAGAGTTATCGAGCTGTAATAGTATAACATCCATTCTCCATATGACATACGAATCATCGAGCCGTTATAGTATTTTTGTTGTTCCGAAGACAATCAATTTTACCCTTTTTCATTATTTGATAAAAGTACACGTGTGTGGGCACACGGTCGGCCTTAGCCAAAATACAATAATTTCCTTTTTTATTCACCCACTCCTTTCAACAGTACAAAAATAGATTTTTGACACTGTAGACCGACGCCCGGTAATTTTCCACTCAATTACCAAAGTTATTCAATTTCCGAAATAAATACCCACAACTACTATTTGCACTCAATTTGCACAACTAGGTACTCAATTAAATAAACATAGAGCACCACTGCAATCAGCACGAAATTCCGGTCATCGGTTATCCCAGCCTAATTTCCGAAAATTAATTAATTAATTAATTAATTTTAAAAATTAATAATTAAATACTAAAAATCCAATTTAGGCACGTAATGCCTAATTGAAGCCTAATAAGGGTCGGCAAAAATCCCGAGATGCATTCAATAAATAATATAAGTAGTTTTCCAGCTAAGTACAGTAACCACCTAACTAATATGCAATGCAATTAACTAATATTCACTAATCTATTCTAATCTAACCACCTAATCCTACTTAATTAACACTAATCAACCCTTAAGCATAATTAGTCTACTAAGCAAGGATTAGTGAGATTACTCACTTGAGCAAAGCGAAGACCGGATCACCGCAACGGCGACGCGACGGCGGCCGAAATCCAAACTTTCAATGGCGTCGGCGGACACTCGGGCCGGGCTTACAAGCCTTGCAGGCCCACAAAAAAATCTAGGCTTGGGCCGAACTTGGGCCGACTTGCTTCGTGGGCTTGGGCTCAGAAATGGGCTTGTTAAACCTGTGGGCTGAACTTTGAAGGTGGGCTGAAACTTGGGTTTCGAATGGGCCCAATCCAAAACTGAAGTTGGGCTGAACAAATGCGAGCTGGGCTTGCTTGAAGATGGGCTTGGGCTCCTTCGCGGGCCTCAATACTGGGCTAACTTTGGCTGAATTCTTGGGCCGAAGTTGGGCTGAATCCGAATGGGCTGAACCGCGGGCTTGGCTTACAGACTGCAGAGAGGAAACCAGCGACTTCAATAGTGAAGACGGGCCGATCGAAGCTCCGGCGAGGGATTGGCCGGCAACCAATGGCTCCCGGGGGTCAAGGGGGTCTTGTAGGTGGATGGAATGGCCAAAGGAATGGTCGGAACGGAAGAAAAACGAAGAAAATCGCGAAACAGTGCAGGCGGGCAAGGGACCGACGGACTGAAGACCGACGGCTTTCTACGGCCATACGAGACTGCCGGCGGCTTCTTTCGGGACAAGGTTAGGCTCGTTGGAACGGTCTAGATGTCCTCGTCACGGTGATATGTGGCTCGTTCGCTGGTTCATCCGGGAAGTCGACTTTTTACTCGGATCTTTGGCGAGAGGTCAGCTGGAGCAGAAACCGGTGGTGGCGCGGGTGGAGGCATGCGACGACTGTAGCTCCTCGCCGGTCTTCTTGCTGGCTTGAGGGTTTCAAAAATGAAAAGAGAGGGTCTTGGATGGTGGAAATGAGAGAGAGATGGAGAGGATAGAGATGAGGGAGAGAGAGAGAGAGAGGATAGGGAGAAGTGAGGGATGGAGGGCTCCACTTGCTTGATATTTCCACATCTTGCTCTCCAAGATTCAACCTCAACCAAGTATCCTTCCTTGGCCTTCACTTGGCCACACCAACACTCCACACAACCTTCCCAATGGTCCAAATTTTGCTAAGGTGTGGGGAATTACGAATTTTGAAGAATAAAGCTTCGATTGGCAATAATTCCTTCTTGATTCTCTCTAAATCGGCTCTCATAAAATCAATTAAGAATTGATAATTTTCCTTGTCCAAGAATCCCTCATGCTTCTCAATTTCGCAATCAAAAACCGTCTTCGGCATTTTCTGCACAAAAATGACCAAGCGACGACTTTTTCCCAAAAAAGTCTCGGTTGTCAGAAAAATCTTCTGAGACTGAGTCGATACTCCTAGAATTTATTGTGACATGACAGAAACTTCAACTTCTGAAATCGGATTTGAATTCATAGTTAATTTCAGCTTGGCGCGTTTTTAGCGTGACCTAGACTATTGGGTAGTTTTCAAAACTTTTTAGGGCAAATGACCCGTGGTCGATTTTCTTCGAACCACTATGAATCCATTCGACTCAATGGCGACTCTTGCTTGTCGTGAAAATCTCAAGGATTCAATTACGGACACAAGGTACCAAAACGATAGTAAAATCAGTTTAATGCTGATCGATGAGAATTTTCCAATTTAGTGGAGTCACCCATGATCGGCCACACATCTCAGTCGAACAAACCTATCTCTGATCTCAAATTGATTTTTAGCTGTGCCGTAATGGCCTCTAAAAATGAGCACGGTCGAAAAGTTGATTCCTAGTCGAATTCTCAAGTCTATTTGCTTTAAAGTCCTTAATAGCCTCCCCAGCTAGTCTAATTATCTCGAGAGTGATCGGCTCTAAGAATAGCCCTATAGACGCGTCAATGAAATGCCCAATTTACTTAGTAAAAGACAGGGTTGAAAATCTAGGATGTCACACTCCCTCTAGCACTTGTGAAAACTACTACTACCCATCTTCGAGGGGCTTTTAGATCAGGATCGCTCATCTTGCATGATCTTTATAGAAACATGACTTCCAATTCCAACAAGGAATCAGAAATCTAAACAACCCGCACAAAACAATCAATCACTCACAAGCATCAGCGTAAGGAAAATGTCTTTCCTAGCTAACTATCCCATAACCCATCGCACCTTATCACTCTAGATACTGACCAGCTCTGATACCACTTCAGGCGGGGATGATGCCCCGAACCCTAGGCACGCGCACACCCCTCGGCGGTCAACTAAAATTTGCGACATTCCCAGGACGCGTCGCCGACCCATTCGTTTTATGCACATATGAAAGCGAATTAAACAGAAATCCTGACAACCATTAAGCATTGGGATAGTAAAAACACGATCGTGATTTTCCCATAAGAACCACGACTTATTTATCCACTATTGTCCCTAGGACATTTAGTGATTTACAGGTCCTTACACTAGCAACTTACAATCGACCCTCTCAAAAACCTTCAAGGATCAGGGTCACCCTAAACCTTGCTAACGGCAGGGCCTACCAAAAGGTGTCACATCCCGCGCCCATCACATCTGCACTCAGTAGATCTCCACGCTACGGCCCTAAAAAATGTTAGCCCACGATGGGGTGAGATAAAATCTCAGTAAGTCAACAACCTAAACCCCGATTAGGACGCAAATTTGCCTCAAAGGCGGTCCTAAACATGCACCATACAGAACTTGCCTCGTCTTAGTGCATCCTTGCACATTAGCTCATCACATATGCATTTATAAATATCACAAGCATACTTAATAACTAGAACACGTCATTTCATCCATCAAATATTCACATGGGTCCGATTATAAGAAAAAACCATTATGACACGTCCCATTACGTGTCATACAATTTTGTCCCATAATCAGGCGCAACTATCTCATATCGATGGTTCATTCCATGCACAATATCTAAACTCAAGACCCTAGAGGTGGCTCCCACAAATTTATGTTATCGTGTAGCACTTATCCCTTAACCACATATAGCAATAGTACAAGGCCCTAGAGGTGGCTCCCATGAAATTATGTTATTGTGTAACACTTAGCCCTTGACCACATATAGCAATAGTATAAGGCCCTAGAGGTGGCTCCCATGAAATTACGTTATCATGTAGAACTTAGCCATTAACCACATATAGCAATAGTATAAAGCCCTAGAGGTGACTCAAGTCACCATGTAGCACTTAGCCCTTGACTACAAGGCTCTAGAGGTGACTTACACGAAATTCTATTGTCATGTAACACTTAGTCCTTTACCCATTCACAACACATCTGATTTCCTCAACACAACACATCATCTTTCAATAGTCATCACATAATCACATAAATCAATTTTTGCAATAATAATAAAAAGTCATCATCAAGCACCCAATTGCATAATTTAGCAAACAATTTCACAAATCAACGCATCCACAACGATCAGCGCAAAATTCTGCAAAACGACTATTCCGTCACAATTTACGCTATTTAAAATTAATTAAATAAATCTTGACTAATTAAATAAATTGTGATTAATTAAACTGAACCACTTAATTAACCTAACAATGCAGGCACCTCATCAATCAAGTCAACCTTATCCTCCCTCATATAGTCATGAACACCAAAAATCCCTTTTTAAAATTCACTTGGCAACCCTTTTTTTTTGTTCAAACTTTCCGAAATAAATTCGTACGGGGTCCCATATTTGAAATTAACCCGCCAAACTTTGCACGCACCTCGTATAAAACCTCCTTGTTTTATTGAGCACATACAACTTGGCGTCCAATGTGGCATCCCAAAAATTTCATGGCAATTTCTTAAGGCATTACGACCTATGGAAAAGTGAATGGTTGTGTCGTTGAAGTATGTTGTGGCCTCTAGACCGAAAAATTGTAATAGATTAAGGCCGAGCACTTTAATGGAAAGATATCTTATGTTCTTGGGTTATCAAAGTTGGTACTATAGGATAATTTGATAATGAGAATTTTGTTCTTGGCTATGCACCTTATGGATTTGATTTTTTGATTTATGTTGCAAGCTTTATGGCCAAGTGAATAAGTGTAATTAGGTAATTATATGATGGGTAATTAGGTGATGAATAAAAGGGAAAAATTAGAGAAGTGTGGGTTGAATTTTTGGCCCAAGACCAGCCCCACCATTCGGCCCTCTTGGCTTGGCCCGCGAAGCCCAAAGGAAAGGGCTGCCGTCCGACCGGCCCAAGGAGCCCGATGGGCTGTCGACCGAAGGGGAGAGGCCGGCCCAACCAGGCCCAACCTCTTGCATGGCAATTACCAAGTGTCATCTTGCATGCAAAGTGATGATTACATGCTAATCATGAGGGGGAAGAAAAGAAGAAGGGGCGGATTGAACAAGGGAGGGGGAGGCGTCGCATGAGAGAAAGAGAAAGAGAGAGAGATTGACCGTCCGAGAGAAAGAAAGGAAGAGAGAAAGGAAGAGAGAAAGGGAGAGAGCGAGCGAGCGAGAGAAGAAGGGGAAGAGGGAGGCTGTTCGCCGCCGATCGTCGCTGCCATCGAGCCGCCGAGTCCCGCCTTGCCCCGCCGTTTTTGCTTGCTGTGTTGTGCTCGGATTAGAGGCAAGTAGAGTCCAAAAACCTACCTTTTTCTTGCTGTGATATGTGTTGTAATGGATGATAAACTTTGGTTGTGGTAGAAGTAAATTAATTCGTAGCTCTAGGGAAAAACATGGTAGCCTTGCATTCTGTTTTCTAGAAAGGCAGTCCGACCTTTGATGAATTTGTGAGCTGCATGCAAATTTTCAGTTGGAATTTCATTTCGACTTCTTGATGAAAGTTGTAGAGAACTTCTTGGAGAGTAACATATAAAAATTTCAGAAGAAATGAACAAGTATATACCGGTGAAACTATTTTTCTTTGAAGAAGTCAGATCTGGAAATCGTAATGCTGACCTAGTGTGATTCTGTGAATTTTATAAAATTCTCCGGTTGAAATTTGATCTCGTGTTCTGAATAAAATTTGAAGATTACATGTTAAGGAATAACATACTAAAATTTTATAGGAAATGGATGAGTTTAGGTTGGTGAAAGAATCTATATCCAAAACGGTTAGAACTGGAATTCGGTGCCAAGGGTTATGGACGGTTATGGTTATTATAGTTTTTAATCTATCACAAATCTGGTTTCGAGTTCTTCATGAAATATTTACTTCTGGATTTCTTCCATAACATGTCAAATTTTCAGAATTTATTAAGGCTGTTTACTAATTTTTCAATAATTATGACCAGAGGAGTGCAATCTGTTTTTATCCGAAAATTTGCTGCATTTTCAAAAATAAATGAAATTTCTCCATGTGATATAATGTCTTGAGTGGTTGATTTTTCTGCATATGTAGTGACATATGGCATGTTATACGACATTAAAGCTGGTTGAGACCCTTGATATTGTTGCATCAAATGCCATGTTGAATTTGAGATAAATATGTGAATATAAATTGAGATAATAACAAGACCGTCGGAGGTGTGAGCCGACGATGCCTCGGGAGTTCCGAGATGCCCGGAGTGTGTGTGCCGGATGTCCTCGGGAGTTTTGAGATGCCCGGAGGTGTGTGCCGGAAGCCTCGGAGGTGTGTGCCGGGGGATACCTCGTGATGCTAGTTGGGGTACGAGATGCCCGGAGTGTGTGTGCCGGATGCCTGGAGGTGTGTGCCGGAGGTTCCTCGCGATGCCAGGTTGGATGCGAGCGATAAAATTGTAGAATGCAAACATTGGTCCCTGGAAAGAAAAATGATGTGATCTAATTGAAAGATAAAGATCGAGAATTGAATCATGCGCATGGATGTATGCTTGATAGCATGGATGATATGAATCATGGTGATATATGTTTGGCTACTCGATGATACATGTATAAGTGCATGGTGGTATATGCACGTTGTATGGTGATATATGCATGGCTGCAAGGTGAGGTGTGCTTGAATGCATGAATGATATGTGATTTATTCATGATACCTTGATTGTTCTATTTGATACATTGTGTAGTTTGGTTGATCTTTACTGCTGAGTGGCTGTACTCACCCCTTTTGGGGATTAACATTTCAGATTAGAAAGATACCTCTTTCACCAGTTGTGCGTGGTACCTTCTATGGCATATCTACTGACGTTGAGGTGGAGTGCACAGAGCATTCCTATATTAGTGTGCCTGGTCTGGTGTATGTCCGAGTTCGCGTCTTGGTGATGTACGACGTGGGTATGGCTGATGGCCCCGTGATCCAAGAGTTTTTGTTTGTTCACGTTCGATGACATGGGGTGATGCTAAGGATGCTACCGCCGCCGCCGCCCGATGCACCAGGTTGGGTGTGATGGCTCGTATGACTGGTGGGAGCTGATGTTTTCTTTTGGGGATAGCCGACGCTTGTCGATGGAGGGGTGTACATGTTCGATATAGGGTCGAGTTCTCTTTGGGTTATAGCCAAGTATAGTTAAAAATCTTGGCCTTTTTGCTGTATCGACCCGAGATGTCCATCATGAAAATATAAATAAAAGTGACTCGGCTTTGTCTTTTCTTTTGGTGCGCAATTGGTGTGCATTGCATTATTGTTATTGGAGTGAGGAATGGTGAAACTCGTTTATGCTTCCGCTGATGAGCTGCGCTGGGACCTTTATATATAAATAATATATAAATATATATATATATATATATATATCAAAACTCATAATTACAAAGTGGCAGATGGATCTATTCCTCTAGCCCTTGTTTATACAATCCATTACAAAGCCATGTCCTCCGCCTTTGGAGAAAATGCTTTCAAATATAGTCCAAAAGGAGAAACACTTCTCCTCCAAACTGACATTTCTAGAGCTAATACAACAATTCCTAGGTCTATCAATTGGAATCAAGTTACTTTACCAGAACAATGGGAATTAGAAAACCAAATTCCCCAACAAGTTGTTCAAAATACAGATCCTACTAATGTCATTCAACATCCGAAGGAAGAGTGACCATTAGGTTTCCCGGAAGATCTTTCGATTCAAGATCTAGTCCTTCTTTTCACACTTCTTATACAAGGTCTATAAATCTTAATCCCAATCTTCCTCCTATTATCACCATTCCTCCAAGTACGCATAGAAACACTCCCGCACGTGATACTACACCTTTACCTCCTTCTTCTAGTAGGAATAATCATGAGACACCACCTGAACCGGAAATTAGTGGCTTAGATAATAGATCAAGAATTTCCAGGCCAGTTTACCAACAAAACCAGCCTGAACCAGTCCTAGAAAACACAGATTCCTCATCATTCTCCCACTTATTCGCAAATGATAGATTCCGAGCTTAATGTTTTAGAAAAACATTTTGAACCTAATAGAGCATTCCTTAACAAAGAATTCAATTCGGAGACAACAAACAAATTAGGGAATGGTTCTTCAAGACCTTTGCGACAAAGCAAAAGATATCAAACAAAAATATTATGACTACATATATGAATATGAAGTCCATATATTTTTCTTTGATTGGTTAGAAGAACAATTTCTTGAACCAAAAGAAATAATTGTCTTAGATCATCATTATAAGTGGAAACTTGATAATGGTGAAACCATAGAATCCAATCATCCTCCTCTTAGGAGAATAAAAATACAACATGGAGATAGTGAGATAACAGCTACTCCTTTTAGACTTCCAGACAAAGGAGACTCTCTTTACACTCACAAAGTCATAGAACAAAACAATTATACGAACCAACATCCGGTGACCATAGGAAAACAGTTAAATAGGATAGAATCCACCATCCACAATCCTACTCAACTCATCACACCAACAGACACACTCAAAAAACCCATTTTTTAAGACCTTTGAATTCCCCAAAAATCTTAGCCCAGAGTTTGCCAAAGCCATAGAACAAAAGAAAAAACTCCTAGGGAAATCAAAGCTAGAACCCACTCCTATTTTAGACACTCCTAAATTCCAGAATCTTATCATCAAAGACACTCCAGACCAACCCACTATCGTACCTTGACCAAACCCTCCGGTGATTCCGATAATGAGTCGTTAATGAGATTAACGGACTCAATTGGAGACAACCTCGAAGCTTTATTATAGTAGAGCTACCCCACCAGACATTGCCCAAGAAGAATCATCACAAAAAATACAGAATAAATACTCTCCTGACGCCATTTATGAATGGAACATTGATGGTGTAGCAGAAACCAATATTATGAACATTCTTAACAACATGGTGATGCTTGCTAATGCCTACAAAACACAGCAAGATGTTTCTGACCATGCTCTTGCTAATCTTTTAGTAGCCGGATTTCTTGGACAACTAAAAGGTTGGAGGGATAACTACCCGAGATGAACAAAAAACACAAATTCTAACTGCTTATAAGGTAGATGACTTTGGCCAACGCATGGATGATGATCAAGGACATCTCATCCAAGATGCGGTTAATACTCTTATCTATTCCATCTCACAACATTTCGTAGGAGATCCTTCACATATTAGAGATAGAAACCAAGATCTCATTTCCAATATGCGTTGCAAATCCTTAGGAAGATTTAGAGAATACAAAGAACTTTTCTTTCAAAGGGTTCTTATTAGACCCGACTGCAACCAGCCTTTTTGGAAAGAAAAGTTCTTAGCCGATTTACCTCAGATTATAGGTGACCAAGTTAGAGATAAAATTAGGGAAGATTACAGTGGTCAAATTCCTTATGATCTCCTTTCTTATGGAGAAATAGTCTCTTATGTTTATAGACAAGGAACACAAATGTGTAATACAATCAAATTACAAAGACAACTCAAGGAAGAACAATCTCTCACCAATAGAAGTCTAGGAGATTTTTGTGCTCAATATGACCCTTCTTATAATGAAAAAACAAAATCAAAATGTAAGGGAACTTGTCCTCCTGAGAAAGAATTAAAGAAACATCGTAATAAACCTCAATCCCGTAGGAATAATCAAAGACACCAGAGTAACCAAAATAGACCTCACACGGATAGAAAAAATTTTAAAGACATTAAATGTTACTCTTGCGGTAAAAAAGGTCATATTTCAAAATACTGTAGAATTAATAAGAAATTAAATGAACTTTCTTTAGATGACAACACTCTTAACCAGTTAAACAACATCTTTATACAAAATGATAATACTTCTTCTGATGAACTGCTTGAGGAAGAAGGTCTTCAGATTAATGAGATAGAATCCTCTTCTGATTCCGATTATGAAGATGCTTACCCAGAAAAACCCATTCCTGAAGTAAACGTCTTAACAAAAGAAGAAGAATTCCTTCTTAGTACTGCTGATAAAATACTTGACCCCGAAGCCAAAAAAGAATACTTAGATAGGCTACACTCCTCTATGAATATTACTTCTAAGCCCAATACTTCCTACAATCTTAAAGACATTTTGAATAGAAACAAAAAACCCCAGTCTAGACCTATAAATATTAATGACCTCCAAAGCGAAATTAAACAACAGAAATTAGAAATACAGGCCTTGAAAGAGACTCAATTAGAAATGAAACAAGAAATTTCTATTATCAAATCTCTTGTCATAAAAGGAAAAACAAAACTTGATGACCAAAATGAAATCACCAGTACCGCCGATACCTCTGATCCAGCCTTTCTTATGTTATTAACAGAAATAACATCTAGAAAATGGATAATAAATATTAAGATAAAAATCAATAATGAGTATATTATTGAAACAACAAGCACTCTTTGATACGGGGCCGACCTCAATTGTATCAAAGAAGGCCTTGTTCCAACAAGATACTTTGATAAAACTTCGAATCCTTAAAATCAGCCTCGGAGACAAACCGAATATACAAGTACAAGTTACCCGAAGCTTTAATAATAAAAGACCAAATGTCTTACAAAACATCTTTCCTTTTAGTTAAAAACATGAGGCAACAGATTATCCTTGGAACACCTTTTATACAATTAATCCAACCTTTTACTGTTACTAACGAAGGTATTGAAACTCATGCTTTAAATAAAAAAATCACCTTCAATTTCATAACAAAACCCCAGAAGAGAAGCCTTAATATTTTACAAGAACATTCCATTTCAGAAATAAATTGCCTTATAAAAGACAAAGAAAACCCGCTTGAATTCTTAAAAGAAGATTTAGAATTCAAAAGGATAGAAGAAAATCTTTTAAATCCTAAAATTATAGAAAAAATAGCTTCCCTACAAAAACACATAGAGAAAACCATATGCTCTACCTTACCTAATGCCTTTTGGGAAAGAAAAAAGCATATTGTAGACCTACCCTATGAACATGATTTTTCTGAAAATAAAATACCTACAAAAGCTCGCCCTACACAAATGAACCAAGAAGTTCTAAAATTTTGTCAGTCAGAAATACAAGACCTTTTGAGTAAAAAACTCATAAGAAAAAGCCAATCACCATGGAGCTACATTCCGCTTTCTATGTCAATAAAAATGCTGAACTAGAAAGAGGAGTTCCTAGATTAGTTATTAACTATAAACCTCTAAACACAGCCCTTAGATGGATAAGATATCCAATACCCAATAAAAAGGACTTACTAAATAGACTCGTAGATCTAAGATATTTTCAAAATTTGACATGAAGTCGGGTTTTGGCAAATACAAATCAATGAAAAAGATAAATACAAGACAGCTTTTACTATTCCTTTTTGGACAATATGAATGGAATGTTATGCCATTTGGTCTCAAAAATGCCCCTTCTGAATTCCAGAGAATCATGAATGACATCTTCAATCCTTATTCAGATTACATCATAGTTTATATAGATGATGTACTTGTATTTTCCTCTAATATAGAACAATATTTCAAACATCTTTCTACCTTCATAAAAATTATCATACAAAATGGTTTAGTAGTTTCTCCTACTAAAATAGCACTCTTTCAAACCAGAATTAGATTTCTAGGTCATTACATCCATTTAGGCACCATAACTCCCATAGAAAGATCAATCTCTTTTACTGACAAATTTCTAGATGAGATTAAAGACAAGACACAATTACAAAGATTTTTAGGTAGCCTCAATTATATTATAGACTTCTTTCCAAATATTAATATTCTTTGCAAACCTTTACACCAAAGGTTACGTAAGGATCCCCCGCCATGGACTTCAGTCCATACAGACATTGTCAAACAAATAAAGATTCATGTAAAAAATATTCCTTGCTTACATCTTGCTGATCCTTCTACTTTCAAAATAGTCGAGACTGATGCCTCAGAATTAGGATATGGTGGCATTCTCAAACAGGTCAATAATAACAAAGAACAAGTTGTTCAGTTTATATCAAAACATTGGAATTCCACTCAACAAAACTATTCGACAATCAAAAAAGAAATACTTGCTATAGTTTTATCTATATCAAAATTCCAAGGAGATTTATTGAATCAAAAATTTCTATTGAGAATTGATTGCAAATCAGCCAAAGACATTTTACAAAAAGACGTTCTAAACATTGCATCAAAACAGATTTTTGCCAGATGGCAAGCCATACTTTCAGTATTTGATTTTGACATTGAATTTATAAACGGTTCTTCAAATTCATTACTTGATTTTCTCACAAGAGAATTTTTACAGGGGATACCAATATGCTAAGACCAAAAAAAGACAAAGATAAAGGCAAAGGCAAAGCCACTGCCGAATCCTCCAATACACCACCAAAGCCAACAGGCTTAACACCCATCAAGACATGGCTTGAAATGGCAGAAAACAACCAGACATTCTTACACCAAACACCCTTGAAAAAAGAACATACATCATCTGATCCCATGCTAGCCTTTAATCAGCTAGCCGACATGATACCAAAAGAAACAATTATGTTACTTGCCCAGTCTTTACAAAAAAATAGCAAAGAAAGAGCCATCCAAGGCTATCGAGGTAAGCAACAATCCTTCTCCGCTTGCTACACAAAAACAAACGGAATACAAAAGAATTTCGAATGAGGTGGTTAATAGGCCACAGGCAACCCCTCATTCTCAAAGATCAAAGTTTTTCCCCAAAACATCTTTCCAAAAATACTGACTGCAGAAGATGGATTTTACAATGAAGATCCAATCAAATTTGCAAAAAACATCTTCCCAAAAAACTGGTTATTTAAACCACATAATACAAACAAAACCCTTGCTTATTATGAGCAAATTCTAGTGGAGACCGAATCAGCGAGGCTCACCCACTTTGCTAACAAAAACAATACGAAAACATCCTATACTCCACTATATCCATCAGTAAAGTCATACACCCCTCACACTGGGGAGAATCACCTCATACACCCAAAAAATTCCAAACTAGACTTACCCAAATCCTGCCATGCTCCACATCTTATACCTACTGGGACTACCAACAAGCATGGTGGAATGTCTTCTACAGACAAAATACAAATTTCCAACATACTTGGCTAGTATTCTTCAAAGACAACTTCCCCAGACAAAGCCTACCAAACTGGTTTAACTCTTTGTGGGATTTCTTTGGTCCTTTGGACGTCATACTACATCCCATCGTCAATCAAGGATACCAAACATTTCGTAAACACTTCGTACCAAATCAACATGATTCAAGGTTCCCATGCCTTATGCATTTTTTCATAATATTCAAAATCTCATGGGTAACAGCTTGGGAATTTGGATACAATACATCCACCAATTTAATACCCGTACTCATCCGACAATACAAGGCAAAATGGTGGGATGGGTTCAATCGACATGAACAAGGATCTGAGACTGCGGTTCAGACATGGCTAAATAGCCAGAAAAATCAAACAACCACAGTCCTATCAAATACATCTTTTTTACAAGAAAAATCCATTGCAAGTGTAGCACTAGCTGCAGTCCAGAGCAAAGAGGAATACTGCAACATCCTCAGAACAATGCTCTTTGAAGCGGAAGGATCACAATGTGGATCTTCCAAATCTCAAGACAATACAGACGGATCCTCCCAGTCACATCACAGTGGAAACACCAATGAAGACAACTGCTACGGGATCAATCTAGACAGAGATTAAAATCAAGACATCACATGCAGACACTATTACAGCGGCGCAAAGGCTATACACTACAGCAAAATAGACATACATTGTTCACTCAGTACTGTTCACTTTACACTGTTCACTCAGTACTGTTCACTTTACACTGTTCAACACTGTAGCACCTCCTATAAATACACTCCTCCGGCACAAGAGAAAGGGACTCGAAATTTTTCAGATTTCATTTCTCTCTCCCTCCTCTTCCTTCCATCTTGTAACCCTCATCGCTTCAAGCCTCAAGCTTTCTTACCTTGTACCCCCTGGTTTCAAAGTAAGTTAGTTTTCAAATACATAGTTTCATACAGGATTACTAACTCACATGATAGTTGGTTAACCATTTCTTGTAATACAAACATCGATGCTCCCTAGAGTGCGGATTACCGCCCTAGTGGATGACTTGATGCTTTAGTTTCTGCATCTTTCAATACATGTAATTTTAATTTCCAGTTTATGTAATACAAGTTCAGACCACCTTCATGGTTGGTTTTTGTTTATGCATACTCTTACTTTATATTCTATACATTGATTTATGTCTTTACATTATTTTTAATTCTCGCGATTTTATTTAAGTTCTTTACTTTCTTGTTCTTATACATTTCTTATACATTTCTTGTTATCTTATAGATCTGTTATTCCCTATACTTCCTTGTTCTCTCATATAGTACTCTCGATCTCAACCCCTTATATATATATACACAAGGGGAGAAAAAGGGGAAAAGAATTTTATTGATCAACCCCTATGAACTATGGTTTCACTTTAATTAAAAAGCCTCAAGGACTAGCTTGTAGTAGGAAAAGTGACAAGTACCTATGGTGACCCTATTGGATCAGGGATTCGCCGAGGGGTGCCACATCCAAACCCTACACCATATTTATTTTCTAATTTCTTTTCTAACCACCCTCTTTTGAAAACAAACCTTAGTAACCCCTCTTTTTTTTTTGTTCAAAACGTTTAGAAATAAATTCATAGGTACTCACGTACTCAAAATTAATCTGTCAAACTTTGCACTCACTTAATTTAAAACCTCATTGTTTTATTGGGCAAATAAGTTTTGGTCTCCAACCCGACACCTAATTGTTTTTCTAATTAAAAGCTCATAAGGTCACCTTTTGCAATAGTAATAAACAATCAACATAGAGCAATCAACCTCATGATATCACACATGAGTTCTCAGCATGCCAAACATCAACCAAATCACATAATATACACTTCCCAGCAAGCAAGGCACTAAGAACAATCACAAAGCCACAATCGGCCCTAACCGGCAGAAACCGGGCCACTCGCGCCCTTCCAAGTTTAATTCCAGAAACATAATCAAACGAGTTCAGAAAATTCTCAAATTTGAATATGTTCTAAAGGACACCTAAAAAAGAATTTTTTATCAAGACACCTTGATGTAGATCATTCTGGATTAAGAGCAGTAAATCGCTCAAACCGTTACAAAAAGTGTGTCCGTTTCCAGAAATTCTATTTTCCAAAATCAGTTTGGTTTGTGGTCCAAAACATGTCCATTTGATCTGAAATTTGACTATGTTAAACTGCAAGATGTGAGGAATAACTTTTTTAAAGAAACCATTTCGAAAATCGAACCCTAAGAGTTGATAAAATCCTTTGAACACCAAAAGGTCATTGTTTTCAGCATAATCCGAGATTCTATTTTGCAAATAACGAATCTGAAATCTCATTCTTTTAAATCCCTAAAATCATGAATAAAATAAATATCATAGCTAAATATGTTTAGAGAATTTTTCAAGAAGGAAGCAACTTCAAAATCACAGCATATTTTTCCCCACAAAAATAGCAAATGACGAGGGTCTAGTAACCATATGCGAGAGAAATCCACTATATTAGACCAAACCACCCTCATTAGTGCTAATCTAACCAATTAGATTAACACTAATCCATCTTAAGGCTAATCTAACCAAACTAGATTAACACTAATTCATATTAAGGCTAATCTAACTTAATACTAATTTTACTAAGCTAATTAACACTAATCTAATCCTCTAAGCACAATTAACAACCTAATCAAATATTATGAAGTTAACTCACCGGATTAGCGAGGTAACGGGTTCACGGCGATAGCGACGCGACGGCGGTTAAGAACCGAGTCTACGGCGTTTCCAACGGAGGACCGACCAGGTCTGAAAAATGCAAGGGAAGCTCACGGTTTGGGCTGGTTCGGTTATGAGCTGCTAGCCGCTGTTCGACAAGCTGGTCGGGAAGGAGCTGGTGGTTGCTGGCTAATAGATGTTGAAGGTGGTGGTTGCTCGGTGAAGTTGGGCGTGAAGACGGCTGTGGTGGGACTGCTTGGTGGGCGGAGCTGCTGGTGTGATTGAAATTGGCAGTGGTGGCTGGCTGAAGCTATTGGGTTGCTGGATGCGTGGGCTGATGAAGTTGTAGTGGAGAAGATGGATGGTGGTGGAGGTATGCGGCAGCAACAAGTATGATATTTTTGTTCCATGCATAACAAAAATAATGATCTCATACGTCTAAATTAGTCATCGCATTACAAGTATGATATTTTTGGGAAATAGAAAAGTATGTAGCACTCGATACCCACTATAGCTTTCAATGACGAGAATGTCTTGCCATGGAAATACCTAAAGTTTTCTCGGCCCTTTCCTATTAACCTTTTTCGGAAGAAATGTGCTAGTTCCATTCCTGACTTGAACCATCATGATGTATATGTGTCGAATACGATAAGATAACTTCAAATTGCTTATATCCTATATCGTGTTCGAACGAACAATCATTGCAATTGTGATGGTAGTCACATTCTATTTTTAATCTTTTTCTTTTCTCTTATCTAATTCAGATCTATCCCATATCTTAGTGAAGTTATTGCGAATACTTATCCAGGTTCATCCCATCTAGAGATGTCGCCAAACCATAGATACGATGGAATTTATCCTATCTAGCGTCTTATCTAGTCTACAAAAATCACTGCTCAACGGGCCATCTCTCACTTGGGCCGAAAAATGGGCCGGACAAATCGCTCGGCCCAAATCAAGCCAAACCGATCGAGCCCATTGCGAAAGCACGACGGCAAATCCGGCTCGTCATCTTGTCGGCAATGTTTTCCCATCGACTCTGCTACTGCTTCCAGATTGCGATCGAGGCCGAGAGCTCGGGAGAAGCGACCGCCGGAGCGGCGAATGATCTCCTGCACGAATCGCCACTCTCTCTTCTCCATCTTGTAAGCTCGAGCTGAACGCACCTTCCGGCAGCCATGGCGCTCAATCTCTGCCAAAAGCAAACAGGTATGTCGGCGACCGAGCTCTGCTCCTTTTCCGTTGGTAGGCGTTTGTGCTCGATCGATTGATTCGGCGGTGAAAGCGATGCTTCGAACGAGATTAGGGAAAATCGACGGATTCGGGGACTTCTGGAGCAGTAGATCGGTGTAATGTCGCAGCACTCATTTCGCCGAATCCGATTCACTAAGTTTTGCTGTGCGTGCTTTGCCTGTTTTCATTTGTTAAAGTGAGGGCCGGGGATGTCTGTGATTAGGCAGAATTCTCGTTTTTTGTTCGTGTGTTTTGGTCTCATCTGTGGATAGATTCTGGAGCAGGAACTGAGGAGTCTTAATCGTTAATCCTGCGAAATGGATTGTAATTTGCGTTTTCCACTGGGCGAATATGATTCGTAATCTTTTTTTTGCGTGCGCAGAATGTATAATCTGGATGCTGAACCTGAACCAACCTGTGAATCCATCCGGGACTGCGAATGAGGAAGTGTATAAGATCTTGATCTACAACAAGTTTTGCCAAAACATACTCTCCCCATTGATCCACGTGAAGGATCTTAAGAAGCATGGCATGACCCTCTATTTCCTCATCGATAAGGACAGGAAGCCGGTCCATGATGTGCCCTGCACTGTATTTCATCCAAGCGAGTCAAGTTAATATCCAGAGGATTGTCGCCGATGCTTCTCGCTCTTTATATGATAGTTTCCACCTCAACTTCTCGTCTTCGATACCACGCCTGCTTTTGGAGGATTTGGCTTCTAGGACGTTGAATTCGAATTCATTAGATCGGATCTCAAAGGTTCACAATCAGTACCTGGAGTTCGTGACGTTGGAGGATGACTTGTTTTCTTTGGCCCAGAAGTCATGTTATGTTCAGTTGAATGACCCATCGGCAGGGGATCAAGATATTGAAGAGATTTTGGAGAGGATTGTTAGTGGGCTGTTCTGTGTTCTGGCCACACTTGCAGTGGTTCCCATAATTAGGTGCCCTCGTGGTGGACCTGCTGAGATGGTTGCCATGGCTCTTGATCAAAGGCTGAGGGATCACTTGTTGTCAAAGAACAATTTATTCACTGAGGGTGGAGGTTTTGTTAGCTCGTTTCAGCGTCCAATTTTATGTTTATTTGATAGGAACCTTGAATAGTCAGTAGGGATACAGCATGATTTTAGGTACAGGCCACTTGTTCACAATGTCCTCAGGTTGAGGCTTAACAGATTGAATGTTCAGGGTGAGAAGGACGGGATGAAGTCATTTGAGTTGGATAGTTCGATCCTTTTTGGGTGACCAATGGTTCACTGGGAGAAGTGGAGGTGCTGTCGATGGAATCGATTTGATCGGAAACACGAAGCATTTGATGAATGTTGTCAATTCCTTGCCTGAACTAACAGAGAGAAAGCAAGTGATTGATAAGCACACAAACATTGCGACAGTGTTGCTGGGTGAGATCAAGGAGAGATCTTTGGATTCTTATGCCAAAAAAGAGAATGACATGATGGTCAGAGGAGGAGTTGATCGGGCTGAACTGCTGGCTGTGCTCAAAGGGAAAGGAACAAAGATGGATAAGCTGCGATTTGCAATCATCTATCTTATTTCCTCATAAACTATTAATCAGTTGGAAGTCAAATCAGTTGAAGCAGCACTGAAGGAATCAGAGGTTGATACTACTGCGTTTCAATATGTGAAGAAGATCAAGTCACTGAATGTTTCCTTGGCATCAGCAAATTCTGCCAGCAGAAGCAACATTGTTGATTGGGCTAAGAAACTGTATGGGCAGTCTATAAGTGCAGTTACTACAGGAGTGAAGAATCTGTTGCCTAGTGACCGGCAGCTGGTGATGACAAGAACTGTGGAGGCCTTGATGGAGGGGAAACCGAATCCGGAAATTGACTCTTACCTTTTGCTTGATCCTCGTGCTCCTAAATCTGGTGCTGGGACAAGTGGCGGCCATCTGAAAGGTCCATTTAAAGAGGCTATTGTTTTCATGATCGGTGGTGGCAACTATATGGAGTATGGAAGCTTGCAAGAACTTGCAAAACGCCAGCAACCTATCAAGCATGTAATTTACGGAACAACGGAGATTCTCACTGGAGTGGAATTTGTTGAGCAACTTACGGTTTTAGGACAGAAGAAGTGTTTAGGCAGCGTGGGTGCTCCTTCTAGGTCCCATTGATACAGGTTTGGTCCCATTTTTGGATCTAGAACTTCTATTTTTCTGTGATGCTGATGCTTGTTGGTTATAGTCGAAATGATTTAATCGAGAATTGCCCACTTTCCTTTTGAGTTTCCATGGATTATTTGTCAACACTTGATAGTGGCCTTATAAAAGGCCTGAGCTATCCATGCGAGTCAGAGTTCACCCACTGATTGAAAAACACTCTGCTGCCACCTATTGGTAGGCTAATAGTATCTTTAACAAGCTAGAGCCTCGGTCTTGCCCAAAAGCCAGACTGGCCAGGGGCTTTTACCCAATTATAGCCCAAAAGATAAATGATGCTTTGTCAATAATATGCATTCACCATCTCAATGCTTAGACTAAACTAGCAAAGACTAGCTAGTTCTCTTGAACTGCAACTGACCTCATCATGTCAGTTAGGAATCTGGCTGTTGTTCCTCCCATATCAAGTTATTAGCTATAAAGGCACAAAATCAGTGACATACTATTGAGGATACAAATTTGGAGCAGGGGAAAGATGGAATAATTCTTGATCTGGATCAGCTTGCAGACTTGACCCAAACTTTCATACTCTTAGATTTCTTCTTCTCCTTGTTCTTCTTGTTGTTATTGTTCGTGTGACAAGCCAGAGCCGCAAAAGGATCACTATTGAAATACCGCATCTAGATGCCCATGTACGCTGCAATTTAGGAAAGTATGGAATTGTGATGGCCATCTAGTTCCCCTCTATCCCCATGTCTCCTCTCTCACCAAATCAAAACCTAAAACATGTAGCCTAGTCATAGTAATACTCTGTCCACCATACATGTTCCCTCAAACTAGTCTCTAGAGTAAATAAAAAAGCGATTTCATTGTGGTTGCTTGAACTTTTTAAAGGTACTAGTCCAATAAATTCCCAAATCCCACCTTTTAAATTGTGGGCCTGAAAAATTGAAAATACCTTTATGTCACTCCGACCTTCCATCTCCGAAAGCCAACAATGCAATTTAGTGTTTCTAAAATCGGATTGTGTTGGCTGATCTAAAAAGAAGGGGTTGAATCACTGGTCTGGCTCAGCACCCTACGCTGTTTGGACTTGGAACCAGTAAAAGGATGGAGTTGACCCAGTTTCATTGGTTGAACCTATCTGCAGATTTCTTAAAAGGAAAATCCTTGTTGGTGGTGGTAGGATTTGTTCACTTGGCTCTGAAAATTCTCACACATTTTTTTTTCCCTTTGGAACCAACTCCTTTCGTCCTCTGATAGCAAAGCATTTAAATGACTTCTTCTAAAATTAGGGCCAACATGTGATAATGGAGACTCAAATCAAAAACCCTATATATAAAGGTGCACATCACCAATGCAGCTTTGGGCAGATTTGTGATTAAAAAAAGTGCATTATTTTCTATATGTCAGCCCTTTATTCTAGGATGCCTTTTAAAACTTAAATTTGACAGTTCACCTGGTCTAACTATATAGACCGGTTGAACCATTGTACCAGCAGATGCACTGGTTCTTGCACCCATATGTTTTTAAAAACAATTGTAATAGAAGCTAAGGTTCATTAATAAACGCTCCCCAACCAGTATGCTGTTTCTCCACATGAGTCTTCCATTTGTCTTTTGGATTTCAATAGTTCTATCATACGTTCAAATGAGCTTATATTGTGGGAGGTTGGGATGGCAGTGGGCGGGTTTGGGATGTATGACGTTGTTGTTAACCCGTTTGCTTTTTGAGAGGAAGTGCTAAAGCCGGCCTGAAGAAGTAATTGGGAATCTGAAACTCAATAGATGTCATTCTTTTAAGTATCCAAATAAAAGACATTAATACAAAAATACAAGATAATTGCCTTTAGAAGTGGTGAATTGCTTGAGATTAATGGTATTTTTTAAGTATGAGTAGTTTGGTTCAGTTTTTTGGCATACCATCCATCTAGATTCCAAACTCGGCCCAAAGCAAAACCCCATAGGGTTTTCTCTTCCAAAATGCCATTATAATCCTATAGGAGGATTTGGCTAGGATTTGAACCCGAACTCAATGTGCTTCCATTCTTAGCATCTAGGAGTGGGGGAGGCTGGATTTTGGGGTGTTTGTGTCGTGCGAGATGACAGATTGGGGAAGGAGAGTGGCTGCCTGGTTCTTTATTTTGAGCTTGATATTGTTTGATAAACACATGGTTTACATATGTTTTCCTAATGAAAGTAAGTTCTGGAAATAGTGGAAAATTTCTGGGTGGAGATGGTGTCATTCTAAGATAACTGCCATCATTATAACAAGATGCTGGAATATCGTTCATGTATGCCTGTTTTCAGCTACATAGGATCAAAATATTTGTTGACTACTTGAAATGCAGTTGCAATTCCTTCTTTACCTAAAAGTTTTGTGCAGCCACTCTAAATTTTGAGGACAGATCGGTCAATGTTTATCTTAGTTCAGTCAGTTTTGTGAATGAACGTTTTTCTTTCTTATTAGTCCCTTCGTGCTGAAATGAAAGCCGAAATGCATTTTCTCCTGGCCGTTTCACTTGGACATTGTATCCTATATGTTTCCAAGTGTCTCTCAGTGAAAGAGTCAACATCTTGATGGTGGATCTCCCTTGATGCAACCTTCGATGTCTGATGACTGTGACGACAGAAACAAAGGCGAAAAATGTATATGAAAGATTGGCAAGTGGACAAGCAGATTTACGGCATATCTTCTGCATGAGACTCATCCAGGAAAGAGTGGGTGGGCACAAAATACCTTCTTGAGCAATCCCAAAGTTCTGTCTCCTTGTGCTTCTCAAAATACTTGTATATCATTTTCTCTATGTAGGTTGTTTTACTCGATATGCAGGCATTTATTGTTGAAAAAAGAGACATTCTGCTGTCCCTTAGGTACTCACTCGATTTGTGCTTATCGAACACCTTTCGTTGTTTGTGAGTTAGCCTTTACATGTTTCTCCAGTTTTGATACCTTACGAAGGTTTACAACTTCATTATCTGTTGGATGTGGCAAATTTTTGCCTTCAAAAGTCATGTTTAACTTCATGGGTTTAAGATGCAATTTTCCATTTCAAATCAGACGAGAGTGCTGAGGATGTACCATTTGTCACCCTTAGCATCTTGTCAGCCATTCTCGAATTTAGAATCTTGTCACGAGGGCAATTTTATCATTGAATTTTGAGTTTGACCTTGAATTTTCATGGTCGCAATTGAAAATTTGTCTTTAACGATGTTGATTATTTGTTGTTGTTGTTGTTGCTATTGCTGCTGTTTTCAATTAAATAAATTGAACATTTCATCATTGCGTCTATAGTGCTATTCTCTTAACCAATCACTCATGAGATAACTAGATTATCAGGTGAAGCCATTAAGGGATTTTAAGACAATAGACTTGAGAATTCAATTAAGAATCGACTACTCGACCGTGATCATCTACAGAGATCATTACAGCACAATTATAAATCAATCAAAGATCAGAGATAGGTTGTTCGACTGAGATAGGTGATCAAAGTGTGGGTGAAGCCACCAGATTGCAAAATTCTCGTCAATCGGTACTAGATCAATTTTTCTGTCGTTTTGGTATCTATGCTCATATTTGAAATCTTGAGATTTCACGACAACCGAAAGTCGTTAATGTGTCGAAGATGTGCAATGTAGCTTGAAAATAATCAACTATGGGTCAATTGCACCAAAAATTACTAAAATCTACCCGGTAAGCTAGGTCACGCTAAAATCGCGCCAGACTAAAATTAACTGCGAATTTGAATCCGATTTCAGAAATTGAAAGTTCTGTCATGTCACGAGTCATTTTAGGAATGTTGATCCATCCTCCGAAGATTTTTTTGCAAATCGAGATTTTTGGCGGAAATTCAAAATAAGGCCGTTTTTGTCCGGAAAATTCAGGAGACCGTTTTTTATCGCGTTTTTTGGATGCAAGTTGGTTCTATTAGCAAAGAATAATGTCAATTGGATCATGGACATCTTAGTGGAATTTTGGGAGCCGAATTGAACCAATTCAAGAGAGAATTGAAGTGGATTTAGGGAATTTAAGTCCAAAATTCGTAGCCCCATGGTCCCTCAACCTTCGGACCTCTTCAATAGCTTCTAAATGAAGCTTTGACAACTACTAAGGACTGAATGAGCCAGCCGGCCATGGTGGGGCATGGTCAAGGGGGACAAAGGGATAGAAGGTGTGCTTGGAGGGACCCTTAAGGGTGGTCTATCCCCTTTCTTCTTCCTCTAACTTGCTTTCTCCATTTTAGAGGCTTTTGAAGCTTTGAAAATAAAGAGAAACCGAGCCCCAAGTCCCCTGGCATCACCGAGCCACCCGTGTCACCGTCGCTAACCGTTGCTCGTTGTAACTCGCACGTCGCGTGCTGCGCCAGTCCGCACGACCGTTCCGCCTTTTTCCGCGTCCAACCAGTCCCTCATACTTGTCCAGCCACTGTCGCAAGCCGTCCTTGCCGCCTGGGCCGCCATACGTCGCCGTCCGACTCCGCTCAACCTACTATAGCACGTCCGCTAGCTGCCTTCGCCATTTCCAGCCCAAGCCAAGCCCAAGCAGCCCTCTCGGCTCACCGTGGGCTTCGAGACCCGTTTTGGATCGCTTCCAAGCCTCGTAAGGTGCCCCCGCTTTGGAGTTTATCGCTCATCTCCACCTCGCCGTCCTCGTGAACTCATCGGATTTCAAAATTGGTGAGTTACATACTAATCTCCGCTTAAGGAGTTAATTATGCTTAAGGGTTGATTAGTTTATGTTAAGCTTGGATTAGGTGATTAGTTAGAACGGATTAGCAATTTAATCATTCGATATTGCATGTTAGGTGGTTAGAGTAGTGTAATTAGCAAGTAGATAGGTAGTATTATTTATTTAGATAGGCTCGAAAATTTTCCGAGCCCGTTCCAGTATTTAATTAGGTTTTTTTGGCCTAAGCTTGTATTTTTGGCATTTATTGGTATTTATTTAATTAATTTTGGTAATTATTTAATTATTTATTATTTTCCGGAAATTATACCGAGATAGTCGATGACCGGAATTTTGTGCTGATTTCAATGGTGTGTTCATTTTATTTAATTGAATGTTAGATTATGCAAATTGAGTAAATTATAATTTTGGGTATTTATTCCAAAATTGAGTAATTTCGGTATTTAATTAGAAAATACCGGCATCGGTCTATAGCGCCAAAAATGTATTTATGGATTATTATGACTAGTGGGAATTTCTAAAGGAAAGATAATGAGTTTTGGCTTAGGCCAACCATGTACCCACACACGACTATTTTATCAGGTATTTTCAATGTGGGGATTTATCAGCTTGAGTGAGCACGACTTATATATATACCAGTCAATGTCGTTTTATTAGCTTGAGCGAGCACGACCTATATTTATATCCCTTATGATCGTTTTATCAGCTTGAGTAAGCTATCTATCTAAATATCAGCGAGCTAAGACCATATATATCGCAACTGTCGTGAATAGTGGTAGTAGCAAAGGATGGATATATGGTATGGAAGGGATAGATAGTACGGTAGATGTGAACTTGAACTGATTGACTGGTTGATCGATGGTTCGATTTGAATTGAGTGGATTGGTTGAGTTCTTATACTATACTGACTTGTAGGAAGGAACTAAGGCAAAGGTAAGTCCATTATCTTGTGTGTGCTTAGGCAACTTTTAAGTATATTTCCTTCCAGTTGGAGTTTAAGGGGTGAACTTGCTGAAACGTTGTCTCACCCCGTTGTGGGATAACATTTACAGGTCCTTAGATGGCTGTGCCACCCGAGCATTTTGGCCAACCAAAGAAGGTTACCGAGCAGCACTCTCAGATTCCCCTCCCTAGGAGCCAAGGAACCTGGGTTTATGAGCTCGTGAAACCCATTCTCTGGGTTAATGAGGGTCTACCCCATAAGGTACCCTATTAATTCTTATCGTGGTATCGTCACGGGCAAAATGGACCCAAGAAGGCCCTATTTTGGAATTTGAGATTTCTAGGTCGGTGCTGGAGATCGCTTTTGGCAAGGGGACAACTGATCCTCCTGGTGGTTCAGTGGTAGATTCGAATCTCTCGAATTCAGAGTCCCCGGAGTATTCAGTTGAAGACTCGAATGCTTAGAGAATCTGTAGCCCTCTACCCTCCCATTTTTGCAGACCTTGCATATATCGGCTAGTATTGTATATGACTTAGTTGATATGTATATAAGTGTGTTGTGATTTTAAAAATTTGTGGCCCTGCTTTTCTATCCCACATTTCTGTTGTCTAGGGATTAATTATTCGCTTTCGCATGCGCATTAAAATGAATGGGTCGGCGATGCATCCTGAGACGTCACTATTTAATCGACCACTAAGGGATGGGCACGTGCTCAGAGGATCAGGGCATGACATAAAGGAACTTTCTCTTTGAAACGGGAGAAAAACAAAATTATTTGTCTAATTTTGATATAAGGCTTAGCTCATGGAAGGCCTGGAATGTGAATTAACGAGGACCTAAATCTTTCTTGTTTGTTTTCTGGGCCGGCCTGTATCTGTTATTATATATAAAATGGCACATGAATGCAAAAAGTTAAATTCTGCAAGATATTTCGGAAGCAGTGATAACTCCATTTGGTATTTTATTTGGTACTTTAATTGAGGAATAGTTATAAAGATAAATCAATTATATATCTCCCTCAAATTTAGTTTGTTTGGAGATAATTTTTGACAGACAATAATCCCAAAAAATTGTCCATTGGTGTTTACTTTTTGGGCAATATATTATAATTCCAACTACTTAGTGCTAGAACAGCTCACGCAAACACCATTTTGGAACACCTGCGATGTGATATGCAAATTACTTTTTTGGTGTAAAGCTTGCTATTTAGTAAAAAATTAGGAAAAAGAAAAGTCCAACGCTCATTTAGAAGTTGAGGTTTTAGTAGTACAAGGCATCGCTTTTGCGGAACCAAGAGAGATTCAATTGGGGAATTTCGGATGTGGGTGCAGTAGTTCAAACGGTCAAAACAGAAGTACGCTCTCACGAGTGGGTGTTTGTTTCATCGTTCATACACACGTTGGGCATCCATCTAAAGATGGTCTCCTTGCAAGATGAGAAGAGTCTCTAGCTTGAAGGAAAAAAAATAATAATATGAGGGTTGTTTCGTCATGTGTTGTGGCAGTGACTTTGTGGTCTGACTCAGCACCCTACGTTGTTCGGACTTGGAACCAGTAAAAGGATGGAGTTGACCCAGTTCCATTGGTTGAACCATCTACAGATTTCTTAAAAGGAAAATCCTTGTTGGTGGCGGTAGGATTTGATCACTTGCTTCTAGAACCAACTCTTTTGTCCTCTGATAGCAAAGCATCTAAATGACTTCTTATAAAATTAGGGCCAACATGTGATGACGTGAGCTTATACCGGGGGAGGTTGGGATGGCAATGGGTGGGTTTGGGATGTATGACGGGGATGTATGACGTTGTTGCTACACCGTTTGCTTTTTGAGAGGAAGTGCTAAAGTCGGCCTGAAGAAGTTATTGGGAATCTGAAACTCAATTGATGTCATTCTTTTAAGTATCCAAATAAAAGACATTAATAAATAAAAAAAGATAATTGCCTATAGAAGTGGTGAATTGCTTAAGATTAATGATTTTTTTTTTAAAGTATGAGTAGTTTGGTTCAGTTTTTTGGGATACTGTCCATCTAGAATCCAAACTCGGCCCAAAGCAAAACCCATTATAGGGTCCATTTGTTTCGCAAAAAATGAATAATTTGAAAAATATTTTCTTAAAAAGGATAACTTATATTGTTCAAAATAATTAATCAATGAAAAATATTTTCGTTGTAGACAACAATTTATGTCTAAATATTTTTGTGGATGATGAAAATATTTTTCTTTCATTTATTTTTGTTAGTGCTACAAATGATTATTTTAAAAAAATATATTCAAAATCACTCATTTTCTACGAAACAAATGGAGGTAACATCTCTTCCTCCAATTTTCTTTTGTAGTTGTGCGGGGGAGTGCATGAGTTGACAAAATATAGTCTATATTAATTTGCTCTTATATGGGGAATGAAAGCAAACCAGAGTGAATTGGCACTGAAAAACTCAATTAGCTTGGCTTGGGTTTCAGATTTGTATATAAAATTGTAATAGTATGTTGTCACACTAAAACATAATCTATTCAACTGCATACGCAAGATAGGAATCGCGTGTTCTATGTTTGAGAGTGGAGTCTTACATAAACTTCAGGAGTGGAGTCATTAGAGTGACCCATTCTTAGATAAACTTCAGGAGTGGAGTCTTACATCACTGCTGTAAATGGATAACTTTAATCTCAAACCACCCCTAGCTCTTGGCCGGCCAAATCTTCGCATGCTCACTCACATGTGAGTGAGAGTGATAGCAGCAGACTTTTGGAGGTTGGATTTGGATGGTTAGAGATTGCATCCTTTGGGTAAAAGAATAGTCGTGTCATCCCCCTTTCTGCTGGTATTCGGGGTGCGACAGTTCATGCACATGTCGGCCATCTATAAGTATGGTCTCTTTGCAGGATTAGAAGAGTCGCAAACTTGAGCAGAAAAATGTGGGTCTTTCCATTGTGCCTTGCGGTAGCGACTTTATTGTACTATGTTTGTTGGGTCTACAAGTGGAGAAAACCCAGATGCAATGGAGTTTTGCCTCCAGGTTCAATGGGTTTGCCTCTCCTTGGGGAGACTCTTAAGCTCTTGATTCCCAGCTACTCTCTTGACCTTCATCCGTTCATTAGAAAGAGAGTTCAGAGGTAACATCCTTCCACCCAATGTTTTGTAGATTGCGGGGTCCATATTAATTTGGTCTTATGTGGGCTGACTCTTGTAAACCCGATTAGATTGGTTTGGGTTTCAACCTTATTGTGAATATCACGTGTGCGTCAAGTTGTAATGGTATGGTGTTGCACTAAAAGATTATCTATTCAACTATATAATTACAAATCGAGTATTTTATGTTTTTAATATGTCAGGTTTAGTTTGGTTTTCTACTAGTAACATTCTTTGGTTTCTAAACTACTGAAATTTTTTTATGTTGAGGCCAAACCCATAACGACCTTTCGAACTTCTTTTAAGGTTGAATATAAAAAAATAAATGGATTTTAAGAAGCTTGAGTGATGAGAAAGCGCTTGAGTCCATTCTTAAACTCTTTCAACGATGTTTGCTTAATAGAGATTGCCGCAAAGGAAACAGGTTCTCTTGCTTCCTGAAAGAATAAACGTGATAATCAATGTATTATATTTTCAGGTATGGGCCAATATTCCGAACCAGTTTAGTAGGTCGGCCAATCATTTTTTCTGTAGACCCTGAATTTAATAATCACATCCTTAAGCAAGAAGGGAGGCTCGTTGAAGTGTGGTACTTTGACACCTTTGCCAAGATATTTGCAATGGAGGGCGAATCCCGCCTGAGCAGAGTCGGTCTTGTTCACAAGTTCATAAGAAGAATCTTTCTGAATCACTTTGGTTCCGACATCCTCAGAGAAAAGCTGCTTCAGCAAATAGAGGAAGGGGTTGAGAGATGTCTAAGAATGTGGTCTAGCCAACCGTGCATCGAAGTGAAACAAGCTGCTTCTGCTGTAAAACTCTAGTTTGTCCGTTTGGGGCATGTCTCCTTTAAAATTTACAGCTTTGAAATTTTTTCATTGAGCTTACAAGTTTATTTTGTTGAACTAACCATCTTTTAGATGATGTTCGATTTCGTGGGGAAGCAACTTTTTAGTTATGATGCTGATGAGGCTTCAGCAGACGCTATCAATGAGAGGTGCAACACGCTCTTAAGAGGTTTCATGGCATTTCCCTTGAATGTCCCTGGTACTGCATACCGTAGGTGCCTAAAGGTAATTGAAAATTGCAACACCTCTTATGTTTTCTTAATTTTTTTTTGACGGAAAAAAATCTCAATCGCCATTTCATTTTCCCCTGCAGTTAGGAAATGCACGTAGTGCCAACTTTAACACCTAAATGGTTCGAAAAGATAGTATATCTGAGTTTTTTCTTTAGCCTTAGAGGACTGACAGAATAGGCTTCAAGGAGTAGGAAAGCATGGGCTATGAAGTAGAAAATTAGTTTAAGGCAAACCTTGGAAACAAAAAATGTTTTGAGCCAAATACTTGAATCTTAATCTTTTTGACAATTCATCGTTTCACTCCAGGAACACAGGAAATTGATAGATATGCTCAAAGGTATCTTGAGGGAGAGACTCAATTCAAGGAAAACAAGCAATGTGGATTTTCTTGATCAAGCAATTGACAGCATGCACGATCAGGAGTTCCTGACAGAGGATTTCATAGTTCAGTTGATATTTGGGGGCATCTTCGCAAGTTCTGAGTCTATTTCGTCAATGCTGGCTATGATCTTCAAGCTACTGTCTGAGACCCCGGCAGTCCTAGCAGAATTAAGGGTGAGAGGATTTACTTAACGCGTATGAACTTGCCATGTTGTGAAAATTTGTTCAATAATGGCAACGATTACATCGTAGGCCGAGCACAAACTGATCCTTGAAAAGAGAGAGCATCAAAGTACTGCACTTTGTTGGGATGAATACAAATCGATGACTTTCACTATGCAGGTGACGCAGAATCCCTTCACAAGAATATTTATAATTACGCTTTCTATGCAATCATGTTCCAACAAGTAAAAGTACTCTTTGAAAAAAAAAACACTTCAGGTAATAAATGAAACACTCAGGCTGGCAAATACTGTTCCAGGGGTACTCCGAAGAACATTACGAGATATCACAGTGAAAGGTGAGTGATCCCGATGGATGTTCGTACTTTTGAAACTCTAATTAGCAATATACTCTCACAAACTATGCACTTGCAGGATTTACGATCCCAAAAGGGTGGTCGATCATGGTAGTTACGACCGCTTTTCATACCAATCACAATGCGTTTGAGAATCCTCTTGAATTTAACCCTTGGCGCTGGAAGGTGCGCACTTGAAAAGCTAGCAGATATTTCTTGATCTTTCTCTTCAATAAATCTTCATGGACTGAATTTTTTCCATCTTCTTGGCCTATCTTGATGTCCATTGCATATCAGGATCTAGATTCAGGCACAATATCGCAGAACTTCTCGCCTTTTGGTGGAGGAACGAGACAATGTGTGGGTGCAGAATACACTCGAGTCTTCTTATGTGCATTTCTTCATGTGTTGGTCACAAAATTTAGGTAGACAAATTCTCAATCCTTTTCCAAATATATTGGTTGTCTCTGGCAAGAAAATGTGGCCGAGATCTCGTGGCAGTTGTCTCATGATCTTCTTTTCTGTCTACTTATTTACAGGTGGACGGAAATCAAGATAGGAGATGTCTACCGCAATCCCGTACTATGTTTTAAAGATGGTGTTAACGTAAAGCTTTCAGAGTCATGGAACTAGGATATTATGATCGAGTATCGATCTGAATTAAAGATCCCCAGCCTTTAGATATCATGCACATCTAAACTTTTCCTTTTTCCTTTTTGCAGTGTACGAAGAGGTCAAAACATGAGAAAAGTCTAAATAAAAAGCACATAAAATTGCTTCTCTATAAGTATGCTTCCGGGAAAATTGATGATTTCTACTGATAAGCATTTTGGGGTCATTCATTATAACAATATAAGGATGAATTGTCAGAATTTTTCTGATGTGGGCTACATTAATTGATATTGTAATTTACTGTTTTACATGATTAATCTAATAAAGTGATATATTATTAATTAGTCTAATATTGAGCTGGTTACTGTTGGCCAAGTTGAGCTCAGCCTGTAATGAGGGGATCTAGCTGAAAACTCTATAAATAGTGATCAGATCTCTTTTCTAATTCTAACACACAAATATCCTCATATAAGAAGCATTTATGGAACACAAAGGGTGAGGGTAGTCACATTGAGCCAATGATACAGAGGATAATAGAGGAAAAGCACTTGAGCTTTGAATCATTGCTGTTTTGCATCAAGAATTATGGATTTTAAATCAAGCGCACAAATCTGTTTACTTATTTATATGCATTCTTGATTATAGTTATGGAGATCTTGAGTGCGCTTTCGCAACTGACATGTGGCATCAGAACAACCATAATATAGAACTTGAACGTATGGATTTGAGCATTTTTCATGATTTTTTATGCGGTAAAAATCAATTTTGATCACATAAATGGAAACAGCTCGTTGAGACAAGCATTTTGAGTGGTCGCAAGACACTAGGGGACGTTGTACGTGCTTCCATGCACAGCCATGCACGCATCGTAGCAGTGCGTGCGTTGCACGTGCTCAGGCGGGCTCTCGCTAGGGCTTATGTCAATGAAGTTGGGACGTGGGTCGACCCAGCCCAAACCTAGGATCCAAGCCGACTTAGTTGTTCGTTGATTGTACCGGACTTGACGTTGACCGGGTAGATTGGTGTAGTTGACCGGTTGAATTGTGCAAACCGGTTGGATTGGGGAGGTTAAGCTGGTTCAAGCATGTTGTGTCACGCCCCGATCCTCAGGCACGCGCACATCCCTTTTTTTGGTCGATTATTAAATGCGATATCCTAGGACTAAGTATCGCCGACCCTTTCGTTTATTAAGCACATGCGGAAGCAATTATAAATCCCCAGACAATAACACAATAGGATAGAAAAGCAAGCCATATTTTTCATATTGAAATTCACAACCACACTTTTATAAAAGTACAAGTCATAGTATATTTACAATACTATTTACAACAAACAAGTCTCACACCTATCTACACTAAGACAGGGTTCACAAAAGGGATGGGATCTCAATCCACATCCGGGTTGTACTCAAGATCCCTCTCTGGATCATCTTCTTCTTCTTCAAAAATCTTTCTCCTCCTCAAGTTCCTCTTCCTTGGCTTCTCCTCAGGGTCTTGAAATGATTATTCAATAACCAATGAGACCACATCTCAGCGAGTTCTACCCCCTAAGACCCGATTAGTAAACTAATACGCCAAACGGTTGCCTAAGCACAACACGAGTCAGAGGACTTACCTTGACCTCAGTTCCAACCTGCAATTCAAGGTTAAACATAGATATTCAAACAATTCACGACATCCGATCAAGCATTGATCAATCGACTTAGTCGATTACATGTCATTCGAACCATCTCTAGGTCATTCCCACTCATACCATAATTCCCTAATGGTATACTCCTTCACCAAATCACATGTGTTTCTCGGGTGTCGTTTTCGCCAATGACATACCGATCACCGACATCGTGCGTTCTTTAAGTCGCTGTTTTCACTAGTGATATCCTCGATCACCGAACCACGTGTCCTTTCTAGGGCGCCGTTTTCGCCAAGGTGACATCGGCAATAGACAACATCGTGAGTTCTTTAAGGCATTGTTTTCACTAGTGATATTTCCTTAATCACCGAACCACATTTGTCTATAAGTCATTCACGTGCATTCTTTAAGGCGCCGTTTTCGCCAGTGATACTTCCAATCACCGAACCACGTATGTCCAATAATATTGTACCAGATTGGTCTCAGCCAATAATATTCTCAGTTAGCTCTCACCATTCTCTCTACTATATAACCTATCAACGTAACTAGCGCTATATACCCATACTCAGCCATCTACCAATCAAATATTCAATAACAAACAATTTAGGACAAATCCTCAAATTTCACAATTTACATCAATTCCATATAAATTGAAGCTGAATTAAATAAACGGACTGCACCACGACAATCAGCACGAAATTCCGATCACCGGCCATCCCGGTTGAATTTCCGGAAAAAGTAATTAATTAAATAATTAATTTCGAAAATTAAATAAATAAATATTAAAAATCCAATTTAGGCCCGTATTGCCTTATTGGAGCCCGAAACGGGTCGGGAAAAATCCCGAGATGCATTCAATAAATAATAGAGGCTCTCTACTTGCTAATGACTAAGTCTAACCACCTAACATGCATCATTAAGTCACTAATTTAATTGTTCTAACCTAATCTAACCACCTAAGTGCACGTAATTAAATCTAACCAACCCCTAAGCATAATTAGCAAACTAAGAAAGCATTAGTGAGTAAAACTCACTTGCACTAAACGAAGGCTGGGACACCGAGACAATGACGCAACGGCGGCCGAACTTGGGCCGGGCCAAGAACTTCGCAAGCCCGAAGAAACTTTGGACTTCAAGATTGGGCTGACTTATTTAATCACTTTAATCACTTGGGCTTGAAAATACTGAATTGTGGGCTGCTTGCTGGGCCAGAATTAAACTGAAAATGGGCTCTCTCTTTGGGCTGAAATAAGCCAAATTGCTAGGCTTCAATTCTAATTGATGATGGGCTGAGTTTCCTTGGGCTGATGGGCCAACCAAGAGGCAACAAAAGCTGCCGATGGGCCTCTGGACTGCAAGGCCAATGTTGCTGAAATCTACGGCAGCTGGACTCCACGAGCTGAGTTGGGCCGAATATTGGACTGGGGAAGCTCGAGCGTGAAGATGGAAGAAACGGAAGCAGCTTGCGTCTCTGTGGTGCCTCGGACGTGTGGAGGGAGAGATCTCTCGGTGGAGCTGGCCACGTGGATGAAGAGGGAGCAGCTTCAGTCTTCAATTCGGTAGAGTGTTGACCGTGGGAGCTGCAGCTTGGACGCGTGGCTGCTGCGGGATTTCGGTGGAGAAGCAAAATCAAGATGGAGCAGCTTCGGCGTCTTTGGCAGCTTGCGAGAAGACACGGAGCAGCAATCCGTTGGACGTGTGGCGAGCTGGGAATTTCGGTGTTGCAGCTGGCGGAACACCGAAATTGCAGTGGTCCAAGACGAAGGGAGGGCTTCAATCGAGTGTTGACCGAGTGGGGTTGAAGGCGCGCAAACCGGTGAAGCTAAAATCAAATTGCTGCCGACAAAGCCTAGTGGAGGATGCGACTTTGATCTTCAGCGCAGCTGTTCTTCGGTCCAACCTTCAATGGACTCCTCTGGGCGTGCAAGGATGTGAAGATGGCCGTGTGGATGAAGGACAACACATCAATGAGTCAACAACTCAGCTTTGTTGAACTCTTTTGTGGACCGAATTTGGCAGAGAAATGGAGCTCCATGGATGAAGATGGAGTCCTCGCTGGGTTGTTTCGAAGGAGCTCCGGGGAATTGAAAAATAAAATGGAGTCGTGCGCAGGAGGGGATAGGGACGGCAAGCAATTGGAGGGCAGCTGGATTTCTAGCTCAAGTAGACTAGAATAGAGCTTAAAGTCCACATCTCTATCCACCCAATTTAATGTAATGTCCCCCTACTTCTTTCCACAACTTAAATTCCACAAAATATCCAAATTGAAGTCCAATTTCTAGCCCCACTTCAAATTCCGAATTTCACCAATTAAATTCAATCTCCTCACTTAATTTCCCAAATTGAGGCCCGATTTCGACGAAGAAAATTCCCAAATGATTTTCTATAAATCCACGACACACAAAGGCTCGGCCTGAGAGTCCAATTTTCCATTAATTTAGCCAATCTGAATTTCTGTTGATTTTCCGCAACGTCCGAACCCATTTTCCATAAAAATCTCGATACCTCCGAAAAATCTTCTAAGACTGAGTTGACACTCCTAGAATCAATTGTGACATGACCGAAATTTCAATTTCTGAAATCGGACTCGAATTGGCGGTTAATTTCTATTCGACGCGTTTTTAGCGTGATCTAGGCTACTGGGTAACTTTCAAATATTTTTAGTGCAATTGACCCGTGGTCGATTTTCTTCGAGCCACTATGAACCCACTCAACTCATTGGTGACTCTCGATTATCGTGAAAATCCCGAGGATCCAAATACGGACACAGGGTACCAAAACAATAAGAAAATCAGTCGAGAGCCGGTCGACGAGAATTTTCTAATTTAGTGGTGTCACCCACGATTAGCCACATATCTCTGTCGATCCAGTCTATTAATTTCCCCAGATAGTCTAGTTATCTCAAGAATGATCAGTTCTGATAATAGCCCTATAAGCGCGTCAATGAAATGCCCGATAAATTCAGTAGAAAACAGGTTGAAGAATTTCAGGATGTCACATGTTGTGCATGCATTACATGCACTACACATTCCGATGGCACGTACGAGTGCGTCTGAGTTGCGATCGGAGTGTTTTTGGTAATTGCATTCTCGTATTAAGATTCTCCACATTGTGGTATATTAATTTTACGTGTTTGATGCTTTTAAAGATGTGAAATTGCATATAAAACCCACAATACATGTATTTTTTAGGGTATTTTTGTGTATTTTCCTATATTTTTTATGGTTTCAAAAATACAATTGGAAGCTCACATGTATCATCACATAGATAATGTGTAGAGCATGATTCGTTGATTGTATATATAAGATTTAATATGTATTAGTGGATGGAACAATGTAATTAGTATGACATGTCATTTTAGAGACTAATTACCCCTGTCATTTAGTCTAAAAATACATGTATATGGTAAATGTGAGACATAAAGTTTATATCCCTAGTATGAGAGAGTTTCAATAATTTAATTGGTTTGAGAAATATCGGTCTCATATTTTAGTAGGATCTTCTAATGTGTAATCATACTCCTAAATGAGGTGATTGCGTATTGGTTCGTGGAGTGATACGTGAATAATATATGGTTGCGGAATCATTGATCCTAATAGTTTATACATCCAAATGTGGTGAATTCACGAAGGTAGGAATATATACTTATGTTTGTTGTCATGTCTTCTGCCAAGGTATATGATAATGTATGTAATTCTCAGGATGTATACTTATATGATTTCAAGTTATACAGTACTCACATGATGCTAATTGCAAACATTGTTTGTTATTTAGTCATCTTCTCTATAAACAGCAACTCCATTACAATTGAGGTTCTTCTTGGTTCAAACTTCAAGAAATGGAAAGAGGATTTTTGTTTGCGACGAAATTGGCGAATGTTCATATTGCTCTTATTGGGATAAGCCGACAAATCTCACGATTGACAATATGGAACCCTTAAAAGTGCACTTCGCTGCTTAGGAAAAGAGCAATTGGATTTGTTTGTTATCTAAGAAATAATTCATTAGGGAACACTTGAAGATTAGCTTGCTAGTTGACTGTACTGCTAGACAAATAATGAAAGCCTTGGTGGTTTCAAACCGTGCCTTGTCTAATGTTGAGATTGTGATACATTTACAAAGACTCTTGGGATACGTGCTACAGAAGTCCTAAAACTTGTCACAAAAATGCAATTGAGTCCTAAAACTTGCAAGAAGTGCAATCAAGTCCTAAAACTTATCAAATTGTTTCAATCGAGTTCTAAAGTTAACACCGTTAGCCTTTTCCGTTAAAAATGTTGACGTGTCATTTTAAATAATTTCATTTTCCACGTGGGATTTTTATTTATTTTATTCAATTTAAAAAAAATATAGATTTAAAAACTAAAAATAAAAAGTTAAATTTATTTTTAAAAATTATTTTAAAAAAATAAAATCAGCAGCTTCTCCGCCGCCGCCCATCGCCGAAGGGGCCGGCGACAATTGCCGACCCTGGGCAGGGGTGGTCGGCCCTCGACGACCCTAGGCGAGGGTCGGCGATCGTTGTCGGCCCTAGGCGGGGCCTCATCGGCCCTCGCTCGGGGCCAACGAGGCTCGCCAGATCTCAGCAGGCCTCGCCGACCCCCGTGAGGGCCGGCGATGACTCGCCCAAGGCGGGCGATGGCTGTCGGCCCTCACGAGGGGCCGGGCGAAGGCTGGCCACCCCCGCCCAAGGCCAACGATGGTCGCCGACCCCTTCGGCGATGGGCGGCGGCTGCGGCGAGGGAGGAGCCGCTGATTTTGTTTTCTTTTTTTAAACAATTTTTAAAAATAAATTTTAACTTTTCTTTTTAGTTTTTAAATCTATTTTTTTTAAAATTTTGAATAAAAAATAATTAAAAAGCCATTTGAAAAAAAGAAAAATTATTTAAAAAACCACGTCAGCACAATGTCAGCATTTTCCGTTAAAAAGGCTAATGGTATTAACTTTAGAACTCGATTGAAACGATTTGACAAGTTTTAGGACTTGATTGCACTTTTTGCAAATTTTTGGACTCAATTGCATTTTCGTGACAAGTTTTAGGACTTGATTGCACTTTTTGTAAGTTTTTGGACTCAATTGTATTTTCGTGACAAGTTTTAGGACTTCTGCAGCACTTATCCCAAGACTCTTTAACATAAGGTATGATGGTTCTTGTGGGATTCGAGAATACGTTCTTAGGATGGTAAATCTGAAAGCTAAAAACCATACTCATAGAGGAACTCATGATACCACTAGTCATTCTGATAGTCTGGGTCCTAATAAAGTATCATTCAAGAAGGATGGCAACCATTGCTTCTTTTGTAAGAAGAAAGTTCATATAAAGAAAGATTGCGACAAAAATAAAACTTGATTGTCTAAGAGTGAACCCGTAGGTAATAATTCTTTGCATTTGTTTATGAGTCCAACCTATTAGATGCTTCCGCTAGTTATGGTGGCTAGATAGTGGTGTTATAAATCGTGTTGCATGTACCATACGGAGATTCATATATAGAAGGAAGCCAAACAAGGATGAATCATAGCTCACCATGAAGAACAAAGAAATATACAACATTGAGTTCGTGGGAGATATCATTTTAATTCTACATTATGGTTTTAATATGATGTTAAGAAACACATTTTGTGTACCTTTCTTGAGATGGAATTTAGTTTTAGTATCTTATTTAGACACGTGTGGCTACTCTTTTGAAATAATGACCAATATTATTTCTATGTTCATTAATTCAAATACGGTTGTGTGCTACAATATGTCCAATAAAGTGTACATATTGTGTTTAACTCCCAATGATATATATGTCGCTTACATGGCTAAAAAGGCCATTTCCAAAAAATCTCTGGCTAAGAAACTGTCTTATGCATTGTGGCATAAAGTCCTGGTCACATCTCTAGAGAAAGAGTAGAAAGGCCGACATCTTGCCTACTCTACTCTTAAAAATGATCTAGAGACTTGTGTAGACTACTGTAGAGGTAAGATGATTAAGATAAAGAAGAAAATTGCAATCTATAATTTTAACTTGTTGGAGATCATTCACACTGATATTAGTAGACCCTATATGGAAACCTTGTGTAGAAAATTTTAATTTCATCACAATCATTAACAACTAACCTCGATACAGTTATATGTACTTAATTAAGAAAAAATCTGAGTCTTTTGACACGTTCAAGTGTTTTCGAATTGAAATCGAGAAATAGTTGGTAAAAGTCTTAAAAGTCTTAAAAGTCTTAAAAGTAATCAGATCTAACCGTAGTGGTGAATATTTTTGTAGGCATGATGATGCTGGATAACTTAAAAGGTCATTTGCCAAATAGCTGGAGGATCCTAGGATAGTAGCTTAGTTTACTATGCCTAAAAGTCTTGAACAAAATGGTGTCTTCAAAAGGTGTAATCGTACCCTTATAACCATGATGAGAAGCATGATTAGTAGGACCAATTTGCCTGATTTTCTATGAGATGATGCTTTGAAAGTAGCCTTTCATAGACAATACCCTATTTCTACCAAAGTTGTTCTATTAGCTTGAACCATCTTAAGGTTTGGGGTGTCCTGCAAAAGTAAAGTTATATAATCTAACATTAAGTAAGTTGGAATCTAGAACTACTCAGTATTACTTTGCATCTTACCTAAATCATTTGAAAGGGTAACAAATTTATTATCCTAATAGAGGTATAAGAATCGTGGAATCACAGACAATAAAGTTTATGGAGTTTGATGTAGTTGAAGAGAGTAGCTGCTCAACGAAGGGGTAACAAATTTACAGTGCGTTGCTAAACGAAGGAAAATTGACTCGCCAAAATTCCTCGAGGGAGCGTGCAAAGACAGCCTCTCTCTGCTTTGGACGAACGCTTCTTACCCCTCTCTCTCTCTCTCTCTCTCTCTCTCTCTCTCTGTGCAGTGTTCTTTTGTTTCCTCTAAAAGAGCTGAAGTAAATAAGAACTAGTTTAGGTTTGACTTAGAGAAAAGCATGGGCTTTGGCTTTTTTAAAAAAATATATATATATATAAATATTACCCTAAATATTACAGAAAGACAAAAGAAACTGGAAAATGGATGTGACTGGACAAAGGTAGCTTACCTGCTTTTTTTTTTTTTTTTTTTTTTTTTTTTTCATTTTTATAATACAAAACGCCATATCATTGAAGGCCCCCTCAAACCTTATGAGCCCTTTTTATGTTCAGGGGCATCTTTCTCGTCATTCAGATTTGAATGGAGATTAGTTTTTTCCCGACAAAAAAAAATAAAACAAAACAAAACACCGTATCATCTCAACTGTCAACATATATGACTTATCTCAATTAGTCAACATATGAATCATTGTATCTTTAAATAGTATAAATCACATTACAATTGCTTTTCCTGTTCTTGCAATTTGATATTTCTTTTGGTAAAATACACAAATAGAAGTATTGGAATATTGCGATTAACTGTACAGTACTATTGAGTTTTTTGGATATTAATAAGATTTCATATTTATTTTGCTGTGACATACTTAATATAGGGCTTCCTATGAGAGTATGATAATTCAAATACTAAATTAGACAAATAAGGTATTTATTTATAAGTTTTCTTCTAGAGGATAATTGTTTATTGAAAATTAGAACATATTACATGATATTTCAAATTCTGAGATTTCCAGTTTCTTATTTGTTTTAATTTAGTTAGTCACCACATAATTAAATTTTAATTTATGTGCTTTACCGATTTCAAGTAGAGCAATGATGTTTTTGCATATAGGTGGAAAATAAACTGTCGAGTTACGAATGAAAGAGATAATAGTTTTGATTTTATCTTTTTAGGAAATTAAGAAATTACTTATGAGTTTTAATTGATATATATATATATATATATATATATATATATATATAAATAGTTGAGTGATCTTGTTCTATCCAGCTTTTTAATTAGACATAGATTGAAAGCATTGTGGATTTTCTGACATATAGTGCAAGCGTGAAGTTGGTTATCACTCCGTAAGGACAACTAAAGAATTTCACCGAGTGCATGTTTGTTTTGAAAAGTGGGTAAATTAATTTCTTTCTCCCAACTATTCTTCCTTTTTCTTTTGGCCAAATCCACCTCAAAGCTAAACCATTTTGACTTAATATTAACACATATTTTTAAATTAAAAAGGTGAGGAGATGATAGGGAGCATGCGCTTACCAATAAAAGGGTACGTCTATCTAATTATCGATAATTACATAAATGGTTCATGAACTTTGAGTCGATGTGCAAAGTTATCCCTAAACTTTTAATTTGTTTTATGTGGTCCCTGAATTTTAGCTATGTGCAATATCATCCTCAAATTTTTAATTTGATTAGTGTGATCCCTGAATTTTTTGTAATTGTTCAAACTAGTCCCTAAGTTATATGAAAACATCCAATGTTACTGTTTCATCAATTCAAGTTGAGTAATATTGAACATTTTCATATAATCCATGAACTAAAGTAAATATATACCAAAAGTTCATAGATCATATTGAATATATTAAAAATTAAGGGATGACATTACACATTAAATTAAAATTTAAAAAATATTTGTGTCATCTTTCTAGTGCATAATATGTTACTATTCTCTACTATTGACTATATAAGCCAATAGACGACAGTCTTCTTAATTCAGACGTTCCTTAATTTACTAAGACTTTACTGACCAGCAACACTAGCCAATAAGCTTATGATAGCTGTGGATGTTTCTAACGCACAACGGAATCTAAAGGCGACACCAAGAAAGAGCTTCGGGAAATATCTTCGCAAAACAGAAACTACGAAAGCAACTAAAAGAAAAGGTAAAAGACAAGTGCCATTCCGGCATCCTTAATTATGGAAAAAGTCATTGACGGAATGCTTATTTCATTGATTGCACCTAATCTCAACATGGTATAATTTTTCCAACGTGGCATTTTTTTTTTCTTTTTGTTTAATCATTGGACATCCTACTCTCATAAACGACTCTTTTGCTTTGTAACAAGCGATATCAAGAGCTTGGTTAGGGGGGCACTAGGGCTATGTTTGGTGGTTCATATTTCTAATTAGGATAGAACTTAATAGGATAGGATATAAAATTTATGAATTTTACTATATCATATCCATTATTTGGTGATTGTAATTGGATATATTTATATAATATCATATATATTATTTAATATAAATAGTACATTATTATAAATGAACCAAAAAATTTGCAAACGAAGATTGTAAAAGTCTCTCGCGACATTTTTGCCTACTTTATTATTATTTACTTTTTTTAATTTAATTTTCCCCTCTATTTTTAATTGATTTCTTTGTTATTTCTTTCTTCCCCTTCCATCACTCTCTAATAAAATTGTATTAAATAGTAAGCTATACTAATATATCAAAAATACTAAAATACCTAAAATATGTAATAAATATATTGAATCTACATTCTAAAATAGAATTAAATTTGAATATATAGATAAAAATATGATTAAATTAAAATAATTATTTTTTTGAATTTATATATTAGAATTCAAATATTAATTATATATTGAAATATATTTTAATTTTTTTTAAATTTGGTCAAATAATTTTAATTTTGTTAATTTAAGAAGTTTATTATTCAACAAAAGTAACTTTCGTAATATAGATATTAAAAATCATATATACCTTTATCCTACCTTCCCATCCGGTCTATATTCCTCTAATATCCGACTTTATCCTATTTTAAGTAGGTACCAAATGCAGGATAGAATAAATTTCTCCTGAATCCTATCTTGGCTATCCTAGCTGCCAAAAGCAACCTAGGTGCCAAAATTCCTAGGTGAAGTATGAAGAAGCAACACTTGATGAATGGGCATATGGGATTCGGCGATATGAGTGAGAAAGGCCTCCAAATTTTAAAAAGAAGGAACTCATCTCAAATATAAAAGGTATGGCTTTAAGTAGATATACCCATTGTATTCTTGGCAAACAATACAGAGTTTCATGTTGCTGGGTCAATCTCTTAAAAAAAACATGAACTTTACTGTTTGGACAAAAATAGACCCAACTTTTAAATGGGTCAAGAAAATGCATTGACCGTGAGCTTTAGGTCATCATTTGTGGCCAATATCCTTCTGACAACATTAAAAATGTAAAATATTCGTTTAGATTCTCCGTGAGTTTCTAATTTTACCATTCAAGTTCTTTTTTATCAGCTTGCTCCCTTTAAGAATAAAAGTTTCTGCAATTGGCTTAACTTTTCATTAATCCTTTCAATCTATTTTCTAAGAAGCACTCTTTCTCTCGATCGTATTAAAATTGTTACAAATGGAGGATTCCAATATAAATGTAATGAAAGAAGAGTTTCTTTGATCTTTTAAGGTACTGGAAGCGGCAAAACTACCCAACATATAATCATAGTATTGAGAAATTACGACATTATTTATTTAAGTGACTGCCCAATCTTCATCGCACATCCAGTTACAGGAATTATTGGATTCTCTATGGACCAAAAGAGAGCAACCAATAGCATTACATTCGGCCAATAATTGTTTTTCTTTATATATATAGAAAAACCAGAACAACTATCGATAACAAACACTTTACGTGTATGCGAAAAATTAAAATCTAAAGATAAAGTAAAACCATCTTGTTACTAAATATTCGAATTATTACATAATGGAAAGAAATTATTGTTTAGACATGCAAAATATACAAAGAAACATACATATTTCAAGATTTAGAATATTTTTAGTGAGGTTGTTGTTAGACAGAAATGATTCAAATTTTAATGTTAAAATATATGAGAGATTACATAGGATTATTAACTTACAGATCTAATCATGGAGTCAACATTTGTACAATATAAGTAATTAATGATATTTTATGATGAAAAAACAAAGAGATTAAGTTCCCCTAAAAGTAGGAGGTTCTCTTTACCTTATATATTAGAATGGATTAGACCAGCTCAAAAAACAGATATTGCATCAATTTTATCAAGATTCCAAATTTAGGATTAATGAAATCATCCCCAATTGTTCTAATTCTTTTCCTAATTAAAATAATTCGAATAACAGTCTCTTTCCTTCTACAATGTATTTTTATACACATGTATCCTTTAATGAGAATTCAATGTATGGGAATTTCCTTACTTATTCATTGTATAGTTGCATAATGATGCGTGACATTCGAATCCTATCCTTTTCGCTTTTGTTTAAAGACGGAAGCAAAATTTCAAACCCATCCCCTTAAAATGTGAGTCCCCCTAGCTCTGCTTGTTAGACAAGATAACTTGCTTTGGTTCCCATTCACCAACTACCCCATTAAACCGAGCCGCATTATTTAATTCTAGAAAGAACAAACATGTCAAAATCACTCAAAAAGAGAAAAAGAAACGACCTAAACTTTCCAAATCACATATATTCTCCCGTCAACAGATTCACTATCAACCTCTATTTTGTCTGAACCATTCCATGGAACAAAGTTACCGCTTTTACCGTGAATTTTTGCAATTAGCTACCAAATGAAACCCTATATACTCAACCACTGAGGTTTGCCATAGTTGCCACCTTTCCAACATGGAAGGGGGAGGTGGAGGGTTCGAATCCCCACATTCTTAGGGGAATTAGGATGGGGACGATGTATTTCAAGTGTGGGTTTCGACTTCCATGTCCTATAAGGAGGCAGGGCAAAAGTTTGGGAGTAAGAATTAGAGTAGAAGTAGAGTATGACCGACAAAAAACAAAAAATCCTATATACTCATTCACCAATAGAGCATACGGATAAATATAATTATACATAAATGGCATACAAAAATACCAAGCATGCACAAGGTTTCAACTTATGCAAAGCACATACAAACAAATGAAACACAAAAGATAGGTGTCAACATCTGAATCTACGTAGTATAAATTGTAACGTCGATGAGTGGCCCAATCGAACCTGAAGCTGAGACACTTAAGCTTATATATGTCATTGTGGTTTTATTTAGAGTTCTGCAAACCGCTACTCGTAAATTTTGGCTACCTCAAATTCTTAAGAATCAATTATACGCGTCATAGGGGATTGCAACCAGTCCCTAATGATTGAATAGGTAACTTATAGAGTTCTGGAGCTTCCAAGGGTCATGGAAATCATCATACCTCATCTTTTGTGTTTAGATTGCCGAGTGACTGAACCGAACCACAAAGAATTAGAAAGAATTAATAAAAAAATAAAAATAAAAAGAACTTACTGCTTGCCTTTTATACTCGTTCAAATGTTTATGGAATGGGGAAGGAACACAGGGATTCACGAAGGTAGTATGAGCTTGATAATGCAGGCTGATAATAATAACCCAGTCACTGCACTCTTTCCTTCTCGCATACATAACAACACTACTAGATACTAATAATAAAGGGTTAAGAGTAATGGGAGTTCTAAAACTTATTAATGAAAGTGCAATCGAATTCTAAAATTTTTGAAAAGTGCAACCAAGTCATAAATTTTTCAAAAACTGTAATCAACAGAAGGACTTAATTGGACTAATTTGGTAAGTTTTAGGACTTGCACTTTTTGAAAGTTCTAAGACTCAATTGCACTTTTATGACAAATTTTAGAATTTGATTATACTTTTTGAAAGTTTTGGAATTTAATTACACTTTTGTGACAAATTTTAGAATTCTCAGTATACTTATTCCAATAATAAATCACTTATCTATGTGAAATGTTAAAGTGAGGGGATGCCAATCCCATTTTGTGCTGGATGCTAAAATTGGATAAATCAAATGTTAAATCATGCATTTATCTACTAATTTAAATTTTTATATCATTCGATAGTGATCTTATAAAATTTTCATAAGAGTCAATTTTCGAACACATTTTGGATGAAGTCTGGATTTGACTGGAAGATCGCGAGGGTCGCAGCAACAGCATGAATCCCCAGTCACCCGCACCCAACAATTGCGACCGTAGTGAGTTACACTTTCTCCTCGAAGTGCATGAGAATCTCCCTGATTTGTCAAGGCGAAATTCGTTTGTTAGAAGGCAAGTTCTCGAGGGGTCTTCAAACAAAACGAGCCTTGACGTTTTTAGACCCGGTCCTTAGGGCTGATCAAAAACCAAATTGGTTTGGTCAGAGCTGGGTTGAAAGAGCCCAAAGCCCAATTTTAAAATTATAAAATCAACAATATGTCTTGACAAATCATAAATTAAATGTGTCTTGGCATATCATAAATGGATTGAAAGGTTCAACTCGTGAACAATACGTATATTTATTTTGTTTAAATGGCATAATAGTGAACCTACTTAAATTCAACCTAAACTATTTAGCTACATGCCGTGTCGTGTCCTATCGAAAAATCATTGACCCTATTACCATCACTTATTGAAATTTATCAAGATGAGAAGTCAAACTTTTGGCATAGAACAATAGAATTTTGGCCTCAGCTACAGGTAACTACTTAATTATTGACTAAGTAGACGTACGCAATTTTGAATCTGCTAAGGAAACATGTACCAATTCTTCACACAACCTAAGTCCATGAGATGTCCATGCCTACGAACTCATTGTTGAGACTTTCCTTGTTTCACATGTAATTTAATAAAAATGGCGCGCCTTTCCGAACCCGTGGGACAAACGACAAAAGAATGTTCAAATAATCTAATAAAGCAGGTCTTTATTTAGTTAACAATTGACCAAGAGCACTTTCAGACATTCGTTGTAGAGTTGTAGTCGTTGCCGTCTTTGTGTGTTGGGAGTTCTTCACAATCTAAGGAAACTTCGGTGCAATTAGGAGACCCGTGCTCGGTCACGAGTAATACCTCGTGTGATGAAACCTTCTCATATGTAATAAGGTTTTCTTGGTATTGACTAAGTATTGCTATCTTAGGCTCCATTTTTTTCCCCAAAAATGTGACATTTCTAAAAATATTTTTCTGAAAGTCAATTTCTAGTGAAATGACCATATTTTTCAATGTTTGATTGAAATCTGAAAATGAAAGAAAAAAATTTCCATTGTTTGGAAAGGAAAATACTTTTTTTTCTTGGATGGATAAATAGCTGGAGGACGGGGCATGGGCACAAGGGTCTTGAGCCCAACCTCTATGGATCCAGGTCTACAGGCCGAGCTCGGGCTCAGGTCCATTGAGGCCAAGCACCAAACTCCGTGCCCATGCCTCCATGCACCCTAGCCCGAGGTTCATTGAGCCATAGTGCAAAACATTATCAGGGTCATAAGCCCAAGCAACACTAAACAACTTTTTTGTAGAAAGTTGTCTGATTTCATTTATTCAAACCCCATTTAATCATAAGAAAGTTGGTCTGTGAGTAAATTGATATGCACAGACGTTAAAATTCATCCCTTCACCTAAACATATAGACAAATTGACAAGTGTATGAGAGATCTTCCATCCGCCACAGGAGAAAGGTTGGCCATGACAAACATGAAACAAGTAAAAGTGTTCAAAACGACAGAGAGCGGAAGGAAGAAGTGGACACAACACATTCTCATTCTGTGTGGATATATACAAGACATTCCTTCCTTTTCATGTATTTGATGCATAGACATTGCCCCCTAAAATTCCCAAAAATACATGCCCAAAAATATCCATGCTATAAAAATAGTCTCACAATACTAACAATAACAAAATAAAAAGATAGAACACATATAAGTCTTCTGACATGAAAGCTTATTCTCCTTTGCTTAGGAATTTCTCAATCCACACCTTTTGAAGATTTGCACTTTTCACCTTGAATGCCTTTCCCATTTTGTCATTCTCAACTAGATAATCAAAAACCGATCAAGGGTAATTTCATCATATCCATCCACTTTCATCACCACATCGTAGAGTCTGGAGTAATCGATATTGACTTGACCCAACGACTTAATTGTTGATGCTATTTCTCCAAGTTGTTTTGGAAGTGTTGCATACTTATCATTATTGTCAGCACATCTTTGTCTTTTATGAGACCTCTTTTCATGTGAAGGATGGACCTATCAATGCAAATTATCTATGATAAGTCAATCGAAATAGAAAGGGCAAGATCTTCAAATTTTGAACATAAAACCACTACTAGAAACAAGAAATTATCATCATGAAACCTCGTATTCCTCATATATTGGATGTGAAAAATAACAGGACACCATGAAATCTTACAAGCAACATTAGCTATATAGCTTTCCGCTTCCAACTAACCCAAATCCACTGCCACTCTTCAAGCCAACTATGCCTAATTCTTTGAAAACCACAACAACTACAGACCTGCTCCAGACTTCAAAAGAAATATCACATACAGAAAAAAAAAATAACCCCTACTACATTCAAGGAAAGATCCACAGAGAAGGCAAACAACATTCAAAAAGGATTCCCTTCCGAGGATTCCCCTCCTTCAATTAATCTAGTAGGCAGCATAGTTGAAATAACAAGCCAGCTTATAAGACTGTATTGGTATGTCTGAATCGAACCAAACCATCTTATGCCGGCACTTTAGCAGGTGAAGATCCGATTTTTACCCCCCACGCCTTATTGATAGTAAAATTTCCAGTAGAACAAGGCATCCAAACAATATTATGAAACTGCAGATTGAATAAAGGAAACTATTAATGGGATTATTCCAACTAGAGATACAAGCAGTAACAATCACGGTGCCATAGCATTCAACTAAAATTGCAGGAACTCCTCACTTTGAGCTAAAAACGAAAGGAAAAGAACTAGAAATCTTTTGGCTTCACTAAAAAAAAGAAAACAAGAAAACAAAAAGAATTGCATTTACATGGTCCATGACAAGTGATGAAAAAACTTACCGTCACATATTGATAGATTTCGTTTTTCTTAGCTACGACCATCTCAAAATGATTATAATCATCCATGACTAGTGTGAATGATTGCTGCAGTAGCGGCACCCACTACTGCCACTTGGATTTTATCATATCCATCTGCACAATGAATTGTAAGTTCCATGTTCCTATTAAATTCTAACACACATGGATAGAAACATGATTGCCAAGTCACAACTATACTTAAAACTGAGAAAATTGTTTCACAAACTCTAGTTGCCATGTTTAAGAGTTATCAATTTAGAGCAGCATTTGGGAGTATTCGCAAATCATCAATTCACAAACTTGAGAAACATTATGCACTTAAGAATTGGGTGGTCAGGTTCAAAGATGTAAGCAAAGCATACACGAAGGTGGAACTAAACTTATGAACCAACAAACATCAATTTCTACAAATATATTTGCTTATGATTATACAAAGTAGCTGCTTTTCAATAAGAGCCAGAAACGACCAAGAAATATCAATTTCTACCAACAATTGCTTTTCAAATTTACCTGCCCGGTTATGACTGGCACTCTATAAGAGAGCCAATTCGTGCCAATGAATTTGACCTAAATGCAGCTAAGCTCTGGAAAAGTGCAGCTCCTCATTTCTGTTTCAGCCACTTTAGCAATCCCTCCCCATGCCTTCAAACCCTCTTCACCTCTCACTCAACTTAAACACAACCCACAAACAAACTTCAACCTTTAATCATGTGAACACCTATAAGTACGACGAACAAATGCTTTCAATAGCTTTCATAGCTAAAAAGTTTCACAATTACCATATGCCACCCTAGACCATAAATAAACGAGCAAACAAAGTGAACATTAACCCAACCAACCAAAATGATAATCAACAAACTTTGCACCACAAAGGTACTAGAAAACTCCGTGCTGTGCAAGTGGACCATTACTCCATTGCTCCGGTGGGTGTTAAGTTTCCATTGATCAGAGAAGAGCCGAACATTTCTTTTCAAAAAGAAAACCCTGCATTGGGCTCTGTCAAATGTGAACATATTCACCTTCTTCCCTCAAGATTCAAAACACCTGGGGAGGAGTTGAAGTTAATGACTCAGTAGGTGGCTCGGTGATTAACACCATCCCAGGAACTGAAATCACCGTGACATATTACTTTCATCTGAGAAAGTCATTGCATGAATCATCTTCCATAGGCCAGATGCAATGAACTTGGCCTTTAAGTTGCGGAGAAAGATTTGCATGTCCATCATTCGTCTCATCATGAAAATGCCGGAGTGCTCACACGGTTGCCCTACGTGGCGACCTAGAAAGTATGCCCCAACATGCAACTACTTCTGAATCATTTGTAACTTACTTTTGTTGATTGTTCAACTCAACCCTCACCAGAGAGCAAGTGAAGTACCGCGAAAAACAATGAACACAGCCGATTCAACGTGAATGAAGATGGAACTACACTCGACATTGGAGAATTGCTCAGAGACGAGGGGGGTGGAAACCGACCTAGATCTACAATTTGGACTTCAAAGATATCAGTGGACACGAAACTTGAGCAAATCGCCTGATGATCGACTTGGGACCGTGAAGGATAACTAAACAATAGCGGGGGCGCCCTCTCTACTCTGCTATCTAGAAGAGAAGCATGCAGCGGCAGTGGCGGGCGGCGGCGGCGTAGGAGAAGGAGGTCCAGAGACGAGGGATGAGACGAAGAAGCTCTGGAGAATTGGACGAGAGAAAGACTTGTGGGAGAAAGATGGAGAAGCTCTGAAGAAAAAAAGAGAGGAAGGAGGAGGAGACGAGGACGAGGGGCGGGGGAGAAAATGATTTTCTTTTTTCAGAAATTGACATCATTTTTCCCAATTTTAAGAAGGTGTTTTTTTTTTTTATCGAAAAATATTTTCTTTGATCATTCATTTTTCATCCCCCAAACATAAAAAATTATGGAAAATATTCCGTGAAACAAATATAGCCTAAAGTAAAAGAGAAAAAACCATAAAGATCCTAAACAATGCGCATCGATGATACATTCATCCTAAACTCTATACTCATCATGACACATTTACTCTAAACTTTTTTATGATATAAAAAAATATAACTTGTACATATATGATGCATTTACTTTAAACTTTTTTTCTGAAGATATTTTTCACATAAATTCATTGTCCCCATTTTCCTGTGAAAATTTTCACTTCAAAGTTTGCCAAGCCTATCACTGTCATTGCTCTTATAGATACTGGAGCAAGTTCTTCAATCTTAGACACTAAAGTTCTTCCTGAAGAATATTGGACGTCCTATGTTCGATATTTCAATTCTGCCCCAGGAGATACTTTTTCTACGAATGTAAGAACTACTCCAGTAACTATCCAGTTTTTTCCCCAGTATTCTATAACCACAAAAATCTTCAAATCCAGTCTTCCCAACAAAGATTTGATCATTGGTTGGGACATCATGACTTAGATTAGCTTCATATCATTCCTGGAATAGGTCTTAAGTATAAAGATCAGTTCTCTGAATTCGTCAATATCCAAAGACTCTTTTCCATCCAAATGAATCTGTTAGATCCAATCATGCAGAAGTTGTTAGAATCCTATTCAGAATCTCATTCTGAATTCGCTCAAAAGTGTTCTCATCCTTCATGAGAAAATCCGGAATTCTTTAATTGCCTTCCCTTCAAAAAGAATGAAGATATCAACCCCACCAAGGCAAGTCATATGGGAATGAAGCCAGAGCACCTGGTTGCGGCTCAGAAGGAATGCTCAGAACTATTGCAACAAGGTCTTATTAAAATTTCAAATTCTCAATGGGCTTGTGAAGCCTTTTATGTCAATAAACGTGCTGAGCAAAATAGAGGAAAGATGTGACTGGTAATTAACTATCAGCCTCTTAACCTCTTTCTCCAAGATGACAAATTCCATTTACCTTCTAGAAATTCCCTCTTTACTAGATTATCATAAGCCCATATCTATTCCAAGTTTGATCTTAAAGCCGGATTTTGGCAATTGGGCATCCATCCTGAAGACAGACCCAAAACAGAGTTCTGTATCCCAAACCAACATTTCCAATGGAAAGTTCTTCCTTTTGGCCTAAAGGTAGCATCGTCCCTTTTCCAGAAGGTCATGTGTCGAATTTTTCAACCAATATTGTCAACTGCAGCGATATACATTGATGACATCCTACTTTACAGCCCTGATGAGAAATCTCACTACCAACTTCTTGGGCAGTTTGCAAATATTGTAAAGCAACATGGGATCATGCTTTCTCAAAGAAAAATGAATATCGCCCAGACGGAAATTGAATTTCTTGGTATTCACCTTAACAAAAATACATACTATCCAGGGCCACATATTGCTCAGGAATTGTTGAAATTTCCTAAAGAGAATTTTATAACAAAGCAAGTTCAGCATTTCTTGGGATAATTAATTATCTCAGAGACTTTGTTCCAAACATTGCAAAATTGCTGATTCCATAGCAATCGATGCTCAAGAAAAATCCCCCACCTTGGGGAAAATCTCAAACTAAAGCAGTGGCTGAACTTAAGGATATCACGCAGACTCTTCCTCCATTACAAATCCCATCAACAGGGAAGAGAATCCTATAGACCGACACCAGTAATGAATACTAGGCAGCCATTCTGTTTGAAGAAATTGATGGTAAGAGACACTTGTGTGCTTATAAAAGTGGAAAATTTTCTCAAGCTAAAATGCATTATTATTCCACTTTCAAAGAAATCTTGGTGGTGAAAAATGGAATAAAAAAATTTGAATTCCATCTCATCGGCCATCACTTTCTGGTAGAGTTAGAGATGGCATCTTTTCCTCAGATGACCAAGTTCAAACAGAAGTAAATTCCACATTCTCAATTGCTTTGATGGGCTGAATGGTTTTCAAAATACTCTTTTGAAACCAAACACATTGCTGGCAAGAAGAACTTACTTGTTGACTTCTAATCAAGACCAAAAGCACCAGCAGAGATCAACATGTACATCATAAGGCGTGATTTCCATACTCTTCATCACAATGAAAAGTATAAGATTGAAAGAATACAAGATTGGCTAAGCTGGCAATACCCCAGGAGATTGTTGAACAAGTCCAGAATGACAGCCTCATTAAAAATCTTGAAAACCTCATGTGGCAATGCCACACAGATCTATTCGGACTCCATGGAGGTTCAATTCTTTATCCTTTTGGATTAAATTCAGACTATTTGTTCATACATCCTTTAATCTGGAAGGAAGATGACTTCCATGATCAACTCCGATGGTTATTATGGTACTTAACCAATAAGTACTTAATAGCTATTGAAATTCTGATCAAAAGATTCATTGCCAACCTCACAAGAATATCTAGACTCGGTTGAAACATTAAAAAGGAAAATGACAGGAATCTCTTAGCATTTCTCAATTAGTTTTATCCTCCCACTCACTAGAAGCAACTTTTACAACAAGAATTGAGAACTATCTAACCAAACCATGAAGTCCACACTATTCTATTTTTCCGACGTCCATAGGCCTTTGTAAAAAACAATGGCAGCATCACTAATGCTCCATAAATTATAGGCACCACATCCTATAAACCTCAATCGCACCTCATAGAAACTTCTAGTATTTATGGGTCAGTCATGATGTGAAGAGATCTTCTCAGCACTGGATTCACATGAATGGACCTAGACTTAGAACCAGGGAGGACGGAGTCAGTTTCTTGCAGGTATGCCTTCCCATAGTGGACAAACCTTTCCCCTTCAAGCCCTTCAAGGACAGCCTTTTGACAGAAAACCACTCTGACCTTTAGTTCATAGCCTAGAAACACTTAGAGATGCCGGGATGGTAACATTTCTAACTATTCGAGTTGCATTTCTCAGAGGATCCTGCCAGGCTGGAGAAAAAGAAAGAGTCTAGAAAGCCATTGAGAGTTTCACACAAAACACTCACTTTATTTCAAGTGACTCTGCCCCACATTACATCATCCTTGCCCTTTTATAGACATTGGGAGGTCACACACAAACAAGGACCATGCTCACAGGTCCAAAACAAACAAAGGCTCCGGAGGTAGGGAATTATTTTTGGTGATATGAATAGTGACAATGAATAGTGATTTCCCTAGCCTACTACTACAGTAATGCTATAGTGACTTGCTACAGTGATCTGCTATAGTCAGCGGTCTCGTCCGTCATGAGCATTGTAGTCATAGTCTGAGTCATCAGAACTATGCATTTCTACTAGAAGATGTTCTTCGTACTTTTGCTCAAATCCTGCGAGTGAATCTGGTGAGAGAACTCGGGTATTCTCCATGTTTGATGGGGATGCTTCCTCATGATTCCTGAAAGTCCCTATAGTGTCGGCAAGAATGTTTGGCTGAGGTCAATTGGATGGTTGAGCATAGTAGGATGTGTCCATGCCTAGAGATAAGGACAAAGGTCCTTGATCATGAGGGTTTTGGGAAAAAGGACCTCCCCATTGTGCATAGGGGTCTTGAGAAGATTGTGCATGCTCATCTGTGTCTGTCATTTCTTGCTCTTGTGATGATGCAACTTTTCTAAATTCCTCAAGTGCTTCTTGGCTTTTGGTGTAAGGCTATAATGATCCCATGCAGTGGGTACATTATAGTTCCATACATCTTCAGGAATGATTTTATTTTTCAGGCACAAAACTCTTTGGAGTTCTCTGTACTAGTGTTCACAGCAACCAACAGGTCCTAGAAAGGATTTGTAAATCCAAGTTTCTGTGAGGTGCGGTTGAGGTTTATAGGATGTGATGCCTATAATTTGTGGAGCATCAGTGATGTTGCCATTGTTTTTTACAAAGGCCCATGGATGTCGAAAGAATAGAATAGTGTGGACTTCAGGGTTTAGTTGGATAGTTCTCAATTCTTGCTATAAGAGTTACTTCCAATGAGTGGGAGGATAAAACCGATTGAGAAATGCTAAGAGATTCCTGTCATTTTCCTTTTCAATGTTTCGACTGAGTCCAAATATTCTAGTGAGGTTGGCAATGAATCTTCTGATCGGAATTTCAATAGCTATTAAGTACTTATTGGTTAAGTACCATAATAACCATTGGAGTTGATCAGGGAAGTCATCTTCCTTCCAAATTAAGGGATGTATGAATAGATAGTCCGAATTTAATTCAAAAGGATAAAGAATTGAACATCCATGGAGTCTGAATAGATCTGTGTGGCATTGCCACATGAGGTTTTCCAGATTTTCAATGAAGCTGTCATTTTGGACTTGTTCAACAATCTCCTAGAGGTATTGCCAGCTTGGCCAATCTCGTATTCTTTCAATCTTATACTTTCATTGTGATGAAGAGTATGGAAAGCACGCCTCATGATGTACATGTTGATCTCTGCTGGTGCTTTTGGTCTTGATAAGAAGTCAGCAAGTACGTTCTTCTTCCCAGCAATGTGTTTGGTTTTAAAAGAGTATTTTGAAAACCATTCAGCCCATCGAAGCAATTGATAATGTGGAATCTACTTATGTTTGAACTTGGTCATCTGAGGAAAAGATGCCATGTCTAACTCCACCAGAAAGTGATGGTTGATGAGATGGAATTCGAACTGTTTTATTCCATTATTCATCGCCAAGATTTCTTTGAAAGTGGAATGATAATGTATTTTAGCCTGAAAAAATTTTCCACTTTTATAAGCACACAGGTGTCTCTTACCATCAATTTCTTCAAACAGAATGGTTGCCTAGTATTCATCACTAGCGTCAATCTGGAGGATTCTCTTTCCTATTGATGGGATTTGTAATGGAGGAAGAGTCTGCATGATATCCTTAAGTTCAACCACTGCTTTAGTCTGAGATTTTCCCCAAGGTGGGGGATTTTTCTTCAGCATCGATTGCAATGGAATCAGCAATTTTGCAATGTTTGGAACAAAGTCTCTGAGATAATTAATTATCTCAAGAAATTGCTAAACTTGCTTTGTCATAAAATTCTCTTCAGGAAATTTCAACAATTCCTAAGCAATATGTGGCCATAGATAGTATGTACCGTTGTTAAGGTGCATACCAAGAAATTCAATTTATGTCTGGGCGATATTCATCTTTCTTTGAGAAAGCATGATCCCATGTTGCTTTACAATATCTGCAAACTGCTTAAGAAGTTGGCAGTGGGATTTCTTATTAGGGCTGTAACGTAGGATGTCATCAATGTATATCACTGCACTTGACAATATTGGTTGAAAAAATCAACACACGGCCTTCTAGAAAAGGGACGGTGCTACCTTTAGGCCAAAAGGAAGAACTTTCCATTGAAAATGTTGATTTGGGATACAAAACCCTATTTTGGGTCTGTCTTCAGGATGGATGCCCAATTGCCAAAATCCGGCTTTAAGATCAAACTTGGAATAGATATGGGCTTTTGATAATCTAGTAAAGAGGGAATTTCCGAAAGGTAAAGGGAATTTATCATCTTGGAGAAAGAAGTTAAGAGGCTGATAGTTAATTACCAGTCACATATTTCCTATGTTTTGCTCGATATGTTTATTAACATAAAAAGCTTCACAAGCCCATTGAGAATTTGAAATTTCAATAAGGCCATGTTGCAATAGTTCCGAGCATTCCTTCTGAGCCACAACTAGGTGCTCTGGCTTCATTCCCATTTGACTCACCTTAGTCAGATTGATATCTTCCTTCTTTTTTATGGGAAGGCAAACAAAGACTTACAGATTTTCCCATAAAGAATGAGAACACTTTTAAGAGAATTCAGAATGAGATTCTGAACAGGATTCTAACAACTTCTACATGATCAAATCTAACATATTCATTTGGATGGAAAAGAGTCTTTGGATATTGATGAATTTAAAGAACTGATCTTTATACTTAAGACATTTTTTCCAGAAATGATACGAAGCTGAGAAATCTGATTCATGATATCCCAACCAATGATCAAATCTTTGTTGGGAAGACTGGATCTGAAGATTTTTGTGGTTATAAACACACGGGGAAAAAATGGATAGTTACCGGAGTAATTCTTATATTCGTAGAAAAAGTATTTCCTGAGGCAGAATTGAAATATCGAACACAAGAAGTCCAATATTCTTCAGGAAGAACTTTAGTGTCTAAAATTGAAGAACTTGCTCCGGTGTCTATAAGAGCAATGACAGTGATAGGCTTGGCAAACTTTGAAGTGAAGATTTTCATAGTATAAGAGCAGTAACAGTGATAGGCTTGGCAAACTTTGAAGTGAAGACTTTCATAGAAAAATGGGGACAATGAATTTGGCTTGAAAATATGTTAGGATCTTGTTCTAAAGATGTGAGAGATATATAAAAAATATCTTCAGAATCCGAATCTGAATCAATCTCACTAGGAGTTAGATAACAAGGAATGACACAAAGAGTTTGTTCAGATGGTTCTTCTTTTGCAGAAAATAAAGATTCGATATCATCATTTTCAAGAGAAATACCAATTTCAATCTCTATATGATGTCTCAGATGATTCTGCCATTTTCTTGCTTAGGGGCAATTTTTGGCAAAATGTCCTTTCTGATTGCAAATGAAGCATCGAGTTGATTTCTTGTGGCCTGAGCGATCCTTCCTTCTGCGTAAATATCGCCATTTCTTCTTTCTCTGGAAGTGCTTAGATCCATGTCTAGATTTCTTTATCCAAAGCTTCTTGAAGTGTTTCTTTTTCCCAGAAGATTGTCCACAAGAACCATCACAGTCTCGCTTGGAGCATTTGATCTTTAAATTATGGCGAGAACAAGCCCCATCAAGTTATTTGTTGTTTGTGAGATAAGTTTGGACCATTTGGTGCTTTAAACACGAATCATCAAGGCACAAATGGATTTCATGTTGCATCTCTCCCAACAGAATATCTGCAATCCTCCTTTGTCTGTTGAGAAAATATCTCTCAACCTGTTGGGATAATTCTTTAGGGATAGAAGTCAGGAAAACTTGCTTTAGATTTGGATCAACTCCAATACCATAGAAGAGCTTAAGCATTTCCAGATAATGCTTATTGAGATGCCTTTTCTGGAGAGAGCAGCATTTTCTTTCGAAAAATTCTCTCCTTTTAAGCTCGTAGAGGTCAGAAGGTTTTCCAATGAAGAAATGATATAGAAGGGTAATGGCATGACCAAAGTCAGGTGAAAGTAGAAATTGAACTTGGTCTTGTTCTGTCACAAATTGCCACCAATGTTTGAGGTTACCTGTAAACCTTGTGACAAAAGCAAAAATGACATCATACTTATCTTGATTGGTAAGGGCTTGGGTATTTAACCAAGTATGAAATTCCTCAAATCTTTCTGGCCATTTGAAATAGGGAATATCATCAACAGTAAAGAACTGTTTAGATGAAGTAGACACATGCTAGGGGGGATTGTTTGGTTGAACAACCTCTAGTTCATAAGGGTTTGATTCCATATCCTAGTCCGGAGGATCGGCCATGAATATTGATGAAGTTACTGGTGCAATAGGAAAGGAATCAATGGTAGGGATTTAAGAATGATGAAGAAGATGAAAAGGATACCAAATCTGATTAAGTATCCAAGTTGCCCGGAAAAACCGGTTCTGATGGAAATAGAATCCGATCTTTCATATTGGGAGGATTAATGGCAGGATCAAGTTGTTTCTCCTAGTTGCCTAAATCTCTCAAAAATGATTCTAATGGATTTGACAGCATCATTTGGTTTGGCTTTTCCTTTATAACAAGTGAGGATTCTTTAGGCATCTTCTCTTTTCCCTTTTCTTTTCCTATTCAATCGAGTTCCTTGAGGCGATTTCGCATCTCTACCACATCCGTCTTATCTTGTCTGATGGGAACTTCTGTGAGAGCAATAAAGATGGACGTATTCTGAGATGGTGGAGGAGGTGAATGCTCTGTCCGCAATGTTATCGAAAATGGGTTGAAAGGATTGAATATTCCTTCTTCAAGAAGTTGGATTTGTCTTTTGAGCTTTTCTATTTCTGCATTGGGATTTTGAGATGATGATATCCCAGATGTTGTCTGGATTCCAAGGCATGAAGCATTCTTTGGAAGTCCGAAAGCACCTTCTTGGTGGTTTCATCATATCTTCGAAGATCTTGTTGCACATTCACAATTTTGGAGTCAATTGCTTTGAACACATTGTTGTGTGCTAAAAAAGTCTCCGATTGCCAATTCAGGACGGCTTTAGCAACAGGAGTTCTTTTCTGTCTTCCATGTTCATCCACATCAGTGGGGGCAGGTATCTTGGGAGCATGCCAATATTTGCCTTGTGGGTCAATGAATTCTTCTGAAGCAGGAAATGAAAGTTTCGAATTTTCTCGAACAAGAGGAGGAAAGTCTGTCTCATGGAACATGGCGATGGAAGAACTCAGTGGTGTTTCTTTTGGAGCCTCAAGAGTGCAGGAATGCTTTTTCGCCCATTTTAGGATTGGCTTATAAAACGGGGAAAAAGCTGGATTTTCCTGAGGAGGAGGTGGTGGTGGTGGATTTGGTGAAACTGGGGATGGAGCAGTGAACTCTGGTGGTGGAGTTGGAGCTTAGGAAACCATAAACTGGAATTTATCACTCACCAAGAGTATCAACGGAGGAGTCCCTGTTCAAGTACCTTTGGTACATAGCATCCTTTGGCTTCTTGTGTTTCCGTTGAGGTCTTGCATTTGGGTCTACCTCATTGGGAGAGTTTGTGCAATAAGAGCATTGACAAAAAAAGGTCCCAAAAGCAGTGACCATACCGGTCCTTGTAGTAATGGACAGGGTTTCCATTACTCTAGAAATATTGAACAAGCTTTTTCGAATCTAGCTCGGAAATTGACTCAAGAACACATGGTTTAATCATAAAGAGGGTCTGGAAGATAGAAGGACTTTCTTCATTCTCCTTGCCAAATTTGATGGAAACAGTTCCATCTTTCTTTCTGAGAAATTCGGAGTCTGAAGACTGGAAAGGCTTGTTATTCTGATGTAGCTTTTCATAGTTGGTGATCCATGTCTCCGGAAGAAGCTTGGCCAGCTTTTCTTTTGGAATTTGCCGGGAATATGGATGTAGGATGCTTGGTCATTCTGCATAGAGATGAATAAAGTATCTTCATTTCCGTTGTGGAAATTCAAGTCAAGAGCATGGTTCTAGTTCACCAAATAAAGATATTATTAACAAAATTCATGTGTCAACATTAGTTACTAGAGCCAAAACTTTAGAAAGAAATTGCTTGTCTTGACTTGCCCAATTTAAAGCTCAGATCTAGCGGGTCTAGATGGCTAGGTGAATCACTAGACACATAATCAGGTCTAGGTAAAAAGTCTTATAAAGCAATCCAAGGTCCAATCATGACTATTGTCCCAACATGTTAACGAACAGAGATTCTTCAGCTCTTGCTAAGTTTGACTTGAGTACAAGTGATTTGAGGATTAGATGGAGTCAAAATGAGATTGATTATGCTTTATATGAATTGCTCAAGGGCTCCCTAGCCTAATTTGGCCCTGATATTTAAACCGAATTGGCCCCAAACTTCCTAATAAGTTATTTTTAATAACTTATAAAGCTTAATTTAACTAGTTCAAATATGTTCTATGTTAAATACGCGAATGAGTTTCCATATGACAAAGAAAAATCATGTCAATTATAGTTTTCATTTTATGATGAAATTTGAGGTAGAGCTTAAGTTTCATGATAAAAATTAATAATCGAGTCGTGTCTAGATAGGATGGTATTGAGACATATAATACTTATTGAGTTAAGCTCAAGCTGGAAGTTCAGAAATAAAGTTATAGGAAAATGAAACCTCAACTTCAAGTCAAGTTTGATTATACATTAGGTCAAATCAATTTTTTCATTTTGTACATTTCGTTTGTTCCAAGGACCTCTAATTCAAACCTCAGAGAGTGATTTTCGTTCCATGCTTAACAAAAATAATGATCTCATACGTCCAAATTAGTCATCGCATTACAAGTAAAATATTTTTGGGAAATAGAAAAGTACGTAGCACTTGATACCCACTAATTACCTTTCAAAGACGAGAATGTCTTGCTATGGAAACACCTAAAGTTTTCTTGGCCCTTTCCTATTGACCTTTTTCGGAAGAAATGTGCTAGTTCCGTTCCTGACTTGAACTGTCATAATGTATACGTGTCGAATATGGTAAGACAACTTCGAATTACTTATATCCTAAATTATGTTAGAAAAAACATTGAATAAAACGATGATCAAATCTTATCCAATCCCAACGACCATCGCAATTGTGATGGTAGTCTCATTCTGTTTTTAACCATTTTCTTTTCTCTTATCTAATTTGGCCCAATGAAGTTACAAAGATCGGTATTCGAGCGGCCCTTTAGCTCAGCTTTCTTTGTCAAATTGTCAAAGCTCGCGGTGAATGTGACAGCCAATGGAACTCTTGCATATGACATCTGCACTGGCCATGTTTTCTTTGCGGGACAGGACATGCTTAGATGGTGCGAATCTCGTACTCACAAAAGCGTGGACACTGAACGAACGATCGCGCGCGCACAGTACATGCCAGTCTGGTATTGCATCTGCCATGTGCTATTCCGGGTTTGGCAGGCTTCATGGACCCATATGCTCTTGATGGCCTTGTTACTCTTGGACGGCAAAACTTCCTATTTTGTCACTCTTTTTCTTTTGGGTTTGAATGAAATGTTGCTTTGCTTCTTCACGAGGCATTGTCATTTTCCTTTTGGAAAATTACAAAAATCGTTTTCTGTGCTATTACAGAATTCAGTTTCGATCCCTGTAAAAAATTTCGTCTCATCAATTTATCTCCAACACAACTTAAGAACAAAATTTAATTTTTCGTCAAAACATGGAAGGAATATTTTCATCATCGTATGAAGGCCTTTATAAATAATGTAATGTGGAGTCATTAACGATGCTATAATCTGGTGGGTTCTTACAAACTTTCTAAAATATTTTAGCTATAAAATAACGACTTAAAGTTGTGGTTATATGTTATTTATAAATGATCTTTTCTTTTTCCCTAACAGTAGGTGAATCTGTACCAAAAATGTGGATGTTAAAATTTTTGCATTTGATGGAATTAGTTTCTATGGGGCCATCAATCAAAATCACCACTTAATAATTGGGTTTTGAATGGACAATTTCATTAAATTTCTGATAAAGATGCGACAAAAGAAATCAAGTTATTATTGGAAGAACGATTCAAGGACTAGTTTTATAACTAAAATAAAGTACATGGACTTAAATAAAATATTCTGAAGAGTATGACCACTGAAAGCGTAAACCATACGAAAGTCACTTGTGAATTTTTCGGTGTTGACTCAACATATTCCATCCGTGCTTAGATGAAAAGCTGAATTTCGTTCTTAAGTTGCCGACGCAAATAAGTAGAGGGACTTAATGTATTAGAAATATAGTACACGGACCAAAACCGAGTTCCTATAATAGTGCGAGGACTTGTTTTATAATTTCCCTTTATGCTACTGCCGCTGTAGGTACCCTTGCATTTTCCAAAATCTGACGATCTTTCGCTGTTACAAGAACATTGATAACGAAAGAAACATGCGGCAATATCCATCTCGCTCAAAACGATGGCGCGCGGACGTGAAAGCTAGTTTAGATCCGAGTCAGATGTTTCCGTTTAAATCCCCACCTTCTCAGAAAGAATTGGGGTTAGAACGATTTTATTTCATGAGTGGGATTCGATTCCCACGCCCTGCAAGAAAACAGGGCAAAAGTCTAAGAGTGAGTATTAGAGTAGGATTAGAGTAGGATCGACCAAAAAAAAAAAGTCATGTATCATTAATCAGGTCCCTGTGATGCATCGAGAATACCTCAAATGCATCGAATCGAGCAGCGGACCCCAACGTCTTTCCTTTTCAATGTTTTCTATGGAACATCGCAACTAATTGAAAAAGACGAACTCCCCTTCTCGAAATAAAAATATTAGGAAAAGCACTAGCTGATGGAAGATTCTATTTCAAGCGAACGGAGAATTTTTGCTATTCTTTATTTTTTTTAGTCAGACGCCTGTACAAGTACATGAAAAACTAACATAGCATATACCACATTCGCTGTATCAACAAGCTCTTCCTCAGCCGCGAAAATTTTTCTTAATTTACCAATGGAAAGAAAATTGCACCATCGAACCTAGAATTCAATAATTTTGCAGTCCAGTACTTGCTCTTTCTTGGCAAGGTCTTTTCAGCCTAGTTTCATCCCATTTCTCTTGAATTTGGATTGCATTTCTTCCACGTAATCAAATTAAATAACTAGATAACCACATAATCGCATGTACAAACTGCGAATCACATTCATCGGGCAACACCTAATTAACCAACAACACATTATTTACACTCCCTTAAACAATGGGCGAGCTCATTGATTCGGTCTAAATATTTTTATCATACAAAATATATATTACCCTATTCAGATCGACTCGTTAACATTAATTATGTATATGAATTTTTATTAATATCCCTGCATCTCTAATTTATTAATTTTTTTTCCACCTAATAAATCTCTAATTTTGCCTAATCGGGGGGCATGTTGCAATCAAGGATGACATTTGGTTCCGCGGGAGATAATATTCAGCGGTATGTGCACGCCACATCATCCGCTGACGTGGCGCGCACATACCAATGAAATACCGACACGTGTTCCGAGCGGGACCCTCTAGAAAATGAGAAAAGCGCTGGTTTTCGGTTAGTTTAGCTCGGCTCCACTGCAGAAGAAAGGACGGGTCAGCTCCCGCTCAAAATTTTTCTCTCTCCTCACTTGAATGAATGGGCGGATTCTCTCTCCTCGTAAAAGAAAGAGCCTTCCTCTGTTTCCTTCTCCGTGCATCCCACCTCTCTCCGCCTGCCCAAAAGCCTCGCTGGTCATCTGCCTCTGGCATCTTGGTCTCGTTCCTGAGCGGCACAGCGCTGTCCCTGATGCTGGCCCGCTCGGTCGCGAGGGAGATCTCGGTGGACTTGGGCGGAGTCGACGGCGCGGCGAAGAAGGAGAGGCCTGCTGCATTTTCTCTCTCTTTTTTTCAACGGAGCGCGCGCTATTTCTTCCCGCTTCTGCCTCTCTCTTCCTCAAGCACTCCTCTCCTCTCTGTCCCGAGCCCTCTCACTCACCCCAAGCGCCCCCCTCCTCTCTGTCTTGAGCCCTCTCACTCACCCTAAGCGCTTCCCTCCTCGCCTCTGTCCTCCTCGCCGTCATCGACTTTCCAGCCGCCGACTGGCCTCTCGAGCTTCTTTGTCTTCTACTCCTTATTCGGTCCCGATTTCGGGCTTGAGTACGTAGCCAAGGATTTTGAAGCAAAAGAGGTTTGCGAGGCTATACTGGTGGCGGTGCTAAGTTTTGGGGTTTCGCCACGACCAGTGAACTTCCAAGATCACGGTCGAGCACCGGCACCGGCACCGGCACATCGAAGAATTTACTTCTGGGTTCCAGCTCTTTTCTAACGCTTCCTCCGGACATGAATTCGCCGACCGTTTTCATCTCCGTCGTCGCATTGGTCCTGCTGTCCAACGGTTCTCTCCGCGTGTCGTCCTCGACTTCGCCGCCCAAAGACCCGTTTCTCGAGATAGCTCCTGAAGGTTTGAGCCCGTCGCTTTCTTTTGGGTGCCTCGTTTGTGAAGTGTTTTTTATTGGACAGAGCTCGCTGTAGTGGGTGGGGTGGGGTGGGGTGGGGTGGGGTGAGGGGTTTTGACATTTTGAGGCTGTGGTTGGGTGACTGATGACAGTCTGCGTGATACCCAGATGTGAAATATTACAGTTCATCGAACAGGATCAAGTGTAAGGATGGGTCGAAGAAATTCACCAGAGCCCAGGTCAATGACGATTTCTGCGACTGCCCAAATGGGACAGATGAGCCAGGTCCTTTTTGAGCCACTTTTTTGAGTAATTAGTTTGCTGTTGTCCTTGAATTTATTGGTTGTTCTCACGTCTTGCATTGTGTTTAGATGGATGAGTTGATGCAACGGAAGGGAAATAATGACAGAGATTATGAATAGAATAAATAATGGAAATAGTAAAATAAATATTTCTTTTTGGGCCATAGACCACCCTGGGGCAAAACTGGGAGGAGATAGAAGTAAATTCATGAATCACTGTCTCCCTTCTTTTCATTGATGTCTGTCTTGTTCATTTGATGAGATGCATATGAAGAACTCCAAGTTTTCTTTCTTGCTGAACGAAGCAGACGAATTGTTACCTTAAGCAATTTCACCAGATATTACGAACTTGGCGGGTATATTATGAGGACTTAATATTTTCCTTGGTAATTGTCATGAATAATCGGTTTTTCATCATAGATCAGCAAAACTGCGGATTGCTTTATTTGATATAAATGCTTTTGAATAGCAAAGAAGTGTATTCAGTTTATATGGGATGGCCTGGCCAACTTCCATAAACTGGCATAGTCAAGCGATGCTCTCCATTGATATATTAGTAATGATGGTTCATCAAGAAGCTCAGCTGGACTCATGTTAGTTCAGTTGTATTGTGCTTATCACAAACCATGGGTTTCTTTTTGTTAGGCTTGTACTGGTTTTAGATATTACTTATCCAAAAAAGACTGTTACTAATCCTAGGCTTTATTTCTTCTTATAGAACATAGTATGTGTGCAAACACCTAGTAGTGTCCATATCTGGACGTGCTTTGATGTTTAGACTATTCTAAATGACACTGTTACTTTCACCTGGCTTTGTTTCCTTCTTTAGAACATCTCATGTATGTCTGCAGATTTCTTTTAGTGTCCACCACTAGAGCTATGTACTTTTCTAATTGTAACTTCACTTTCTCTGACTCGATAATGCAGGAACATCAGCATGCCCAAATGGAAAATTTTATTGTCGGAATGCAGGACATGTTCCTGTCATTATATTTTCTTCGAGAGTAAATGATGGCATTTGTGGTACGTAGTCCATCGGAACTTTTTCTCCATGGTCTTGGCCTTTCCAAGCATTTGTTTTCCTGTGTTGATTGTGGACCTCATTCTCCCTTCTGATCATCTGTACATAACACATGCATGTAAATTCATGTACCATCGAATAAGATCCAGCTGCATTTGAATTGCCCAACAAGGTTGCAATTCCTTCTTAGACATAAGAATATCAGATATGATATTATGAATGGCCAGGGCCAGAAGTCCTCTTTGCAGATTTTAATTGCTTCAATGTCAAGGATATCTCTAATCTTCACTGCAATGAGATGTTCGACACTTTAGTGTGATGGGGCACTAATTAATCATAATTGTGCAACAACAAATTTATTTACCTGCTTTAGCAACTTCATGTACTGGATTGTCTTCCTCACCAACAAACATCACTGTTAAAATATTACTTTACAGACTATTTAATGAACCCTAATACCATGAAGACAAGTAAACAAGGGTATATTTCAAGTGATGAACAGATTTGAGACTACTTTTTAGGAACTCTCCAACTTTTGAGGACAAGGACATTGATTGTGAGATATATGCATATGGGAAATGAATGGAAACTTTTTTTTCGGCTTTACATCTTAAGGATTGTTTCGAAAGCTAGACAAGAGTGGCTTCTTCAATTGAGAACAGTTTGCATGCTTGGTCTGGTTCAATCCAGTGAAAAGAAAGTGGTCAAAACTAGGTGAGATGGAGAACTGGTTTAGTTCGGATTGATCTTTTCCTTAACGCTCGTCAATGAACAGTGTTTATGAGAATACAAGAAAAATTGCAGGAAGGGGGAAAGGTTGGAGAGAAAACAAAAGGTGCATTTTTGAATGAAATCTACGTGCTTATCGTCATATGCAGGGATCTGCAGAGTGATCAATTGTTAGTAAAATGGATGATGAATGTGTGGATTAAGTAACATCATAATATTGTGATAAGATACTAATTAATGCTTAGATTAATTTTCCCTTTTCATTGTTTAGGATTTTTGTCAATTGGACAATTACTAAATGCTAAGGTCCTATAAAAGATTTATATGCTGACATCATCTGACCTCAATAGGTTGATGGAATTACTAGACTGTTCTGGTTCTTGTAACACTGATTTTAGCATCCGCTGGACAAAGGTTAACTAGCAGGTGGTCATTCTTTTTCTGCCTCCTCTTAATTTTTCCTCCTAACATATGTTTTTTGCCTGCTCCATGATACTCAGACTGCTGTGATGGGAGTGACGAATACGGTGATAAAGTGAAGTGCCTGAATACATGTCGGGAAGCTGGAAAAGCAGCACGAGATGAGCTGAAGAAAAAAATTGCTGTGTACCTGGAGGGCGTTGCCATATGTAAACAGGAAGTGGAACAGGCTAAAGTAGCTCTTGCAAAAGACAAGGAAGAATTGTCAAAATTGAAAAGTGAGGAGAAATTACTGAAAGTGCAGTTTGAACAGCTTAAAGGTTTGGTTTTTCCTAATTTGGTGGTATCTTGGCAAAATAACTTGAATTTAGTCGTCATGATCTCATTAAACCTGAGTTTGCCCTTAAAACGTAGTTGCTGGCTACTGCACATATATATCATCTTTGTTCATACTGCATCCAGTGATAGCAGCATATTATGGTCTACGGAATTGGAAAAACGCACACTCTGATGATAATGAACTCATCATAGTATAGCTTCTGTATAGATATTTTACAGTACTAACTGTTTGGTAGTTTTACCAAACAACGAAGCATTTTCTGAATGAGTGTGGATGTTGTGACTATTAGATATTGATGTGCCAGATGTATCCCAGCCTTATAGGTAAATGGATGGAAGATTTGGGAAGCATTTGGTTTACCTCACTAAAGAAATTACTTCATCCCTCTGAACGAGTGTGTAGTAGTGTTATGATGTTTGGAAGATTAGCTATATTTGGGAAAAATAGAGAAAATGGACGGGATAGGTGGAAAGTCGGGAGAAGTTTGAAATTTCTGTGAGAGAGAAATAGAGGGAAAATTCGAATTTTTAGATACTCTCTCCAAATTCCGGCCCTTGGTGCTCCCAAAATAGCCTTAGTGTCATGGTCACTATTTGCTATCTCTGTTGTTGTACATGTTCTTAGACTACCCTTCTTCCATGCTTTGGCACTTTATGATGCTTAGTTTAAGATTTCTTTTACATGCGTTTGTTTTTGTGTTACTATCAATTGTTTTGTTGCTTTTTCATCTCTAAATATAGAGCGCAAAGAACAAATAGAGAAAGCAGAGGAGAAAGAACGAATGAGAAAAGAAAAAGAAGAGAGGGAAAAAAAAGAAGCTGAGGGGAAAGCTGGCAAAGAGAAAACCAAAACAGCTGAGGAAATTGATCAAGAGAGGATTGAAAAGGGTGGAGGAGGTGAAAGTGATACGTCAACTACAGAGAGTATGCTTGATGAAAGGATTGGACTTGTGGATGATTATCCATCTGACCAGGTTCAATAGAAAGAATGTTCATTTCATTGGTCTCTCTGAATGTCTACTCTGGCTTTTGTCAGGAGAAGAGGAGTGACTAAGAGAATATCCACTTGTACAAATCTGGCATTTAGAGGATTAAATACTTAGCCAAACAGGATATCTTTTTCCATGAAGTTGGAACCAAATTGCTTTTTTTGTAAAAGAGGACACTGCTTAAATGGATGGTTACTTACAGCAACCGTTGGCTTAAATGTCAAGTACTACTATAGTGCCTGTCCATATCTCATTCTAGCTCTTCTGACATTAATTGTCTCTGCTTCCTTTCTTTGTTCTTTCCTTTAAAGGGGATTGCTGACACAATGGCCTATCTTCAAAGAGAAGGTTGTCTTCTGCGTGGTGAACATAATATTCTTGGAGAAGCATTTCTTGTAATGGCTTCTGCTGCTGGGTAATCACTTATGATCTCCTTTTCTACACTAGAAAATGTTCGAATTCTTAATCCAAACTTGCTACAGGATTCAACAGCAGCAAGAAGTTTTGCTTTGGTTGTCGGAACCACTGAACCAACAATTGATCCAGGCAGAATGGCAAAACAATTATTTATCTGAACCTTTAGGCTTGGTTCGCTTGTGCACTGAGACATCCTTTATGTGGTCAATTTTCTATACAGTTACATTTTTTGAGAAGGCGCTCAAGAGAAGTGGATACAGAAAAGGGAATTTGAATTTGTAGAGTTGCTTCATAGGAAATTCAGCTTTTATGCATCCAATGGCTTCACATTTGTCATGGATGCTGCCTCCCCTTCTAAAAGTATGCAAGTATTCTTTTTGTAGATGTGTTTAATCCATGATATCCTGCCTTTACCATCACTGCACGAATTTGAGCTCTTCATTGTGTTTGTCATGCAGTTACTTCATGCCATACACTACCTTTGGTCTCCTCCTGTTTTCTGTATGTTACCTAGTGAGCTGAAGGCTGCAATTGGCCTATGCTAAAGCAGAGGAGGCATCTAGGTTACTGCGGGTGGAGCAAACTCTTCCTGTTAAGACGGAGAATGATGAAAACATGGTCATTGCTGATGACAATGAAGATCTTTATAAATCTTTAGAGAGAGCTAGGAAATTGGCTCTAAAGAAGCAAGAAGAGGAGGGGGCTTCTGGTCCTAAAGTGATAGCTCTTCGTGCCGGTAGTATTCCCAGCACACACAATGCAGAAAATCAGAGTGTCGCGATTGGAGAATCACAGGAAAGCAGGGTTGTCATGACAGAAATCGAAGGTCTTGTTTCAGGCCTCGAGGTTGATGAAGGTATACATTCGATTAATTCTGTGTTGGCCTGGACAATTTGCGATCATATTTTCTTTCTGAACTGTGGAACCCTTATTTTGTTCTCCAGATTTTTCAGATTACTGCATTTTGCTGATTTGTGTAGCATTGCTGCTTATTGGGTCAAAACTAGTTTAAGTTGGCTGTTTAGTTTAGAATCCTGCTATTGTTTGGATGGTCAATGAGCAACATTTCTTGTTCTTTCATTGTATGCATACTGAAAGATTGTTTGTAAGTGACTTATTTTAGAATTTGCCTTCTGTGTATGTGCGAACAAGCAGTGCACTTGATGCGTCTCATTGAACAACATCCTGGACAACTTGCAAACAACTTTTCGCATACAACTTGCAGTCTGTTGCTCATGCAGTCACAGTAGCTTGTTTATTTGGGATGCATTTTAACTTCCGAACTAAATTCCTAATCACCGGTCTAGGGGATTGCTGTCTTGAAGAGCGGTGGACTTATTCAACTGTTTTGGCCATATTGGAGTTGCTTAGTTTTAAAACCACAGTTAGCTTTCACGATATATGCTGGCTAAAAATGCTGTTGGTTCTACTGAGAAGGGGAGAGGGACATGCATATTGGGCTTGCATTGCAATTTTGAGATTTCATTCATGTAATTGAAATTACTTCCTCTTCAAATCGGTGTTATATCCACCAATTGCTTGATATGGTCTTTGGTGTCTGAAAGGATATGTGATGTTATTTTCTTATCAAGTGAGTTACTGAAATTGTGCCATTACCCCTCGTTCCAGTTTCTCATGAGCCTGACACAGAAGATGTCTTCATAAATGAAGACGAAGCACCGGTAACATCTAATAATGAAGTAAAAGATGAGCCCGGAGGCTGGACAGAATTTAAAGAATTTGGTAATGATGAAGGTCCTGTTAATGAGGATGAGGAGGAAGTTGTTCCGGATGAGACAATTCATGAGGCTGCAGTGGGTAAAGGGCTGTCAGGTGCCCTAAAGCTGCTCAAGGAACAAGGAACACTTAAAGAAACTGTTGAGTGGGGTGGTAGAAACATGGATAAGAAGAAAAGCTCGTAGGCATCGCAAATGATGGACAGAAAGAGATCCGCATTGAAAGGACATGAATTTGGCCGAATAGTAAGTTTTTAACGAAAAAAAGATATTAATCATAAAATAGCCTTGTAATACTAAATTCTCCATTGTAATTTCTTTTGCGTCTGAAACAGCACGTGCATATAAATAATCAAATGTTTGTGCAGATATATCACTTGCTACTGGAGTCACCGAGGGGATGATTAGGAACTCCTCCAAGGAAGAGGATCTAAAGAATTATCTAAAGAATTTCTGCAGCTTTTGAGTGTGTGTAGATATACAAACAAAATTGACATTAGTTAACTATCAGTAAGTTTTGGAAATCAGAACAATGTTGAATTTTTAATTCTTGTTATAAAGAATATGGTGGCTCTTAATTCTCCCTCTTTGTATTGTTGGAAGATATCTTGAAAACTTTGTTATTCAAACATCGAAATGCTGTGTTCGAGTTCTTTTTGGCCCTCGACTACAGAATACTAGTGTCATACAATATACACTGCTTCGATTTCGCATGATAATGTGGGCTAGAAGACGCAGCATTGTTCAACTCTGACGAGATGTTGATTTAATAAGTTATAAGTCCGTTCACTTTGGTCCTTTGATTGGTCATCATAGTAAAACTCAATTTCACCAGGTATGTTTCTGTGCTTGAAGAGATAAAACTCTACATGCTGCAGTCTCAGAGTCCCGATTTCGATTAATATGAATCTATAAGAAATGATGCACAAATCAAGTGAACTATATGCGCGTCTCCCCTTTGTCCTCTTGAAAGCTTGGCGGAGTTTTAACAATGGCTTTTCATGGTTGCTAGTACTGCTCATTATGCAAAAAATTCATCACTACAACCAGAAAATGAACCCTTATTGACAGAAAATTTGTGATGTTTTGACGATATAATACATATGATACAAGCTTTTAGTCTCATACAAAAGAACCTTCTAAAAGCTTGGGGAGATAGAACAAGGCAAGAGAAGAAAAAAAAGGTAAATGCACCAGTTGACTTGATCTAAGGGTGATGTATCGGACAGAGCCACTCAGTAACCTCACTCTGGTTAAACACCTACACTAACTCATCTTTATGCTAACCTAGCACCTACAATATTTGAGTAAGACGAATAATCTCATTTTCTATAATAAAAGCTTTACACAGAGGTGTCCTAATTTGGCTAATCGTCCCTATCTTTGCAGTTTCATTGCTCACCATCACTGGTCAAAGTCTACAAGAAAAGAATTTTTGCCACCATCTGCAAAGCACCCTAACGCTTCCAGTCCCATGAAAGAATTCCATAAATTGTTTGATGGGCCCTGAATTCCATAATACAGGAAAACACCACCTTTTTAAGTTAAGACTCATCCATTAACAACCTTCTAAGGACACTTGTGGATAGTATGTGCGAATCCAAGGTGCCCAGAGCGCATACTGATTTTATGAAGGTTTACTCGATCCCTTCTATCTTGTCACGGTGATATGAACCAAATCTAGGTAAGATTAGGACAAGAAACCAGAAAAGCCAGATAACAGCCTTGGACATATCTAGGACTTGGAAGTGCCGATATTGTAGACGAAAGCCATTTGAAACAAAGCCCAACGGTCTGAACATCTTACACGCTTCATCTGGCTTACCGTACCTCAGCATAGGTAATGAGAAAACAAGCGAGAAATCACAACCAGATAAACTTGCTTGCATAATCTGATTTTATGTGCAGAGCAACATATTCTCTATAGAAAAACAAGAGTATCCAATACTTTAAAGGGCAAATATATCTCATTAGTAGAATGGATGAGGACTAACGTACGAGACGAAGAACTTTTTGAAAAGTTTACTTAACAAAAGCATAACTAAAGAGCCTTAGCAAGTGCCCGGAAACGCTCTGACATTTTCCCTTTATGAAGTCAATACTCCTATGAAGCCTCAGTTGCCAGATTTACCGATTGTCCATCTGCTTCTCTATGAACCACTGGAAAATCCCATCCGCACTGAAGTTGCCGGTGAACTGTGTGATCAATGGGTCTGGGCAGCTCAAAAGAGAGAGAAGAGCCCAGTCGGGAAAAGGCTTTCAATTCTCCACTCAAACACCTTCTCAGACCTGTGATCTGTCTCATCACCTGCTACGGTCATTCCTCTAATCTCTACCCCGCCATCTGCAAAAAGTTCACCATTTAATGCTGCAGCAACTTGATAGCAAGTTTTAGAGGATGCATTAGTGCTTCAACATAATTTATGTTGTGACTCCATACTCCTAATACAAAGAAATAACACCATAAGAAAGAAGATATATCTTGCCGAAATCCTGTCTCTTCCGCGCATTTATTGTCATAACTAATAAAAAAACAATCAGTTCAGATGGCTACAGCGCACAGAAGGGAAAATATCCATTTCTTAAGCACCGTTAACTGAAACCGATACAAAACTTACGGACCAAATGGTCAAATGGCAGATATCCCGACTCTTGCACACCAATGACCATATCCAAGCCAAATCAGCAGGTCAAATGAGCCTAATATGGAAGTTTTGCATTACGTTTGGGGTTGCATTGTAGAGCAAGGAGGAAAATAAGCAATCAGCTTCTTACCCCATAACAACCGAGTAAGATCTGGCAAAGAACTAGGACTACTATATAGAGCAAATATTAACTTTGGCCATCAGGAACTTACTATCTCTTCTCACCTAGTGGAAGAGCCTCTGGAACAGGGAAGGGTCAGACTCTGCAATGTCTATGTTAAGGATACTCATGGGTCTTGTCCGCGATGCACTTCTGCCTTGCTCTATATGCTGATTCAGGGACTGCACAGTTCCTAATAGCAAAGTTGTATTTGTTTTATATAGTAGTCGCATGCTTTGCCAGATTTAGCTTGGTCTCGTAGAGAGCAGTTAATTACTAAAAGTTTCCTGTGTTTACAGGGGAATCAGATTCTGTGAGCGAATTGCAGGTGCCACAGATGAAAGCCATTCAACAAAATCCATAAAGTCCACTGATGCTGTAGTCTTTATTTTGGTTATTATCCTTTATTAGTGCATGTACCAAAACGACTTGCATAAATCACAACCAGAAACATTTCTGCAAACAAATCACAAAAAGATGAAATTTCTTTGTGCAATTTGATAGTTTCCCTAACTGGCAATACAAGGAAACAAGAAACAAGTAGAGGCTTTACCAAGTTTGGCTCTAAAAGTGTGAAAGGTAGGAGTTGAGTCAATGGTTTATATAGGTAGGCATATGCTTAGGTCAACAAGTGGCACATACTACTCACAGTATGTTCTGAAAATGTTGAAACATAAATGAGGGTAGCTAGTTAATCTTAGAGAAAGGAATTTTATAATAATTCCAGAAGATCTCGGAATCAATCACACAATCACCAAATGAATGGAGACAGTCTGTGAATTTGAATGTGGCCCTTTGGAGAGCATCAAGCAATTGCAATGGAGAGATTTAAAGAATGCTAACAACCAGAAGAACCATGCATCAAGGTCATGTGAAACTGCCTTGAACTCATATATCGATGTGACTTGGAGAGCATAACAGAGGGACTAGCCAGAACTCAAGATCCAATACAATATCCAGATAATCTATGAATATATGAAAAAAGATGCATGAAAGCCCAATGTCAAACTGACCAAAACATTACCTGCATCATTTTAATATAGTAATCAAGACAAGTTCGATAGATATTAATGAATAACAAATCACGATATGGTAAAACATACAACAGTGAGATGAAAAGAATAGTTCTAGAATTATCAATTCCAAGTAAAGAGAAAAGCCATTACCAGGTATGTTTAACATTACTTTTTTCGAACAAGTACTTCATTAGAACTGCACACAAGAATTCTACTTGCGTATTCCATAAAGTCTGAGCTGCCTGACAGTCATCTGGTATTGATCAGCTTCTTGACAGCTCCCTTCAAGATCCCATCCGCACCAAAGTTGAGGTTTGTTGGGATGAACAGCAGGTGAAAGGAGAGAGTCATGTGTCCTGATTGATGAAGGTTTTCTGTTCTTGCTTCTCCTTCAATCAAGACCTCACTGTCCATGTCGAGTTCACAACTAAATGCGGCAGCATAAAAGCAAAATTTAAAGAATGTGTCATTACCTTCAGATCACCATATGAATTGAAAGTCTCGAGAATAACACCATACAAGAAAAAGAAAATATCTTTCTGGATTCCTCACTCTGGTGAATATTAGTTGTTATCATGACTTTGTTGAGTACCTATTAAGTTGGGTATTAATTACGTACTGGATATTTTCTTGCCCCTGGCAGAGACACTCGGCACAGGTAAGAGTCTTGGGACTCTGCAAGGTCCACTTTAGCAGATCCTATCAGCCCTATAAATAGTTAGGAGAATGATCGCTTTCAAAATGAGCAGAAGTGAGAATTTAAGACAATCAAATCTATAACATGCAACGTACGTCATTAATGTTCATGCAATATATCTGCTGCCAATGACATGCTTGATTTGTAATGTTTCAAAAGAAGGAAACCAATTTTTGGCTGCAAAAGAGAAATGATCCAACCAAATTATGCATGAGCATAAAGTGTTATTGCAATAACCTCTGGTCTGAGGAGAGAGATACTCCGGTTGTCCATAAATATGATGTTATTGCCATGAATTTCTCTATGAAACGTCAGATGGGGTGCGGGTCGGTAGGAAAGATAGGCTCAGTATGGAAGATTGGCTGGCCTTCCTCAGTGCAAGTGCATTACTTGCACCACCATCATCTGGGACCCGGCTAGCTGACTGGGACAATATTGTAGCAATTTCTCAGCAGATATTTGCTCTGCAGACTTGTGGGAGGTCTCTCTGCTTTGAGGTATTGCTTTAGAGCGAGTCCAGCAGGTGTATACTCCCATTCTGGCTCTTGCTCTGGCACCCGTTCCTCTTCGTCAACACTCTGCTTTATGTTTCAAAGGTAAACCGACAAATAACGAAATTATTTCGCTATATAAATGCAAGTCAATGCATGAAAACCTCAGCACCATTGAGATCAGGAACACATTTGATTTTATTGCCCATAATTTTTCTAATGGATCAAATAGCTTAATATACTCAGTGAAAAACTCAAAATACAGACCAGCATCCTACCTACAAGGATGTCAGCAATTCAAGCTAAAAGCAACATTAGGACAAGATGAAGAGAAAAAATATATCTTTCGACAGGAATTTGAAAGCAAACTCGTGCATGCACAAAAGTTAAGGAGGAAAATAAGCAGTATGTTCAATGCATGAGTCCTCCTTACAAGTGTTTGCGACTGAACTTTCCTTCATTAGTGGAATAATAACAAATTAAAAAAGGAAAGACATTTGCAACTTCATAATCCAAATTTCAACTCCCAGGACCAGAATAAATAAAGAACAACGACAAAGGGATTTATTTAGTTGCCCTTCCCATCAAAGGAGCATGATTAAAAGTGGATCCATGAAGTTGCTCTTCAGCACAACAGAGAGTTTCTTCAGCATATCAAAGAAATAACCATTAGATCACCATCATAATCCCTTGGTCAATATTTAACACCATTAGGTGCACTCTTATTCTAAAATTTCCAGCCCTAACAGCATAAGAGAAGGCAATTCAGATAAAATACCTCGTTGGCCAGGTTTCGACTTCTCGATCAAAATTCAACGCTAAGAAAAGTTAGAAAAATTGATTAATTCGAGTTCTTACGACTCCATTTATTTTTTGGAAAATGAATGATTCAACAAACATTCGCTCACGAACGATAACTTCTAATCACTTAAAATGATTGGTTAATAAAAAGTATTTTTCACTATTCATAATTGTCAATATCTAAATATTTCCATAAGCAGGCGTTACAAGCCATGTTTAAATGAAACACTGCCGCTAACCCTAAATTCCGTTTTGATAAAACGGAGCCGATTCAGCGAAGGAGGGACAGGGGGCACGGTGGAACACGTACGACCCCATTACTAAACGCGTGGGGGGAGGAGAGAGAACATCTCGGAGTCCATAAAATTGAATCGAATCGAATCGAATCTCTCTCTACTCGTCTTCGAAGACGACGCAGCGTGGTGGTGGGGGAAGGGGAATTTTGGGGATAGAAATCGAGAGAGAGAAAGAGAGGGGCCCATTACACACGAGCCAACGTTTTCCCGTCGTCCACTCTGCTGCTGCTTCCAGATCGCGATCGAGGCCGAGAGCTCGGGAGAAGCCACCGCCGGAGCGGAGAAGCTCGAGGTGAACGCAGCTTCCGGCAGCCATGGCGCTCAACCTCCGCCAGAAGCAAACAGGTACGTAGTCGGCGACCCAGCTCTGCTCCTTTTCCGTCGGTAGGCGTTTGTGCTCGATCGATTGATCCGGCGGTGAAAGCGATGCTCCGAGCGAGATTAGGGAAAATCGACCGATTCGGGGACTTCTGGAACAGTAGATCGGTGTAGTTCGCAGCACTGATTTCGCCGAATCCGATTCGCTAACTTCTGCTGCGCGTGCTTTGCCTGTTTTCGTTTGTTAAAGTGAGGGCCGGGGATGTTTGTGATTAGGCGGAATTCGTGTGTTGTGGTCTGATCTGTGGATAGATTCTGGAGCAGGAACTGAGGAGTCTTAATCGTTAATCCTGGGAAATGGATTGTAATTTGGTCTCTTGTTGTTTTTTTGCGTTTGCCATGGGGTGAATCTGATTTGTGATCTTTTTTTGCGCGCACAGAATGTATAATCCGGATGCTGAACCTGAACCAACCTGTGAATCCATCCGGGACTGCGAATGAGGAAGTGTATAAGATCTTGATCTACGACAAGTTTTGTCAAAACATACTCTCCCCATTGATCCACGTGAAGGATCTTAGGAAGCACGGCGTGACCCTCTATTTCCTCATCGATAAGGACAGGAAGCTGGTCCACGATGTGCCCGCGGTGTATTTCGTCCAAGCGAGTCAAGTTAATATCCAGAGGATTGTCGCCGATGCTTCTCGCTCTTTATATGATAGTTTCCACCTCAACTTCTCGTCTTCGATACCACGCCCGCTTTTGGAGGATTTGACTTCTGGGACGTTGAATTCGAATTCATTAGATCGGATCTCAAAGGTTCATGATCAGTACCTGGAGTTTGTGACGTTGGAGGATGACTTGTTTTCTTTGGCCCAGAAGTCATGTTATGTTCAGTTGAATGACCCGTCGGCAGGGGATCGGGAGATTGAAGAGATTGTGGAGAGGATTGTTAGTGGGCTGTTCTGTGTTCTGGCCACACTTGCAGTGGTTCCCATAATCAGGTGCCCTCGTGGTGGACCTGCTGAGATGGTTGCCATGGCTCTTGATCAGAGGCTGAGGGATCACTTGTTGTCGAAGAACAATTTATTTACTGAGGGTGGAGGTTTTGTTAGCTCGTTTCAGCGTCCAATTTTATGTTTATTTGATAGGAACTTTGAATTGTCAGTAGGGATACAGCATGATTTTAGGTACAGGCCACTTGTTCACGATGTCCTCGGGTTGAGGCTTAACAGATTGAATGTTCAAGGTGAGAAGGGCGGGATGAAGTCATTTGAGTTGGATAGTTCGGATCCTTTTTGGGTGACCAATGGTTCACTGGAATTTCCTGAAGTTGCAGTTGAAATTGAGAACCAGCTGAACAAGTATAAGAAGGATGTGGATGAGGTAAATAAAAGAACTGGTGGAAGTGGAGGTGCTGAATTTGATGGAACCGATTTGATCGGAAACACGAAGCATTTGATGAATGCTGTCAATTCCTTGCCTGAACTAACAGAGAGAAAGCAGGTGATTGATAAGCACACAAACATTGCGACAGTGTTGCTGGGTGAGATCAAGGAGAGATCTCTGGATTCTTATGCCAAAAAAGAGAATGACATGATGGTCAGAGGAGGAGTTGATCGGGCTGAACTGCTGGCTGTGCTCAAAGGGAAAGGAACAAAGATGGATAAGCTGCGATTTGCAATCATCTATCTTATTTCCTCAGAAACTATTAATCAGTTGGAAGTCGAATCAGTTGAAGCAGCACTGAAGGAATCAGAGGTTGATACTACTGCATTTCAATATGTAAAGAAGATCAAGTCACTGAATGTTTCCTTGGCGTCAGCAAATTCTGCCAGCAGAAGCAACATTGTTGATTGGGCTGAGAAACTGTATGGGCAGTCTATAAGTGCAGTTACTGCAGGAGTGAAGAATCTGTTGTCTAGTGACCGGCAGCTGGTGATGACAAGAACTGTGGAGGCCTTGATGGAAGGGAAACCGAATCCGGAAATTGACTCTTACCTTTTGCTTGATCCTCGTGCTCCTAAATCTGGTGCTGGGACAAGTGGCAGCCATCTGAAAGGTCCATTTAAGGAGGCTATTGTTTTCATGATTGGTGGTGGCAACTATGTGGAGTATGGAAGCTTGCAAGAACTTGCAAAACGCCAGCAACCTGTCAAGCATGTAATTTACGGAACAACGGAGATTCTCACTGGAGTGGAATTTGTTGAGCAACTTACGGTTTTAGGACAGAAGATGGGATTGGGCAGCGTGGGTGCTCCTTCTGGGTCCCATTGATACAGGTTTGGTCATTATCCATATCTTTTCTCCTTTATTTTGTTTTGTTTTTTTGTTTTTTTTTGAGGTGGGGGAGTTGATCTCGTGCATGTTCCACATTTGCCTTATGAACATCAGGATAATTTTCGGATCTAGAACTTATATTTTTCTGTGATGCTGATGCTTGCTGGTTATAGTCAAAACGATTAAATCGTTCATGTATGCCTGTTTTCAGCTACATAGGATCCAATATTTGTCGACTACTTGAAATGCAGTTGCAATTCCTTCTTTACCTAAAAGGTTTGTGCAGCCACTCTAAATTTTGAGGACAGATCGGTCAATGTTTATCTTAGTTCAATCAGTTTTGTGAATGAACATTTTTCTTTCTTATTAGTCCCTTCGTGCTGAAATGAAAGCCGAAATGCATTTTCTCCTGGCATTTTCACTCAGACATTGTATCCTATATGTTTCCAGGTGTCGCTCAGTGAAAGTGTCAACATCTTGATGGTGGATCTCCCTTGATGCAACCTTAGATGTCTGATGACTGCAACGACAGAAACAAAGGAAAAAAATGTATATGAAAGATTGGCAACTGGACAAGCAGATTTACGGCGTATCTTCTGCATGAAACTCGTCCAGGAAAGAGTGGGTGGGCACAAAATACCTTCTTGAGCAATCCCAGAGTTCTGCCTCCTTGTGCTTCTCAAGATACTTGTATATCATTTTCTCTGTGTAGGTTGCTTTACTCGATATGCAGGCATTTATTGTTGAAAAAAGAGACATTCTGCTGTCCCTTAGGTACTCACGTGATTTGCGCTTAGCGAACACCTTTTGTTGTTTGTGAGTTAGCCTTTACATGTTTCTCCAGTTTTGATACCTTATGAAGGTTTACAACTTCATCATCTGTTGAACGTGGCAAATTTTTGCCTTAAAAAGTCATGTTTAACTTTCGACCAACACATGTTTAACTTAATGGGTTTAAGATGCAATTTTCCCTTTCAAATCAGACGAGTGCTGAGGATGTACCGTTTATCACCCTTAGCATCTTGTCAGCCATTCTCGAATTTTGGAATCTTGTCACGAGGGCAATTTTGGGTGCATTTGGTTGGACTTTTGGGGAAAGCCTTTGGAAAAATGCAAAAGATTTTGAGTGGGTTTTTCAAAATGCAAATTGTAGTTTGAAAGTTTATTGTGAAATACATTTGTGTAATATAGTGTTTTGAGAGATAAATTTACAAATGACTTTGGTAATTAATAAAAAAATAAAAAATAAAAAGTTGGCCGATGAGGCAGGCGGCCTCAAGCAGCCCCCAGAGACGATTGGCGAGGGCTGCCTAAGGTCGAGCAACACTCGGCGGCCCTTCACGGAGGTCGCGCGACCCAGATCTAGGTCAGTCGAAAGTCGCGCGACCTCAAGGCAATCAAATCTGGGTCACGCCCGAGGTCGCACGACCTCCGGCGCTGGCGAGACTTAGATTTGGTCGCGTAACCTCCCAGCGACCAGATCTGGGTTCGCCGGAGGTCACACGGCCTAGATACCCATTGGAGGTTGCGTGACCCACCGACGATGGTTGCCGTGACCGTCACCGGCCTCTTGCTAGTCCGTCGCCCGTCCTCAACAGCCCTGCACAAGATGAACAACTCAACGAAGAAGATGAACAGTAGAATGAAGGGCAGGAACAAAGGCAAAGGCAAAGCCGAAAGCCCCAAAGCCGAAAGCCCAAGGGGTGCCTTGGGCTTTCAACCTTATGAAGGCTGGCCTTCGCTCAAGGGGATTTCCAAAAAATTTCCCAAAACACCTAATACTTGGCCAAAAGGCCTTTAGGTGTCCAAAGATACTTGGGAAAGCAGTTCCCAAACATAGCATTTATCATTGAATTTCGAGTCTGACCTTGAATTTTCATAGTCGCAATTGGAAAATTGTCTTTAAAGATGTTGATTATTTGTTACGGCTGCCGCTGCCAAAGGAACTCCCTCTTTGAAACAGGAGAAAAACAAAATTATTTGTCTAATTTTGATATAAGGCTTGGCTCATGGAAGGTCTGGAATGCAAATTAACGAGGACTTAAATCTTTCTTGTTTGTTTTTTGGGCCGGATTGTATCTTTTATTATATATAAAATAGAACGGGGAATGCAAAAAGTTTAATTCTACGAGATATTTCGGGCGCGATAACTCCATTTGGTATTTTATTTGGTACTTCAATTGAGGAATAGTTATAAATATAAATAAATTTTATATATATATATATATATATATATATATATATATCTCAAATTTAGTTTGTTTAAAAATAATTTTTGACAGACAATAATCCCAAAAAATTGTCCATTAGTGTTTACTTTTTAGGCAATATTTTATAATTCCAACTACTTAGTGCTAAATCTTATGCTCACGCAAACACCATTTTGGAACACCTGCGATATTAAATGCAAATGACTTTTTTGGTGTAAAGCTTGCTATTTAGTAAAAAATTAGGAACAAGAAAAGTCCAATGCTCATTTAGAAGTTGAGGTTTTAGTAGTGCAAGGCATCGCTTTTGCTGAACCAATAGAAATTCAATTGGGGAACTTCGGATGTGGGTGCAGTAGTTCAAACGATCAAAACAGAAGTAGGCTATGACGAGTGGGTGTTTGTTTCATCGTTCATACACATGTTGGGCATCCATCTAAAGATGGTCTCCTTGCAAGATGAGAAGAGTCTCTAGCTTGAAGGAAAAAAAAAAGAAAATATGAGGGTTGTTTCGTTATGTGTTGCGGCAGTGACTTTGTGGTCTGGCTCAACACCCTACGCTGTTTGGACTTGGAACCAGTAAAAGGATGGAGGTGATCCAGTTCCGTTGGTTGAGCCGATCTGCAGATTTCTTAAAAGGAAAATCCTCCTTGGTGGTGGTAGAATTTGATCACTTGCCTCTGAAAATTCTCACACATTTTTTTTTTTTTTTGGCTTTTAGAACCAACTCTTTCGTCTTCTGATAGCAAAGCATCTAAATGACTTCTTATAAAATTAGGGCCAGCATGTGATGATGGAGACTCAAATCAACAACCCTATATATATAAAAAAAGGTGCGCATAACCATGCAACTTTGTGCAGATTTGTGATTAAAAAAAGTGCATTGTTTTCTATATATCAGCCCTTTATTAGAGAATGCTTTTTTAAACTTAAATTGGACAGTTCACCTGGTCTAACTATATAGACCGGTTGAATATTGTACCACTAGATGCGCTGGTTCTTGCACCAATATGTTTTTAAAAACAATTGTATGCCATTTCTCCACATCAATCTTCCATTTATCTTTTGGATTTCAATAGTCCTGTCATACATTCAAATGACCTTATACTGGGGGAGGTTGGGACGGCAGTGGATGGGTTTGGGATGTATGACGTGATGTATGACAATGTATGACGTTGTTGCTAACCTGTTTGCTTTTTGAGAGGAAGTGCTAAAGTCGGCCTAAAGAAGTAATTGGGAATATGAAACTCAATTGATGTCATTCTTTTAAGTATCCAAATAAAAGACATATTAATACAAAAATAAGAGATAATTGCCTATAGAAATGGTGAATTGCTTAAGATTAATGGTTTTTTTTTTTTTTTTTTTTTTTTTTTTTTTTTTTTTTTTTTTTAAGTATGAGTAGTTTGGTTTAGTTTTTTGGGATACTGTCCATCTAGATTCCAAACTTGGCCCAAAGCAAAACCCATTAAAGGGTCAGTTGTTTAGCGAAAAATGAACGATTTGGAAAATATTTTCTTAGAAAAAATAACTTATATTGTTCAAAATAATTAATCAATGAAAAATATTTTTGTTGTAGACAACAATTTATATCTAAATATTTTGTGGACGATGAAAATATTTTCATTTATTTATTTTTGTTAGCACTACAAACGATTATTTTCAAAAAAATATATTCAAAATCACTCATTTTCTATGAAACAAATGGAGGTAACATCTCTTCCTCCAATTTTCTTTTGTGGTTCCAAGGGGAGTGCATGAGTTAGTCTATATTAATTTGGTCTTATATGGGGAACGAAAGCAAACCAAAGTGAATTGGCACTGAAAAACTCAATTAGCTTGGCTTTGGTTTCAGATGTGTGTATAAAATTGTAATAGTATGGTGTCACACTAAAAGATAATATGTTCAACTGCATAAGCAAGATAGGAATCGCGTGTTCTATGTTTGGGAAATTTTCAAATAGGCCCTATTTTCTTAAAAGAGTCATTAGAGTAGACCCATTCTTAAAATAAACTTTAGGCGTGAAGTCTTATATCACCGCTGGAAATGGATAACTTTAATTTCTCTTGGCCGGCCAAATCTTCTCATGCTTACAAGCATGTGCGACTCACATGTGACTATGGGACAAAATTTACATAACTTCGTGAGAGTTATCTTTAGGCCTTATACTGTTGATATGTGTTGGTCAAGGGTTAGGTGCTACATGGTGACACGAATTTTGTGGAAGCCACCTACAAAGCCTTGTACTACTCAAGGGCTAAATACTATATGATGTTGTGAGCCTCGTGAGAGCCACCTCTAGGGCCTTGAGATGTGATGTTGTACGAGTTGGACAATAGAATGGACTATTGACATTGTGTTTTTTATAGAGATTAACTAATGGATTTGACCATGGATATTTGAATTTTGATGGTGAATTTAAATGAGTATTTCTGATTTATACAAAGTTTTTTTTGAAATGAAACAACTTATATGCGATTCACCATGTATCTTATACTTTGAGTTTGGATTATAAAGTTTTGATAAGTTGCTCAATTTACTTATAAGAGATGCATTATTCACTGAGCTGTAGTTGCTCACTCCTCTTTTTCCCAATATTTTCAGGTCTCTTGGTTAGCAACCTATAGAGTGAGAGTGATATCACGAGATTTTGATAGAGTAGGTAAGCACCCTCGCCTCACTTACCTCACTCAAGAGAAATGGGGATATGTCGAATCATTACCCTTAAGTAAGCTAGTTGACAAAGCATGGATTCCAATATCTTATTTTATTTCACTTAGCCTGCCTCTCCCATGACTTTCCGGACCAACCAACCCGGATCTGCCCTTGAAATTAGCTCAACTCATGTTCTCATTCACTGCCACGCGGCGGAGACAGTAGAGAGGCTCCAATCCGGTTGGATTTTCTTTTGGCTTACCAATCCGGTTGGATTTGGATGGTTAGAGATTGCATACTTTGGGTAAAAGAATAGTCGTGTCATCCCCCTTTCTGCTGGGATTAGGGGTGCGACAGTTCATGCACATGTCGGCCATCTATAAATATGGTCTCTTTGCAGGATTCGAAGAGTCACAAACTTGAAGAGAAAAATGTGGGTCTTTTCATTGTGCCTTGCGGTAGCGACTTTATTGTACTATGTTCGTTGGGTCTACAAGTGGAGAAAACCCAGATGCAATGGAGTTTTGCCTCCAGGTTCAATGGGTTTGCCTCTCCTTGGGGAGACACTTAATCTCTTGATTCCCAGCTACTCTCTTGACCTTCATCCGTTCATTAGAAAGAGAGTTCAGAGGTAACATCCTTCAACCCAATGTTTTGTAGATTGCGGGGTCCATATTGATTTGGTCTTGTGTGGGCTGATTCTTGAAAACCCGATTAGATTGGCTTGGGTTTCGACCTTATTGTGAATATCACGTGTGCGTCAAGTTGTAATGGTATGGTGTTGCACTAAAAGATTATCTGTTCAACTACATAATTACAAATCGAGTATTTTATGTTTTTAATCTGTCAGGTTGAGTTTGGTTTTTCTACTGGTAACATTCTTTGGTTTCTGAACTACTGAAATTTTTCTATGTTGAGGCCAAACCCATATCGACCTTTCGAACTTCTTTTAAGGTTGAATATAAAAAAATAAATGGATTTTGAGAAGCTTGAACGATGAGAAAGCGCTTGAGTCCATTCTTAAACTCTTTCAACGATGTTTGCTTAATAGAGATTGCCGCAAATGAAACAGGTTCTCTTGCTTCCTGAAAGAACTAACGTGATAATCAATGTATTCTATTTTCAGGTATGGGCCAATATTCCGAACCAGTTTAGCAGGTCGGCCAATCATTTTTTCTGTAGACCCTGAATTTAATAATCACATCCTTCAGCAAGAAGGGAGGCTCGTTGAAGTGTGGTACTTTGACACCTTTGCCAAGATATTTGCAATGGAGGGCGAATCCCGCATGAGCAGAGTCGGTCTTGTTCACAAGTACATAAGAAAAATCTTTCTGAATCACTTTGGCTCCGACATCCTCAGAGAAAAGCTGCTTCAGCAAATAGAGGAACGGGTTGAGAGATGTCTAAGAATGTGGTCTAGCCAACCGTGCATCGAAGTGAAACAAGCTGCTTCTGCTGTAAAATTCTAGTTTGTCCATTTGGGGCATGTCTTCTTTAAAATTTACAGCATTGAAACTTTTTCATTGAGCTTACAAGTTTATTTTGTTGAACTAACCATCTTTTAGATGATGTTCGACTTCGTGGGGAAGCAACTTTTTAGTTATGATGCTGATGAGGCTTCAGCAGACGCTACCAATGAGAGGAGCAACAGGTTCTTAAGAGGTTTCATGGCATTTCCCTTGAATGTCCCTGGTACTGCATACCGTAGGTGCCTAAAGGTAATTGAAAATTGCAACACCTCTTATGTTTTCTTAAATTTTTTTTGACGGTAGAAAATCTCAATCGCCATTTCATTTTCCCCTGCAGTTAGGAAATGCACGTAGTGCCAACTTTAACACCTAAATGGTTCAAAAAGATAGTATATCTGAGTTTTCTCTTTAGCCATAGAGGACCGACAGAATTGGCTTCAAGGAGTAGGAAAGAATGGGCTATGAAGTAGAAAATTAGTTTAAGGCAAACCTTGGAAACAAAAAAAGTTTTGAGCCAAATACATGAATCTTAATCATTTTGACAATTCATCGTTTCGCTCCAGGAACACAGGAAATTGATAGATATGCTCAAAGGTATCCTGAGGGAGAGACTCAATTCAGGGAAAACAAGCAATGTGGATTTTCTTGATCAGGCAATTGACAGCATGCACGATCAGGAGTTCCTGACAGAGGATTTCATAGTTCAGTTGATGTTTGCGGGCATCTTCGCAAGTTCTGAGTCTATTTCGTCAATGCTGGCTATGATCTTCAAGCTACTGTCTGAGACCCCAGCAGTCCTAGCAGAATTAAGGGTGAGAGGATTCACTTAACGCATATGAACTTGCCATATTGTGAAAAATTGTTCAATAATGGCAACGATTACATCGTAGGCTGAGCACAAACTGATCCTTGAAAAGAGAGAGCATCAAAGTACTGCACTTTGTTGGGATGAATACAAGTCGATGACTTTCACGATGCAGGTGACGCAGAATCCCTTCACAAGAATATTTATAATTACGCCTTCTATGCAATCATGTTCCAACAAGTAAAAGTACTCTTTGAAAAAAAAAAACACTTCAGGTAATAAATGAAACACTCAGGCTGGCAAATACTGTTCCAGGGCTACTCCGAAGAGCATTACAAGATATCCCAGTGAAAGGTGAGTGGTCCGGATGGATGTTCGCACTTTTGAAACTCTAATTAGCAATATACTCTCACAAACTATGCACTTGCAGGATTTACGATCCCAAAAGGGTGGTCGATCATGGTAGTCACGACCGCTCTTCATACCAATCACAATGTGTTTGAGAATCCTCTTGAATTTAACCCTTGGCGCTGGAAGGTGCGACACTTGAAAAGCTAGCAGATATTTCTTGATCTTTCTCTTCAATAAATCTTCATGGACTGAATTTTTTTCCGTCTTCTTGGCATATCTTGATGTCCATTGCTTATCAGGATCTAGATTCAGGCACAATATCGCAGAACTTCACGCCTTTTGGTGGAGGAACGAGACAATGTGTGGGTGCAGAATACACTCGAGTCTTCTTATGTGCATTTCTTCATGTGTTGGTCACAAAATTTAGGTAGACAAATTCTCAATCCTTTTCCAAATATATTGGTTGTCTCTGGCAAGAAAATGTGGCCGAGATCTCGTGGCAGTTGTCTCATGATCTTCTTTTCTGTCTACTTATTTACAGGTGGACGGAAATCAAGATAGGAGATGTCTACCGCAATCCCATACTAGGTTTTAAAGATGGTGTTAGCGTAAAGCTTTCAGAGTCATGGGACTAGGATATTATGATCGAGCATCGATCTGAATTAAAGATCCCCAGCCTTTAGATATCATGCACATCTAAACTCTTCCTTTTGCCTTTTTGCAGCGTACGAAGAGGTCAAAACATGAGAAAAGTCTAAATAAAATGCACATAAAATTGCTTCTCAATAAGTATGCTTCGGGGAAAATTGATGATTTCTACCGATAAGCATTTTGAGAAGAAGCACTTGAGCTTTGAATTATTGTTGTTTCGCATCAAGAATGATGGATTTGAAATCAAGCGCATAAATCTTTTTACTTTATTTATATGCGTTCTTGATTCTAGTTATGGAGATCTTGAGTGTGCTTTCGCAACTTACATGTGGCATCAAAACAGTCATAATCTAGAACTTGAACATACGGATTCAAGCATTTTTCATGATTTTTTGTGCGGTAAAAATCAATTTTGATCACATAAATTGAAAGAGCTCGTTGAGACAAGCATTTTGAGTGGTCGCAAGACACTTGGGGACATTGTACGTGCTTCCATGCATGGCCACACGCGAGTCGTAGCAGTGCGTGCGTTGCACATGCTCAGGCGGGCTCTCACTAGGGCTTATGTCAATGAAGTTGGGACGTGGGTTGACCCGTCCCGAACCCAGGATCCGAGTCGACTTAAGTATTGGAATTGTAGTTGGTTGATTTTTGCAGAGGTTGGTTAGGATAAATGATCGTACTAACCAAACGAGGCTCTGGCTTTGGGTCTAAGCTTTGGTCTTAATAGAGGATGGTTAGGACAAATGTTCAAAACCATCTGGATGTGCGTGGCTATAAAAATATGTTCGAATTTTTTAGCTGTGATGCCCATGTTGCATCGCGGAAGAGTGGTTTTGATACCACTATTAAGTTTTGGTATTCATGTGCAAGTCTCTATGTGTGGGGGATATATTTGGTAGGAAATAATTTTGTTCAAGGCAATGGGAGCTAGTTTCACTGGTTTATGGAAAGGGTTTTACACGAGGTGTTGGAGGAGCAAAAGCGACATGAACTAGTCTAGCTCCTCCAACTCTTGGTACAGGCCTACTCCCCAGTAACAGAATGAATGAATGAAAGATTACCAAACCTCTATATCTGCTCAATAACCGACGTAGACATACAGAATATCTTTGCATTTTCAGACAGACAGAATATTCTAGGCCGCACGCTCCAACTACCATTAATCGACTACAGTTTTGTAGGTACTTCTAAAGGAGTCTAGGCTTTTTTCAACATTGATCAAAACTTCAACGAAGCTCAGATAGTCTCTAGAACTAAAGCCTAAAGCTGAGCCGATCTTTGTTATCATACCGGGAGGAGAAGTTGAAGTCCGGTGAGCTTTCCCTTGAGTTGGGTTTCGCGTGATCATACCTCTCGTCTCAAGAACCGAGGTCGCTTCACGTAATGCTCCTGTCGTTTGCGCCGTTCAAAAGTGTAATCGCGCTCTTGGATTAACATCCGTGCATTTGGTCTTACACTTGCTTCCAATTTTATTGAAAATTAGTTTCTCTCTCGGTACTCACCGCGAACGCGAGCACTTCCTTTTCACGATCAAGCGCGCACACCCGACATTCCAATCCACTTTCTTGTGTATAACTTCCGTGTATCTTACGAATATGTTTATGCAAAAAGAGAAGTCCTCTCTCTTTTATAATTGTTCTCACCAAGGGAACTTCGAGGACTTATGCGTAGGGCTTGGTTCAAGCCATTATGAACGGTCCAACTCCCAATTAATTCCTACATCTCCTATTCAAACATGATGGACTTGACAATCTCGGTGCTCATACATCCAGCATACGTATAATATCTATCAATCACAAGCAATTTTTACATAGATGAATCACATAGGCAAATTAGCTGAAAGATCAGGAAGTATGCCTACATTAGAATGGAAATTGGTCACAGCTATACAGAAGCCCCAACTAACAATTTTATTGTACCCTATTCTTGGAATCCGTGCCAGACTTTTTTTACATTCATGATCAAATCATTACCACTTAAGGTACCGATGACTACTTGGTGAAAACATGTACTGTTTTAACAGGGACTGGTCTTCCTTTCCCACTCGAGTCTCTCCATCTTGACCTATTTGTTTTTCTAACATGTCCCGAAGGTCATATCATTCTCGATCGGAGATCAAGCGTGATGAGGACCATGGGTGATGGACATGTGTCGTGATCCACTGTGGAGACAACAGACATGTTCATAGCAAGGGGCAACTGATGGATGTGCCAGTGTTTTCCTAGGAACACATACACGTATTAGAACAACACTGATTTCAGCTACTACAGTTATTGGGGTTTTCCGATTTTCCACCAACTAATGGTCAAGCGATGATTGCAAATACCATCGTCAACTTTACTCTTCAAATCAAATACTCTTTTCACTATCGAAACCTACATTGTGCATCTTCCAATCTAAAAAGACTCATTAGCCCTCATGCACAACCAAATTCTCCACCAAAACCCCTCTCCCACTCTCTTTCCTTACTCTCTCCCTCTCCCTCTCCCTCTCCCCCTCTCTCTTCTCTCACACAACATCCCAACACGGCAACTATTTGTTAGAAATGTGCAACTGATACCTTCACCCAAGGAGATTATTAGGAGAGAATCCATGTTTGAAGTCGTCAATATATTCGGTTGGATTCACCTTCAATCAAAAGTTTAAGTTAATGAGTTTTTGATCAACTTAGAGATACTTATTACTCCATACTACACCACTTCTTGAACATGGAATTTTTTTCAAAACACAATTTGCACGTGCATTTCAACAATCTTCCTTACAATGAGGTTGCCATCACAATCGTGTTGTAACATCACAAGCCTACCACTTGAATCACAAGATTTCTTCCAGAAGAATTATCAAAAAAATTATAAACTTATTGCAATTGTGCAAAATTCAATTCATAAACTTTTTTAAGCCAATTTAGTCCTAAACCTTTTACAATTGTGCCAATTTAGTCCATCCAGCCAAAATTGGCCGGCTGCCGTTGACGTGGACACCAGCCATCCAAGTGAAAGTTGATATGGCAATTTTTCAATTTTTTTATTTTTTTCGAATTTTTAAATATATTTTTAATTTTTTTAATTTTTTATTTCTTTTTCTTTTCTTTTTTTCACCTTCTCCTTCCTCTGGCCAATGAGGCCGACCTCACTAGCCAATGGCGAGGCTAGCCTCACCGTCATTAGGCGAGGCCCCGCCAAATCTAGCGAGGCCGGCCTCATTGTCACTAGGGGGCAAGGCTTGGCCAAATCTGGCAAGGGAGGATCGACCTTGCCTAGCTAAGGCGAGGGTCCTCGCCTAGGGACGATGAGGCTCGACCTCGCCATGGTTGGGCGAGGCTCGCCTTTGCCAGTGGCCGGCGGGGACGAGCCTTGCCACTGGCCGGCGAGGTTGACCTCGCCAACCCTCGCCTTTGGTTGGCACCGGCTGGCTAGAGGAAGAAGAATGGGGGAAAAAAAAAATTCAAAAATTCAAAAAATATTTAAAATTTGAAAAAAAATTTAAAAAAATTTAAAAAGTGCCATGTTAGCTTTCACCGGATGGTTGGTGTCCGGCAGCGTCAACCGGCCAATTTTGGCAAGATGGATTAAACTAGCACAATTGTAAAAGGTTTATGATTAAATTGGCTAAAAAAAAGTTTAGAACTAAATTGGCATAATTGCAATAGGTTTATAACTTGTTTGATAATTTTCCCGATTTCTTCCTCAAAACATTCACCAAACACCGGAACAAATTGGGTGTGTACCAATCTGCCATCAATTGTGATATCATTTGTTAGATGTGCACAATAAAAATTTGATATATTTACATAAAGAGATCACAAAAAGGAAACTTAAGTCCAAGCCTATTAACATATCTAGTTGAATCCACATTCACTTGATGAACTATTGCTCAATGTCATGGCCTAAGCTCTATGCTGATAACAAGATCCTCGCCCTCGCCCACTACCCATGTCCCTCTCCCTATTTGTTGCGAGGTTGTTCGTGGCTCGAAATAGAGGCGCCAAGTGAGCTCAGCCTGAGCTCCTAGAGGTCGCGCCTCAAGCTCACAAAGGCCGCGACCGACGGTAAACATCTGCGATAGGTTCGTAAGCTGTGCAAGCTCCATTGCAAAGCTCAGGCATGGAGTAGGTACAGTGCTGAATCCCGCAAATCCGCTGTATTCATTTTTTATTTCTTACTTAAATCCTTTCGTCTCTACACACTGGGTTGTTAATTGCTATAATTAAGTTATCAATATTCGTTATTTGAGTTGGCGGACACAAGCCACGTGTTTGGATGGCTACCCCATACTAGCTGGAAGTCACAAAGGTGATGACCACTCTGGCTTTCTCTTCTTTAATACTGTAATTGATTAGTACGGACCCAACAAATCTTCTAAAGTAATGAGTATAATCACGAAACTGATTGACAATCCATCAACATTAAAAACGTTATCTTCGGTCGGTGATCTCTGAATTTGCTCGGAACATCCTGCGAGTGCGAGTATTCTAAAGATTGGCGCGAGTCGCACGTCTATTTTGATAATCCCGGGTTGTTCCACAGCAGAAAATGTTTCTTTAGAGTTGTTTTTATTTCTAAATGACAGGCCAAGAACATGAATTTGCTTACCTAGAGCTTAGACGGAGATTTAGTCGTGGCCTGGGAAGTGACTACCACTAGGACTCTCCATTTGTGTCGAAATAAAACAGTTCTTGCACGAAAAGTCAATTTTTCTGATTGATTCAGTTTACATATATAAAATGTCTAATCTTGTTCAACACAAAATCCAATCAAAACTACTAAAATAATGTCGGGGAATGTCCAATTGTGGGATGGGATACATATTGCCTACACAGACGCCTGCCATCAATAGAGAACGGATGGGCGAATGGAAAAGTCAAAAAAAAAAAAAAAAAAAAAAATCAACCTGACGCTCCATGTTGAATGCTTGCGTAACTAATAATTAAGGCGCCGGCCAAAAGCCCCGTCAGCTGGATATGTTGAGTTTTGTATTGGAATGACTTAATTAGACATTTTGTGTGTATAGAAGGGTTTGGTTAGAAAAATTGAAAGTATTGATACTTGATTAGAAAAGTAATTAAAGTAAAGGGATGAAAGTGAACATGGTAAATGCAGATAGCCTATTGAGTATTCATTAGTGATTTTTGGGATTACACAAACCCTAAAACAATAAGCTATTGCAAAAAGATATTACAAATGAATGCTCTCTGAACACTTATTAAATATATTATATTTGAAATAATTTAATGTCCAATTTATTAATTGGGCATAACATGAGATCTCTCGATACATTGGCAATTATATTTACTTAAGTGGTTGCTTAAACAAGTGTTGCTGAGGTACTTATTAATAAGATAGTAAAAAGAAAATTCTCAATTCATCTCAAAACTTATTGTTGTGTTTACTATACATCTAACTTAAACAAAAAATTCACTCTGCATGATTTGAGAAAATCGAAGAACTAAAGGGAACTTATTAAGTTTGCATATCCTAATATGTTTGCGAGTGAAGACTGTGAAACCTGGATCTATTTGTCTAAGATTTTGATTTTGATTTCTTCCATTAACTTCTTTTCTTTAATCTGTTTTCTATTGCATACTGGCTATCGTATGCAATAAATATTATATAATGCTAGAGAGCATAAATGTATGTATATATTCTGCCTCAAGTGTCACTATCAGCAGAAGAGAAAATGTATAAAACTGGAGTAGACATACTTTTCAGGGATGTCATAAAGTTCTTATGAAGTCAACTTAGTAAAAATTTGAAATCTCTTTTTTCATTTGCAATAAAAGGGTAAGATTGTTTCATGAAAAATAAAAAATTTAAAATATATTATTTTTAAATAAGTGCTTATAGACTTAAAATAATTAACCAAGAAATGAAATTTTCATCATTGATAAGAGTTTATATCTAAATATTTTTGTGAACGATAAAAATATTTTTTGTTCATTTATTTTTGTTGGTCATACGAGCGATCATTTTTTTAAATAAATTATAAATTTTCAACGAAACCAACACAAAAAATTAGTAGTTATTATTGTCACTGAACGAAAATGCAAAATTCATAATTTTGAAGTTTGCAAAGACTATTATAAATTGCTGATCATAGACTGTAGAAGGTAAAACATGGCTATCCTTGAGGATATAACAAACCCATCCAAACACGGTGCACTTCGTTAGGAAGTGTGGATAGAGACCGGGCCTTACGTATGTTTGGAGTGCATAGGTGACGAAATTCAACTTTACAGTTGGTACAGCTCAATTTTATTCACACAAACACATCTTTTTCTTGTTGTTATCATGCTGATAAAGTAAACTTATTAATAAATGAACAAGTGAATTTCCATTCAATGTAGAACAAGAGAATACACGAAACAAGCTTTTTCAAATACGTTTATATAACAATTGTTGATATTTCACCTTGCTCCAATAGCAATTCCTAGTCGAATACATCGTAAATAAGAAAAGAAAGATGGATTGGAAAATAATTTTCAAGGAAGAAAATTAGAGTTGGTCAAAATTTGATAATCATAACAAATCTTCATAGAGGCAATATTGATTTGATCTCGACAGCCAGGTCTATTTGAAATGACTTTTTGCTTTTCACTTTTGGCTTAATCTAAATATTGCAGCCCCAGCATTGTGACTCTTCCCCAAGGTCAAAACTGCTAAGATTTTCACGTTACTTAAATGTTGACACGTGTAAGTTCACATATAATTTTATTCATAATTCTTTGAAAGTCAAATAATATGTTGAATTCTGAGGGGAGATATGCTTAAATGCAAACAAGTAGAAAAATGATATCATTTGGTTTCTCTCAAGCCATTAATCATGTCATAAAAATAAGGGATGAGTGCATTGGAAGTTTTAAAATTTATCATGAAAATGCAATTAAATTTTAAAACTTTCAAAAATTACAATTAAGTCCTAAAACTTATCACAAAGTGCAATTAAGTCCTAAAATTTTCAAAAAGTGCAATCAAGTCCTAAAACTTGTCAAAGTGGTTCAATTGAAGTCCTTCTATTAATTGTATTTTTTTAAAAAGTTTGAGGACTTGGTTGCTATTTTGAGACATTTTAGGATTTTATTGAATCTTTTAAAAATTTTAGAACTTGATTGAATTTTCTTGACAAGTTTTAGGACTTTTAATACACTTATTCCTAAAAATAAAATGGCACATGAGGAAAAAAAACATCTTCGAGTTCTTGCCAAACCTATAAATTTTCATAGTTGGGTAGTGAGGACCGGTTTTCTCGCATCTCGATGGCGTCGCTTCAAGAGAGTCGCAGAAGGTTTTTCAGCAAGGATGTTGCTGGGTGCATGATCATATAGATTTTCGCCTTCCTTTTAGCCTACTCTTTTATTTTACCTGTTCTCAAAACTGTAGCAGCATTTGGATCTTATCTTCGGAAATGGGTCAGGATCAGATTTTGTTGGGAACACAAAAGTCAAATGGAAATATGAAAAAGAAAACATTATCTTGCTCTTTCCATATGATCCCACGTGGGTATGGGATCAAGCTCTGCAATAATAAATTCTTCTATTGCTAAGCTTCGGGCGGCCGGCGATGCAGCTAGTAGTGACGTCGATGGTCCGCTTTCCATGCATTTGCATTAGCATTCCATGCATCATATAGATTGCATTTTAAAATGAGAATCATTTTTCGACAAAAAATCATCATTCAATGCATGTGCATGGTCAAAATCTAAGTCTCAATTTGTTTTTGAAGGCAATCTCTACGAGCTCACTTTCAAAGAGGGGCAGCTGTTGACACCTAAATTTTGACGATACAGTCATTTATTTATTGCATAAAAAATTATGGGTTAATTTTATCCCTGAAAAAATATTAATTGCATAGCATATAAATTTATGTGCACTTATTTTTAATTTACATTTTTTGCATTTATTTATTGGATCGATGGCGGATGGGTTCGAATTAGTAGTTTTGAGCTTTAACTTGGTAGGCCGGACTAACCCACGAAGTGAGCAAATTGGCCCAAGCCCTCTATTTTTATGATTAGAAATTATCTCGTGAAAAAATAAGGATTTGAAATTTTTTTGAGATATGATGGAATTTTTTGGATAGGGCAGATGTGACAAAAAATATTGCGTTCGGAAAGCAAATATTGCGTTTGGAAAAGAAATCTTTGTGGATATGAATTTGGAAAAGTTAAAACCTTAATCATTGGCCTATAAATAGGTTAAACGCGTAGGATTTTGGGGGACTACACATTGAATACATGGTCACAATTCTGAGAGAGCTCTTGACAGAATAAAGAGAAGAAAGCGTGAGAGATTGAGAGAGATTGAGAGAGATGACAGAATAAAGAAAGAGAAGAAAGCGTGAGAGATTGAGAGAGAAGCACGGCGTCAATTCAGATTCTCAATTTAGATTTTGTACAATATTTCTCTCCTCCCCTCAACACATTCATACCTCTGCCCTTTTTTATCTTCGAGCAAATCACGTACTCCACTATATTATTTTTACAACCCCTCATCATAGATGGTCACATGGATTTTGTCATGATCTGACCATCACTACTTGGAGGCCGGCAAATCCACAATTCCAAAGTCCACGTAGAGATGAGAAACACACGGGAGAATTGAGAGGAAAAGCGGATCGTGAGGGAAATTGATAAACAAAGCTCTGCCTTTTTACCTTCGGAAGTTCAAGCAAGGCTCCATCGATATCAGCGATCCCCACACGTGCCTACAGTGATGCTAGTCAAGAGGTCGGTTCAAAAACGATGGCTGTCAATATGCGTTAAATTTAGGCACGTAATGTTTCCCAAGCTATGCTAATGCTGGACCGAGCATTGGTAAAGACAAGTGAAACACGTAAAATAATATTTCCCTGAAGAACTGTTTCAAGAGAAACCGACAGATGGGTGGTTGGTTTCAAATCAATTTTCTTAGTGGCATTTCCACCCAACATCATTAGACCTTTGATTATATATATACATACCTAGTTCTCTCCAGAACAGGAAAAGCCATTTGAGCAAAGTGAGATGGAGACGAAAAAGATAGCCATAGTTGGTGCTGGGATCAGCGGCCTCCTAGCCTGCAAATACACCCTCTCAAAGGGCCTCCACCCCATCGTCTTCGAGTCCGAAGCCGGCATCGGAGGGGTCTGGACAAAGACCGTGGAGACCACGAAAATCCAGACCCCAAAACCAGCCTACCAGTTCTCGGACTTCCCGTGGCCGGACTCGGTCACCGAGGATTTCCCCGATGCACATCAAGTGCTCGGGTACATCGAGTCGTACACCCGCCACTTCGACCTGCTTAAGCACATCAAGTTCAGCACCAGGGTCCTTAGCATCGGGTACGAGGGGCCACCTGTTGACGCGACGCAGTCATGGAGCCTGTGGGGTGGTGACGGCAGGCCATTCAGCTCGGGTGGGAAGTGGAAGATCAGAGTGCAGGATTGTCTGAGCCTTGAAACTGAGGTAGACGTATGCTTCCTGTTATTGCATAATTGGGCGTTGCTCTTCTTAATGCAGTTTCATGTTACTGTCTCATGCCAATACCTATTTAGACCGGCAATCGGTTACAATTTTCATTTCCATTTTGTGTTAATGATTGCTCGGTAGCAATTTCTTAGTTTCTATACCTTACCATCTAATGACAATAACAGACGTATGAAGTGGACTTTGTGATTCTTTGTGTCGGGCGATTCAGTGGCATTCCGAACATACCGGAGTTTCCACCAAACAGAGGCCCGGAGGCGTTCCATAGCAAGGTGATCCACTCCATGGACTACGCAGCTATGGACTACCAAGCTGCGAAGGAGTTCGTCAGTGGCAAGAGAGTGGTGGTCGTCGGGCTGCAGAAATCCGCATTGGACATTGCCATGGAGTGCTCAGCTGTTAATGGTAAGTGCGAAACCCCTGAATCCCGACATTCCTTAAACTGAAGCCTAGTCGTGGCAGCATTAGATTTGCTTCACCGTGTGCAAGCCGCTCCACCAGCTCCGGCATTTTGACAAGCGTGGATTTGTGGCAACTTCCTTTCTGTTGAAATTATTGCCCTGCAGGAGTGGAGCAACCTTGTACGGTGTTGTACAAAACGGAACACTGGAACGTGCCGGATTATCTACCGTGGGGCGTGCCTCTCGCACTTCTCTACCTCACCCGCTTCTCGGAGCTCCTCGTGCATAAGCCCAGAGAGGGCTTGTTGTTGAGCCTCTTGGCCACGCTTTTATCACCCCTGGTACGCGACAAGATAAATCTCTTGCAACTTCTCATCACAGTGATTGTTCTTTCCAAACAAATGTCGATTTGTTCGCGTACAGTGATATAGGCGCCTTCTTAATTCTGCAAGAGGAATTTCTTTCACCATTTAGTAATATTGAGCCAGTAATTTTGGTCACAGAAACTTGGATTCAGAATTATTCACATGGAGTAATAAATTTGAATTCGAAATTATTCAGATTAAGTGCGTCATATGATTAAATTCATTAGCTGTTACATGCTGTTCATGTAATACGATCCACTTCAATGACAGAGATGGGCGATTTCCAAGTTTGTTGAAAGCCACATAAAGCGAAAGCTTCAGTTGAAGAAGTTCGGGATGGTGCCAAAACACAGTTTCCTTCGAGAACTCAGCTCCTGCTTGATCTCGACCGTACCTGAAAAGTTCTACGACAGGGTGGAAGAGGGAAGCATAATCTTAAAGAAGGCCCCAGCATTCGGATTCTGCAAGAACGGGATTTCAATCGATGGAGAGGTCGAGCCTCTGAATTCAGACTTGGTCATCCTCGCAACTGGGTTTAGGGGCGAAAAGAAGCTCCTAGATTTGTTTGAGTCGCAACTGTTTCAGGACTGCTTATCTGGATCTCCTAATTCAATAGTTCCACTATACAGGTATTGCCCTAGAATTCCCTCCTGCTATAAGCTAATCTGATCCTGTGTCCTGGGTTCTCATGGAGATTTAGGTGCATTTGGTTTTGGGAATGCTTTTTGTCTTCATATTTAGAGAAAATTTTGTCTACTTATTCGTCCTTTTCTCTTTCCTGGGAATGTCTTTGGTTTCTCATCGTTCATCTCAACACTTTTTCTGAGAATGTCTTTGCAAAAATTATAGCTGGAAAACTTTTAAGCATGAAACTGTGCACTTTTTGCTTTGGAAAATTCAGCAAAAAGATGAGTAGCCTGTGTTATTTCTCTATGGTTACTGTCACGGACTCAATTATGTGATAACATCCGATCAGGGAATGCATTCATCCCCGAATTCCCCAACTAGCAGTGATCGGGTTCTCAGAAAGTATTGCAAACTTGTACACGTCAGAGATACGATGCCGGTGGCTAGCCGAGCTTCTCGCAGGTACATTCAAGCTACCTTCCATTAAGGAGATGGAGGAGGATATAGAAGAGTGGGAAAAGTACATGAAGCAATCTTCAGGTCCATACTACAGAAGATCATGCATTGGTGCACTTCACATTTGGTACAATGATCAACTGTGCAGAGACATGGGATGGAACCCTAAGAGAAAGAAGGGATTCTTTGCTGAGCTGTTTGAGCCTTATGGCCCAACAGATTATGTCTCTCCATGAAGATGAAATGTGCGTTTATCATCATTTTTCCCCTTTGTATTCCGTGTTCAGCAAACTTTCTTCCCCTTCTCTTACTGATGTGAAGTCATATTTTGCACTAAATAATCCATGATTGTTCTTGGAGCACAAAATTCTAGCTTGCCCTAAATTTGAGGATTCAACCATTGATCTACGACCTCAAACAGAATCCTACAATGAGATATGATTCAATCAAGTTTTCATCACTTTAAGTTGAACGATCATTCCATGACAGTAACATGAATTAAAGGTGTAGACATATGATGGAGAGGAGAAATTGAAATAGTCAAGCACTTCTCGTATGAGCCACAGGAAGAAATCAAGTACTCACTAGAACCTAGTTAGACGTGCTTGAGTCATCGCAGAGGACAATTGGAACGGGGATTCAAATTGAACAGGAAAATCGCATAGTTGCCATTGCATAAAATGAATAAAGAAAAAAAAAATCGCAAGTCTGGACACATTGGCGACGACAACATCGAATTCTTGAAGGTGCAATAGAGTTTCAACATTGCACAACTCCAGGCCATCTAAACTAGCAAACAATAATTCTAGCCATCTAAGAATGGAACCCCCAAAAAGAAGAATTGAATTTTTCCATTGGAACAAGGGAAGCTACAATTCTATGATACAGAAGCGCCAAAGGATAAAACAGGCACCTGACATCTCTGTGACATGCGCAACACTTACAGACATACTGGTGTGTATTGAAGGTCACAGACATACAAGTAAGCATCGAGGGTGACAGTCTTTGATACAAATGTCATCACTGAATATGATGGAAAGAGAGCAGGGGCAAGATCAAATCAGGAAGAAGTTCCAGCTAAATGCCCGAAAACTGTCCTTCATGGCGAAGCTATTTGAAACTGTTTACAAAACAAGCCCCAAAAATATTAGGGAAGTATAGATAGTGGACTACATATCACAATGACAGACGTTCCAGTAATTTACAGACGAAGAAAGTATAAAGAGTAGACAATTCGACCTCATTGCTAACAGTCAGCCATAGGGATAATTAACAATTCTATAAAACAATTGATTCCAGCAGCAAGTTCTATCATTTTTAGCTCATGTGTGGAATTATATTTTATATTTTGGCAAATCTAAAGACATGCAGTGCATCGCAACAGAAAAAACTCGTGGCCATGGTGCATATCCAAAACAATGCAAACAAAGCTCTAGACAGAGGGCTTTTGCATCAACTTGGGAAAAAGTACAGTCCAGTATTTTTGTCGAAATATTAATTTTTTCCAGCTTTTATAGTAAAAACTTATAGGAAAAATCAAGGATCAAATTAAGAATAACAGGTATGTTAAAGTGTTATTAAGCTTTTAGTGGGCTATTCGAAACAAATGCATACTATGGGGTAGGCGAAGTGATCTCTTCATCAGGTTCATTACTTCATAGCCTTCATGAATTTGGAGTGTGTACCTGGACAAGTGTTATTGGTGAAGAGCACTGTTAGAATAGTCTGGTTCATATAACCAGCATAGGCACAGGTTGTGCGGTTACAAGATGTCGAGGTTGAGTTGCCCAGGAATAAATTTGAACCCTCGCATTGCATTGAGGGGCAACCCAACTGATTAGACGGCTTAAGCTGGGATGGCTGGCAATGTAATCTGTTCATGTATAGGGAAATGAATCATAAATTCTGAGAGATTGTTTGGAAAGAGAAGAATTAATGGAAGATTGTCCACAAGAAGGACGTGATCTAAAGAAATTCTAGAATGGTAATACTGACGTCCAGTTATTTGCTGCGTCGCAGGTGCACATCACACAATTGTTAGCGGTGAAGACATAAGTTCCATTAGCAACGTGTAAATAGGAGTCCAGCGAGTCATTCCTTATTGCAGATGAACAAGCTGCAGACAGAATCAGAGAATTCATCAGTATTGCTGTTAAAGATTGGAGTACGAGATTACCAGAAAAAATCAAGCTTACTAGTGTTGGAACAATGGAAAAGCACAGGCAGGAAGCATCACAAGCTATCTATATGACATCTGGCAATTGAATCTCAAAACATAATGTTGGCGGGTCAAGAACTATCTACACAGCGTCTGGCAATTAAATCTTAAATCATAATGGTGGTGGGTCATGAAGCTTAATAGTATCGATCAGAATTGCCAATTTATAAACTATGCTAATGTTACTTAGAACAAGTACCTTCATGCAGAGTCTAACCAAAAAGCATAATCTGGCAAATAAGGGGGACATTAGATTGTCATACTCTCTGTGTCGATTATCAATCATCGAAGAAAGCTTAAGCCAATTGCTGCCATTGTTAAGCCATTAATCTCCTCAAGATCGAATCATGGAGCCGATCTGTTGAATGGAAACAAGTCAACAGAACTGTTCTTGGCAGAGAACTGCATCATGGGGAGAACCACTTTTGCACATTCAGGCATTATACTCGGATTCTGAGTTAAACTAGATCTTCAATGTTAAAGACTTGATAGAATTGGCTTAAGTAAATAATGGGGCCTCTTTAGAAAGTCCCAGTTTCCTCTCTCCTCTCTGTCTTCCTCCACTAAACTTCCATGCTTAGAAGCAATAGCCAAATTTCAGCCAAGTTCCTTGAAATCTCTTCCTAAAGGAGAAGCAATCCAAGGAATAGGAAAATATCTCTGGACAATGACTAACCAGGAGGAACCCCATTCCCCTTCCTCCCCACCCCACCACCCCCACCCCCCCCTCCCAAAAAATAAAAAGGCCTTCATCCAGGATATGATGTCATTTTATCCTTCTTATAAAAAAACACACAGATGTGAACCAGATATCACATCCTTAATTTTTATGACATCAAAAGAGACAATGACCAAATACAACTATTAAAATCGCGGAGATACAAGTTACAACCATTCTAAAGTTATATAGGATATCATATGGTTCTATTATAATTTCTGGAGAAGCCTTCCTGGAGGTCAGATCAGAGTTTGAGTAGGGACCACACAGCAATGGTGGGGAGGCACTGCAAGGCCCCGCCGTCACGTCCCGGTCCTACCCTATAATTCTATCAATAAATCTAATCATTCAAACACAATCATCGAACGAATCGATCAAAAAACTCAAAGATACATCCAATCGAGCCAAACTCACTCATCTTACTTCACTTAAATACAAGCTAGTTCTGGCAGATTTTCCACACAAGATCAATACCCGCAAAGCAAAAGCACAAGCAGAAAAACACACACACCAAGTCCTATCCGATTTTCTCGTACCCCGTATGTTGACTACGGTCACTGCTGATGCATACCTCATTTAGAAACATTTCATCCCAAATCATTCCTTCCCCCCCCAAAAAAAAAAAAAAAAAAAAAAAGAAAAAAAAAAAAAAAAAGAAAAAAACCCAACCCAAATCTAAAAATGTCTGAAGAAGAAGAAGAAGAAAAAACCACCCAACCCAAATCTAAACTGGCACTTCATGTCTGACCACAGTTTACCCGGCTAAGATTCTGAGGAATATCCCATTGAACAGTGCATCGCATAAGGAGAAGATCCTCTATCTAAGACCCAGCAACAAAAACGAAGAGCCAATTCGAACAAGTCCCATAAAGTCTTCACTCTCTAGACCCAAAAGGAAGGGTTCAAAACCGAGGCAATAATAAATGAAAAAATGACTATGTAAATGGGAATAAAAAGCAAGAACCTTTGCGAGGAACATCAAGAACCTGCCCGGCCTGAAGGCTCGAAACGTTTGCAATCCCGTTGATGACCATGAGCGTGCTCTCAGACACGTTGAACTGCGCCGCTATCGCCGCCACGGAGCTCCCGGCGGCCACGACGTGCGCGTAGTGGACCACCTCCTGGCCGTCCACGTCGTCGCAGCTGCAGGGCAAGGGGACCCACAGCTTCTGACCAATCTCAATCAAGCTCGCATCGACGATCCCATTCACTTGCTGAATGTCCTGATAGACGACCAGGCCGGAGAAGACGTCGCGGGCAATGTGGTCCAGCCCGTCGCCGCTCCGGACGGTGTAGACGGGGCGCCGGTAGGAGACGCCGGTGGCGTTGGAGCAGGAGCAGTTGAAGGGGACGACGATGGGCTGGTTGGCGCTGACGTTGAAGCTGGCGGGGGTGGAGAGGGGGAGGTTGTTGGCGCCGAGGATGGAGCGGAGGTGCTTGACGCCGAAGAGGGCTTGGACGGCGGCGAGGGTGGTGGCGTTCGGGGAGACGTACCCGGCGAGGAACTGGCACGTGGCGGCGGCGGAGGAGGAGTTGGAGCAGTTGAAGCCCAAGGCGGTGGAGGGAGGGAGCAGAGAAGCGAGGAGGGAGGCGAGGACGAGGAGGAGGACGGAGCGGAGGAGCGCCGCCTCCGAGGAGCCCATTGCAGCGGCGGCGGCGGCGGCGGCGGCGGCGGCGACGGTGGTTGGTGGTGGAGAGTGAAGTGGAGACAAATTTCGAAAGCTCGGGAGAAGCGACCGCCGGAGCGGAGAAGCTCGAGCTGAACGCAGCTTCCGGCAGCCATGGCGCTCAACCTCCGCCAGAAGCAAACAGGTACGTCGTCGGCGACCGAGCTCTGCTTCTTTTCCGTCGGTAGGCGTTTGTGCTCGATCGATTGATCCGGCGGTGAAAGCGATGCCCCGAGCGAGATTAGGGAAAATCGACGGATTCGGGGACTTGTGGAGCAGTAGATGGGTGTAATGTCGCAGCACTCCTTTTTCTGTTTTCGTTTGTTAAAGTGAGGGCCGGGGATGTCTGTGATTAGGCGGAATTCTCGTTTTTTGTTCGTGTGTTTTGGTCTGATCTGTGGATAGATTCTGGAGCAGGAACTGAGGAGTCTTAATCGTCAATCCTGGGAAATGGATTGTAATTTGGTCTCTTGCTGTTTTTTGCGTTTGCCATGGGGCGAATCTGATTCGTAATCTTTTTTTGCGTGCACAGAATGTATAATCCGGATGCTGAACCTGAACCAACCTGTGAATCCATCCGGGACTGCGAATGAGGAAGTGTATAAGATCTTGATCTACGACAAGTTTTGCCAAAATATACTCTCCCCATTATCCACGTGAAGGATCTTAGGAAGCACGGCGTGACCCTCTATTTCCTCATCGATTAGGACAGGAAGCCCGTCCAGGATGTGCCCGCGGTGTATTTCGTCCAAGCGAGTCAAGTTAATATCCAGAGGATCGTCGCCGATGCTTCTCGCTCTTTATATGATAGTTTCCACCTCAACTTCTTGTCTTCGATACCATGCCCGCTTTTGGAGGATTTGGCTTATGGGACATTGAATTCGAATTCATTAGATCGGATCTCAAAGGTTCATGTTATGTTCAGTTGATGACCCGTCGGCAGGGGATTGGGAGATTGAAGAGATTGTGGAGAGGATTGTTAGTGGGCTGTTCTGTGTTTTGGCCACACTTGCAGTGGTTCCCATAATTAGATGCCCTCGTGGTGGACCTGCTGAGATGGTTGCCATGTCTCTTGATCAGAGGATGAGGGATCACTTGTTGTCGAAGAACAATTTATTTACTGAGGGTGGAGGTTTTGTTAGCTCATTTCAGCGTCCAATTTTGTGTTTATTTGATAGGAACTTTGAATTGTCAGTAGGGATACATCATGATTTTAGGTACAGGCCACTTGTTCACGATGTCCTCGGGTTGAGGCTTAACAGATTGAATGTTCAAGGTGAAAAGACCAAAATCTGGCCAAATGGCTGACATGGCAATTTTCCGGCGAGTTGGGTGCAAAACGGCGTCGTTTTACACGTTGACGTGGTGAGAAAATGCAAAAACGACGTCGTTTTGTGTCTAATGTATAAATAATTAATATAAAAATTAATTAAATTAAATTAAAATTAATTTTATTTAACATATTCTAAAATATAAAAAATTTAAAATTTAAAAAACTGAAAATTTAAAAAACTTAAAATTAAAAAACTTAAAATTTAAAAAACTTAAAATTTAAAAAACTTAAAATTTAAAAAAATTAAAATTTAAAAAACTTAAAATTTAAAAAACTTAAAATTTAAAAAAATTCAAATTTAAAAAACTTAAAACTTAAAAAACTTAAAATTTAAAGATGGAAGTTTTTTATATAGTACTTAAAATTATTTTCGGTGTCAAAATCCGACAGGGGTTTTTCTCGAATAAATATTGGAAATTCACAATTTTTGGAATTAAATACCAAAAATCCAATCGTATTCAATTTGCATAAATTGACACTTAATTGCAGAAATTAACCACACAATTCTAATCAAAGACGAAATTCCGGGTCACTTTATTTATCACGGCCTAATTTCTAGAAAATAAATAAATAAATAAATAATTACGAAAATTAATTAAATAAATCAATTTAAATTCTAAAAATGCTAACTTAAGCCAAAATCACTAAATTAAATATCGAAATGGCCCCGGAAAATTCCCGAACCAATTTAGATAAATAATATGATTTATCTAGGCCTTAACTAAACCATTCTAACCACCTAACATGCATAATTAACTAATTAAATTTCTAATTTAATCTAACTAACCACCTAATTCCTAATTAAATTAAACTAAACACCTTTTAAACGTCATTAGCGTAGCCTACTAAGAAGAGTTTAGTGCATAAACTCATCGGTTTAAAACAAGAACCGGTTCACCGCGACGGCGGCTAAAACCCGAATTTTCGGCGGCGTCAACTAATACTTGGGATGAGCCCAACAGGCCTTGCAAGCCCACAGCAAATGCTGGGCTTGGCTTCGGGCATGGGCTGCTTCGCGGGTCTAGGCTTCTGAACCTGTGGGCTGAACTTTGGAGAAGCTATTGGGCTGAAACTTGGGTTGATCTTGCTTGGGTTTCAAGTTGCTGGGCTAGGCTTAATCTGATTTCAAGACGGGCTGCTGGAATTGAAGATGGGCTTGAAACTTGGGCTAGGTTTGCTGAATTGGGCTCGCCAAAGTTGGGCTGCTGCACTTGAATTCGTGGAGGTGGGCTCGGTCCAGCTGGCGTGAGCAAAGGAAGACCGAAGCAGCTGGCCTTCGATTGGGGAGGAGGTAGACGGCATTGGGGCAGCTGCAGGGGACGTCGAACGTGAAGCTGGCAGCAGCTTCGGTTGACTCAATGGAGGCTGGCACGTGGACGTCGTTGCTGCTGGATGAAGACACGAGGGATGGTGGAGGCGTGCGTCGGTGATGCTGCTGGACAACGCACCAAACCGAAAGAAAAGAAGAGCAACTGGCGGGTCAACTTGGGATGCTTCAACAAAAGAAGGTTGACTCAATTTGAGGGGGGATTCGCTGGCAACAGGTCTGTGGGGAGCAAGGATCAGTGGGATGACAGAACGAAGGAAAAAAAGGAATTGAAAGAAAAGGAAGAGCTGAGGTTCGGTGGATGGCTGTCTCGAAGAAAACAGGGAAGAAATGAAAGCAAAACATAAGTCAATGGAGGCTGAGCTTTGCGGAGGAAGCCGTGGATGAGGGGGAAAAAGTCAAGCAATAATTCAATTTCAATCATGAATTGGTCCCCCCAAAGGCTCACAAGATTATCCTCTTGTCCCAATTAATTTCTTGCTCTAATTTCCCATAAAAATATCCAAATTAAAGCCAAAAATTCCAGCCCCTTGCCCAAAATCGAATTTCACAACTTTAGGTTTAAATTCCTTCACTCAATTTCCCAAATTGAGATCCAATTTCGATGAAGAAAAATCACAAACAATTTTCTCGTAAATCGCCCGACACTCATTTCTTTGGAAGTCCAAATTTTCTTTAATTTGGCCCATCCGAATTTCCGCTATTTTTCCGTAACGTCCGAATCGATTTTCCGCCAAAATCTCGAAATCTCCAAAAATTCTTCAGAAGATGAGTCGACATTCCTAAAATGATTTGTGACACGATAGAACTTTAAATTTTTGAAATCGGGTTCAAATTCGCGGTTAGTTTCAATCTGACGCGATTTTAGCGTGACCTAACCCACATGGTAGCTTTTAAGAATTTTTAGTGCAATTGACTCATGATCGATTTATCTCGAGTCACAATGTACATCTTCGACACATTTACGACTCTCGGTTGTCATGAAAATCTCGAGATTTTAAATACGGACACCGGGTATCAAAACGACAGAAAAATCGGTCTTGTGCCGATCGACAATGATTTTGCAATCAGGTGGAATCACCCACACTTTGATCACATATCTCAGTTAAATCGATCTATCTCCGGTCTCTAATCGATTTTGACAATGTCGTAATGACCATTGCAAATTAGCACGGTCGAACAGTCGATTCTTGGTTGAATTCTCAAGTCTATTGCCTTTAGATTCCTTAACGGCTTCACCTGATCTCATGATTGGCCAACTCAGGGAATAGAATTATCGGCGCGTCGATGAAAAATCCGATTTATTTAATCGAAAACAAAATCTGAAAATTCAGGATGTTACAAGCACTATACTAAAGAAGAAATAGATAGCTTGCCATGTACTCTACAGTTTCAAGATGATTTTCTAAAGGTAAAAAAGTGATGTTAGTCCAGAGGTAGGTTCAAATACGATAGCTGCCAGTATGCGTTGAATTTAGGCACCTAATGTTCCCAATGCTAAGCTAATGCTTGACCGAGCACTGGTGAGTCAAAGTATAACGCGTAAAATCATATTTCCCTGAAGATCTGTTTCGCGAGAAGCCAACTGACAGACGGGTGGCTTGGTTTCAAATCAATTTTCTTCGGGGCATTTTCGCCCAACATCATTAGACCTTTGATTATATATATATAGTTCTCCCCAGAACAGGAAAAGCCATTTGAACAAAGTAGGATGGAGACGAAAAAGATAGCCATAGTTGGTGCTGGGATCAGTGGCCTCCTTGCTTGCAAATACACCCTCTCAAAGGGCCTCCACCCCATCGTCTTCGAGTCCGAAACCGGCATCGGAGGGGTCTGGACGAAGACCGTGGAGACCACAAAGCTCCAGACCCCCAAACCAATCTACCAGTTCTCGGACTTCCCGTGGCCGGACTCCGTCACCGAGGATTTCCCCAATGGACATCAAGTGCTGGAGTACGTCGAGTCATACGCCCACCACTTCAACCTGCTAAGGCACGTCAAGTTCGGCACCAGGGTCCTTAGCATCGGGTATGATGGGCCGCCTGCTGAGGCGATGCAGTCATGGAGCCTGTGGGGTGGCGACGGCAGGCCATTCCGCTCAGGCGAGAAGTGGAAGATCAGAGTGCAGGATTGTCTGAGCCTTGAAACTGAGGTATGCATCTGCTTTTTGTTATTGTATAACTGGCAGTTGCTCTCCTAAATGCAATTTCATGTAACTGTCTCATGCTAATAACTATTTAGACCCGCAATCCGTAACAATTTTTATTTCCATTTTGGGTTAATGATTGCTCGGTAGCGATTTCTTAGTTTCTATGCCTGACCATCTAATGACAATGACAGACATATGAAGTGGACTTTGTGATCCTTTGCATCGGGCGATACAGTGGCATTCCGAACATACCGGAGTTTCCACCAAACAGAGGCCCAGAGGCGTTCCATGGGAAGGTGATCCACTCCATGGACTACGCAGCTATGGACTACCAAGCTGCAAAGGAGTTCGTCAGTGGCAAGAGAGTGGTGGTCGTTGGGCTGCAGAAATCCGCATTGGACATTGCCATGGAGTGCTCAACTGTTAATGGTAAGTGTGAAACGCCTGAATCCCGACGTCCCTTCTAGTAAACTGAATCCTAGTAGTGGTGGTGTTACATTTTCTTGACCTTGTGCAAGCTGCTCCTCGGGCTTCGTCGTTTTGACAAGAACTGATTCGTAGTGACTTCGTTTTTGTCGAAATTTTTTGTCCTAAAGGAGTGGAGCGACCCTGTACGGTGTTGTATAAAACGGAACACTGGAACGTGCCAGATCCTCTACCGTGGGGCGTGCCTCTTGCACTTCTCTACCTCAACCGCTTAGCGGAGCTCCTTGTGCATAAGCCTAGAGAAGGCTTCTTGTTGAGCCTCTTGGCCACGCTTTTATCGCCCTTGGTACACGATGAGATAAATCTCTTGCAACTTCTCATCACAGTGATTGTTCATTCCAAACATATGTCGATTTGTTCGCTTACAGTGATACAGGCGCCTTCTTAATTAGAGCTGCAAGGGGAATTTTTTTCGGCATTTAGTAATATGGAGCCAGTTATTTTGGTCACAGAAACTTGGATTCGCAATTATTAACATGGAGTAATAAACTTGGATTCAGAATTATTCAGACTAATCGCATCATATCATTAAATTCATACCTGTTATATGCTGTTCATGTAATATGACCCACTTTAATGACAGAGATGGGCAGTTTCCAAGTTCGTCGAAAGCCACCTTAAGCGAAAATTTCCGTTGAAGAAGTTTGGGATGGTGCCGAAACACAGTTTCCTTCAAGAAATCAGCTCCTGCTCGATCTCAACAGTACCCGAAAAGTTCTACGACAGAGTGGAAGAGGGAAGCATAATCTTGAAGAAGGCCCTGGCATTCAGGTTCTGCAAGGATGGGATTTCGATCAATGGAGAGATCGAGCCTCTGAATTCAGACTTGGTCATCCTCGCGACTGGGTTTAGGGGCGAAAAGAAGCTAGTAGATGTGTTTGAGTCCCAACTGTTTAAGGACTGCTTATCTGGATCTCCCAATTCAATAGTTCCACTATACAGGTACCGCCCAAGAACTCCCTCCTGCTAAAGGTTAATCTGATCGTGTGTCCTGGGTTGTTATAGAGATTTAGGTGCATTTGGTTTAGGGAAAGCTTTTGGTCTTCATTTTAAGTGAAAATTTGTCTACTTATTTGTCCCTTTTCTTATGGGAATGTCTTTGGTTTCTCATTATTCATCTCAACACTTTTCCTGGGACTGTCTTTGGTTTCTTATGCGTCCTAATATATCCTTAATACTTCTGGTCTTGCTTTGGTAGAATAAATAGACAAATTCCGATACCTCCCTTGCAAAATATCATTTTCCTTCTTGTTTTACTGGGAAAATCGTGAATTCTTCTCCATTGATTGTTTTTTGTTCCCGACAGATGGAGCATGAGTAAGTTGTCAAGTGCATTTCCCTACGAGTTGCCTTTCTCGATAAAAAATTGCAGCTAGGAAACTTCAAAGCATGAAATTGTGCACATTTTGCTATGGAAAATTCAGCAAAAAGATGAGTAGCCTGTGTTATTTCTCTATAGTTATTGGCTCCAACTCAAATTATATGATTCCATCCAATCAGGGAATGCATTCATCCTCGAATTCCCCAATTAGCTGTGATTGGGTTCTCGGAAAGCGTTGCAAACTTGTACACATCGGAGATACGGTGCAGGTGGCTAGCCGAGCTTCTTGCCGAAACATTCAAGCTACCTTCCATTAAGAAGATGGAGGAGGATATAGAAGAGTGGAACAAGTACATGAAGCGATCTTCAGCTCAATACTATAGAAAATCATGCATTGGTGCACTTCACATTTGGTACAATGATCAACTGTGCAGAGACATAGGATGGAACCCAAAGAGAAAGAAGGGATTCTTTGCTGAATTGTTTGAGCCTTATGGCCCAACAGATTATGTCTCTCCATGAAGATAAATTGTGTGCTCATCATCATTTTTTCCCTTTGTATTCCATGTCACGCCCTGACCCTCGAGCGCGTGCGCATCCCACTGCGGTCGATACAATTGCGACTTCCCAGGACTAGTCGCCGACCCTTTCATTTTTAATGCACATGCGGAAGCAAACAATAACCCCTGACAACAAACAACATGGGATAGGAAAGTAGGGTAACAATTCACAAAAGCACACTTTCATAAACAACTGGGTTTATATACAAGAAGAGTTTATATACAAGAAGAGTTTAGGTAAAAGTCTACAAAGTGATCGACTCTCAAAAGAAGCTATCCTACAGCATACTAGTAGGACACACACAATCTTTCAGACTCCACCTTCATAGACTCCGGGGCTTTGGTCCTCCACGACCACCATCTAAGGACCTAAAAATGATTATACAATAATCAATGAAACAATATGTCAGCAAGTCCACTCCTTAAACCCCTATTAGGAAGGAAATATGCCTCAGGGCGCTTTAACCACACAACCACACAATGAGAACAAGGGACTTACCTCGCCTCAATTCCTTCCTGCATGTCAGCACAGTTCATATCCCAAATGCATATAATTAATGTACACAACAATTGAAACGCTTCATTAACTCAATCAATTACAAGGGTCCCGATTATAAGACCAAACCATTATGACACGTCCCATACCATAGCACACAATTTTGTCTCATAATCAGGGACATCTAATTCAATCACCCATGCGTTCCAATTGTTAATTTCATCTCTCAAGGGTACCACATACTCCAAAGTTCGGTTTCTTCTGGCATAAGCCAGGCTTTGTCTCACCCCCATTGAGCACGGTGACGTCTCTCAATTAGACGGCTTCCCTGAAGGGGCGTAGGTCCAAAGTCTATTGCGACTCGAGTCCTAATGAATGGGTATCCCATGTAAGGTAACGTCCGGCTTAAAAGCTCGAAACGGGTTCTCATTAACCAACACACGATCAATCAATCTCGGCTCAGGACATCGTGCATTGCACTCAATTGCCTCCATTAAAATAGTGATCCTGACCTATTTTATTCATATTAAAAACACTGTGAAAATAGTCGTGTATGGGTATATGGTTAGAATTCATATCCTCAAATTTAAAATCTCACTGTTTTATATAGTATATAAAACCATTTTCGGTGTTAAAACCCGACATTCGGAATTTCTGAATAAATATTGAAATTCACAATTTTGGAATTTATTACCAAAAATCCAATCAGCACTCAATTTACACAAATTAACATCCAATTGCATAAACTGAACACATCATTGCAATCAGGACGAAATTCGATCACGGCTATCTCGATCTAATTTCCGGAAAATATTTAATAATTAAATAATTATAAAAAATTAATTAAATAATTCAATTTAAATGCCAAAATATCTAACCTAGGCTAGAATTGCCTAATTAAATACTGAGACGGGCCTGGAAAATTCCCGAACTAATCTAGATAATTAATACAACCTATCTAGGCCTTAATTAATCCAATATAACAACCTAACATGCAAAATTAGATAATTAAATCACTAATCTAATCTAACTAACCACCTAAACCTGAATTAACTTAAACTAATTACCCTCTAAGCATAATTAACCAAACTAAGCGAGGTTTAGTGAGATAACTCACCGGATTTGCAAGCCGGTGAGTTCACGGCGACGGTGGCACGACGGCGAGCGATAACTCCAAAGCGACGACGCCAACGGGGCACGGATCGGGCCCAAAAAATGGCCAAGGAAGCCCACGGTTCTGCTGAACTCGGTCGAGCTTCGTTGTTGCTGGACTTGCGGCTTCGAGTAGCTGATTTCGCACGGTTGAAATGGAGACGTGAAGAGTGAAGCGGCTGGATTCGTGAGGACGCGTGGGCGGCAGCTGCTGCTTGCTTCGGTGGGACGCGTGGACGTGGAAGCCGTCAACAAACCAAAGCGGAGATGGGGCACAAACGAAGATGCAACACAAATGAAAGGAAATGATGGGGGGTCAAACAAGGGGCTTCATGAAGTGGGGGGTGTTGACCGGCGTGAGTGGTGTGCTGGCGTGGGGATGTAAGACGCGCGGCAGAGAAGAATTTTCGGTGTAGCTGCTGACTTCAAATGAAAATGAAGGAAAGGCAAGAGTAGAAGAGGGAATCGGCAAGGACGACGTGCGAAGAAGGAGAAGAGGGCTAGTGAAGCGTGTGACGGAAGCTGAGAGAAAAAAGGGGCAAAAGTCAATAAACCTATCCAAAATTTAAATGCTTGGTCCTCCAAAAGCATTAAATCTTATCCCTTGGTCTCTTATATCTTTATTGCAAAGTAAATCCACCAATTAATCAAATTTTGAAGCCAAAAATGCCGCCCTCTTCCTAGCTCTGAATTTAACAAATTTGGACTTCAATTTCTTTGCAATTCTCTCCAATGACGTCCAATTTTGACAAGGAAAAAGCCCATACAATTTCTGTAAGTCCCCTTTGCTAAATAGCTCGGTATAGAAGCCAAAATTCCCTTTAATTTGTCCCATCCAAATTTCCGTTCATTTTCCAAAATGTCCAAATTGGTTTTCCGTAAAAATCCTGAAATTGCCGAAAATTCTTCGAAGGATGAGTAGACGTTCGTAAAATAAGTCATGACATAATAGAACTTCCAATTTCTGAAATCCGATTCAAATTCGCGGTTAATTTCAATCTAATGCGATTTTAGCGTGACCTAACCTACTAGGTAGCTTTTAGGAGTTTTTAGTGCAATTGACCCGTGGTCGATTATTTTCAAAACACAATGTACATCTTCAACACATTGGCGACTCTCGATTGTTGTGAAAATCTCGAGGTTTCAAATACGGATACAGGGTACCCAAAATGACAGAAAATCGGTCTAGTGCCAATTGATGAGAATTTTGCAATCAGGTGGAATCACCCACATTCAACACACACCTCTATCGAATTGACCTATCTCCGGTCTCTGATCGATTTTTAATTATGCCATAATGACCCTTGCAAATTAGCATGGTCGAGCAATCGATTCCTTGTCGAATTCTCAAGTCCTTTGCGTTAAAATCCCTTAATGACTTCTCCAAATAGTCTAGTTATCTCATGAGTGATCAGCTCAGAGAATAGCATTATAGGCGCGTCAATGAAAGGCCCGATTTATTCAATTGAAAACAGGTTTGAAATTTCATGATGTCACAACTCTTCCCCTTTTATAAAAAATTCGTCCTCGAAATTTAAACCATACAAATCTTTAAACAAAAAGGTGGGTGTACAGTTGTCTCATCGAATCTTCACTTTCCCAGGTTGCTCCTTCAGTGCCGTGGTGTTGCCAGACCACTTTGACCAATGGGATGGTCTTGGTGCATAGAATTTGCTCCTTGCGATCCACAATCTAAACTAGGCTTTCAATGTATGACACTTTGTCGTCCACGTCCATTTCCTCAAAATTAAACACGTAGGTCGGGTTAGGCTCATACTTCCTCAACATTGAAACGTGAAAACGTCATGCACTTGCGCCAGTTTTGGCGGTAATGCAAGATGATATGCTAGAATCCCGATTCTTTCAAGAATCTCAAATGGACCTACATACCTTGGACTCAGCTTTCATTTCTTGCCAAAGCGCGAAGTACCCTTCATTGGTGACACATTCAAAAAGACGTAATCACCAACTTGGAATTCCAATGGCCTTCGACGCTTATTGGCGTAACTTTTCGATGGCTCTGAGCGGTCTTTAGTCTGTCTTTGATGATGGCAACTGCATCCACTACTTGTGATTTTCTGCTCTCCGACTTCATCCGAACAAACCGGCATTATGCATGCTCTACCATACAACGCTTCAAAAGGAGCCATCTGAATGCTCTGCTGGTAGCTGTTGTTGTAGGCAAACTCGACAAGGTGAAGCTGTTCCTCCCAACTTCCCTTGAAATCCAACACGCAAGCTCGCAGCATGTCTTCGAGGGTTTGAATCATCCTCTCAGACTGGTCATCCGTCTGAGGATGATAGGCCATATTGTACTATAGCTTCGTTCCTAAAGCACTCTGCAAACTTTTCCAATAGGTAGCCGTGAATCTCGAGTCTCGGTCTGACGTAATCGTCACCGACACTCCATGTAGATGAACTATCTGACGCATGTACAACTCTACATGCCTGTCCAAATCAAGGTCCTTTCGTACTGCGATGAAGTGAGCCGACTTTGTTAGTCTATCGACCACTACCCAAATGGAATCATTACCTCTCTGACTTCTTGGTAAGCCTATCACAAAGTCCATTGTTACGTGTTCCCATTTTCACTCGGGAATCTCAAGAGGTTGCAAAAATCCTCCCGGTTTACAATGTTGTGCCTTTACCTGTTGACACGTTAGACACTTGGTGACATGCTTGACAATGTCCACCTTCATACTAGACCACCAATAGTGTTGATGCAAATTCTGATACATCTTAGTACTGCCAGGATGAATGTTGTAAGTGCTACGATGAGCTTTTGATAAAATCTCTTCCTTAAGCGCTACATTATCAGGTACACACAATCGTCTTCGGAACCTCAGTATTCCATCATCAGAAATCTGAAAGTCAGTCTTCCTCTTCTCGGTATCCTCTTGCAAGATTTTCTAAACATCTGGATCTCTCGATTGAAGTGCTTTGATTCTAATCTAAACATCCGGCTCAATTCTGAGGATGGCCTTAAGACTTGAAAGGTGGCCTACCTTACACATGAAAACCGAATCTCGAGCCTTCTCAATCAAAGCCCATTCTTTGATCAACATTTACGCCACTAAAGACTTCCGACTCAGCGCATCAGTGACCTTGTTCGCTTTTCCAGGGTGATACAAGATATCACAATCATAATCCTTCAGGAGTTCCATCCAGCGATGTTGTCTCATATTCAACTCCTTCTAAGAGAATAGATACTTGAGACTTTGATAATCAGTGAAGATCTGGAATCTTTCTTCGCACAAATAATGTCTTCAAATCTTCAAAGGGAAAATTATTGATGTGAGTTCCAAGTCATGCATTGGGTAGTTCAACTCACGAGGTCTCAACTGACGAGACACGTATGCAACAACCCTACCATGTTGCATCAACATGCAACCCAGTCCCCTAAACGACGCATCACTGTAGATCTCGTATCCTCTAGGACCAAATGGTATGGTCAACACAGGTGCGGTAGTCAGTTTCTGTTTAAGCTCTTAGAAACTACACTCGCACTTATCTGTCCATACAAACTTCTTTTCCTTCTTTAGCAGTCGAGTCAAAGGTGAAGCTAACACTGAAAACCCTTCTACGAACCGTCTGTAATACCTTGCTAAACCTAGAAAACTTTTGATCTCTGTCACTGTATATGGTCTTGGCCAGTTGATTACTACTTCAATCTTGGCGGGGTCCACGAGATTCATTCTCCTGAAATCACGTAACATGAGTCAACCAAAACTCGCACTTGTTGAACTTAGCGTACTATTCATGATTCCTTAGTGTCTGAAGTACCAATCCCAAATGCCCTTCATGCTCCTCTGGACTTCTAAAGTACACCAGGATATCGTCGATAAACACGATCACAAACTGATCCAGATATTCCTTGAAAACTCAGTTCATCAATCCATGAAAGCAGTTGAGGCGTTCGTCAAACCAAACAGCATGACCGTGAATTCATAATGGCCGTACCGAGTACGAAACACTGACTTCGGTATGTTTTCCTTCCTAATCCTCAGCTGATGATATTCCGTCCTCAAGTCGATTTTAGAAAATATCGACACTCCTTGCAACTGATCAAACAAGTCATCAATCCTCGGTAATGGATATTTATTCTTGATTGTCACCTGATTGAGTTGACGATAATCAATGCATAGGCGCAACGACCCATCTTTCTTCTTCACGAACAGAATTGGTGCTCCCCAAGGTGATGCACTAGGACGTATGAATCCCTTGTCCAACAATTCTTGCATCTACACCTTCAGTTCTTTCAACTCTGACAACGCCATCCAATAAGGAACCTTAGAGATTAGCTCTGTCCCGGGGGCTAACTTAATCACGAATTCAATTTCTCTTTTTGGCGGCAGACTTGGCAATTCTTTCGGGAATACATATGGAAATTCTTGAACCACTACAATGCCCTCTATCTTAGCTCCTCAATTGTCGTATCCATGACAGTCGCCAAGTAACATTGGCAACCCTCGTCTAACAAACGGGTTGCCTCGAGCGACGAGATTAAGGTAATCGAGGGTCCTCCTCGACTCCCAATAAACTTCGAAGCTCTCACCCTCTATCGGGTTAAACTGAATCGCCTTGCGATAACAGTCCAGCTTAGCTCGTTGCTTGGTGAGCCAGTCCATGCCAATTGTGACATCCTAAAATTTACCGACCCTATTAGTGTAATCAGATTGTTAAGGGCTTGGATTATTTTTTTAAAACGGGCCAGAAGACAAGCCTGATGGGCCATGAGGAATGTGTGGGCTTAAGTAGTTAACGGGCCACACGAGTTATTGAGGTGGGCTCGGTCAGCCGAAGGATAGGTTATGGACTTGGGCTTGGCTTAGAGCGGGCCAAGAGTCAAGTTCATTAGAATGGTAAATTAAGTCTAGTGGGCTAAGAATTTCGTAGGATGAGCCCGGTGGGCCAGAGACAGGAATTTAGGCCCGAGTGTTTTCATTTTCAATTAAGTTTATAGACTGCCGTTATGAGGATTAAATTAGAAATTTTATTAAAGACTTATAAGTGATTGTAATGCTAATGTCGACTACTAACTTTAGTATTTCTTGCGATAAATTCTTCGTAGATTAGTGCCGATATGTTAACGCGCCATTTCATTCGTATAGTCATGAGGGAATCGAAATTTAATGGATTCGGAATGAAACTAAGTGAAAGACATTAGAAACTAATAAACCGACTAACGACACGGATTATAAATTAATCGTTATCGAATGCCAGACGTTGACCATGAAAGAGTGAAACGTGCATGAAGACCACGACATTTCTCTCTTCTCCCTCGATTTACTTCTTCCTCAAAACCGAAGTTGCAGAAGAAACATAATCATTAAGCTTGTTAATGATTACTTTCCTTGGGATTACACCTATAGCCTCATCTCCCTCATAATTCACGCCACTCATCTCTCTCTCTCCAAAACAGACCGAAACCCTCTCTTTTTCTCCTCTCTCTCTCGCAGTTCGAACAGAAACAAAGCAGCAGCAGTTCCAGTGATTCTTACTTCTTCTTGTGTGAGTTTAGGAGCAGATTCTTGGAGAGCTTTGAGCCACCAACAAAGCCAAGCAACCGGTAAGGAAATGATAAGTTCCTAAGCTAGAAGTTATCCGCTGTTTTGTCGAGGGAACTCGCGGAATGAGCTGAATGGTGGAGGATTAGGTGTGATGATGTTATTTTGTGTTGAAATAGGCTAGATGAACTCTAGATTGAAGCTGTGAGTCCTTGCATGTCATGTTAAAGCTTTGGATAGTTTAAAAATGGAGTATGAGCAAGCTGAGTTGGTCGAGTAAGTGAAAAGCCAACTGCCAAGTGAAGATAGGTGATGCATGTTGCTGTAGATGAGTCAAGATGTGAATACTTGTCTTGAATCGAGCTGTGGATGGCTGTATGAAGGCGAAGAGCTACTGTGGTTACTCTTAGATGCTGTTGAAGAAGTGTCGGGATGTGAAAAGAGAAATTATAGAGGAGCTAAATGGTTTAGTTGAGCTGTAGATGAGTATGATGGTTTGAAACATTCTGTTTTGGAAAAAAAAAACAGAGATGGAAAACCCTTTAGTTATGCATCGCCTTGGATTTTAAAGATGTAGTTAAAGGAAAGAACAAGTTTACTTAAGAGAACACTAACTATTTTAGGTTTCTACCTCTAGTTATAGTGAGATTCATGCGAAAAATGTATTGGCGAGAGCTTTTCTCTTTGGAAACAGTAAGCTGTTCTGCAGAAGACAGCAAAACCTTAGGAAGTTCTACGATTTTTCTGTAATTTTCTAGAAAGAATTGGACCTTAAACCCTTCATGGAAGTTGTAGGAAACATCTTTAGGAAAAGCATATCAAAATTTGAGAACAAACGGTCAAGGTTCAGGTAGTGAAATGATCATTCTTCTGTAGGTACTTAATCTGGAAAGTTGCTGTAGAATTTTAAGAAAGAAGAGAGCAAATTACTGCTCTTTATACATTGAGATATAGGCTTAGGTTTCTTCATGGAAAATGTTAAGTTATGTCTCTTTTATAACATATTAAAATTTTGTAACACTCCGATAAGATTAGATGTACTTTCTGTGTCTGTGTTTGAAACTGCCCATAGTAGCTTATATACTGTCTTAATCCGAGAATGTGCAATGGTTGTTGTGTCTCTTGTACCTGACTTTCATGCCATATATGGAGTCTAATGGTCTTATGATAGTGGTTAGTTTGTAGATGAGCATGCCTCTTCCATCATTTGAATTGTGGTCATTGTATAGTTACCAATGGTGACATGTGTATGCAATGAGTGTGACATGAGTGAAGTATTATGTGAGCATGAGTCCTGCTTGATGTAATTGTGTACTCTTGAGGTCTTGTGCATGTTGTGATGTGATACTAATCAAAGGTGTAATGTGTGGAATGTGTGCATTAATTCAGTAAGAGATTTCCATCGGTATTGAGATGCCGGTGATGCCCCGGGGAGTGGGATGCCCATGTTGTGTGTTCTTGGATGCCTCGATTGAGTACAACGCCGGGATGCCTCGAAGTAAGATGCCCCTGCAGGTGATCAGGGATGTCTCGGTTGTGGGATACGGGGATGCCTCGGAGTGAGATGCCAATGATAGCAATATTGTGGAAGTCCGGATGTGGGATTCCGGAAGTGACTCAATCGGGCCGGCGGCGTTCCGTTAGGTAAACTGATCGAGGGTGGATTTGATATACACACTAAAATATAAATCCCACTTGGCGTGTGAGTTTCGCCTGCTGCTGTTGCATTTCATCTTGGTGCAGATTCAAAGCATGAGGTATACATGTGCATTTAGCATTTTTGGTATGGAGTGATCATTCATGTGATGTGTCAATCTTTGTTTAGTTATACCTGTGACAATCCTCTCTTAGTATCTTAAACTTTTTGGTTTTGTTCTCTTGTCTTCGTTGGCAGCTGTGGATTGTCTAGGCTAGGGTCTTAATATTTCTTTACTGGGCATTGCTCATTCCTTTTTTTTTTTTTTTTTCAAATCATTAGTATGGACGTGCCACCGATTGCTCATTACGGGGTGATAGTGAGTATTGATGTTTCTTTCCATGATGTGTATGATCCTAATATCGAGCTAACCTATACAAAGTATGAGGTTACGTTGTGGATGGACGACGGCTGAGTAGATATGACTCCGATGAGGTTTGTTGCGTGGTTCATAAACCACAAAGGAGAGTTGTTTGGCCCCCTTCATTTTGGTGCTGGAGGACTTGGAGCCGGGACGAGAGGTGCTTAGGCGCCCAGATCGTGTAGAAGCTGGAGGAGATGTCTTTCGTTTTTTTGATGGACGTGGGCTAGTGTGGGATAGTGGAGTTAGAAACCCCCTCACCTTTTTCCTTGGCTGTTTACTTACACTTTTGTTTAAACATGTAAGTATGTTGTATATAGGTGAAGAACTTGTAAGTAATCCAGGTTGATTTTTGTAAGCCCGAATGTTATTAACAGGAAAGTAATGAAGCTTCTCATGATCTTTACCTATGATTATAGTTGGATTATTAATATTAGTTGGTAGGACCATTACAGAGTAACCTTGTGATATAAAGTTTAGATCTTAAGATATCCATGTTATACATGCTAACCTTTAAAGGTGGACACTGTAGTCCGACATTTGAAATCAATAAGTCCTGTAAAATGATAATACATGTAATTTCCGCTTGCGCTTAGTACGTAACGCTACTGGGACGTCACACCAATAATTAGGTTGAAGTCATACATGGCTAGAACTATCAAGTCTATCTTCCCCTCTCACTTGCCAATCACTAACGTGCAACCAGGACAACCCATTGTAGCTATCACCTTATCCTTTAACGGTGTCGATATATTGACCATTGACTCCAACAATTCAGGAATCAATCCTACCAACTTAACATACTACTCAACTATAAATGAATGAGTAGCTCCAGGGTTAAATAAAGCATAAGCGGCGTGGTCGTTCAACAAAACAGTACCTGTAATCACATCAGGCGCATCCTCCGCCTGTCCTCTCGTGATAGCATACGTCATTCCTTAAGCTGGAGTCGGTTCAAACCACCTTGCTGTGCATTCGGTGGTGCAATCCCTTGGATCTGACCCATCGGTGGCGGCGGCGGTAATTGCAGTCTCGATTGTCTTCTATGACAGTTCCTAGCTATGTGACCATGTTGGCCACATACAAAGCAAGCACCCATCCTAGCGAACACGGGGCTGTTCCATGCTATCCTCCATAGGAACGACACACTCTAAAATGATTCGACGACTTTCCCATCCCACCCTTCGTGTTGAGTGGAACATGATATCTTCCTCCTGTCATCGGTCTTTTTCCAAACCGATTACTATCTCTATTAGAACTAAACCGTGACCCAGATGTGGCGGCTTGTTCGTTCAAATTTCTCTCAATTAGCTAGGCTCGTCCGTACAGCTCATTATAATTCTTTATATCAAACGGTACCAGCGGATTTTTCAGCTCCGGTCGGAGGCCATCCTTAAATTTCCTCACTTTTTCCTCGAGATCCTTGATCAATCTTGGAGCATACTGCGATAACTCAGCGAATTTTGCCTCGTATTGGTCCACAATCATTTGACCTTGACAAAGGCGATAAAATTCCGCTATCTTATAATCCTTAGCACAACTGGAGAAATATTTGCCATTGAATGCTCTAACGAAGGTGTCCTACACCGGAACCACACCTTTTGGGAGTACCTCTTCTCTGGTGGCCCTCCACCATGTACTTGCAATCCCCTACAGCTGATATACTACAAGGGTAACCTTTTCCTCCTCAATGCACCTCAGCAGTGCAAACGTTTTCTTCAAGTCTTGTATCCAGAGGGTTGCAGCCTCGGGATCTTCTATCTTATGAACCTCGGTGGGTTCAACTTCAGAAAATGCTCAACGAGCTTATGGATTAGTCTCTCGGCAACCACGTTCCCCTGTGGAACCTTAGCAGGTGCGACAGTAGCTGCGGCGTAGCGGTGGCTCGATTCTAGGCCTACTGCCCCATCAGATCTCCAATCTTCTGAAGCGCCTACATGATCCCTTCGAACCTAGGATCACTAGGGGCTACTACCTCAGCACTAACCGGTGGGACCGACTGCGGTGCTACTCCACTTGCGCTGGCCTCAGCCTGCGCTCTACCCCGAGCACCGACTCTGGTCGGTGTCCTAGCTCGAGTAATGAGTCCTATCGACCTCTTTCTAGGCGTTCTCTGATCTTGCTCACTTATGATGCAGATTCTTTATAGACACATGCTTTCCAATTCGTACACCAAATTAAAATTTGAGTGACCCCACAAACAAGCTATCAATCAGCTATCAATCACATGCATCAACAAATTATAGTGGTTTTTCCTACTAACTATCTCATGACTCATCGCACCTTATCACTCCAAACACAGACCCGCTCTGATACCACCAAACGGGGATGTCACACCCCGACCCTCAAGGGCGCGCAATCCCACTATGGTCGATACAATTGCGACTTCCTAAGACTAGTCACCGACCCTTTCATTTTTAATGCACATGCAGAAGCGAACAATAACCCCTGACAACAAACAACATAGGATAGGAAAATAGGACAACAATTCATAAAAGCACGCTTTCATAAACAACTAGGTTTATATACAAGAAGAGTTTAGGTAAAAGTCTACAAAATGATCGACTCTCAAAAGAAGCATCCAACATCATACTAGTAGGACACACACGCCGATCTTTCAAACTCCACCTCCACAGACTCCGGGGCTTCGGTCCTCCACAACCACCATCTAAGGACCTGAAAATGGTTATACAATAACCAGTGAGACAATGTCTCAGCAAGTCCACCCCCTAAACCCCTATTAGGAAGGAAATACACTTTAGGGCACTCTAGCCACACAACCACACAATGAGAACAATGGACTTACCTCGCCTCAGTTCCTTCCTATATGTTAGCATAGTTCATATCCCAAATGCATATAATTAATGCACACAACAATTGAAAAGCTTCATTAACTCAATCAATCACAAGGGTCCCGATTATAAGGCCAAACCATTATGGCACGTCCATACCATGTCACACTGTTTTGTCTCATAATCAGGGACATCTAACTCAATCACCCATGCGTTCCAATTGTTAATTTCATCCCTCAAGGGTACCACCTACTCCAAAGTTCGGTGTCTTCTGGCGTAGCCAGGCTTCGTCTCACCCCCACTGAGCACGCGATGTCTCTCAATTGGATGGCTTCCCCGAAAGGGTGTAGGTCCAGAATCTACTATGACCCGATTCCCAATGAATGGGTATCCCATGTAGGGTAACGTCCGGCTTAAAAGCTCGAGACAAGTTCTCATTAACCAACACACGACCAATCAATCTTGGCCTAGGACACCGTACATTGCACTCAAATGCCTCCATTAAAATAGTGATCCTGGTATATTTTCTTCGTATTAGTGGTTTGCTAGGTTGGTTTTGCTCTCTACCTTCTCACGAGGGGATGGAAAGAAGAGAGGTCAACTGGAGTGGAAGCCAAACGAGGGGGCCGAGAATTTGTGATCGATTCGAAGAACCATTGCCAGATACGATTCTACTCCCCCTTTGTACTACCAAAAAAAATGAGATTCTTACCTTTGTGTGTGGGTATACGGTCAGATCGAACCTGAAAAATTCATATCCTCCAATTTAAAGTCTTAATGTTTTATATAGTATATAAAACCATTTTTAATGTTAAAACCCGACACCCGGGAATTTCTAAATAAATATTGAAATTCACAATTTTTGGAATAAATTACCAAAACTCCAATCAGCACTCAATTTGCACAAATTAACATCCAATTGCATAAACTGAACACATCATTACAATCAGCATGAAATTTCGGTCATTTGACTATCCGGTCTAATTTTCGGAAAATATTTAATAATTAAATAATTATCAAAAATTAATTAAATAATTCAATTTAAATGCTAAAATTGCTAACCTAGGCCGAAATTGCCTAATTAAATACTGAGACAAGCCTGGAAAATTCCTGAACCAATATAGATAATTAATACAACCTATCTAGGCCTTAATTAATCCAATATAACAACCTAACATGCAAAATTGGATAATTAAATCACTAATCTAATCTAACTAACCACATAAACCTTAATTAACTTAAACTAATTACCCTCTAAGCATAATTAACCTACTAAGTGAGGTTTAGTAAGATAACTCACCGGATTTGTGAGCAGGTGAGTTCACAGCGATGGCGGTGCGATGGCGAGCAATAATCTCCAAAGCGACGATGCCAATGGGGCACGGATCGGGCCCGAAAAATGGCCTAAGGAAGCCCAAGGTTTTGCTGAACTTGGCCGAGCTTCATTGTTGCTGGACTTGTGGCTTCAAGCAGCTGATTTCGCGCGGTTGAAATGGAGACGTGAAGAGTGAAGTGGCTGGATTCGTGAGGACGCGTGGGCGGCAGCTGCTGCTTGCTTTGGTGGGACGTGTGGACGTCGAAGCCGTCAACAAACCGAAGCAGAGATGGGGCATGGACGAAGATGCAGCACAAATGAAAGGAAATGATGGGGGGTCAAACAAGGGGCTTCGTGAAGTGGGGGGTGTTAGCTGGCGTGAGTGGTGTGCTGGCATGGGGCTGTAAGACGCGCGGCAGAGAAGAATTTTCGGTGTAGCTACTGACTTCAAATGAAAATGAAGGAAAGGCGAGAGCAGAAGGGGGAATTGGCAAGGACGACGTGCGAAGAAGGAGAAGAGGGCCAGTGAAGCGTGCGACGGAAGCTGAGAGAAAAAAGGGGCAAAATTCAATAAACCTATCTAAAAATTAAATGATTGGTCCCTCAAGAGCATTCAATCTTATCCCTTGGTCTTTTATATCTTTATTGCAAAGTAAATCCACCAATTAATCAAATTTTGAAGCCAAAAATGCTGCCTTATTCCTAGCTCTGAATTTAACAAATTTGGCCTTCAATTTCTTCGCAATTCTCTCCAATTCGACGTCTGATTTTGCCAAGGAAAAAGCCCATAAAATTTCTACAAGTCCCCTTCGCCAAATAGCTCAGTATAGAAGCCAATCCCTTTAATTTGTCCCATCCGAATTTCCGTTCGTCTTTCAACGATATTTGTTGTTGTAGAGTTAGCCATATAGAGCTTCTCTTCTTCCTCGGCCTTCTTCTAAGATGATAACATATGTTTATCCATACAAATATGATTTGTTGCAATAGTGTCCAACCACCAATCGATATTGTTCAACACAAAGGATACCTCAAACATTACTGCAGCAATTAGTCTTCAACATGTTCTTGCTCTATCAGATTTAGCTGCTTGGCTACACCATCGCCCTTGCCTTTGTTTGGGTGCTTCTTGCAATCCTTAGCCTGATGGCCAATCTTATTGCAGAGAAAATATGTCCCTTGGAATTTTATGGGACTATTTCTTTTGCTTGCCTTTTCCTTGAAAGGATTTCTTCCTTTTCCTATCTTGATTGGAATTGAAAAGCTCCACATTGTTGGCCTTTGGCTCCATAGGAGTGTTTGCATTCCAACTATTTTCCTCCTCGATTGTGAGGAGTAGAATGAGATCTTCAAGGCTCATCTTTTTTCATTTGTGCTTCAAATAATTTTTGAAATCTGACCAGCTCGAAGGCAACTTCGCAACAATAGCTACCACTTGGAATAATTCACTAAGTATCATTCCCTCAACAAAGATGTCGTTCAGAATTATTTACAATTCTTGGACCTAATTCATGACAGATTTAGAATCCACCATCTTGAATTCCAGGAATTTGGCAACCATGAATTTGTTGGTGCCCACATCCTCAGTTTTGTATTTCTTTTTTAAGGACTCCCATAATTGTTTAACACTTTCAATGTTACAGTAAAAATATATATAGGAAAATTACCAAACAGTTAAGGATATAGTTTCAACATAGGAAGTCCTTGTGCTTCCAAGCCTCCAACACCCCGAGGCTCGTGGCATCTTGCACATTTGAACTAGTTATTGGACACACCGCTGATAAGTACTTGACCAGATTTAGCATGATCAAATAGAAGAACATCTTCTTCCGTCATTGCTTAAAGCCCACACCAATGAATTTCTCTAGTTTCTCATTTGATATTACTAGAGATGTTACCATCAAACTAGGCAAACCCTATTGAACCATCTCTCCAAAACCCCATTTGGCTTGTACTGTTTCAAAAAATAGTCCCAAGTATATCAATCAAGCGATTTGTACTCATACCACCATAGATGGTTTCAGCCTTAAGGTTCATAGCATTTGCTGCCACAATACCAGGCCATGAGGTTTGAACCTCACCAGTCAAAATGGCTATAAGAGCATCTCCAAGAATATTCCGAACATCATTGTTATCAGCTATCTTGATTTTCTAATAAACACAACAAATAATGAGAACGATAACCGGCTTAAGATCGTTGGAAAATATTTAGAAGAAGGAGATGAAGAAGACGAAACATATTGGGGGAAGAATATGAAACCTTGTTTATCGTAATAAAAAATAATAAATTCAAGAAAGTGATAACAAAAAAAAAATAGTAATTGGAGGTGAGGTACAACTAACCGAGTCTCCTTAAGATAATTAGTTCTTGCCATAGGTGCTAAGCAATTTTATGAACTTCACCTCTCAAGTAACACATCGAACATGTTGGCATCAGCACTATACAAATAGGAGTCTCTCGAACACTCTTGAAATTGGCGCATTTAGAGAAACTTAAAGAGAGGATATGTAGGTGTTTTCACTTCTCTTGGAATAAAGATTTTCAAATCTATTTATAGAGTTTTTGAATTCATGTATAGAAGCAATATATGAACTATGAATTAAATAGATACAAGAATTTAAAAGATACGTGAATTAAATTAACACAAGAATTCAGGAGATACATGAACTTTGAATCAAGTAGATACACAAGTCCAAAAAATACATGAACTCCAGAGATACACAAATTAATGAAATACATGAATGGAAAATATGTATCTCGTTTTGCTCATTTTCATTTATCCATTACTCCACCATAATTACAGCACACATTGGCGACAACACCATCGAATTCTTGAAGGCATAATCGAGTTTCAACATTGCCCAACTCCTCGCCACCTAACCTAGCAAACAATAAAACTCCTAACCATCTAAGAATGGAACCCAAGAAAAGAAGAATCAAATTTTTCCATCAGAATGAGGGAAGCTACAGTTTTATGGTACAAAAGCGCCAAAAGATAAAATGGGCACTTGACATTTTTGTGACATGCGCAACACTTCTAGACGTACTGGCATGCATCGAAGGTGACAAACATACAAACAAGCATTGAGGGCGACAATCTCTAATACAAATGTCCTCACTGAATATGATGGAAAGAGTGCAGGGGCAAGACTAAAATTGTTGGATGGTCTTGGATCTCTCTCATCCCAAAAGCTCAATTGAAAAAGGATAATTACTATCTTACATTACAAAAAAAGTTGGACAAACCTTGCAGAGGAACCCTTAGGTTTTCGGGGCATTGGATTCTCACCTATATTTGCATTACGCAAGCCAACATTCTCGTCTATAGTGAGTTACAGACAGAGTTCGAAAATGTCAAATCTTGGATGATTCCATCATACATGATGGAGTTGCGAAAACTTCTAGATAGGTACCCTACATCTAAACTGAATTCTTTCTAGTTAAAGAAACTCTTTCTAGTTGCTTTATTTATTTATTACTTCTCATTAAGGGCTGAAAAATGAAATAGAGTATGCATTGGCATTTTTTTTTTTTACGCCCAGTAACTAGATCAAGGGTTAAGGCTTTCCCTCGAACTTTCACAATCAATATAAGGTAAACCCCAACAATCTCCCCCTCACACATTGTGTAACATCTTCGATTTTGACCCTTATTTGGTCATGACTAGTAGGCCAAGGATCGATCACCGATAGTGGGAATAGGCCATGAATCAACCCGAGGGTTGGTTATAGGCTATTTAGCCTGATCGAAAAAGGTGACTAGGAACCGGTTGTACTTAGATAGAGTATTCAACCATAATAGGTTATTCGACCATAAGGATCAATTGTGGGATGATTACATATTGTCACAAATTGATCAATGGACAGTTTGCCACTCACGAGATAACTAGCCTATCAAGATGAAGCCGTTAAGGGATTTTAATGCAATAGACTTGAGAATTCGACTAGGAATCGACTGCTCGACCGTGCTAGTCTGCAATAGTCAATACGGCACCGTTATAAGTGATTAATGATTGGATATAGGTCGATTCGACAAAAGCACGCAATTGAATTGTGGGTGGTTCACCTGATTGTAAAATTCGCGTCGAACGGCACTAACCCAATTTTTTGTCGATTTGGTACCCGGTACCCGTATTTGAAACCTCGAGATTTTTATGACGACCAAGAGTTGTCAATATGTCGAAAATGTACATTATGGTTCGAAAATAATCGACCACGGGTCAATTGCACAAAATTTCCTAAAAGCTATCCGGTATATTAGGTCACGCTAAAATCGCGTCAAATTGAAATTAACCGCAAATTTGAACCTAATTTCAGAAATTGAAAATTCTGTCATGTCACGATTTATTTTAGGAACGTCGACTCATCCTTCGAAGAATTTTCGGCGAGCTCGGGATTTTTATGGAAAATCAATTTCGGACGATTCGGAAAAGAAATGAAATTTGGAGTGGTCTCTTTAATTTAATTTTTGGGCTACCAAATTGAAGTAAACTACGAAGGCTTGGTGTAAATTCGTAAGGGCTGCCTCCATGGGATTTTTGCCCTCAGTTTGACTTAATTTGGAGAAGAATTGAGAGAAAATGAAGAGGAAATTCGTGTGGCTACTACTTGGACCTTTCTTGACCTCAATTTGACTTGTTGGTGAAGTTTTGGGTGTGAAAATGACTTGTGGATGAAGCTTGGACTTTAGGGGCATTATAATCATCACAAAGATATTTTCCTTTGACCATTTGGCCTCCCTTTTTTCCCTTCTTCGAGCACGTCTAGCTGCTTCCCTCATTCTGTGGCTGCTTTGTTTTCCTTTCTCCTCACTTGGACAAGTTGTTTCTGTTTTTCTATTTTTCTTTGGTTCGGTCGAAAACGCTAGCTCCTCCACGTTCTCGTCATCCCCCACCGATTCCCCTTCATCCGTGACTCCCCCAAACCAATAGCCCCATCTCCACTCACAGAACTGCCACGTCCAGCGTCAACCCCACCGCTCCATCCTCCTTCATCTGCCAGCTCACTTCTCCAGTCAACTCCAGCAGATCAAGCTTCCCCAGCAACAATCAAATCCTGCACCTGCCATGAAGACCGGCGTCCCACTTCTTCATGTCTCCATTTCAGCTGCACCGAGTCGAGCCCCCAGCATTGACTCCTCCACCGTAACCCCACGATCTCTCTCTCTCGCTGCCGTTGCCAGCTCACCCCCTTCATGTGTCCATTTCCCCGCTCGGTCAACGCCTTCTCCACGTCCACGGCTCACCACCGCCAGCTCCTATCTTCACGTGTTTAAATTGCTACCAGCCGTCCATCTCCACCGAGTCAACGCCCTTCCATCGAAGCTTCCAACGTTGACGCCGTAGCCCGCATCTTAGCCGAGCCAAGCCGCCACAGCAGCACCCTCGATCGTTCATTTCAGTCCTGACCAGCAAGTAGGAACAATTTAATTATTCGTTTGGTCTCCTTTGGTGCTGCCATAAGTTCGAGTTTCGGCCACCGTCACGTCGCCGTCGCCGTGAACCGATTTTCGCGTCAAGCCAGTGAGTTTACTCACTAAACTCTGCTTAGGGAATTAATTATACTTAAGGATTGATTAATTTAGGTTAAGTATGGATTAGATGGTTAGTTAGAACGGATTAGCAATTTAATTATTCGTTTATACATGTTAGGTGGTTAGAGTAGCTTAATTAGCGACTACATAGATCGTAGTATTTATCTAGATAGATTTTGAATTTTCCCAGGCCCATTTCGGTATTTAATTAGGCTTTTCCGGCCAAAGTTTGTATTTTTGGTATTTATTGGTATTTATTTAATTAATTTTGGTATTTATTTAATTAATTATTATTTTCCGGAAATTATACCGGAATAGCCGGTGACCGGAATTTTGTGCTAATTGCAATGGTGTAATTGGTTTATTTAATTGAATGCTATTTTATGCTAATTGAATGTAATTTGTAATTTTGGGAATTGATCCCAAAATTGAGTATTTTTGGTTTTTAATTGGGAAACACTAGGCGTCGATTTATAACGCCAAAAATATTCTAGTGGACTATATTAAATGGTGGGATTTTTGAAAAGGAAAATATTTTATTTTGGTTAAGGCCAACCGTGTACCCACACACGATTATTTTTATCGGGAATGATAAAAATTGTGAAATTATCAGTTGGTGAGAACAGTATACTATATCAGCCTATGGCCTTGACATGTCAGCTTAGTATGAGCAGTATATTTCATCAGCTTAAAGTGAAGATCATCGGTCTACTATATCAGCCTGAAGGCTTTGATATATCAGCTTAATATGAGCAGTATATCTTAGCAGCTTCTAGTGAGCATTAACAGTATACTATATCAACTTGAGGGCTTTGATATATCAGCTTAGCGTGAGCAGAATACTTTATCAGCTTAGAGCGAGCTATATTATTTATCAGCTTTGGTGAACATTGTCAGTATACTATATCAGCCTACGAACCTTGATATATCGGCTTAAAGTGAGCAGGATACTTGATCAGTTTTGATGAGCTATACTATCTGTTGTCAGCTTAGGGTGATCGAATTGTGTGGATGGTATCAATAGTATGGAGTCAAGTAAGTTGACTGATCGATGTTTGATGTGATTTGAATTGAAGTGATTAGTTGAATATACAAATTGTACTAACTTGCAGGATGGAACTGAGGCAAAGGTAAGTCCTCTGTCTTATGTGTGCATATGTAGCCTTTAGGCGTATTTCCTTCCTAGTCGGAGTTTAGGAGGTGAACTTGCTGAGACATTATCTCACCCCGTTGTGGGCTTAACTTTTCAGGTCCCTAGTATGAAGAACTCGGAGCTTGAGGCGGAAGGGTCAAGAGCATGGATAGCTCAGAAGTTCATTTGAAGATAGACCTTTTGTACTTAGACCCTAGAGTTGATCTCTGTTTGTAAACCCGAGTGTGGTTTTTAATAATGTGTTTGATTTGAAATTTGTTGTTCTGCTTTTTTATCCTAAGCTATTTGTTGTTAGGGGATTAGTAATTCGCTTCCGCATGTGCATTAAAATAAATGAGTCGGTGACGCGTCGTGGGATGTCGAAAATTTTTAATCGACCACTGAGGGATGGGCACTCGCTCGGAGAATTGGGGCGTGACACCTCAGATTCAACCAAGTGCCCCTTTTACTGTGTAAAAGAGCATACTGAATTTAGTTTTGTCGATTAAGCTCAATTACATCCGACTTCATTTTATCATGGCTTATGTACGAACTTCTGACCAAATAAAGTAGTCAATTGTGGTTATACTTGAATAATTCCCATCTAATGAGATGGCCTTCAATTTAGCTTCCTTCCCATGAATACATTTATTACTTTTAGAAGATAATAATTAATGAAAGAGACAACTCATAAGCTTAGGTATCATAGTCATCATAGTTGACACCTAAATTTTTGCATAAAAAATAGGTTAATTTTTACCCCAAAAAAATAAAATTAAGATTGCATAACATTTAGTTTAGAAACATTTATTTTATTTTATTCTATTTCATTTCATTCCATTTTTGCATCGGACCGACGATGAGCGTTGATACGACGTGAGATTTTTCATATATTCAGGTGAGATTTTTCACATATTCGGATAATATACACCAGGGGATATATTTTTGGGCAAAAAGGAAATCTAAAAGAGATGTGAAAAATAAATCAGTGAAATATTACGTTAGGAAGAAATCTTCGTGGATGTTAATTTAAAACGCTAGTCCATTCACATATAAATACGATGCTACACAACATTGAGGAGGGGGCCACACATATTGATATATCTGGCCACACAAAAGAGGGTTCTTTTTTTTAATCACATCGAAGGAGGCTTCTCTTTTATCACTTCGTAGAAGGGGTTGATTTTCCTTTTTTATTTTCGTTTTCCTTTCGTATTTTTTCAAAGTCAACAAAGGGTCCCTTTTTGCTGAAAAAGCAACAGAGAGAGTGCAGAGAAAGGGGACTGCAGAGAGGGGACGTGAGGGAGATGTGAAGAGAGAGAGAGAGAGAGAGAGAGAGAGAAAAAAAGAGAAAAGAAAAACAAAGGGGTTGCTGTTCAGAGTGCTCGACGTCTGCGGCCCACCGCGACTACGCTGGCCACCACTACTCCGCTACCTCCACGCCGCACCTCCGCGCCGCACCACCGCCCCTCCGCCTGCGGTCTCGCCTGCCGCCAGAGCCTTCCATCGCACGCGAGCTCGCGCCTCTACCAGCCTCCGCCCCATCTGCCCAGAAGCCGCGAAGCCGCCGACCTTCGCCAGTGCCTACTGCACCACCGCGACCCCGTCCGCCTTGATGCCTGCTGCCTCACCGCTGACCCGTGACACCAGAGCCTGCCTCAGCCTAACTGCTCCACGGTGCCAACGCCAGCACCCCTTGGCAGCAGATCTCGAGCCTACCTCCGCTTACCGTCGACGCTAGCTCCCCTTGGCAACATATCTCGAGCCACCACTGCCCGAGTGACGCCCCTGCTCTGTCCACGATCTGCCCAGCCCAGCGCCGCACCTCCGTCGCGTCTCCGTGCCGATCGTCCATCGCGCGATCGCTGAGCTCCCTCTGCCCGAGCCCATGTCGAGCCGCTCCACCCTTTGCCTGACGAACTGCTCCTCTATCACAGCCCAACGCCAATCCTCTGCCATAGTCGCCGAGCCCCCTACCGTCGAGCTGCCTTTCGTCCGAGCACTACTACTGCTACCTCTGTTCCGGGTTCCCCCGCCTGCTGGTCCGCTCCATCTACAGCTCAACGTTGCTAGTCTGCCCTCGCCGAAGCTCCGGTTGATGGCAAACCAACCCCGCTTGGCAACCCATCACCCCCGATGAACCACCACAGTAGCCCCTTTGTCGAGCCACGCTGAGCCACCATCACGAGCCGTCGTTGATTAAGCTGGATAAATCTCAATTATGTAGTTATTTATTTATTTATTTATTTATTTGCTTGAAATATTCCTTGATGTAAGATTGAGATTCCCGACATGAAGTAGACTCTTAAATTAAGGATTGAGAATCCGATTTTCGTGCCTAAAATCCGACTTGCAATCGCTTGGAAAATCATCAATCCGATCTCACGCTCGAAATTCGATTCACGGTTTATTTAAAATTGACCAACTCAATCTCATGCGCGAGATATGGTTCGTCAATTTTCGGATATCAATCTTATCTTGCTCTAATTTGCTGTCGTGTGGTTTGAGTTGATTTTGTTTTTGTAAAAAGGAAAAAATCAAAAAAAAAAATCTGAGTTAGATTAGGTTCATTTTAGAATATTCCTCATCTTAGGGTTATCTTACATAGGAATTTTATTTCGAATTTTTTGAAAAAAATAAAAATCCAAATTAAATGCATTCATTTAGGATGTTAGTTTTTTTTTTCAATTTAAATTGCACGTTTAATTATGTGTCAATTTTAATTTCGAATTTCATAAAAAAATTAAAAAAAAAATTGAATTAGGGCATTCTTTACACGTCATTGCATGTTAGGATAAGATTGCATATATTTTTTTTAATTAATTATAGGTTTTAGATAATTTCTCCTAGATAGGTTGCATTTTAGGATTACTTGGTTAAGATAATGTTCTAGTTTAAATTAGGATTTGGATAAACCTAATTCCTAATACAAGTTGGATAGAATATTAATCTAGCTAGATAATTTTCATATTTTTCTAATTTTTTTTCCGTAACATTTTTCTAATTTCGAATTTCATGGAAAATACAAAAAAAAAATTGTTTTAGAATAAATCAATTTCATTCTTTAGGATAGACTACATGCTTATATTTTATTTATGTCATATAGTTTAGGTCATATTGTCATGTCATATCATTTCATGTTAGATTAGTAACATTGCATTGCATAAAGCATGATTCTCATCAAGTAAGTGAAAAAAAAAAGTAATTGTGTGTTAATTAGAAATCATATATAGGATTGTCGATGTAAATTATGATCTAACATTGCTGATGCTTTCGTTGCTATGAGGTAAGTCTTACAATTTATTCACTACTTTATCTAGGTGTTAAATTGGTGATTTGCGCACCCGCATGATTACTTCACATGTTAGGGAGGTAGATTAAAATTAATTCAAGCTGCCTGCAAAATATTTTTTCAAAATAAAAGAGAAAGGTACCGAAAGGGTGTTAGAGAAGTCTAGCATAACCAAGTCCCCGAACTCACAATTTCTGGTTCGTAAAAGTAAAGTAAATCTCCTATTACTTGGGTTTTTAATCGACCCATCAAAAATAGATTAGTGACGACTCCTGATTGTTGACACCTAATTTTTAGTCAATACATCATTAAAAAAGATGAGTCCAAATTTTTTTATGAGTTTTACGAAATTCGAAAATCGACCCCGCATGTTATAAAAACTAAAAAAAATAAAAAAAATAAAAAAAATAGAGAGAATACCCCAATTAGTTCGCAATTGATCATCACTATTCATAAAAAAATGCATCATGGCCATTGAAATGGGCATGTGTTCAATTAGAGGTGCTTTTAACAACTTTAAGATCTAACCCTTGCCCTTGGATTAATCCAATGGCTAAGATTTGATGTTGATTTAAACTATATAACAAATTTTCCCACCAAAATTTAGGGGGGGCATTTGACGGATCGGTTTCTCTCTCTGAAAATCGACTCTCTCTCTACAACCGTTTTCTCCCTCTCTCTCGCGCTCTCTCTCTCTTGATTCCGCTCTCTCGGTTTTCTCTCTTTGGGATCTCTCTCTCTCCTCCGCCGAAACAACCTCCTTCCCTTTGCCCGCTCGTCAGCCGAGAGTGCGAGCGACACGGCGGCGCCACGGTGGCGTGGCCTCTTGTCCTACGCTGAAATCCCCATCTCTAGCCGAATGGAGTGGTAATTCGTTCTGGATTTCGTCATCGGTGTTTGTCCGCGCGAGAAGGCAGAGAGCTACTCTCTGGTTTTTTCTCTCGAGTTTTCTCTCGGGAGCTAGCTTTCTCTGAATTAATCGTTCTCGAGTTGTCGATTGGTCTCTCTCTTTGGCTTTCGGGATCTCGACTTCCTCCTCTACATCTTCTCGAGCTCCGAAGCCAATCGGCGGTGGCGGTAGCAACGACGGCGACGGCTTCCGATTTTTTTTTCTTCGTTATGTTTCTCAGGTAACTCTCCTGCAGCTGCGAGACTCAGATTCGCGTAGATAGTAGCGGCAGTGACAGCGTTGACGGCAGCAACGACTTTCAATCATTCGCCGATTCATTCAAGGTACGTTGAACATAAATTCATCTTCCATATCCGGATGTTCATTGTGTTGAACAGTGACTGGGATTCTAATTTCTGTTTGTGACAAACTTACCTACTATCGAAGTTCATTGGGTAATCTGAGCCTGTAAGATTGTTGTTGTGATAGTTTGGTTGTGCTTTCCTATTTGGCTGTTGCATTTTGGACTCATGGCCGAGATGCCTACTTTCTGCTCAATGAAATGCTCAAGTTAGATCAGAGTTGGCTCTCGAATGTCTTTTGACCGTTGATCGGTAGATGTAATTAATTCATGTCTGAAACGGAACCATTGATGAAATAAGTTTTGCCATGGTCAATGAGAGTCATATGGATCTTCATGCCTATTTGTTTGTCGACTGAACATGTTTTGTTACGTCCTGTTTTGATAAAGAAAGGTAAATAAAACAACATGTTCTAGATTAAAATCAAATTAGTCCTATTCAAGTTTTCATCAGTGATTGCAAACATTTGGAAACTCATTATGCCTTTGTTCCGCTCCTCAGTGACCTGCATTACTTGCTGATTTTCTGTGGAATATTGCAGGCCCAATTAGACTTAGGTTCCTTCACAAGACATGATCTAGAAATCCCTTTCTACATCATAGATTTTTATAGGGTTTTCTTCATGACATTAGAATAGTGAAAATAACCCATGTTCCATGAAATTTTTGCTGTGATTTGGACTGATGTGTGTTTTGTGAAAATGCCTTCAATTAAGCTCCTTAAGAGCATATTTGATGCTTGATGCCTTCTAGACATACTTAGAGCATATCATAAGCTTCACAATGTTGTATGGCATGCCTCATTTGAGGATCATTTACTGTGTAAAAACTGTACATCAAGTCTATATGTCACAACTGAAATTGCCATGTGTTTTGCCCCTAATGACAAGTCACATATCAATGTTAATGAATTTGTGTGGTCTTTTGCACATGGATTTAGGGTTAAATGTCTCAATCAAACTTGTTCTTCACATTTAGCCCTACATCATGTTCAAATTCCATAATTTTCATGCATTGATTAGGTGGCTTAACAAGTCAATTATCATGCATCATTTTCTGATTTGTCAAGATGTCTTGCTGATTTTGCTGGTTCTTTGTTTTGCTATTTTTCCTGGTTCTTTGTTTGTTGATTTTGCTGGTTCCTTGTTTACTGATTTTACTGGTTCTTTGTTTTGAGAGGGCAAATTGTCATTTGCTATGTCTGACGATTTTTGCAAAATCAAAGTTAGATTAGTAAATGATATATGTCTTGTTTTAGTACCCTGTTCTAACTGATTGATGATCATTTTTTTAAAGTTGGTGCCTTCATGGAGAATGCTTGGAACACATGAATCTATGATATATAACGATTTCATGATTTTTGCATGTCATTCATATAGGTCAAGCATCAATAAATCATGCATGCTTTGCTTTATAAAATTCATGTTGTTGATTTGAATGTCTCGATTCTTTGATCATGATCAAATCATGCATTTGGATTCAAGAGTAAGTTTCTTCACCAAAGTTGTAGTTGTTTGCATATTTTTGTATGACGTTTTGTTTTTGGTTGTTTTGATGTGTTTGTTCGTTTCCTTCCACTGTATGTACCTAGTTATAGGTTTCTTAGGTTAGGATTAGATTAGACCCCGAAGATGGAGAAGGGGTGAAGATGGTGGAGGTTGATGTCCATTCCGACCATTATTATTTAATATTCGTTTCTCCCGACATATGTCTTGGGTTTATTTTGTTGTATAAAACCCGATGAGTTGCAGGTTTTTCTCACTTTCTCTCATTGTATTCTCTTTTATATTTTTAGGATGGCATGATAGATTTACTGCTTTTCCTTGATTATTTACTTACTGTCTTGCAATTTCAATTCTATTGATTGTTTTCTTTTCTTGTTTTTCTATAAATAGAATAGAATTAAAATGACCCAACCTCGCATGATCACTTAGTTTAGGATAAATGATCCCGAAAGTGTAAAAAGAAATGCATGGACATGTTAGGAAAACGCAACACACTATTTAGGTACTGAAAGGGCGTTAATAGAAATATTAGCGTAACCCAAGTCCCCGAATCTAGATATTCGATTGTGTAGGAATCGAGGGAACTCTCCCGACCCTCGATTGGGTTTTCTAGCCGACCCCCAAAATGAGGCTAGTGGCGACTCCCGTATATTCTTAGGTTGTCATAAACACCTAGATCGCATAAATAAACTCATCGCGCAGGGTACGAGCTTGGGAGAGCTCGTGATCTTGTGAGGGAACTCTCGTAATCAAGTACCCTTAAACTCGACCTTTGCCCCTTTGACTCGAGGGCGGCGAGATCGGGTCACGACAGTGATTGAAAAACAATCAATTGCATGTTAAGAACTTGAACCTAAGTTGCAAATTGGTATGGGCTTAGGAGAGCCCGAGTTAAGTTTAGGGTTAGTAATCCATTAGCCAAACCGTAGGTGATACCAAAAATTTGGTCACGACAGCTTGGCGACTCCACTGGGGACTTGAGTTAAAGCTCTTAATGGACTTAGGCCGATTTTTTCTTTTCTTTTGAAAAATGTTTTTATTTGGCAGCAAGGATTCCAGGTACGTCCGTAACATTTAAGGTGTTAAATGTTATTGCAGGATAAGAGGTATAAGGGGAAGTGTTTGCTAGCCTTTGTTTTGTAGGGAGGTGTAGGAATGTATGGTTTATTTTCATGTTGAAGTTCTGTTTGATATAAACTATCGTGCATGCCTATGCATTTACACTACACTGTGGCACACACAACCTGCTGCTGAACCTGGGCCGCATAGGATCATCTAGGATGGTATTGAAATGGATACCACTCCGACCGCATGCCCGCGGTACAAGTCGCCCATCTCAATCCCGAAGTTTCTTTTTTGGTGTCAAGAGTACCCACCTCGGTTCGCATGCCCGCAACCCAGGTCCTCTCTTTGACCAAGCCGGAGTCATGAGGACCCGACTTAGTCCACACGCTCGTGGCTAGTCTGATCATCCTTGTGGCTTCACTTTGCTATGCCTGTCTAGAGTAGAAATCAAGCCTCACATCTCATATGCATGCCTATGTGATTATCGTCGATTTTTCTTGGTGAAGTAAGTCTTCTATCCCTGTACCATGCAATTTATTTTGTCGTGCTTTTAGTCAATCCATGAATTTAGGTCAATCATTGATTTAACTCCTTTGTCAATTAGAGATGAAATGAGGAAATTGTCATACAATGAATCATTTGGAAAATAACCAAAAAAAAAAACTTTGGAGAATTTGTTTTCAGTTCATGTCTAGGAAATTTGTTCTTACTAGGGTGCCTATTTTTTATTCCATTCTTGTACAAACTTTTCATGAATAAATGAAAAAAAAAATCGATTAGATCATTGTCATGGATTGACTTTTTTATTTATACATCATGCTTACATGTTCCCATTCATTTAATTAGGTGATTATGGAGCAGTCCCGCTCACCCATCCGTACACGGTCAAGAGCTAAAAGGGCGGATCAAAATGAGTGAGAAATTATGACCTGAAGAAGAAAGTCAAGAGACTTTTGAACCATTTCATTTTCCTGAGGTAGTGGAATTTGATATCTGACTTAGAGGGTTTGCATCCCAAGACCAAGGAGGGTGAAGAACTTAAGCACACATGATTCATGAGCACTATTTTCTTGGCCTTATGAGAAAGCATCTGGAAAATGCGCATCGGGTTGCAATGATAGATCAATTGGCTCAACTGTTGCTCAACAAGATTGAGAACACAGTTCTAAAAAGTTAATATGAGTCACATCTCAATACCACTTGAAATATCCATCTTGAAGAGCCAAGCAAAGTGTTTTACATTTCCATGCTTAACGGAATTTTCATTCTTGCACATTAATAAGAAAATGAGGGGCAAGTAAAAGAGGACCATCATTCTCTGGTGGAAGAGGTACGTCTTGTCCTTGAACATAATTAATTTTGGGAAAAGACACTATTCTTTTCCTTGCAGATGACAAATTGCGGGCATGACAGATTTTGGTAGTGACCCGACTAAAACAAAATCTCCGCCCAAACCAAAATGGATATTCCATTTGCATTTACTTTGATGTTGCATAGTATCCTATTTATGCACGTTGTTTTATGCAAGGGTAAAAGTAAGAATGGAGTATTCATCAAATCAAAGATTGGATTTTCAGTCGTGATTGATAGGGGCAATCCAAGGAGGCAATCCCTTTGTGGTTCAATCCCTTGACTGAATGCTTAAAACCATGTTTTGAGTGTGGTAAATTGTCTGTTTTAAAATCACAAAAGCTTTTCATGCTTAAAGCTGTTGGACTCTTTTGAAAAGAAAATTTCCATAGTGATTTTACCTATTTAGCTCAACAATTTCATGTGGAGATTTGTCAAGATGGACAATTCAATGGAGTGATATCAAATGCTTAAGAATGCAAAATGAGACGTGCCAAGATGATGAAAGGCAAGCATTATCCTATACATAGTCCCCTACCTATACTCTTGTGAGATGAGTGTAAAAAGTTCCATATCCGCAAGGAAAAAAGTTCTCTCGCAAAAGGTACGATGACCAAAATGATGAGGGGCAATTCATTTCTATATCACAAACACTACAGGTGATCCATTGCTTAACTTCTTTGAGCCCCATACACTTGTGGAAATTCTTTCAAATTACCCTTGTCAAGAACCACCCCACATCGGGGCAAATTGGAGGTAAGACAACACCATAAGGTGGAGAAAATGGAAAAAAAAAAGTTTATTGCTCTCACTTGCATTAATCTTCAAGTCGTGCTATTACATTGAATTCATGTGGTAATTTAAGTGCCTTAGGATGACGAAGAGTATTTTTTTCTCTATCCTACATACTTATATCCTTTGCATAGCCCACTTGAGCCTACAATTTCATTTCTTTAAACCCAGTTGGTGATCATCCCCCACATTGGGGCAAGGCAAAAGGCAGATGAAGACCCTAGAGTTATTCAAACTATAATTGCTTGACATATGCATTGTGCGTGAGAATCAAAATCAAAATAGAACTGAGGGGCATGAAAATGTAGTGTGCTTGGTAAAAGCAAGGCCAATGCCCATGAAAAAAAGAAGTGAAGAAAAAATGAATGAGAACTAGGAGCATGAAAAAGCGATGTGCATGGTAAAAGCAAGGCCAATGCCCATAGATGAAAAAAGAGAGTCAAGATAGATGACTATCAATTGCAAAAATTGAATCCCAATGGAGCAGTACTCAAAGAGTCAAGATCAATAGTGCATTTATAATGACAATCCCTGGAGAAGAAGAAGATCGGCGACAATACCTAGATGATCATCAACTTTGACCCCTATACACATCTTTGAGCCTAACAATATTTCGTTTCTTAAACCATGAACCTAGCCTACGTTACGTCCCTTGCAAAGTCTCTTCTGATTAGGGCACTTGAATTAACGTAGGGGTTCACATGTTTTACGTATTGCTTGAAGAAGTGCGAGCAAGATTATTTCTTTCTCATTTTATAGGATTCTTGACTTGTAAACCTAGAGATGGTTGTGGAAATGTTCTTTCAATAGCCTTGACTCAAAGAGTCCCATTTGTTAAGCCGTTAACCAAGCCCACATTACAGTCCTTGTCAAAGACCTCTCAGATTGGTAAGGTCGTACCGCTTGCGAAAATATTCGAACCCTTGTTGGTATGATGATAGTGAGATGAAGGGATTCTCCTAAAATAGCCATTCTGAATGAGAGTGAGTGAAAGTCCTTTCTAACTGAAAGTCTCTCATTTAGTATTCTTAACAAATCCATGTCATTGTCTTGAATGACAATTCTCTCCAATGGAAATTTGGGGGGATGCAAATATGGTAAAGTCATTATGCATAAACCTTGATTGAATTGATGAAAACCCCACTGAACTTTGAAATGTGCATTCTAGAGTAGCTCAAATTGTCTACTGCTTTAATAAATGCATATCAGTTTTTGCTCCAATCATGTCCAACAGGTAATATTTCCTTGAAGATTGAGTAAAACCTGACGTTCAGGTTGCTTCTTGAAGCCTCGAGATTCGGCGTGCCTTCGTAGCCCGAAGCCCTTTTCACTAACCCAGAGTGCTTCCGTAGCTCGGTATCCTTTATATCGACCTGGCGTGCTTTTGTAGCCCAGAGTCATTTTCATCGATCTGGCGTGCTTCCGTAGCCCGGAGTTCTTTTATATTGACCTGGCCCGCTTCTGTAGCCCAAAGTCCTTTTCATTGACTCGGCGTGCTTCCGTAGCCCGGAGTTCTCGACCTGGTGTGCTTTGTAGCCTAGTGTCCCTTTACATTGACTCGGTGTACTTCCGTAGCACGATGTCCCTTTTCATTGACTCGGCGTGCTTCCGTAGCCCGATGTCCCTTTTAATAGACACGGCATGCTTCCGTAGCCCGGAGTTCTCGACCCGGCGTGCTTTCATAGCCCAGTGTCCCTTTTCATTGACTCAGCGTGCTTTCGTAGCCCGATGTCCCTTTTCATTGACTCGGCGTGCTTCTATAGCCCGATGTCCCTTTTAATAGACCTGGCGTGCTTTCATAGCCCAGAGTTCTTGACCAAGCGTGCTTTCGTAGCCCGGTGTCCCTTTTCATTGACTCGGCGTGCTTCCATAGCCCGATGTCTCTTTTAATAGACCCGGCGTGCTTACATAGCCCGGAGTTCTTGACCCGGCGTGCTTTTGTAGCCCAGAGTCCCTCTTTACCAACCCGGCGTGCTTCGGCAGCCTGATGTCCATTTATATTAACTCAATGTGCTTTCATAGCCCGATGTCTCTAGTTCTTGACCTAGCTTGCTTTCGTAGCCCAGAGTCCCTTTTATCGAACCGGCGTACTTCCGTAGCCTGGATTTCCTTTATATTGACCTGGCGTGCTTTCGTAGCCCAAAGTCCTCTATATTGACTTGGCGTGCTTTCATAACCCAAAGTCCCTTTTATCAAACCACCGTGCTTCCGTAGCCCGGATTTCTTCTATCGACTTGGCATGCTTTCGTAGCCCAAAGTCCTTTTCATCCACATGGCATGAGTCCCCCTATCAAATTGGCGTGCTTCCGTAGCCCGAAGTTCCTCTTAATTGACACTCGATTGAGCTATCCCCAAAGGTTTTTCTCCAGGTTCAGTCTGATTAAGGCAACCAAAGAAAGGTACGGGTCTTGGAAAGTGATTTCCTATTCAGGTGACCGTAGAAAGGTAAGGTCCTAAGAAAGCAGTTTCCTTACAAAACCTTGCTGCCATTCTGGGCAACTGTAGAAAGGTACAGCTCTTGGACATGTAACACCAACTATCCTGAATTACTATATATTCCTTAAAGGTAAGTTATTCCAGGTAGGTTCATTTACCATTTGCATTAGCATTTCCATGCATCATATAAATTGCATTAAAAAAATGAAATTCATTTTCCAGCAAAAATCATTCAATGCATGTGCATAACCAAAATTTAGGTCTCAATTTATCTTTGAAGGCAACTTCTACGAGCTCACCTTCAAAGAGGGGCAGCTGTTGACACCTAAATTTTTTTTGCATAAAAAATGGGTTAATTTTTACCCAAAAAAAATAAAATTAAGATTGCATAACATTTAGTTTAGAAACATTTATTTTATTTTATTCTATTTCATTTCATTGCATTTTTGCATCGGACCGACGATGAGCGTTGATACGACATGAGATTTTTCACATATTCGGGTAATATACACCAAGAGATATATTTTTGGGCAAAAAGGAAATCTAGAAGAGATGTGGAAAATAAATCAGTGAAATATTACGTTAGGAAGAAATCTTCGTGGATGTTAATTTAAAACCCTAGTCCATTCGCATATAAATAGGATGCTACACTACATTGAGGAGGGGGCCACACATATTGATACATACGGCCACACAAAAGAGGGTTCTTTTTTTTTTATCACATCGAAGGAGGCTTCTCTTGTATCACTTCGTAGAAGGGGTTGATTTTCGTTTTTTTATTTTCGTTTTCCTTTCGTTTTTTTTCAAAGTCAACAAAGGGGCCTTTTTTGCTGAAAAAGCAGCAAAGAGAGTGTAGAGAAAGGGGACTGCAGAGAGGGGACATGAGGGAGACGTGAAGAGAGAGAGAGCGATAGAGAGAGAGAGAGAGAAAGAAAGAAAACAAAAACAAAGGGATTGCTGTTCAGAGTGCTCGACATCTGCTGCCCACTGCGACTACGCCGGCCACCGCTGCTCCGCTACCTCCGTGCCGCACCACCGCGCCTCCGCCTGTGGTCCCGCTTGCCGCCAGAGCCTCCCATCGCCCGCAAGCTCGCGCCTCTGCCAGCCTCCACCCCATCTGGCCAGAAGCCACGAAACCGCCGACCTTCGCCGGCGCCTACTGCACCACCACAACCCCGTCCGCCTTAACGCCTGCTGCCTCGCCGCTAACCCGCGACGCTAGAGCCTACCTCAACCTACCTGCTCCACCGCGCCGATGCTAGCACCCCTTGGCAGCAAATCTCGAGCCTACCTCCACCTACCGCCAACGCCAGCACCCCTTGGCAGCAGATCTCAAGCCTACCTCCGCCTACCGCCAATGCCAGTACCCTTTGGCAGCAGATCTCGAGCCACCGCCGCCCGAGTGACGACCCTGCTCTGTCCGCAATCTGCCCAGCCTAGCGCCGCACCTCCGTAGCGTCTTTGTGCTGATCGTCCACCGCGCGATCGCTAAGCTCCCTCTGCCCGAGCCCGAGTCAAGCCGCTCCACCCTCTGCCCGATGAACTGCTCCTCTATCACAGCCCAACGCCGATCCTCTGCCATAGCCACTGAGCCCCCTACTGCTGACCTGCCTTCCGTCCAAGAACCACCGCTGCTGCCTCTGTTCTGGGTTCCCCCGCCTGCTAGTCCGCTCCACCTACAGCTCAACGCTACTGGTCTACCCTCGCCGAAGCTCCGGTTGACAGTGAACCAACCCCCCTTGGCGACCCATCACCCCCAGTGAACCACCACAGCAACCCCTTGTCAAGCCACGCCGAGCCACGAGCCGTCATTGATTAACCTGGATAAATCTGAATTAAGTAGTTATTTATTTATTTATGTATTTATTTATTTATTTATTTCTTTACTTGAAATATGCCTTGATGTAAGATTGAGATTCCCCACATGAAGAAGACTCTTAAATTAAGGATTGACAGTCCGATTTTGCGCCCAAAATCCACTCGTAATTCTTGGAAAATCGTCAATCCGATCTCATATTTCGACATTCGATTCACGGTTTATTTAAAATTGACCAATCCGATCTCATTCGCGAGATATGGTTCGTCAATTTTCAGATATCAATCTTATCTTGCTCTGATTTGTTGTCGTGTGGTTTGAGTCGATTTTGTTTTCGTAAATAGGAAAAAATCAAAAAAAAAAAATATCTGAGTTAGATTAGGTTCGTTTTAGAATATTCCTCATCTTAGGGTTATCTTACTTAGGAATTTTATTTCAATTTTTTTTGAAAAAAAATAAAATGAATGCAGATGTTAGTTTTTTTTTTAATTTAAATTGCACGTTTAATTATGTGTCAATTTTAATTTCGAATTTCATAAAAAGAATAAAAAATTAGAATTATGGCATTTTTTGCATGTCATTGCATGTTAGGATAAGATTGCATATATTTTTTTTAATTAATTATAGGTTTTAGATAATTTCTCCTAGATAGGTTGCATTTTAAGATTACTTGGTTAAGATAATGTTCTAGTTTAAATTAGGATTTCAATTAACCTAATTCCTAATACAAGTTGGATAGAATCTTAATCTAGCTAGCTAATTTTCGCATTTTTCTAATTTCGAATTTCATGAAAAATACAAAAAAATTTATCTTAGAATAAATCAATTTCATTCTTTAGGATAGACTGCATGCTTATATGTTATTTAAATCATATAGTTTAGGTCATATTGTCATGTCATATCATTTCATGTTAGATTAGTAACATTGCATTGCAGAAAGCATGATTCTCATCAAGTGAAAACAAAAACAAAAAAATTAATTGCGTGTTAATTAGAAATCATATCTAGGATTGTCAATATGAATTCTGATCTAACATTGCAGATCCTTTCGTTGCTATGAGGTAAGTCTTACAATTTATTCACTACTTTATCTAGGTGTTAAATTGATGATTTGCACACCCGCATGATTACCTCACATGTTAGGAAGGTAGATTAAAATTAATTCAAGCTGCCTACAAAACATTTTTTTCAAAATAAAAGAGAAAGGTACCAAAAGAGCGTTAGAGAAATCTAACGTAACCAAGTCTCCAAACTCACAATCTCTGGTTCGTAGGAGTAAAGTAAATCTTCCATTACTTGGGTTTCTAATCGACTCACCAAAAATAGATTAGTGGCGACTGCTTGCATGTTAAGAACTTGAACTTAAGTCGCAAATTGGTATAGGCTTGGGAGAGCCCAAGTTAAGTTTAGGCTTAATAATCCATTAGCCAAACCGTAGGTGGTACTGAAAATTTGGTCGCGACAATCATGACAAGCCATTGATGAAAGAGATGAATCATAAGCTTAGGAGTATAGTCATCATGACAAGCCATTAATGAAGGAGGTGAGTCACGAGTTTATGTGTCCCCACAAAGCTTAGGCTAGGATTCCACTATTTTAAGACTTGGAAGACAAGTTCTTTCCAACCTTAAATGCTTAGTAAATCATTGGCCTAGACAATTTAATGAAGGATAGTCTTTGAAGACCATTAAGGGCACCACCTCTCCTCCATAGACTTGCCACATTTGGTTTCTTAAGTTCTGATTTTGATTTGCAGTTTTCGAAACTGTTGAACCCTCACTGTTTTCCAATTTTATAGAGCTTTTTGTTGTTCAAATTTGATAAAACTTCCTGCATAAAATTTGTTCAAAATATCTTGATCTACAACATACTTTAATTTCAAATTTTTCTAAGTTGAAATGGTTGGTACAAGAGACTATTCATTTACCATGCTAAACCTGCCCAAAGTAGTGAAAATAGTGACCTGGTTGTCATCGTGATTTTTTTATAAATTTTTTCCTTTTGAATCTAGACATTTTTCCTTCATAAAAGTTGTAAAGGACATATAATTTTACAACATATAAAAATTACAAAGTGTTGTATGAAATTTTGGATTTTGAAATGAGTTTTCCTTTGCGGTCATTGAATCTATTTGATGGACGGACTTTTTTGGTTATTTTTAGTGATTTGCTGCTCTTTCCACAGAGTGAATTAGACTTACCTTCATATGAAAAATGTTATTTAAGATTATATTTACAATATATTAAATTTTATAATTTTTCGAGCTCGTTTAATAAGATAATGACACTGATTTCAAAAGTTGGTTGAAACTGTTCTTCACCTTAGAGTCTTCATTAATAGGAGAGCCACATGCCCAAGCTTGGAGGACGAGTCATTCCAGAACTTTGTTGTCTTTGAAGATCGGGTTGCCTTAAATGACTTTGGACACTAATTGATTAATGCACGAGATGAGTTATATGCTTAAGTGTGCCTAATTGTTTTGGGCTAATCATTTCTCCAAAGTGAGACTTGAAGATCAAGTTGCCTTCCAATTACTACATTCCTTTATTGCTTCTTGACTTGAGACAAATTGGAAAGTTCATCATGAAAGGTCTGCCTATAAATAGAGGCATCTTCCCCTTTCCACACCACCTCCTCTTTTTCTCTTGCTCTCATACCCTCACCCTCACCGCCTCCTCTCTTTCTCGGCCACTTCCTCCCTCGCCACTCACCCCTCGCATTTGACCACCACTTGGCCATGGCCACCGCTTGAGCAAATGGTAAGTGAACTTACTAATATTTGGCTAGAGTATTGTGTTACGCTATTCTGAGCGTGTAGCGAGTCCTTGTTTGAGTTGTTTGAATTGTTCTTGCTTGAACTTGTTTGATGACGTTTTCGATCATTCTTATAGTGCCATTTATGGTATGATGTTGCTTGTGTCCGTGAGCCCAAGCATGTTCCGAACTACAAAAAGGGATCCATGGGTCTTGGACATGCATTGAGATGCGACGAACCGGGCCTTAGTTGGTCTCGGTTTGATATTGAGGCATATCAATCCTAAGCCATGTTCAGCTCTAGGTCGGCGTTCAATCGTAACGACTCAAGTCATGAGCCTTAAGTAGTAAGTGAACTTTCTAACCTTTGGCTAGGGTGTTGTGTTGCATTGATGGAGCAGGTCGTGTTCTTGATTGCTTTATGTGATTATGTGTGTTTTGTTGTTTAAACTATTATTGCTTGGTTATGTGAGATTTTTATGTTTTGCTTGTGTGAGAATTTTGTATGGTTTGCTGATATGCTTGAAAGCATGCTTCGGGCCATGGACAGATCTCGTTGGTTCGGATTGGCGTTGAGGCGTGTTGAAATGAACCTCACTTGGTGGGTCGGTATTGAGGCGTACCAATCCAATGCCTTGCTTGGTATAGGTCGGCGTGTTGACCAGTCAGTTTGGCCACGAACCTTGTGTCATGCCTGGCATGATGTATGGTTTTGGAAAAGTAAAGCAGATTATACACTTGGCATGATTCATGCCCTCGGGCCTTACTTTTATCGGCTAAGATGAAAAAAAATGAACCGGCTTGTGCGATGCATAACATGTGATCACCTAATGAAAGATAAGAATCGTGACCATGTAAGATGGCAACGATGTCCCCACACCAACGGAATGCCCCCACGCCTACAAGATACCTCATTAATGAGAATGAGATGCCCCCATGCCAACGGGATGTGTTTGTTTGCATGGTCACATGAGGGAATAATTCTAGTCGTCACCCTTGGATTAGGGGACATTGCCCAATTAAGTTCGAAAGAATTGATAGATTTCGGTTGATTAATAAATGAATCCCGTGTGCATGAGTTTCTCATATTATAGAATGGATCTTGGTTTATACTTGCATATTATTGAGTGAAGCATGAGTTCCTCATGTTATGTAATGAACCTTGGTTTATGCTTTTATGTTGTTGATTGAGGATTTCTCATGTACTAACCAAGACGAAGTTTCCGTTTTGTTATTAATTTGCCATTGACAAATGTTTTTGATAAGTTAAGTGTTTGTTGAAAGGCGAGGCATCCTCCTACCCGGAAATTAGTGGGTTTTCTTACTGAGTTTATAACTCACCCTGTTGTTTTTCCTTAGATTTGTAGGTATGAAAGTCTCCTCCTTTCGAGTTGTAGCCTTACTAGAGGAGCTAGGGATTTCCTCGGCTGTGTCTTTTGAGTAATGTAAAATGGAAGGAAATAGGCCCATAGAGAAGGCCTTGCAAATATACTGATGTAATATAGTAGCCGTATGCTTTGTCTAGTGTTTTCTTGGCTGCTTGATTGTTGCATTCAGGTCAGGTGTCAACGTTGTATTGGTTCTGCATGTGTTTAAATCAAAGATTAAAAAGAAATGGGTCAGCAACATATTTGGGACATCGAAAATAACCCTTGCCGCTCGAGACTCTAGAGATGGAGTCGGGGTCGTTACACATTGGGTTTAGATCGAAGCCACAACAACTCTCCCCAAGTAACTTTTGGCACAACTTGATGTCCATTGCCTATCAAGATCTTGATTCAAGCACAATATCGAAGAACTTTGCCTTTTGGGGAGGAATGAGACAATGTGTTGGTGCGGAATACACTCGAGCCTTCTCATGTGCATTTCTTCATGTGTTGGTGACAAAGTTTAGGTGGACAAATTCTCAATCCTTTTCCGAATATAGTGGTCGTCTCTGGCAAGAAGATGTGGCTGAGATCTCATGGCTGTTGTTTGATGATCTTTTTTTTTTTTTTTTTTTTTTGTTTACCGAGGATCCGACTGAGCCCCCTTTCACTTACACTATTCGGGGTCACAAGGTCCTCCAGCACCCAGTGGCACCTTTGGACTTTAACGGCGACTATACCTCGAGGGAGACTAGTATAGAACCCCGCTACCATGGCCCCCCACTTACAACGCTAGCAACTGCGGGTTTCGAACCCTTGACCTCGGCGATAAATGAGAGACTCAACCAACGCAGCTGCCCACCAGTGGGTATTGTCTAATGATCTTTTCTGTCTACTTATTTGTAGTTGAATGGAAATCAAGATTGGAGATGGCTACCGCAATCCCACACCAGGTTCTAAAGAGGGCATTAACGTAAAGCTTTCAGAATCATGGAACTAAAAGTCGCTTGAGGTGGCACTAGCATCAACATGATCGAGTATCGATCTGAATTTAGATCCCCAGCTTTCAGATCTTACGCACATCTAAACTTTTCTTTTTTACTTTTTGCGGTGTGCGAAGAGATCAAAACATGAGAAAAGTCAAATCAAAAGCACATAAAATTGCTTCTCTGTAAGTATGCTTCAGGGAAAATCGCTGATTTCTCTACTAATGTGCATTTTCGGGTCATTCGGGATAACAATACAAGTTAAATTTCAGGTCAAAAGACGAACTATAACTTACAAATTATCTCCAAATTATGGAGACAGAAGTCAGAGCATGAGCACATTGCATATGTTGGTCTATGCCCGTTGGATGTTACTTGTGTTCTCTGTCATTTTAATGCCAAAATCGAGAGACCAACTTGATGTCTGGATGCTCTGTGTCTAAGGGCGTATGGGGACCTCCTGGCAATTGGGATCAAGAGCTTCATTGGGTGGCTTCAAACCAACTCAAAGAAGGGAAGGCTTTCTCCTCAGTTATCTGAAAATTAGCCCTGAACTTACTGCGTTTAATCTTTGGCTTGATCAGGATGCTAGTGCTGTTTTTTTTTATGAAACTTATTAGAATTTTTGGAGCTGTGATGCCAATGTTAGATTGCGACTGTGTACGTGTGTGCGACATTCTTGGTAGAGGAATGATAAGGCGACAAGGAGATATGTTTAAGACAATGGGAGATAGTTTCATTAGGTTATGGAAGGGGTCTCATATGAGGTGTTGGTGGAGGAGCATGAGGGATATGGATTTTAGTTTAGCTCCTAGCACTCTTGGTGGAGGATTACTTCCCACACACTTGAACGAATATCCTATATATGGACTCAATAACCGACTTAGAAATGCATAATATCTCTGCATTGTCAGTTATTTTCCTTTTGCTTTCATTTTAGGCCACCCGCTCCAACGACCATTAATAGACTAGATTTTTATAGGTACTTTTTACAAAATTGATGACAACTTTTAATACTACCCCTCCTTTATCAATTTTTGTGACATTTCGAGCATGCTTCGACATGTCTCGATCTTGACCTGAAATTCTTCTTGTAGCGTGTTTCGTGCCTTTTTTGTGATATTCACTCTGAAAACCCTCGCATCTTTTTGTAATTGCTCTATAGAAACACCTGCACCATCCTTCAAAGTTGCATATGTTTTAACGACGATGTCCCCATTGTTTTGGGCCATCAAAATGCTCCTATAATCATAATTGTTCCCACCGAAAATAGAGATGGTTAGTTTTTGTGAGGCAACATTGGCCATAGTTTAAGTGTTGAAAATGTAGTTGGTTGATTTTTGTAAAGGTTGGTTAGGACAAATGATTGATACTAACGAAATGAGGCTCTGCCTTTGGGTGGTTTTAACGGAGGACGGCTAGGACAAACATTCAAAACCATCCAAACGTGTATGGCTCTGACACTAAACTAGAATTTTTTAGCTGTGATAACAATATTGTATTGCTGAAGAGTGGTTTTGATCCCACTATTAGTTATTGGTATTGATGTGCAAGTGTGTATGTGTGGGATATATTTGGCAAAGGAATGAGAAGGGAACCAGGAAATAGATGTGTTCAAGGCGATGGGAGTTAGTTTCATTGGTTTATGGAGAGCGTTTTACATGAGGCATTGGTGGAGGGGCAAAGGGGATTTGAATTTTAGTTTAGCTCCTCCTACTCTTGGTGGAGGCTACTCCCCAGTACTACCAAACCTCTACATAGGCTTAATAACCGACTTAGACATCCAGAATATCTTTGCACTGTCGTACTTTTTGCTTTCATCCCAGGCCACGTGATCCAACTATCATTGATAGACTAGAGTTTTTAGGCTTTTTTAAAGGAGTCTAGGCTTTTTCACAACATTGATCAAAACTTCAACGAAACTGAGATAGTCTCTAGAACTAAAGCCTAAAGGCAAGCCGCTCTTTGTTATCAAATACCGGGAGGAGAAGTCGAAGTCCGGAAGAGCTGTCTCTCAAGTTGGGTTCCGAGTACCCACCCCTCATGTCTCAAGAATCAAGGTCGCTTTACGTAATGCTCGTGTAATCCGCGCCGTTCGAAAGTGTAATCACGCACTTGGATTACCATCCGTGCATTCGGTTTTGTTGGAGAATCGTCCGTCTCTCTCGGTACTCGCCGTGCACACGAGCACTTCCTTTTCCACGGTCAAGCGCGCACACCCAACATTCCCATCCACTTTCTTGTGTATAATTACCTTGTATCTTACGTGCATGTGTATGCAAAAGAGAAGTTCTCTCTCGTTCGTAGTTGTTCTCACCAAGGGAACTTCAAGGACACATGCGTAGGGCTTGGGTCGAGCCATTATGAGCGGTCCAAGTCCAAATTAAACCCAACATCTTCCACTCGAATATGATAGATTGACACAATTTCCATGCTTATCTGTCGAGCATGGATATAATATCACATGCATATTGATCCAAAGTTCAAAAAGTATACCTACATCAAACTTGAACTGGTTAAGATTTTATACAAACCACAATAAATAAATTTTCCGTACCCTATACTTAGTGTGTGGGGCTCTATCAGGTATTCATAATCAGATCATTATCACTTAAGGTAAACATGACTGGCTAGGTGGTGAATACATGTACTGCTTTAGCACGGATTGGCCTTCGTTTTCTACTCGAGTCTCCCCATCTTAACTTGCCTTTCTAACATGTTCCGAACGTCGTATCATTCTTGACCAGAGATCAAGCGAGAGATGGACCATGGTTGATGGACACGTGTCATGATCCACTATGGAGACAACAGACGTGTCCATAGCAAGGGGCAACAGATGGATAAGCCAGTGGCTTCCAAGGAACACATACTAATAACATAACAACACTGATTTAAGCCATTACAGTTACCGATTTTCCGATTCTTTACCCAAAGCGACAATTGCAAATACCGTCAACTTTACTCTCCATGTCAAATTTCCTTTTTCTGATTCAAAAACTTACATTTTGCATCTTCCAATCTAAAAACCCTCACAACCAAATTCTACACCTGCTCTTTCTCTCTCCTCCTGCACAACATAACAAAACAACTATCTACTGAATACACGTAGTAAAAGTCTAATACTTTCACCCGGAGAGATTATTAGGAGAGAGTCTAAGTGTGGACTTGTCAACATATCAAATTAAAATTACTTAAACTCAAATATTTAAGCTAATAAATTATGGATCAATTTAGATATATTATCTACTCTATACCACACCAATTTCTAGACATAGATTTTTTTAAAACACAACTTGCACACACATCTCAACAATCTCTCTTACGTGTGAGCTCAATGTTAAATCTAATTCTCCTTAATCCAAATATCCCTTCATAACTAGTCTCTTTTTCCAGACCAAACCATGAGACGGTCATTAGATTTGCATTGCTAGACCACAATGCTTCCCACCTAGATTATAATGTCTCTTCCTTGAGATATTCACCGAACACTAAACAAATTGGGAGCTCACTAATCTATCATCGGCTTTCATACTATTCATCGGGTGTGTGTAACAGAGTTTCGATACCTTGACATAGGGAGATCACTAAGAAAAAGTTCAAATTCAAGCCCATCAACATATCTAATTGGACCCACCTTCATCTAACAAGCTGCCACTCAATGCCACAGCCTAACCTCTATGCTGACAACAGCATCCTCACCGTCGGCCACCGCCCGTGTCCTTCTACCTGTATACATGTCTTTGTTTGTAGCGAGATTATTCGTGGCTCGCAACAAAGACGCCAAGTGAGCTCAGCCGAGCCTGTAGCTTGGGGTCGCCGAGGCCCTATGAGGTCGGCCCACTATCTCACAAACGCCAGGACCGACAGTGAACCACTGCGATAGGTTCGTAAACCATACAAGCTCCGTTACAAAGCTCAGGCATGGAGGAAGCACAGCGCCGAAGCCATACAAATCTACTACGTTCAGGTTTTATTTTTGCAATTTATTTCTTACTAAAATCCTTTCGTCTATACACACTCTGGTGTTAATTGCAACAATTAAGTTATCTAATATTCGTTATTTGAGTTGGTGAACACAAGCCACGTCCTGGAAGTCACAAAGGTGATGACCACTCTGGCTTTATCTTCTTTAATATTGTAATTGATTAATACTGACTCACAAATCTTCTAAATTAATGAGTATAATCGCGGAAACTGAATAACAATTCATCAACAGAAAAAATAACAATTCATCAACAGAAAAAACGTTATCTTCGATCGGAGATCTCTGACTTTGCTCGGAACGTGCTGTGCGTGCGAGTATTCTGATGATTGGCGCGAGTCGCGTCTGTTTTGATGTTGTTCTTGTGAAAAGAAAAGAAACAAGCGATAATACCAGGTTGCTCCAACAATAGAAAATGTTCCTCTTAAAGATATTTTTGCCCCCTAAGTGACAAGCAAAGAATGTGAATTATTTGCTTACGTAGATCTTAGAGAAAGATTTAGTCACGGGCTATGGTCACTAGCCCAAGGACCATTTGTGTCAAAAAAAAAATAAAAATCTCGCATGTGATGTCAATTTTTCCAATCGATTCAGTTTACTTACATATAATCAAGTTCGTTTAGCACAAAATCCGATCAAAACTATTGAGATGACATCAGGGAAAGTCCAATTGTGACGGGGACACATATTGACTACGCAGACACCCACCATCAAGAGAGAACGGATGGGCTAACGGAAAAATACCAAAAATAAAATAAAAATTCACCGTCACGCTCCATGTTGAATGCTTGCATAAATAATTATTGATACCAAAATTTTGACTAAGCACTTAGATTTAAATTGCAAAGAAAATTATAAACCGATTCGGCCCTAACAAAAAAGGATTTTCACATCATATACGCATTAATATTATGTGCATTTACTAAGTTTTTTTATTTTATTTTCCTTAATTTACCCTATTTCAGATAAATAATAAATAAAAATATTTTATAAAAATTATTTTAAAAAGGGAGAAAAAAGAAAAAATGGCTTGGGGACCTTAGCCCCTTTTTTTCCTTCACGCAGGGCCGAGCCCATTTGTACTCATTTTTTCCCTCGAGTCCCAGCTCTTTTCCCCGTGGCCCGGCCCTTTCCTCCTTCTCCTCCTTCCTCCTTTGTCTCCGCAACTCGCGCGCAAGGACACCTATGGTAGAGAGAGAGGAGGGTAGACCGGCGACGGAGCAGAAGTCTCGCAGGCGCCATTAATGCCGCTGAACAGAGCAGCACAAGATCCAGCAAGAAACCCAAATGGAGGGGATGTCTGGGTGAACGCGTTCAATGCCGAGCAGGCCTCCACGGAGAAGACGAGATGGAACGTCACTTCGGCCATGAGGGAGGCCGGTCGGCGTGCCAAGGACTGGCAGCCGAAATGTCCCCCCATCAACTGGAACCTCTAGCTTATAAATAGGGCCTTTTGGAGCTCAAAAATGGGAGAGGTCGAGGAGAGAGAAATCGGGGAGTGAGATCTGAGAGAGAGAACTGAGAGCGAGTGAGCATTGTCCGGTGACAAATACACTTGAAACCCAGCCGACGGCCCGCAAACGATACCCCACTTCCTGAACCAAACCCACGGTAGGTTGTTAAAGAACAAAGATCAAAACACAAAATACAGATGCAGATGGAAGTAGAAAAGCTGAAGCAGAAGCAGCTGAGCAAGTCATTAAAGAAAAGCTGAGCTGGCAATCTATGAAGACTTCGAGAAACAGAAGCTGAGCTGGTAATCCGTGAAGAAGATGAGTTGGCAATCCACAAAAGCTGGCTATATAGAAGTTCAAAAATAGAAACAAAAGTCAACTGAGATGCACATGTGTCAATGTAACAGTGTAGTCATTATGTTATTCAATCTTGTAACTGAAGTTGTTAAGTCGGTTTTGGAAGATAGTTAAATTGTTAACTCACTATAAAAGCTTCATATAGTAAAGGTGAGAAAGTAAGATGAACTATTGATTTCTCTCTGTTTTCTTTGGCATTTTCTGAGAAACAGAACTTCGTAAAGATTGTACAGAGTGATAGGAGAAGAGGAATGTTCTTGACTGATGTATTGATCACTGAGTAAGTACAATATACAGAGTTCTTTCTTCATATACATTCTATCTTCTTCTGTCCTCTGTTTCTTCACATGGTATCAGAGCATTCCTGGGAAATCTAAATCTTCTTTTGCATTACTGGAAGATTGTAAAAAGATTGCATGAGCAAGACGACATCAAGATCTTGTTAATCTTCAGAAAGCTAGTCTTCGAAGGTTACTTGATTGTTCTGTCATATCTTCAAAATTTCTAGATACACAGAATGACAAACAGGTTGCAGAAGTATCCATTTCCGATTCATGTGAATATAGCTAATTTTGTTACAATCAAGTTGACAGAAGAGAATTTTCTACTATGGCAAGCTCAATTTCACAGGTTTCTGAAGAGTCAAGATCTGATTGGTTTTATTAATGGTGAAGCATCACCACCAACTCAAATGATACAAGCTGAGATTGAGGGGAGTCAAACACAAGTAATGAATCCTAATCATCTAGATTGGATAAAAACTTATCAGTTAATCTCATCCTGGATAAGTGGAGCAGTATCTGAGAATATTCTAAGTCTGATAATTGGCTTAGGGACTTCATTCGAGGTATGGCAGACTCTTATAAATCGTTTTACACGTAGATCGTAGCAAAGGAATTCGAGTTAAGAGGAAAATTACAAGCTTGCAAGAAAAGAGATAGACCATTGAGCGAATATCTTCGAGAATTTAAATCTATTTGTGATCAACTCGAATGCTATTGGAAAACCTGTTGATGATATAACTGAGAATGTTTGGCATTCTTGAAGGGTTAGGATCGAGTATGAAAGTTTTAGAACAACCATGTACTGTCTCAAACCTCAGCCAGAATATGATGAGGTTATTTCTCAACTTGAAAGATTCGAGACTAGACTACAAACATACTCTGTGAATCAATGCAATACTAACCTAGCATATTATGGACAAAGAACAACTGGAACAGGTCTGCAAAAGTCTAATTTCAGGAACCAAAGAGAAAGTATTCGAGGAAGGTATAGCTATGGAGAGGACAGTCCATTAATAGAAGAGATAGTGGAAATGACTTTACTGGAGTAGGAAGGAATCAACAATATCGAGTAAATAACCTAGATCCACCACAGCAAGATGAGGTTACTAAGGATAACTGGTCTAACTATGGGCAGGGGTTTAGACCATACACAAATCCTTCTCAGAGGTATCAAGGTGTTAGGTCATATCCACCACAAAACTCGAATGGTAATAAGCATGTGTAGAACACAAAGCCAGTGAATAATAGTCCTCTGGAATGCCAAATTTGTAAAAGACCAGGACATACAGCACTTCGATGTTGGTATCGCTTTGACAATTCATATCAAGCAGATGAAATACCAACTGCATTGGCAGCCATGCGTATTGAAGAACCTTATGGTACATAATGGTACCCAGACACAGGAGCTACATCCCACATTACTGCAGAACCTGGTATGCTTCGTAACTACTATGCATATAGTGGTACTGATACTGTTATGATAGGAGATGGATCCTGTTTATCAATATCATGTGTTGGTAATGGAATACTTCATACAAAAACAAGTATACTACCACTAAACGATGTTTTAATAGTTCCAGAAATCAAGAAGAATCTCCTTTCTGTATCAAAGTTAACAAATGACTATCCATGTTCTCTTATTTTTGACAAATATGGGGTATATATGAAGGACAATTACAACCACACAACAATGAAGCTAGGAAGGAAAATCAAGGGGCTGTATCAAGTGGATCCTAAAGCCACAAAAGTTTACTTCACTCAAATTCAACAAAAAGTAGGAGAAGATGTTTGGCATCAAAGGCTTGCTCACACCAGTTTAAAAACAATAAAGCTTCTGCAAAGCCAACATCTAATTCAGTATAGTTCAAAGGCTCAAAACATGTGTAGCAGTTGTCAGATTGCTAAGAGCTCAACCTTACCTTTTCCATTCTCAGACTACACGACTAATGTTCCCCTAGAAAAGATACATTGTGATGTTTGGGGACCATCACCAGTTCAATCTGTTCAGAAATTTCGATACTATATCATTTTTGTGGATGATTTTTCTCGATATAGTTGGATATATCCAATGAGGCAGAAATTAGAAGTTTATGATGTGTTTGTCATGTTTCAAAAGTTAGTGGAAAATCAACTTGATCACAAGATCAAAATACTCCAGAGTGATGGAGGAGGTGAGTTTATTAGCGCCAAATTTCAGAACCACTTACAACAGTGTGGTATTAAGCAGAATATTTATTACCCTTATACGCCAGAACAAAATGGCCTTTCTAAGAGAAAGCATCAACATGTGATTGAATTGGGCATAGCAATGCTATATCATGCAAGAGTACCACTGAAATATTGGGTAGATGCCTTTATGACAGCAGTTTATATAATCAATCGTCTTCCTACAATAAAGCTAAACATGAACTCACCTCACCATACATTGTATAAACAGAAACCAAATTATGCTCATCTACGAGTTTTTGGGTCTGCCTGTTATCCTTGTCTTAGGCCCTATACAAAGCATAAGCTTGATCCAAGATCTCTCACGTGTATATTTCTGGGATATAGTGAGAGACATAAAGGTTATAGATGTCTCTTACCTACTAATGGACATGTCTATATCAGTAGACATGTAGTGTTTGATGAGACAGTATTCCCTTTCACTCGCATAACAACGGCGAGTATCAACAAGGATCTCGAACTGTACAAACAATGGATAAGAGGAATAGTATTTCCGGATCGATACTACGAACAGGTCCAATTAAAAGTCGATAAGTCTATTGGACACTTGCAGAATCTTTGGATCAATTCAAACGGTTCCCGGTGTACGGAACGGTGGGGTCGTACAATCGATCCTACGATTATACCACAAATGAATATAGTACCGATAATGAGATGCGATGCCCTTGATAATGCATCAAGTGACATTGAACCTCCACGAGATATCTACAAGTATTGAAGAACAAGGATCTTCGAGCCAAGAATCTATCTTGATACCACAAAGTACTACAGATCAAGCACAAGTTAGTTCTGTATCAGCAAATACACAAGGTACACTTCCTATTCATCCTATGCAAACTAGACTAAGATCTGGAATTACTAAACCTAATCCGAAATATGCATGCCTGGCTGAGTATCACGTTCCTCTTGAACCAAAGTCAGTGAAATCTGCTTCAGCAGACAAAGGATGGTATCGTGCAATGCAAGATGAAATGGATGCTCTGTACCAGAATAAAACTTGGGAATTAGTTCCTAGAATTGAACAAATGAATGTAATTGGATGTAAATGGGTGTTTAAAACAAAACTTGCACCTGATGGAAGCCTTGATAGGTTGAAAGCTCGACTTGTAGCAAAAGGTTTTCATCAACAAAAAGGTATTGATTTCACAGAAACCTTTAGCCCTGTGGTGAAGCATGCTACAATCCGAATAGTGCTCTCTGTAGCAATGATGAAACAATGGCAAATTCATCAACTTGATGTTAAAAATGCCTTCTTACATGGTACACTAAGTGAAACAGTTTATATGAATCAGCCTCCTGGGTTTCGAGAATCACAGAGACCTCATCATGTATGTCTTCTCAAACAGTCTCTCTATGGACTTCGACAAGCCCCTCGAGCCTGGTTTGATAAATTCAGCAATTTCTTACTAGAGTATGGCTTCTTCTGTAGCTCAACTGATCCATCATTATTCATCCTGCATACTGGTTCAGAGACAATCCTCCTATTATTGTATGTTGATGATATTGTTTTAACTGGAAGTTCATCTCAAATGCTCTCTAATCTCATTAATTCTCTAAGTCTCCAGTTCCATATGAAAGACCTGGGTCCACTTCACTATTTTCTTGGCATTGAAGTTAAGCGTACTCCTAACCATTTGTTTCTTTGCCAAACTAAGTACGCTCTTGATCTTCTAACTCGAGCACATATGCTGGAGTGTAAACCAATTTCCACTCCTCTCTCATTAAGACCAAATACTTTGATCAATGATCCTATACCTCTATCCAATCCCACTGAGTATCGCAGTCTAGTTGGGGGTCTTCAATACCTCACTTTAACTCGTCCAGACATTGCTTATGCTACAAATTTGCTATGCCAGAAAATGCAGAATCCTACTATTGCAAACCTTCATAAAGTAAAAAGGGTTCTGAGATATGTTAAAGGTACTGTCAGTCTTGGAATATTCATCCATTCTCGAAGCACTATGCATCTTTATGGTTTTTCAGATGCAGACTGGGCTGAATGTACTGAAACTAGAAGATCGACCACTGGTTTCTAAACATACCTTGGTTCCAATCTTATCTCCTGGGCAGCAAAGAAACAACCGACAGTAAGTCGATCTTCTACAGAAGCTGAGTATCGTGCCCTTGCATCCACTACAGCTGACCTCACTTGGATCAGTTTTGTACTACGAGACATAGGTTGCTCTCTTACTCCTCCTACTCATCTATACTGTGACAATAAATCAGCCATATCTCTCACTGCTAATCATTTTTTACATGCTCAAACAAAACATATTAAAGTAGACTTCCATTTCGTTTGAGAAAAAGTGTCTTTCGGATCATTACATGTGAGATATATACCGAGTCATTGCCAACTTGCTAATATTTTCACAAAACCTCTGTCACGACTAGCACATTTTCATTTGCGAGTCAAATTGGGAATTTGTTCTCTATCCATTCCCAATTTGAGGGGGGATGTTAAAGAACAAAGATCAAAACACAGAATACAGATGCAGATGGAAGTAGAAAAGCAACGAAGCACTGAACAAGTCATTAAAGAAAAGCGAAAGGGCAATCTATGAAGACTTCGAGAAACGAAGCGAGCTGGGTAACTGTGAAGAAGATGAGTTGGCAATCCACAAAAGCTGGCTATATAGAAGTTCAAAAACAGAAACAGAAGTCAACTGAGCTGCACGTGTGTCAATGTAACAGTGTGGTCATTCTGTTATTCAATCTTGTAACTGAAGTTGTTAAGTCGGTTTTGGAAGATAGTTAAATTGTTAACTCACTATAAAAGCTTCATATAGTAAAGGTGAGAAAGTAAGATGAACTATTGATTTCTCTCTGTTTTCTTTGGCATTTTCTGAGAAACAGAACTTCGTAAAGATTGTACAGAGTGATAGGAGAAGAGGAATGTTCTTGACTGATGTATTGATCACTGAGTAAGTACAATAGACAGAGTTCTTTCTTCATATACATTCTATCTTCTTCTGTCCTCTGTTTCTTCACAGGTTTGTTCTCGATTTTGTTTTTGTTGGTTGTGCTGACTCGAGGTCAGCTTCCCAAGGATCTCAGCTCAGGGGCGCGCGAGGCGGACGAACATAGCCCGATTTATGGAGCTCGTCCGCTGTTAAACGCAACAAGCTGGGTAGGGACTCTCGGGCGAACCTCCCCTATTTTTGTGCCCTGTTTCTAGCCCGTCGGCCGAGCTGCCATCGTTCTGTTCGTGTGAGTTTCCGACCTCATCTAGGTGCAGGCTGCGTTTGCAACGTCTCGGGTGTCGTTTGCTTTGAACCTTGGCTTGAACTCAAGCTCATTGTTTCTGTGTCTAACCCCCATCCGCCGACGCACCCTCTATGTTCGATGAAATGCCTGACTGAAATGTATGCAATTGTTTTTGGCCCTGTTTCGCCAGAATTTAATCTATGCTGAAATATCTTTTTCCGAAAGTTATTCTTTGGCTTTTGACGAGAGAAAATGGGTTTTGTTGTAACTCCGGACAAAAGTATTCAGACAAACGGAAAAAATTGCAAACTTTATATCAATCTTCAAATCAAATTGTACATACAAACCATGTTAGAATTCAATCAAGGACGACTTGAAAATATAATCACTTCAACAGCAATACATGTGTCTGAACCATGTCGGAATTTAATCGACAACAAAACTCGAAAACATGCAAGAAAATGTAATGCCAAAATTTAATCGACGATGCAACACTCTTGATAGAGATGCACACCGAAATTGAATCGACGACGAAACATCGAGATAAAGATACGCGTCGGAATATATCAACAACGAGAATGAGAAAGTTATAACTAAAGAAAAATAAAGTTTAGAGAAGTAATGTAATAAAAGATTACTTTTCAATTGTCTCAGAGTCTCCCCTTCTAGTCTATAAGAACTTGGTATTTAGAGGCATTATAATATAACTGCTTGGGAGCAGTTTCTTTCGAAATTCCAATATCTTGTTCCCACGTCGGCATGTCTTCTTCGAAGCTCCTTTGAAGTGGTCATCTACTTCTCCAACAGTCTAACTATTCTCCAGGTTTACACCAGCCTCAACTTTCCATGTTCACTTCCCATCGCAACCGTTCTCCATGATCTCCACTAGTAGGTGTATATCTTAGAGCTTTGACAATCCTTTTAATCAATCACCTTACTCCTTAGTTAACATGCTCATCGACAACTTTGTTAAAATAATTCGTAATTATTTGCCACTTGTCGATATGTGCCAACAATTACGCCCGAGTCATCAACAACACGTAATCGACCAATCTTCAATCCATTCAATTGGCTTCCTCCATAGATAACCAAATATGCCTGGATGGTATATTCTTCATTTTTTTTTCCTTTTGATCGTTACTTTTAACAGTCTCATATGAGATTGTCGAGTCCACTTTTGTTTCTTCTAAATGATCATCGCATGTAGATAATAACTAAAAATTGGACATTTTTAGGTGCAAATAGGTTCCCGTTCCATTTTTAGTGTATGCGGTTTGTCAAAAGCGTTATGGTAGATTTCCACCATTGTCCTTTGTGTTGTGCGCTCTTGCTCCACGGTAGCTTTTGGTGTGGGTCATGTTTCCACGGATGACCGGTTATTGGCCGGCGAAGATGAGGGGCGGCGGTGGTTTTGGCCACGAATGTCCACTGCGTGATGACTGGCCGCGGCTTGTTGCGTACCTTAACTATCTCGATTAGAGCTTGGGTCTTCTTTTTGGTTTGCATCCGCTGTTGTTCTTAGCCTTCCGGGAGAACTTGAAGCAAGAATGCTCGTGTTGTCGCATGAAGAGAAGTAGTAAAATTGAGAAAAAAGAACCGTTGAAAAGACAAAAAGAGGGGGCTCTGTCTTTGGTAGGCAGGAGGGCAAATAAAGGTGTGTTTGGTAACGTTTCTGTTCCAAAGTATACAATTTTTGAATAGAAATAATTTATTTTGTTTCTATTCTCGAGAACAATTTCAGAGTATAAGAACACGCTTGCTAACTGCAAAAATATTCTATTCCAAGAATAGAAATATGTTTGGTAAACTTGTATAATTTTATTGTTTCTTTTAATTGTTAAATATTTTTATTATATTTTTCCTTTTTTCTTTTTCTTTTCCTTCTTTTTCCTTTGTGGCCAGCCGCCGCCGTGGCCAGTGACCGGCTGGGCGAGGTCTGGCGAGCTCGCCGAAGCCTCGCCAGTGTCTGGGCTTAGCCTCACCAGGGGCCAACGACGGTCCGGCGAAGTCGTCAACCCTCGTTGCCGGTCGCCGGCCTTGACCATGGCCGGTGATCGGCCAAAAGGAAGAAGAAGGAAAGAAAAGAGAATAATAAAAAAGAGAATAAAAAAGAAGAGAGAGAAAAATTGTTTCTCGGAATTATTCTAGGGAACAAAAAGCAACTTTTTTCTACTTCTTGTTTCTGTTCCAAATTTGTTCCCGGGAAAAAAATAGATTTTTTGTTCCCGAGAACAAAATTTTTACCAAACACATTCCTGTTCTTTTTTTCTTCCCCTGAACAAAAGAACAAAAATTTTTGTTCTAGAGAAGAGAAACACATTTTAACAAATAGGGCCTAAGACTCTCTCTCTCTTTGATCTGACAGCGTGCTGCAAGAGGTAAAAAGCAAAAGGCACGATGGCAAAATAAGGAAGAGACAAAAAGAGAGAGGAAGAAAAAGGAGAAAGCTTTACATGGGGAAAATGGATGCTAGTTTGGAGCGTGTAAAAGAATTGGTAATCGTCCAGATCATTCGAACCAGAATTGACGATTTCTATGAGGGTCGATCCGATTCTCAATTCCAATTTAGTGAAAGTGGTGAATATCAGTCCAGTTTTCGTCCACCCACTAGATCGGTATATAAATATTTAAAAAAGAAATTCCATTTTAATTACTTAATTATTTTATAATTTTTCGATAAAATATAATTTATAGTTATTAGACATTATTGATTAATTTTTTTTCTATAATAGGATTAACCTCTACTTTTTTTCATTTTAATAATTCATTTCATTGCTTTCTCAACCAAAAGCAAATAAACAAACGTAAAGGAATGATAGAATTGATTGGAGATGTCCACAAAAAACAATGGCTCGTTTTAAAAGTATAATTAGGCCTCTCATTCGCCATTCCTATGATTAAATTAGATTGACGTTGAAAAAAAAAAATTAACCAATCAATGTTTTAACTTCTGTGGAGATTCGGACTTTTAACGTATAGTCTAATTCTCTATATGTTTTCAATGTTGAAAAATCTTAACAGGACCAACTATGACCTTTGAAAAGATTAATTTTTTAGCTAACGAATATTGTCTATTATTTTTGTCTTATAGTTTTCAATCCCTAATCAAATTCAATAGTTCACAATTCAACCCGAATATAAGATCAAACAAGCTTTGTAGAGATTGGGGACTCACCTAGGAATCGGACCGGACCCAGTGGTTCAGTTCCTAGGTGGATCCATGGAACCAACAAGCGAGTCCCTATTCCAATTTTTTAGAACCAATCCTTGGTAGACGATTCTCGGTTCCAAAGCAAGAACTGCCCACCAGAATCATGCTCACCCCCTAATGCTAGCCATTCGAGAGGGCAGGTCGGTCGGGCTAGATCCAAATCAAGCCGACACTCGTGTCCGACCGACCAACATAAATTTATTTATTATTATATTATTTTTAAAATTTTATTTCTTTAAAAAATCCAAAAATCCAAAAATCCAAAAAAAATATTTAAAAAAATCTCTTTAGGGAAAAGCCTAAAATTGGTTTTTAGTATTTTTCTCTAGAAAATGCATGAAAAATCCTTCGAGAATTTCTAAAATTAGGGAAAGGCCTAATAATCTTTTTTTGGAGTATGTTTTAATACATGGAAAATCCGTCAAAAAATCAAACTTTAAAGTTTAAATAAAGATTAGATACCGAAAGGGTATTAATTGATTAATTAGCATAATCAAGTTCTCAATCTTAATTTCTTTGATTGTGGAGTAAAATGTTTTTCTCAATATTTTACTTGAATTTTTAATCAACCCATCCAAAATCAATCAGTGACGACTCCTAAATGAAATTTGACTTATCGATTAAAAATTCAGATTATAAATCTCGAATTGATAAGTTTGGGAGAGTCTAGACTAACCCTAGACTTAGTTGAGCTATTAGCCCCTATGCCCGTAAGAGGGCTCTTGAGGAGGTCGTGACAATGATATTTAAAACATCATCCAAAGGCCCCATCAGCAGGATTTACTGAGTTTTGTGTTGAAGTCACTTGATTAGACATTTTATGTGAATAGAAGGGTTTATTTAGAAAAATTGAAAGTATCAATACTTAATTAAAAAAGTAATGAAAGTATCGGTATGGCGATAGGCTATTGAGTACTTTCTAGGGATTGTTGGGACAGCATAAACCCTGATACAATGAGCTATGACAAGAAGATATCAAGAAGATATTATTAATGAATACTTTCTGAACACTTTGCATATTTTATTTGGAACAATTTATTTTTCAGTGTATTGATTGTATATAATACCAAATCTATCAATGGATTGAAAACTATATTGTTTACTTAATTGGTTGCTTAACAAGTATGGCAGAAGTACTAATCAATAAGATCATACAAAAAATAAAAAAAAATCTCAATTTATCTCAAAACTTACTGTTGTGTTAATTGCACATCTAAGAAACTTAAACAAAGATTCGCCATGCGTGATTCAAGAAAATCAAAGAACTACATGAAACTTATTAAGTTTGTATCTCGTAAAACTTTTGCGAGTAAAGACACTGAAATCTGGATCTATTTAAGCTTTTGCATTGATTTTTTTCTATTAACTTCTTTTGTTTAATCTGTTTTCTATTGCCTTCTTTTTTTTTCTTTTTTCTTTTTTTGGTGAAAGTAAGCAAATTGCCTTCTTCTTTTGTTGGCTATTGTATGCAATAAGTACTATACAATGCTGGAGCGCATAAATATATGTATATATTCTGCCTCAAGTGTTAGGAGCGTGCAAAAGAATTGAGAACCGCCCAAACCTCTCAGAACCGGACCAGACCAGACCGGAATTGGCGATTTTCATGGGAGCAAATCCAATTCCCGATTCCAATTTAGTGAAACCGCTGAGTAACAGTCCGATTCCCAGTTCTAAACAAGAAACCGCCCGCCCACCCTCCTGAAGTCTACATATATTTTAAGAAAAGAAATTCCATCTCAATTATTTAATTATTTTGTAGTTTTTTGACTAAATATATATGTACATACATGTAATTTGTAGTTATTTGACATTATTGACTAATTTTATCTCTTGGGTGTGTAATAAGATTAACCCTCCTTTTTTTCATTCCAATAGTCAAGTTACTTATTTTCTCGGTCAAAACAAAATAAACAAAGATAAATGAAGGAGAGAACTTATTAGGGATGTCTAGAAGAGCTAACAGCTCATTTTAAGAGTATAATTAGGCTAAGTAGCACCGACACTGACACATGACACTCGTCACGATACAACACGACACGCCGACACGTCGTTTCTAAAAAAAAAAAGAATTCCAACACGTTGGGACACGTTATATATTAAATAAATATTTTTATATATACATAATAAATTATCATTTTATGATTATTTCAGTCAAATTAATTTGAATCAAATTAATAATTAATTAATTAATTAAAAAATCCTAGAATAAATTTACGTTAAAAATATTAATCCGCCATTTATTGATATCATTCATTGTTTCAATTTGACAAATTCAACTCTATTTCAATAATTCATAAAATTTGGAGAAAAAACAAGCAATCCATATTCTAGACTCGCATGTTAGATCTATTGGAAGAGGAGAAAAAAAAAAACTTAAGGGGTGAATTGTATATCACGGGAAGTGGGAGTCGAAGAAAAGAGAATACTAGGTTTTTATTTTTTTCTCTATTTATTATTTTTATTATTGTGTTTTATTTTTTCACACACACACACACACACACACACACACACACACACATATATATATAGACTTCTCAATTATTGAATTTTTAAAATTGACCTCAATATTGGAATTACGTGTTGGAAATTCGTATATTAGAATTCCGACTCGAGTGTCAGAGAATGTGGGACACGTGTCGAAGTGTCCGACACAACACAAAGGCTCTTGGAGAGTGTCGGTGATTCATAGTAATTAGGTCTTTCCTTAGTAATTCACATGATTTAATTAGGTTGACATAGAAAAAAGACGGATGAAGCGATTAATCTTTTAATTTTTATGGATGTTAGGACTTTTTACGTCGAGTCTAATTCTCCACATGTTTCCAATGTTCGGAAATCTTAAGAGGACCACATCATGACGTTCGAAGAAACTAAGTTTTTAGCTAACAACTATTGTCTATTTATTTCACTCTATAGTTTTCAATCTTTTATTAAAATCAATGGCTCACAATTTAACCCAAGTATAAGGCCAAACAAACTTTGTAAGAATTAGGGAATGATTTGATGGACCCACCCAAGAATCATACGAGATCAGCAGTCTGGTTTTCAAATGGATCCGTGGAACCAACAAGTGGGTCTTGGTTTCAATTTTTCGGAACCAGTCCGTAGTGGGTGGTTCCTAGTTCCAAGGTCGAAATCACCCACCCAAACTATGCTCACCCCAGAACAGATAATGTATCAAACTAGATTAGACATATTTTTTAGGGATATCATAAAGCTCCTATCAAGTCAACTTGGTAAAAAATTGAAATCTATTGCAATTAAAGAGTGAAATTATTTCGCGAAAAATAAATAATTTTAAAAATATTTTTTTCAAATAAGTGTTTAAATGATTTAAAATAATTAACTGATAATTTTCATCATCAATAATAATTTATATCTAAATACTTTCATGAACGATAAAAATATTTTTTGTTTATTCATTTTTGTCAGTCGTACAAGTGATCACTTTCAAATTATTTTTTAAAAAATTATATATTCTCTGTGAAATGAACACAAAAAATTAGTAGCCGTTACTTTTACCGAACGAAAATGCAAAGTTCATAATTTTGAAGTTTGCAAGCGCTGTTATAAATTCTCCCCATCATAGAGCGTAGAAAGTAAAACACTGCTATCTTTAAGGACATAACAGAACCCTCCAAACATGGCGCACTTCATGAGAAAGTGTGGACAGAGACCGGGCCTCATGTATGTTTCGAGCGCAGGAGCGACGAAATTCAACGTTCCACTTGGTACGGCCTAATTTTATTCACGCAAACACATCTTTTTTCTTGTTGTTCCTATGCTGATAGAGTAAACTTATCACTAAATGAACAAGGTAATTTCCATGCAATGTAGAACAAGAGAATTCATGAAAACGAACCTTCTCAAATCCGTTTATATGACAATTGCTGTTATTTCTCGTTGCTCTGGTAGGAATTCCCGGTCGAATACAACGTAAGTAAGGAAAGAAAGGTGGCTTGGAAAATAATTTTCAAGAAAGAAAATCGGAGTAGGTCAAAATTTGATAATCATAAAATATCTTCATGGAGTCAACATTGATTTGATCTCGACCGGCCAGGGTTATTTGGAATGACTTTTGTTTTTCACTTTTAGTTTAATCTAAATTTTGTAACTCATGCATTTTGACTCTTCTCCAAGGTCAAAATTGCTAAAACTTTCACATTACTTAAACGTTGACACGTGTAAATTCACATATAATTTTTATAATTTTTTGAAAGTTAAATAATATTTTGAATTCTAAGGGGACATTTACTTAAATGCGAACAAATAGAAAAATTATATCATTTGGTTTCTCTCTTGGTCCTTAGCAAGACCTTAAACTGCTACGGTTATCGGAGTCAACCCCAACCGTAAAATGGAGTAATGATAAACCTCGGGGGGATTTTTAACCAATTTGGAAACACCCCCGGCCTGAACAGGGCTCTGCTGCACTGGCCTCTCAACGATTGGACTGCAGTACTGCCATTAATTATGTCATAAAAATAAAATGGCACATGTAAAAAAACTGCAAATTTGGGCTACTTAAGACTACAAAAAGAGAAAAAAAAAAAACTATAGAAGTTATATTTTAAGTTATTTTCAAACTGCCACGTCACTCATCTATGGAACTAACTAGAAGCACATAATTTAATATAAATCTTAATATTATCTCGTACTCCATGAAACGAATCGTGTGGCACCTTGAGAATGCGAAAAGGCTTCTCCCTGCACTGAAACGGGATATTTTTATGACACTCTTGAAACCCTAAGAAAGCAAGTACTGTTAGAGATAGATGCAATTTTTTCCATGACCTTGATCTTAATTGATTCAATCACAAATAGTCGGAGATAAAGTAAGAAATTGTAATCATATTGTAATTTTGTTTATTCTTTTCGTTACTCTTATCTTTTGTATTATAAATTCATACTGTATAAGGATGAAAAGAAGAAGATTGCCCCAAAAATCTGTCTTCATCGTTCTCATTTTTCACTTCCTTTCTTCTTGCTTCTTGTTCTTGTTTATGTTTTAACATGGTATCAAAGTAGAGTTGAATCAGGGACTCTGAAATCGACCCAAACAAGATCTAATCAGACTGACCAGACCTAACAGCTAGGGTTCCGTTGCTAATACCGCTGCCGCCGCGCTGTTCTAATTACCGTGCCGCTGCAATTGCCCCTCCATTATTGACCAGACTCACCATACTTACTTTCGAGTCACGCCGCTATCGTAAGCTTTCTTGTGCCACAATTTGACCAACGTCGATCTAAGGGAAGTTAGTTTGACATCGCTCTGATCCTCACACCGATGCCGCGTTAGACCAACGCTACTCCAACTTGTCACAAGTAGCAACGTCTCTGCCCAAAGCGTCAGGACCCAAATCGTCACTACTCCATGCGCTATCGTTCGAATTACCACCAACTCATCTGCAATTTCCCCATTCACCAACGCAAACAGTAGCAGCTTGATTCCATTGGAGAATCGCCTAGGAGAGTTACTTGAAGCTCTGTCAAGCCAAGGTGATGTGGTACCTCATCATGGGCAAGGAGAGACCTCCAATCCTACTATTGCTATTTTGGAGGATTTGATGAATCGAATAAAAGAGATTTTGAGCCAGAATCAAATACCGCTAAATGAGTCACTACTCCACAGATTTCAATAAAGTTGGATGGGACCAATTATTATTTATGGCCCCAAGTCGTCGAGATGTACATCTCGAGGAAAGATAAATGGCGGAATATCAATGGAGACCTTCCTCAGCCTGAACCTATCGATATCCCGAATTTCGCAAAAGGAAAATGGGGACTCCACAGTGAACGGATGGTTGATAAACTTGATGGAACCCGCCTTGATTGGGAATTTTATCCGGTTCCCAACCGTAAAGGTTGGGATTCAGTTGCTACCTCCTTTTTTGATGGAATTGATGCATCCTAGGTTTATGATCTTAAAAAACGTGTGACTAGGATGCGACATCTAGATGATCTACTGAGACTTATTATAACAGTTTGCAGGGTTCATGGCGAGAGATTGGCTTCCACCACCCAAATCCGATGGTTTGCCCTATCGATATCGAGCGATATAATTAAGCTATTTAGGAAGATCAGGTCTATATCTTCCTTGACAGGTTGGATGACTACTTGGATAAAGTTCAAAAGAACGAGCTTCAGATGCAGCCTTTTCCTATAGTTGAGCAGGCCTATGCTCGTGTTCAACGGGAGGACATATAGCAGAGTGTGATGCTGGCACACGAAGATACCACACACCCATCTATAGCTATGGTATCTTGGGGAGGCAAGGTAGGACCATAGACCTTTTACCGAACTCTATAGGACCACACACCCACCCAAAATTGTAAGATGTGGCGGATATACTAACGAAGGCTGTATCAAATAGGGTTTTTTACAGCTCACTTGACAAGTTGGGCATCCAAGATATCTATGCACCAACTTAAGAGGGAGTATTGGAGATAGATACGATTTTATTTTTGATCTTGATCTTAATTGATTCAATCAAAGATGCTCGGAGATAAAGTAGGAAATTATAATTGTATTGTAATCTTGTTTATTATTTCCGCTATTCTTATCTTTTATATTATAAATTTATACATGTACAAGGATGAAAAGAAGAAGATTAGAATTTGCCTCAAAAATACATCTTCATCGTTCTCGTTCTTCACTTCCTTTTTTCTTCCTTCTTGGTCTTAATTTATGTTTTATCAAGTACGCCTCGATAGTCTCGTATTAATAGAGCTTTCATAGTCGGGTGGTGAGGACTGGTTTTCTCGCGCATCTCGACGGCTTCGCTTCACGAGACTCACAGAAGGGTTTTCAGCAAGAATGCTGCTGGGTGCATGATCATATAGATATTTGCCTTCCTTTTAGCCTACTCTTTTTCTTTTACTTGTTCTCAAAACTGTAGCTGCATTTGGATCTCATCTTCGGAAATGGGTCGGGGTCAGATTTTGTTGGGAACACAAAAGTTAAATGTAAATATGAAAAAGAAAACATTATATTGCTCTTTCCATATGGTCCCACGTCAGTGTGGGATCAAGCTCTGCAATAATAAATTCTTCCATTGATAAGCTTCGACCGGCGGCGATGCGACTAGTAGTGACGTCGATGGGCCGCTTTCCTCTTTTCTCTTTCATTCTTTTCTGTTTCTTGTTTGTGCATAGAAGTTCACCTGGAAAGAGAAGAAGTTTACCTTGAAATATAAGAAGACGAAAGATACGTAGAGACAGCGATTTATCTCCGAGGAAGATAAGATCGATCAAAGTACGTCACCACTTGGCGTATCTGGGAGATTCCTTTTGTCTCTTATTTTTACAAGTTATCTCGTTGTATGATATAATAATCTTTTAGTTGAAATTTTTAACATAGTATTAGAGTCGGGCTTTCGAGTCCTTTATATCTCGGGTTTTTGGGCATTTGTGACTCCCCATAGTTCAATTCCATTTGCCTTCTTGTATACGACTTTGGTTTGATTTGCACTTCAAATGAGGTGTTAAAGTATGATCTTATATCACTTGATTATTGAGTTCAATTGCACGTTACAAAAATATTGTCTCTCTTTAGTTAAAGAGTTTGAGCTCAAGGTTTCACTTTACAGAGTCAATTTTTTCTCGCGGCAAAGGAAATACTCCGTAAAGAGTATTATTTGAGTAAATTATAAAAGCAAAGCAAACATGGGTCTTACCAAATTGACATGGGACGTAATGTGGTTCGTTGGCGACGGCAGGGGAACGGCCGCTTGGTGCTCGGCGATGGCAGGGGAACGAGCGTGGAGAGAGAATTTCAGATTCAAAAATTCGAAAGGAAAGAAATGGAGAGGGACAGAGGAACGAACGGCTGTTTTCTTTCTCAAATGAAGGAAAGAGAAAAGTTTCCACAATAAATGCTTTGACAGGAGAGAGAGCGTGCAGGCTAGGAGGAGAAAGCGCATCGGCAGACTAGGAAGAGGAGAGAGGAGAGAGGGTTTCGAAGGCAGAAGACACCAAGTGGCGCTTAGCCCTCCACATGGCATCTCGTGAGTGGCCGGGGACCACGCCGACGTAGAGGTCTCGGACCACCCAATATTTTCTCAACAGGAGGGTGGTTGGTTTCAAATCAATTTTCTTAGTGGCTTTTCCACCCAACATCATTAGACCTTTGATTATATATATATACCTAGTTCTCTCCAGAACAGGAAAAGCCATTTGAACAAAGTGAGATGGAGACGAAAAAGATAGCCATAGTTGGTGCTGGGATCAGCGGCCTCCTAGCCTGCAAATACACCCTCTCAAAGGGCCTCCACCCCATCGTCTTCGAGTCCGAAGCCGGCATCGGAGGGGTCTGGACAAAGACCGTGGAGACCACGAAGCTCCAGACCCCAAAACCAGCCTACCAGTTCTCGGACTTCCCGTGGCCGGACTCGGTCGCCGAGGATTTCCCCGATACACGTCAAGTGCTCAGGTACATCGAGTCATATGCCCGCCACTTCGACCTGCCTAAGCACATCAAGTTCGGCACCAGGGTCCTTAGCATCAGGTACGAGGGGCCACCTGGTGAGGCGATGCAGTCATGGAGCCTGTGGGGTGGTGACGGCAGGCCATTCAGCTCGGGTGGGAAGTGGAAGATCAGAGTGCAGGATTGTCTGAGCCTTGAAACTGAGGTAGACGTATGCTTCCTGTTATTGCATAATTGGGGGTTGCTCTTCTTGATGCAGTTTCGTGTTACTGTCTCATGCCAATACCTATTTAGACCGGCAATCCGTTACAATTTTCATTTCCATTTTTGTGTTAATGATTGCTCGGTAGAAATTTCTTAGTTTCTATACCTTACCATCTAATGACAATAACAGACGTATGAAGTGGACTTTGTGATTCTTTGTGTCGGGCGATTCAGTGGCATTCCGAACATACCGGAGTTTCCACCGAACAGAGGCCCGGAGGCGTTCCATAGCAAGGTGATCCACTCCATGGACTACGCAGCTATGGACTACCAAGCTGCGAAGGAGTTCGTCAGTGGCAAGAAAGTGGTGGTCGTCGGGCTGCAGAAATCCGCTTTGGACATTGCCATGGAGTGCTCAGCTGTTAATGGTAAGTGCAAAACCCCTGAATCCCGACATTCCTTAAACTGAAGCCTAGTCGTGGCAGCATTAGATTTGCTTCGCCGTGTGCAAGCCGCTCCTCCAGCTCCTGCATTTTGACAAGCGTGGATTTGTGCCAACTTCCTTTCTGTTGAAATTATTGCCCTGCAGGAGTGGAGCAACCTTGTACGGTGTTGTACAAAACGGAACACTGGAACGTGCCGGATTATCTACCGTGGGGCGTGCCTCTCGCACTTCTCTACCTCACCCGCTTCTCAGAGCTCCTCGTGCATAAGCCCAGAGAGGGCTTGTTGTTGAGCCTCTTGGCCACGCTTTTATCGCCCCTGGTACGTGACGAGATAAATCTCTTGAAACTTCTCACCACAGTGATTGTTCTTTCCAAACAAATGTCGATTTGTTCGCCTACAGTGATATAGGCGCCTTCTTAATTAGATCTGCAAGGGGAATTTCTTTCACCATTTAGTACTATCGAGCCAGTAATTTTGGTCACAGAAACTTGGATTCAGAATTATTCACATGGAGTAATAAATTTGAATTCGAAATTATTCAGATTAAGTGCGTCATATGATTAAATTCATTAGCTGTTACATGCTGTTCATGTAATACGATCCACTTCAATGAAAGAGATGGGCGATTTCCAAGTTTGTTGAAAGCCACATAAAGCGAAAGCTTCGGTTGAAGAAGTTCGGGATGGTGCCAAAACACAGTTTCCTTCAAGAAATCAGCTCCTGCTTGATCTCAACCGTACCCGAAACGTTCTACGACAGGGTGGAAGAGGGAAGCATAATCTTGAAGAAGGCCCCAGCATTCGGATTCTGCAAGAACGGGATTTCCATCGATGGAGAGGTCGAGCCTCTGAATTCAGACTTGGTCATCCTCGCGACTGGATTTAGGGGCGAAAAGAAGCTCCTAGATTTGTTTGAGTCGCAACTGTTTCAGGACTGCTTATCTGGATCTCCTAATTCAATAGTTCCACTATACAGGTATTGCCCTAGAATTCCCTCCTGCTATAAGCTAATCTGATCCTGTGTCCTGTGTTCTCATGGAGATTCAGGTGCATTTGGTTTTGGGAATGCTTTTTGTCTTCATATTTAGAGAAAATTTTGTCTACTTATTCGTCCTTTTGTCTTTCCTGGGAATGTCTTTGGTTTCTCATCGTTCATCTCAACACTTTTTCTGAGAATGTCTTTGCAAAAATTATAGCTGGAAAACTTTTAAGCATGAAACTGTGCACTTTTTGCTTTGGAAAGTTCAGCCAGAAGATGAGTAGCCTGTGTTATTTCTCTATGGTTACTGTCACGGACTCAATTATGTGATCACATCCGATCAGGGAATGCATTCATCCCCGAATTCCCCAACTAGCAGTGATTGGGTTCTCAGAAAGTGCTGCAAACTTGTACACATCGGAGATACGGTGCCGGTGGCTAGCCGAGCTTCTCGCAGGTACGTTCAAGCTTCCTTCCATTAAGGAGATGGAGGAGGATATAGAAGAGTGGGACAAGTACATGAAGCGATCTTCAGGTCCATACTACAGAAGATCATGCATTGCTGCACTTCACATTTGGTACAATGATCAACTGTGCAGAGACATGGGATGGAACCCTAAGAGAAAGAAGGGATTCTTTGCTGAGCTGTTTGAGCCTTATGGCCCAACAGATTATGTCTCTCCATGAAGATGAAATGTGCGTGTATCATCATTTTTCCCCTTTGTATTCCATGTTCAGCAAACTTTCTTCCCCTTCTCTTACTGATGTGAAGTCATATTTTGCACTAAATAATCTATGATTGTTCTTGGAGCACAAAATTCTAGCTTGCCCTAAATTTGAGGATTCAACCATTGATCTACGACCTAAAACGACTCCTACAATGAGATATGATTCAATCAAGTTTTCATCACTTTAAGTTGTACGATCCTTCCATGACAGTAACATGAATTAAAGGTGTAGACATATGATGGAGAGGAGAAATTGAAATCATCAAGCACTACTCATATGAGCCACAGGAAGAGATCAAGTACTCACTAGAACCTAGTTAGACGCGCTTGAGTCATCGCAGAGGACAGTTGGAACGGGGATTCAAATTGAACAGGAAAATCGCATACGTTGCCATTGCAGAAAATGAATAAAGAAAAAAAAAATCGCAAGTCTGGACACTTCGGTGACAACAACATCGAATTCTTGAAAGTGCAATAGAGTTTCAACATTGCACAACTCCAGGCCATCTAAACTAGCAAAAATAATTCTAGCCATCTAAGAATGGAACTCCCAAAAAGAAGAATCGAATTTTTCCATTGGAACAAGGGAAGCTACAATTCTATGGTACAGAAGCGCCAAAGGATAAAACAGGCACCTGACATCTCTGTGACATGCGCAACACTTACAGACATACGGGCGTGTATTGAAGGTGACAGACTTACAAGTAAGCATCGAGGGTGACAGTCTTTGATACAAATGTCATCACTGAATATGATGGAAAGAGAGCAGGGGCAAGATCAAAATCAGGAAGAAGTTCCAGCTAAATGCCCGAAAACTGTCCTTCATGGCGAAGCTATTTGAAACTGTTTACAAAACAAGCCCCCAAAATATTAGGGAAGTATAGGTAGTGGACTACAAACCACAATGACAGACGTTCCAGTAATTTACAGACGAAGAAAGTATAAAGAGTAGACAATTCGACCTCATTGCTAACAGTCAGCCATAGGGATAATCAACAATTCTATAAAACAATTGATTCCAGCAGCAAGTTCTATCATTTTTAGCTCATGTGTGCAATTATATTTTATACTTTGGCAAATCTAAAGACATGCAGTGCATCGCAACAGAAAAAACTTGTGGTCATGGTGCATATCCAAAACAATGCAAACAAAGCTCTAGACAGAGGGCTTTTGCATCAACTTGGGAAAAATTACAGTCCAGTATTTTTGTCGAAATATTAATTTTTTCCAGCTTTTATAGTAAAAACTTATAGGAAAAATCAAGGATCAAATTAAGAATAACAGGTATATTAAAGTGTTATAAAGCTTTTAGTGGGCTATTCGAAACAAATGCATACTATGGGGTAGGTGAAGTGATCTCTTCATCAGGTTCATTACTTCATAGCCTTCATGAATTTCGAGTGTGTACCTGGACAAGTGTTATCGGTGACGAGCACTGTTAGAATAGTCTGGTTCATATAACCAGCATAGGCACAGGTTGTGCGGTTACAAGATGTCGAAGTTGAGTTGCCCAGGAATAAATTTGAACCCTCGCACTGCATTGAGGGGCAACCCGACTGATTAGACGGCTTAAGCTGGGATGGCTGGCAATGTAATCTGTTCATGTATAGGGAAATGAATCATAAATTCTGAGAGATTGTTTGGAAAGAGAAGAATTAATGGAAGATTGTCCACAAGAAGGACGTGATCTAAAGAAATTCTAGAATGGTAGTACTGACGTCCAGTTATTTGCTGCGTCGCAGGTGCACATCACACAATTGTTAGCGGTGAAGACATAAGTTCCAGTAGCAACGTGTAAATAGGAGTCCAGCGAGTCATTCCTTATTGCAGATGAACAAGCTGCATACAGAATCAGAGAATTCATCAGTATTGCTGTTAAAGATTGGAGTACGACATTACCAGAAAAAATCAAGCTTACTAGTGTTGGAACAATGGAAAAGCACAGGCAGGAAGCATCACAAACTATCTATATGACATTTGGCAATTGAATCTCAAAACATAATGTTGGCGGGTCAAGAACTATCTACACAGCGTCTGGCAATTAAATCTTAAATCATAATAGTGGTGGGTCATGAAGCTTAATAGTATCGATCAGAATTGCCAATTCGTAAACTATGCTAATGTTACTTAGAACAAGTACCTTCATGCAGAGTCTAACCAAAAAGCATAATGTGGCAAATAAGGGGGACATTAGATTGTCATACTCTCTGTGTCGATTATCAATCATCAAAGAAAGCTTAAGCCAATTGCTGCCATTGTTAAGCCATTAATCTCCTCAAGATCGAATCATAGAGCCGATCTGTTGAATGGAAACAAGTCAACAGAACTGTTCTTGGCAGAGAACTGCATCATGGGGGGAACCACTTTTGCACATTCAGGCATTACACTTGGATTCTGAGTAGATCTTCAATGTTAAAGACTTGATAGAATTGGCTTAAGTAAATAATGGGGCCTCTTTAGAAAGTCCCAGTTTCCTTTCCTCTCTCCTCTCTGTCTTCCTCCACTAAACTTCCATGCTTAGAAGCAATAGCCAAATTTCAGCCAAGTTCCTTAAAATCTCTTCCTAAAGGAGAAGCAATCCAAGGAATAGGAAAATATCTCTGGACAATGACTAATCAGAAGGAATCCCAACCCCCCCCCCCCCCCCCCCCCCCCCAAAAAAACAAAAAGGCCTTCACCAGATATGATGTCATTTTATCCTTCTTATAAAAAAAAACACACAAAGATGTGAACCAGATATCACATCCTTAATTTCGATGACATCAAAGAGACAATGACCAAATACAACTATTAAAATCGAGGAGATACAAGTTACAACCATTTTGAAGTTATATAGGATATCATATAGTTCTATTGTAATTTCTGGAGAAGCCCCCCTGGAGGTCAGATCAGAGTTCGAGTAGGGACCACACAGCAGCTGAATAATTTGCAGCTCACTACTAGCCGACATTATTCGCGCAGATCACATGGTGGGGAGGCACTGCAAGGCCCCGCCATCACGTCCTGGTCTTACCCTATAATTCTATCAATAAATCTAATCATTCAAACACAATCATCGAGCGAATCAATCCAAAAACTCAAAGATACATCCAATCGAGCCAAACTCACCCATCTTACTTCACTTAAATACAAGCTAATTCTGGCAGATTTTCCACACAAGATCAATACCCGTAAAGCAAAAGCACAAGCAGAATAACACACACACCAAGTCCTATCCAATTTTCTCGTACCCCGCATGTTGACTACGGTCACTGCTGATGCATACCTCATTTAGAAACATTTCATCCCAAATCATTCCTTCCCTTCCCCCCCCCCCAAAAAAAAAAAAAAAAAAAAAAAAAAGAAAGAAGAAGAAGAAGAAGAAAAACCACCCAACCCAAATCTAAACTGGCACTTCATGTCTGACCACAGTTTACCCGGCTAAGATTCTGAGGAATATCCCATTGAACAGTGCATCGCATAAGGAGAAGCTCCTCTATAGACGCACCAGGCGCATGCAACATCCAACCACATACAATCTGAACCATTCAAAGTCCATCCATTTTAGACGGACATCAAGAAGAACAGTCCCACTACTTTCCTTCCTTGATAATGCAAAGTGGATCCCACCACGGCACACACTCTCTCCTTCACCACATCACGACAGAAGCTAAGACCCAGCAACAAAAACGAAGAGCCAATTCGAAAAAGTCACATAAAGTCTTCACTCTCTAGACCCAAAAAGAAGGGTTCAAAACCGAGGCAATAATAAATGAACAAATGACTATGTAAATGGGAAGAAAAAGCAAGAACCTTTGCGAGGAACATCAAGAACCTGCCCGGCCTGAAGGCTCGCAACGTCGGCAATCCCGTTGATGGCCATGAGCGTGCTCTCAGACACGTTGAACTGCGCCGCTATCGCCGCCACGGAGCTCCCGGCGGCCACGACGTGCGCGTAGTGGACCACCTCCTCGCCGTCCACGTCGTCGCAGCTGCAGGGCAAGGGGACCCACAGCTTCTGACCAATCTCAATCGAGCTCGCATTGACGATCCCATTCACTTGCTGAATGTCCTGATAGACGACCAGGCCGGAGAAGACGTCGCGGGCAATGTGGTCCAGCCCGTCGCCGCTCCGGACGGTGTAGACTGGGCGCCGGTAGGAGACGCCGGTGGCGTTGGAGCAGGAGCAGTTGAAGGGGACGACGATGGGCTGGTTGGCACTGACGTTGAAGCTGGCGGGGGTGGAGAGGGGGAGGTTGTTGGCGCCGAGGATGGAGCGGAGGTGCTTGACGCCGAAGAGGGCTTGGACAGCGGCGAGGGTGGTGGCGTTCGCGGAGACGTACCCGGCGAGGGACTGGCACGTGGCGGCGGCGGAGGAGGATTTGGAGCAGTTGAAGCCCAAGGCGGTGGAGGGAGGGAGCAGAGAAGCGAGGAGGGAGGCGAGGACGAGGAGGAGGACGGAGCGGAGGAGCGCCGCCTCCGAGGAGCCCATTGCAGCGGCGGCGGCGGCGGCGGCGGCGGCGGTGGCGGTGGCGGTGGCGGTGGTTGGTAGTGGAGAGTGAAGTGGAGACAAATTTCGAAAATTTCGTAGAGAGACTGCGTCGACTCGGGCCCGCTTTGTTCTTTCGAGTCTGCGACGCGGTTTTGGGAAAATTCCAACCTTTAAAATTTTATCGAAAGGCTTATGGGAAGAAGACAACGCACGTGAATCTCCCCCATGCTTTCCCCTAGGAAAATTAAAAACCGTCTATGTTTTTTCTATAAGACTAGTACTATGAAAAATCTTCGATCGATACACCTATCCAAATTATCAAAATTCCAAATTAGTACAGTTATAATAAATTTATTTTCTGTTAATTTTAGTTAAATTTTACCATCGAATTTATGGATTAGATGACGTGAAAGTTGATAAGTATACCCGTTTGAAATTTTATCCTTTGTTCGTCAGTTTATAATTTTTCGTAGTATTAATTCAAATTAGCCGAAACCAACTATAGGCGAATTTATCATAAATTTATAAGTTCAAGGTTTTTATTAGTCAAAAAATTAGTTTAGTAAATTAAATTCATCGTAGATATACAGTATGGGGTTTTTCATGTTCAAAATAATAATTTGGGATGAATTTGTCATATGTCTACTAGTTTGAAGTTTTTCTAATATGGTTGTCAAATCGAAATTTTTATGTGTGACACGATGTAGATGCCGCTTCCTTCCACTGAGATTAAATTAAAAAAAGACTCGAGGTCAACTTTTGTTTAACGAAGAAGTCCATAGCTGCGAGCTCAAATTCCATGAATCTCGCAAGATTAAGTTTGATAGTCATTTTTCTAAGAGAAAAAGAAAGTGTCCATGGCCGCGAGCTCGAGCTGGAGCTCGAGCTCCATAGCTATGACGTCTTGCCATGAATGATCCCGGTGTTCCTCCTTTCTATTTTATCTTTTGGAGACGCAAGAGCGAGGATGAAGACTATGAAAGAAAAAGAAACGAGTGGAGGAAGAAATCTAGGTGAGAGGAATTGACCCCCCCTCAAGATAGTGTGGCGTTGCCATTGTCACCGATGATCATCTACTCTCATTGAACCCTGTCGCCTTGGCTTTTCCCCGGCCTAGCAGCCGTTATCCCTCTTCATCATGGTAGAGCTTGGGCTATGGGCACGGTGAACGCGATCAATCCTTAGAGCTACAACCGAGGGAGCCCTGGATTCGAGATCTATGCTGAGGTTGAGAGGCCCCGGAATGGGTCGAGCACTCGATACAAGCCACGGGTGGAGAGAGAGTATGTACATGGGATTGGGAATTTTTCTTGGTTTGGATATGTAAGGAAAATCCTGTTATGGATAAGATGGAGAAAGAAGATGGGTCCTGGAGGTGGTTATAGGATTCCCCTCTTCCAATGATGATGCCAAGTTAAAGGGGCCATGATGCTACTTATGAGGTGAAGTCCTGTACCTTCTTGACTTTTGCAATAAAATTCTTTGTTCATACATCTTTATTGACATGGTGAAAACTTGATCCACGACGCTGATGCTGACGCACCTCCTCATCAAGAATAGTAATACAAGAGAAATCAAGAGAGATGAAAAAAGTAGATATGGCTACAAAGCCGTCGGCTTGGGTCTAATGACCCTCGTCGTGCTTGAGAGAGTCGCTGGACCATTTTAGGGAGAGGTTTTGGGCAGAGGTGCTGCTGTCCCGCCCGATGCCAAAGGGGTTCCCCTGCGCGAACTCCATCAGTGTCAAGTGGTCTAACCATTATATCTAACCCTTCTAATTCTCTCTTCATTTTTTATCTTACTATGATCTATTGACATCAGGCCACATCATTATTATGTGTTAACATTCATGTGTGAGTAAAGTCATGTCATTAATTTAATTGTGCTAGTAAAATACATGAGAAAAAGACTTGATTGCATAATCAAGAAAGATAAAGGGCCTATCATGTAATAAAAAAAGTTGAGGAACAAATTCTACCGACAACAAAACTTAGAGAACGTGCACTTAATCCTCATTTGTTAATACCGAAAACCCATGTCAGCATACTTATCGGCATACTTAGGTTGATTAACGATAAAATGACTTAATTGCAATTGCTCGATTGAAAATCAAGAATTCAAATATAGGAGAGGGCATCAGTCATCAATAAAATGAAGTCAGAATCTTACAAAATTTGATTCTCATGCTGAAAGATCACCAGGTAATTGTGCATCATTTATAGCTTTTTTTGGCAAACGAGAGAGCAATGAAATGTCCAAATCCTGCCAAGCATCATCCTTCCTTGTTCTAACAGTCGCCAAAGCGCGTACCTATGTCCTCGTTCCCCTCTCTCTCTTCGGCTTTTTGTTTTCCATTTTCCCCTAATTTTCAAACTTTGACTGAGTAGATTTGCCGATTTGATCTGGTCATGTCTCATTATTAGTATCTTTGACTTTAGGACCTATTATCATGTCTCAGCCCCCCTTTTAAACCTTATACTATCTTATTAGAGAATATTATCAAAAAAAAAAAAAGCCCTAAATTTATTACACTTATAATAATTGAGCTATAAACCTTTTAATTATATCAATTGAGTCATAAACATTTTCACATTTTGTCAATTGAGTCTATCCGGAAATTGCTTATGTGGATATCGGTCGTCCTTTGAGCATGAACAACCAAAGCTGGCATAACATTTTTCATAATTGTTTAATGATTTTTTAAAATTTATATGGTTTTTTTCTTCTTCTCGTTTCCTTTTCTTTACTTTTGGGGGGGGGGGGGAGGGCGAGGGACGACAAGGGTCACTCACATTGGATAAAGGACACAACACCCTTACCGGTCACTAGGCGAGAAGTCACAACCCTTGCCATAGCCAAGCAAGGGTTTGGCAGCCCGGATCTAGCGAGGACGTCGCAATCATGTCAGGTCTAGTGAGGGCTCGAGCACCCTCACTCTGGCCGGCACAGCCCTCAGTGGGCAAATGGCCTAGTGATTATCATGCCCTGTGCGTTAAAAGTGTATGATTCTATCTGTCTTAATTAAACCCCCCATGATAGGAGTACTCAATGAGACCGTTATGCACTTGTGCGATTGGCCAACAAGATGCTCAAAATGTTAAAGGACCTGATGCTCAGAATGTTTAAGGGCACTTCATTAGCACTGTCTGATTAAAAGGATAAAATTAGTTGTCCAAACTCATTTGAGTTAGAAAAAAAGAAGAAGTAAAAGTTACCAAGAATCTCAAAGTATATCTATCATGATATATTTATCCTAAACTTTTTCAATGATACCAAAAATAACAAACTTATTCATGCTTGACATATTTACCCTCCATCAAATATTTGTCAATGAGAACTATTAAAATTCTACTTACATGAATGCTAGAAAGCAAACATTGTTGACATGATGTCCATGCAACTTAAGCGAAATTAAAAAGACGTTAACTGAAAAATCATCTAAGGAAACATTAATACAAAGTAAATATATCACACAAGTACAATTTGATGATTTTTTATATCATAATGAGAAAAAGTTTATGGGTAAATGTATTATAGTGGGCATAATTTGGGGTTTTTAATATCATAAAAAAAAGTTAGGTATGATTTAGGGTTTTTGTGACATTTTTCCTAAGTTGAACACATCCTTCAAAGGCAAATATTTTCCACGGTAAACTAATAAGGAAGTTGCAAACGTGTCTTATTCATGTCAAGCCAGTGCCGCCTAAAGCAACTTCTAGTTTCATGACTTCCAAAGCTTTATGTTAATCCTAAACCTAAATGCTTTTAGTAAAATGCTAAGCTATGCAATATCAATATTCTTTGCTTAGGGGTCGACTTCTATTAATCGATGTGTTCAGTCTTGGTTGTTTTTCATGAGATGAATGAAAAGATTGTTGAGAGAAGATTTAGATGTTAATAGACTTGCAATATAATTGTTGCCATTGTTGAACAATCTTTAAGAATATGACACAATTTTTTTTTTTTAGATATTATATGTTCATTCTCATTACATAGATCCATTCACCCTTAATTCACATATTAATGTTGGGGTCTCAGAGAGTAACTTAAAAATCAAAACTAACATTTTCAAAATAGACTCAAAACCTTGCAAATATGCCCGCAAACATCATCTGAACAATAAATCCTCTATCAAGAATTCCTCATTGTCCATGTTGTCATTTCCCTAATCGAGACAATTAAATATTAAATAGAAGAGAGGATTGGGAAATTTTATGTATAATTCGATATATCATAATAAAGTACATTAGCTTATTTGTAGGCTTTATGAGAAACTATCAAAGGTAACAAATATCAATTAAGATATATACAATGAAATGAGATATTTGTGCAATATGAAGAGATACAAAAAATCGATAGAAATATTCTAATTATTTTTAATATAGGAAAATATCATAATTATCTCTAATATCCTCCCGCAAACTCAAGGTGACATTGAAGAAGTCAACTAGAATTTGAATTAATATCGCTCGATGCCACAAAAACTTATTTCTCTGATGACACCGCAGGGCATCGGGCTTGTTGATCCATGATGGGGCAATTTGTAAGATAGTCTTCTAAATCTGTCTCATCTAAGGGTGTCAAATCTAGTGGCAATGTTGGCTTCTCGAAATGCAAAGTGAAAAGTGAGAATAGGAGGAATTGGAGCTAAGCAACATGCATCTTTTGAGATCAACTTTGTTGTCAGGACAATAACTTAGGGCATGTTTGTTTCATTGAAAGTATTTTACCAAGAAGTGTTTTCTAGATTTTCAGCCATTTGGTTCTCCAAAAAAGATTTGTCCAACGGAAGACACAAATATTATGTATTATTTTTGGAAAGTGAATTCCTTCGAGTGAGAAGGTGAAAACACTTTCCCTTTTCATCTCTTTCTCTCTCACCTTTCATTTTTCCTCTCCAAACTCTCTCGCTTTTTCTAAGGTACACCACTTGCTCTCCCTTCGCTCTTTCACTCGCCCTTCTTCTTCAGCTCTTCTTCACTAACGCTTATCTTCTTCGCCATTGAAGGTCTAGATCTTCTCCTTCGTCCTTGAAGGTCAGGCTCTTCTTCAATGACGCTCAACATAGTTCCAAGTTCTTTCGCTTTTTCTGAGGTACGCCGCTCACTCTCCCTTTGCTCTCTCACTCACCTTTCTTCTTCGGCTCTTCTTCACTGACACTCATCTTCTTTGGCATTGAAAGTCTAGATCTTCTTCTTCGTCCTTGAAGGTCTAGCTCTTCTTCAATGATGCTCAACACAATTCTAAGTTCTCTCTCCTCTAATATAATTCTTCAACGATACTCAACATAGTTCCAGGTTCTCTCTCCTTTTCAATTTGAGAATAATCTCGAAAAATTTTATCGATGCTTTACGTCGTTGAGTTGATGTTGATTCTCTATGTTATAGTCGTTTGATTCTCATTTATGTTCATCTTCTTTAAGCAAAATTTTGGAAATCAGATCCAAGAGATTCCATATGTCACAAGGTCAATTGGAGATTTTGCCCTACCGCGAGGAATATAAGGGAATCTATCTGAGCACTTGACCTTTTTGCTCGATTTGTCATTGATTTGCTCGAAATTTTCAGTGATGTTCTTTTATGAAAACACATATCAAAGGTATTCTATTGAGATGAGTTAACTCGGTTGGTGTTTCTTGGTTTGATGAGCCAATTTTATTCTGTTCTTGAGATATGTGCTTTTATGTATAACATATCATGCCCAATTAGGCAAAGTGATTGGTTTACATGTTCGTTTGAGAGTTGATTCTACTCTTGTTGAAATTGTGATTTTGTTTTTACCTTCCTTAGGGTTGAATCTCTTTTGCGAGGTTGTTTATTTTTATTTTGTTTGTTAAAATGTCAAGAAATAAAGAAAATCATTAATTATATTTTATTGCAATACCTCGTCGAAATCATTCATAAGCCTTGTTGTCTATAATCCATCATCGTGCACATGTGATGTTGCTGCACTAGCCTTCCTGATCCTTTTGGGGATTTCTTTATTTCTTTTTTTTTAATGTTTGCTTTTGGGTTTACCTTTGAGATAAAACATCTATCTTGACTACCTCAATGAAAATTTTTGTTATTGCTTGTAGATGGAAAATATTGAAGTTAATGGAGCAATAATGGGTGTAGCTATGTCAATAATGGCAGTTGGTATGTTAGTAATGGAGGATGAAGCTTTAAGTAGTCAAATACCTAGAGTGACGCGGGGGGAAAGAGATTTAGAGAGAGAGAGAGAGTTATTCATCAATTGAATTTTACATTCAAGAGATACTAATTGTGTCAATCAAATACGTATGAGACCACAAGTTTTCTTTGGATTATGTAGAGTTCTTGGGTCAAATAATTCGTTGCACGAAACAGTAGATGTGTCAATCAAATAACAATTGCTAGTCTTTTGCCATATTTTAGGGCATAATGTGAGGTTGAGAGTGATAGGGTCAAGGTTCAATAGGTCTATTGAGACCATTCATCGATACTTTATAATTGTCTTACAAACAATTCTAAAATTATACAAGCATGTTATAAAACCACCGAATGGCACTACACCCTCAACAATATCCAAGAGTAGAAGATTTTATCCATACTTTAAGGTATGTAATATGACAAATGTCACGAACTTCATTTTGATGGTATGTTGTTATATTTACTTACTTATTGAGTACATTAGTATTGTATTGAAGCTATTGATGGTACTCATGTCCGTGCATCAGTTCCTCTAAAAATTCGAGGAAAGTTTCGTGGTTGAAAAGAGAAAACAACACAAAATGTTCTTACAGCTAATACTTTTCATTTAAAATTTGTTTATGTGTTAGCTAGTTGGGAAAGCACAACACATGACTCTTGTATTTTTACAAATGCACTTTCAAGGCCTCAAGGAATGAAAATTTCTGAAGCTATAGACTATTCCATATTTTCTATAAAATTTATACCGTATTTTCCTAAAACATGTTATTAAAACTTTGCATAAAATTGTTAGGTAGACACTATCTTACTGATGCCGGATACGGCATCCAACCGAGAATAAATTCTCTATATCATGGAGTTCAATATCACAAGAGGGGAGTTTAGTGAATGCTCACCTGAGAACGAGAAAGAGTTGTTCAATCATAACCATTCATCTTTATAGTCTGTAGTAGAAAGGACATTCAAGGTCCTAAAAAGGCATTTTCATATATTGGATGCTGAACCCTTTTGGTCTTTTGATACTCAAGTTGATGTGGTCTTAGCATGTTGTATTTTACATAACTTCATTATGAGAGTTGACCCTTATGATCCCTTTATGCAAGAACTAAATGTAGAGGTCAAATCTTAAAGTAAAAAAAGAAGACATCAACAAGCATAGAGAGAGGAGAGGGAGGAAAACGGAGAGTGGGCAGCAAAAAGAGATAGTATCGTATGTTTAATGTGAGATAACTATAGTAGGCATCAATGAATGCTTGGCATTTGTATCTTCTTAGAAGTTGTTTGATTTTTTTGATGTGACATGAGTCCTTTAGGGTTGGAGTTCTTGTAAATGTGAACATGATTTACTACTTTATATCATTGTGATTTTTCCTTGTCTCAGTAGTCAAATGACGTCTGTTTTTGTGTTATTCTTTGTTTGTCAAAATTTCTTGTGTAGGATATATCCAATAATATAACACTAGGCAAAACTAGAGAAGGGAAGACCAAGCATTTCAGATGGTCAAGATCTATGGAGAGTATGTTTTTAGAGATACTATCTGATGAGACTTCCAAAGGAAACAAACCTTCAGCCACCTTTAAACCATCTTCCTTTGTTCTAGTTACTTAAGCTATAAATGAGAAATTTGGGACTAAATGTAAGCCTGATCATGTGGATAATCATCTTAGAACTATTAAAAACAATTGGGCTAACATCCAAAAATTGCGAGTTAAGAGTAGATTTCACTAGGACTATAACTTGAAGATGATCACAGTTATTCAGAAGGAAGTTTATGATGAAGAAATAACAGTAAAGTGTTTTTCAAATTCAATATTTAGCATTTGATTCCAAAAATTGCGGGTTAAGTTTATGTACCTTGGTACGCTACAATTTGTTATATTCAGGCTACTAGACATTCATGGATTCAAGAGAGTTATTATGCATGCAGAATGTTGAGATATGTAGGAATTGGAGGTTGCAATAATTTTGTTTTCCTATGCATCATATGCTCTTTATATAAAATAAAAATAAAAAATAAACTAAGACATAGATAGATGATGAGCATATTGTAAGAATTACTGTAACCATAAGTGGCAAATCTACCTATTTATGTACTTGTGTTTTTGTGATTTTTCATAGGCGCATCCTACTCATGAGAAGTACTTGAATAAGAAAATCGAGATGTACAATGAACTCGCTTTGATGTCTGGAAAAGACATGGCCATAAGATGCTTTGCAAAACAATTTGGAGACATTAACTTGCCTCATTTTGGAGATGTGGACTTCTCAACTGAATTAGATGATAGTAATGACAATACTACGAAAGGAATAGAAGATCCTTCAAAGTGGGGGAAAGAAACGATCGAAAGAGAGTGAACTAAATGTGGGGGGTGAGGGTTGGGAGGTAGGAAATGAAGGAAAGAGGAGTGAAATAAGTTTGTTTTGGGGCAGGAAATGGGGGTGGGTGGGGTTTGGCATGGACCCCAGGGATTTTTATTTTTTTTCAGAAAAATAAAGAAGGGAGGCTATAAAGTGGGGGGAAAATGATGGAAAGAAAGTGAAATAAATGTGGGGAAGAGGGTTGGGGTGGACCATGGGGCCTTTTTATTATTAGAAAAATAAATAAGAAAAGCTATAAAGTGATTTCGAAAAATAAAAGTGTTGAATGTTTTTTTTTTTTTTTTTGGTCGGTTGAATGTTGAATAATAATAAATTTTGGTCATTGTAAAAGATTATAGATTTATTTAAATAAGTTTATTCTAATTTTTTGTTAGTCATTAGTTTCATCGATAATTTTTGTTAGAGTTAAAAATATGTCTCCAAACATAAATACGCATTAACTATGAATATGTCTTTCGAATTTCCTATGAATAGATTTATTAATATTATTAGTGTAAGTTCATTGTATGCGGTTTTTTATTATTTATTTAATTATGAATTTGAATCAAATTAACTAAAAATAAAATTATTCATCTAATGTATAACGTGTTGGAATTCCCTATTTTTTTAAAAATGACGTGTCAACGTGTCGTGTCGTGTTGTTTGTCCGTGTCAGTGCACATAGGCCTCAACCATTAGGGTTATCCCAATGGCCAACTTTCTCACTTGAGAAGAGAGAATGTGGATAGTTTGATTCCCCACCTTCTTGAAGGGTTGGGAGTGGAGACATGTGAATGAGGGAGGAAGTTTTGGAACCTGTGCACGACATATGGCACACAAGAGCTTGTAAAATAGATATAGGATAGACTAGACGAAAAAAAGTCTAACACTTCATGTTTTAGCCATGTCATCACCACGTAAGAGAGGAAAAATAATAATAAAACCTACATCAGCATTTTCCATTAATTAAATTGGATGAAGTTAATGAAAATATTTTATCGCACTAATTTAACTAGTTTTAGGACTTAATTATACTCCCTAAAAATATTTAAAAAAAAGATCGTGCTAACTAAAAATCTATATTTTCAATAATGCTCCTTATTTTATTTTATTTTTTGTTTCACTTGATAATTAAGAATGATGTTTTCATTCCTTCGTGAATGCAAATCAAGTGCAACATGAAGTTAGAACATTTAAATTTTCACTCTCACAATGATCTTAGTTAATATATGATTTAATATTTTGAAAAACCCCAAATTGATATGCCCGTGACAAATTTATCACAAACTAATTTTTTGATCACGAAAAATCTTAAATAGTACACCTATAACATGTTTACTCCAAGTGATCACAAAAAATCCCAAACCATTACACTTGTGACTAATCTACTCCAAACTAATTTGTCCGATCGCCACAAACCCCAAACTTGTATATTTATAACATATATATGGTATTGATTAATAACACAAAAACCCATAAAAATGATACAACTGTAACAAGCAGATAGCAAAATCCCAAACTAGTACACTAATTAACTGTCACGTGTCGTTCAACTCGGTAATTTAATAGTAAAATTTAACGAAAACTAACAGAGAGTAAATTTGTCAAAAATGTACTAATTTAGAGTTTTTGATGATCAAAAAACTAGTTTGCGTTAAATTTATCAAAAGTGTACTAGTTTGGAATTTTTCAAGGTATTAGGATATTAACCCTAATATATTTAACAAATTTTGACTTGATTAATTAAGTTAATATGACTCGATGCACTTCTTAATAGCAAATGTTGATCAAACTTTCAAGTCAATCCCACCGAAAAATCTCAATCTCCCTTAGTCATCTTCCTGGCTTTGTCACGGCGGCCCGCAATTTTATTTAGTCGTTATTTGAAAAGTCTGCCATTGGCACTGTTCGCTGCTTTCTACCCTTTGTTCAGCAACATGCTTCTATGAATTTCAACACCTTCCGAGCTATCCCAATTGAATCGTGCACCTCACCTTCCCAGCGAACCCATTGTTATTGGCCTCGTTCATCGCTCCGGGGTACAACCCTGTGGCCATATCTCAGATCATAACGGGGCACTCATCTTTATACACACACAACCCGAAGTTGTTCCTTCTGTTGAACTTTTCAAAATCAATTTTCATTTTAGACATAATCACAGCAATAAAACTTTGAAATAGTGATCGGGCTAGCAAAGGTTCCAAATCAATTGTAGAAACCCTAGTCCGTGTTATGATATTATTTTGTGTGAAATAAGGCAAAAACTATTGAGTTTTGCGAATAAAATATGAAATGCAAGAGGAAAAAATTAGAACAACTTACCAAGAAACATTATAGAACATCAAAGGTTTACATGATTTGATTCGAGTGCCAATACTCATTTCACTAGAAGAATCAGCGGCGAAGAATACACTATCAACCAAATAGTTAAGAGGTTTGCTTATGTGTCTCTTAAAATCCCAATACATAATTCCTCAATAGCTCTCATGTTTCTCTCACCAAGTTCTGCTAAAAAATCTCGAAAGAAAACCTCGCCTAACCCTTTTCATGGTCTGAGCAAAATAAGCTTAAAAGCTTACTTTAAAAAAAAAATGCGTGTTTTCGAGGGCCGATCGTGATATTAGATTGCCCACTTGAAATGGGCCAGGCATCAGAAACACGGCTATGGACACCACTACCTAGGGGCCCAACCATGATGTCCGACACTTTAGCCTTAGCTCGATACTCCTTATAATCCCTGTTAACCCACCGCCTCAAACATGACTCTGCCTTATCTAGATTCCCCAGGCTTCGATCCAACTTTGGTTCAACGAGAAATTGAGCCACCAAAAAAAGAAAAGAACAAGCACATAAATTGAATTAAAAAGGAAACAACCTTCAAAAAAAGACCGTGCTTTGTAAGTCTCTATTTGAAGTTACTTTTGCTTTCTCTTTTTATTTTAACTGAATTTTCCAACGCACACGTATTGACTTTTTTCGATGCAAAAATAAAAAATAAATAAAAACCTTTAAAATTGGCTCATATTGAAGTATGGAATGAAATATTATTTTTTCATAATTTTATAAAATTCAAATAACATTTGGAATTTTTATGGGAATATAAAGATGCTGTCTTGACTTTTTGAAAGTCCAATCAAGCAAGCCCTCAAGATATGATTCTATCACATTATGACTTCTTCTTTTCTGTTTTTCTATTTGCACCATATGATTCCTCCACTTAAGTCTCAATTATTGCAACATGAGTACAAAAAAGAGAGAGAGAAAGAGATGTTGGTTCACTTCTCCAGCAGCTGCAAGATGGACTCAGCATAACTTTGTTGTCTGCCATAATGAAAGAAATCATAAACAAGACAAAATCAGAGAAGACTACAGAGCATGAAAGAGGTTGCTGTTGTATCAAAGTTGACTAAGAAGATGAAGTAACAGGGGCAGTGGATCACATGCATCATCAAGAGGCCAATGTTGCTGGGAACATTAGAATTTCTCTAACAGCAAAAAAGTAAGGGGAAAATCCCAAAAAATCTTCTTGAAATGGGCTTGATTTCTCAAATTTCACCTAAAATGAGGTTTTGTTTCACAACACCGCTGAAGTTTGCAACATTGATTCAAATGAACCCCGCTCATAAGTGACCAAAATGTTGGCCAGACAGCGAACGCATGCGAGCCACATTTGCACCTAATAGAGGGGCATCTTCGTACCAAAATCTCTGAAACTACACGTGCCACTCACGTGCGCTGTAATTTGCTCAAGAAGGCCCAAGCTTCCCAATTAAAACACTAATCTCCTATGTCCATAATCTTAATTCATTCGTCCAGATAAAGAATATGAAGGTGCAACTTATTGAAGCAAAGTGTGAAGTGCAGAGACGAGCAAAGTGCAGAGTGCTAACTAAACTTGTTGTGAGTGATGGTTGATGGAGAGACAAGCTTGGTCCTGAAGAGAGACTGGAAGTTAAGAGCAAACGAGCAGATGGCGGTTAGTGCCACTAGGGTAGACTTCTTTTGGGACGTGTTGAATCGGGTCAGCAACATTTCTGGGGATGAGATTGGGAATTGTTGGTATGGAGTGTTTTATCTTCCAAGTGGGCGATCTTGGAGTTATTTGGTCAGAGATGGTTGGACCAGAGAAGAAACTGATGAGGAAGAGAATGCCTTCTTTAGTCAAAACGATGAAAACACAAGCACCAGGTTTCTTCTCCTGGCATAGCCATCATGTTCAGGAGTCTTGCTGTGGACGAAACAGAGCAGTAACAGAGGTGGGAGTGATGGGAGTCCTTCTTGTTCCTCGACCAAAAGGTCGAGCGGCGGTAGCGATGGAGGGTTCTCTGTATGCTGGGAGGAGTGAGTGAAATTGACTCTTTGAGATTTGGAATAAAGTCAGAAGAGCTTTTTGTATTTTTGTTCTTTTCTCTTTAGGTGATTAATTGATTTTCTAAGGCAATTTAAGGCTTTTGGGATGAAAATGGCCCCGTATCGAGCACAAAATTGGTCATGCGATTTGCCCATGTTGTCCATCCGGCCGAACATTTTGGCCACCTATCAGCTGGGGGAGTCATTTGAGTCAATGTTGCCAACTTCGGGACCATTTGAAACAAACCCTTTGTGGAAGGAACTTGGAGAATCAGTTCCACTACAGAGGCAATTATTGGGATTTTTCCAAATGAACAGAAGAACTAATTCTAGCATAGAGATCACCTGAGCTACCTCTTTTTCCCTAGGTAGAAATGAGATTCGAGGAAAAAATGAGCTGCAAGATCAACTTACTTTCGCTCTCCAAGCTTGGGGCCTGGCCGGGAGTGCTTCAAATATCCATCCCAGGGAACCTTCTTAAGACCTGCTCGCGCACATATTATGTCCCTCACCCTGTAAATGAATGAACATGTAAGAAACAGATGAGCATGAAGATAGAGAGTTTAAGACAGTTCTGAGAATGGAAGGGAATTTTGAGATGTGGCTATCACCTCTCAGCGAATTCAATTGGTGTCTCGTCTGGTCTCCGAGTTTGGGGCTCCAAGTACCACACATCACACACAACAGCCCAAGACGTCATGAGCCGAACCAGATGCTTCGTGAAGGATTGCCTGCATCCATTGTCAAACACATATAAAACCAAAAGCTTGATAACTGTAAAGATACCAAAACAAAAGGGATTTAATTGTCGAGTTTTCTTCATCAATGCAATTATTGATGTTTCATTAACCGCAACAAGATTGATATAATTCAGGATTCTCAAATTGAAGAAAAAGGAACGATATATGCATCCATCATATCTGCTTAACCATGAGTAGTGCCAGTTTCACTTGCTTACTTCTTGCTGTTCCAAAAAGCATCCACAAAAATTTTGTTGTACTTAATCGCGACAGGGCAAACGGCACAGTCAAGTTCAAAGGCACCCTGCAGATTATCAAGAAGTTCTGCTGAAGTTAGGTCTTGTTCATAGATCATTCAACAGAAGAAGAATGAGACATTTGACTTGTCATGCTGAAAATTTTAACAATCACCAAGGAGAGAGCAAATGCACAAAATCTGTGGCCCCCCATAAGAAATAGTTTTCCCTAAAGGAAAAATTGACGCATGGAGAGTTGTATAAGCATGTACCTTCTTGAACATGACGGAGTACTGGTTGTTTACACATGTTCCCTCAGGAAATATGAGGAGAGGGTTGTTATCACTTCCCTGAACATGATTCTTCAACCTGAAAAACAGAAGAGACTTTGTATTTCCGGAATGCATATCATTCAAATCGAATAGGAATATAAAAAGAAGACCAGCCTTTCGCAAGTGAACCTACTTTTCACCCACGACTTCTCGATCCTTCGCCTCTCCTCGATTGAAACAGATACCCCCAACCGTCTCCAAGATAAAATTTTGCAAAACACCTGCATAAAGAACAGACACAATTTGAATCGCGAATTTATCATAACCAAAATGTCAATGGGTTGTCTTGCAAGTTCAATTCACTACGCTTTAGTAATGGATTCTAGTACACATGATTCAGCTATATTTGCTACTGTACTGACTTCTGGAGTAATCAAGAATTGAAGATGCATTAGGCAATGCAATTGACTCACCAACCCATCCCGGATGCTTCTGCATAATAACAGCAAATGGAGTCCCCTGTTCTAAGATGATGAAATCAATCATGGAAGTGTGATTCGCAACAAAAACCTGTTCAATAAGAAAACAAAATACATTAATACACATATAAAGTTAGCTCAGATTGATAAATATGTTATCGAGGAGATAAGAAAATGGAAATGGTAAATCAGATTTGCCTGATTAGGGCGGAGGCTCGGCAGTGGCCCATGATACTTGATAACTCCAGTCCATGATGCCACGTAGAAACAGCAAAGTAACTCTGCTAGAAACCTCTGAACATAACATGGGCAACATGTTCTAGCATCAGGAATTAGTAACAAGAAACCTGTGATCAATGGCTATCATAATATTTGGGTTTAACCATATAATTTGTCAGAACAGCAATAGAAATTTTATTAAAGATTAATAGAACACTCTCCTTCGGAAAATTGACAATGACTATGGGCTCATTTTGCAGTCATTTACTTGTGCTAGGGAGATTGGAACTTAAGCCATCCCTTTCTTTTTCAATTCTACATCTGGCATAGAGTTTTTTGGGCAATGGATTTCAGAAGGAACAAGATGTTCAGGATGGGAAAAAGGCAAGCAACTTTAAGGACCTCTGTAGCATCACCTAAAAGAAAGCAAGAAGGCGAACTTTCATAGACATGCTACTGGGAATTTCAAGAGATTCCTTTGTCATACATCATCTTCAAACTATGTAAATATTTTTGAAAGATGAAAGCAAAGTTAGACAAAAACACAAAAAAAAAAACATCAGAAAAAAACTCGCACCTGTATCTTTCTCCTCAAAACTCGTTGCCTTTGCAGCAAAAAGTGCACAGAGAAGAAGGATGAAAAGAAAATTATATGGCCCATGGCGAGTATTACAACCCTGCAGAGTAGTGAGAAACTCCATGATGACAAAGAACTGTTAAGCGGCATAACATCACATACAACGGGCTGGAAGAAAGAATGTTTCAGAATGTCCTAGAGACTTTGACATTGAGAAAAGAAAATCTCCACAAGTGAGTATGAAGTGATTTTCACAGGCCAAGTACTGCAACAAGGCATGGACTGAACTTTTAGAGATATCCTTCCTAGGTTAGCTTTGTACTTGCCAAATATTGAAACCATTTTGCCATAAGCAAACTCGATGATCACGGAACTTCTCATATTGTTCAGAAGGTTATTATTGCCCTTAGCCACAGAAAGAAAAGGCAGTTAAGGCCAAACATCTTTCAGCTTCACAAACCTTGCTGGGAATAATATAAGATACCGAACTAACACTCCGAAGCACCACAGAGGAAACAAGTAGATGTTCCAGTTCCAAGGTTCTGGCGTATTCGACTTGAAACATCTTGTGAACGAGTCCTGCAAAATTCACGGCTACATTATCATCATCTGGTTTGCTTTCACACGAAAGGGCAACCAAGAAGACTAAACATCTAGCCTCTTTGTTTAGTACTTGCAGATGTCAAACTTTATTGAAGCTGAGAACATTCACAAACTAATTACATCGACAATTGCGCCCGCAGCTTCATTCAAGGCAGAAGATACATCGAGCAGATCATGCCTGTGGGGGAAAAAAAAAAGAGCACATCATGCAGCCATTTATGAGTTACTGTGAATCGCAACAGATAGCTACAGAGCATTACATCATAAGATTATGAATACAAACAGCAGCAGACCATCTATATCGATCACTGAGCCATGTACAAGATTCTGATCAAGAATACAAAGACCGGTTCATTAAATGGTGTGGCGCCATAGTCTCGCTGCCGATTGGCTATAATATGACCCGCTTGTTTGAATGCATTCTTCCCAATTCGTCACAATCTAATTTTATAAACAGCTCTCGATATCCCTAGCTCTCCTCCCGAGATTTTCACGTGCATCCTCTTAATTTACGATTAGCGATTCGAACCCAACCCTAACGCTTTGACGATCAGCACGTGACCCATATTCAAAGAACAGACAAGGCGAATGACGAAAATCCCGGACCGGCAAGTCGGACACCCCATTTTCCGTTTCCGAAAATTAATGCCCGGTTCTTGCGGAGCTTAAACGGGTTAAAGAAACGGGGTTACATGCTAAAACCTCATTATTAAAATCTCCAAGAAACCCAACAGGAAGATAATATATATGGAGCTCGCAGGTATGGCAGATGACACTACATTTAAAATTTGACTCTCCTAGGCTCAACGGATGAAACCCAAGAACTCTACAGTTCAACTAACAACCAAACAAAAAGAAAGGCATATATCCATGGACAGAGAGAGAGAGAAAGAGAGAGATGGGTACTACAGGAGGAGGAGATTGGGCGAGGGATGATCGCCGGCGGAGGAATCCGGCGGCGGCGGCGGCAGGTAGTCTCGGGTGTCGGGTCGATCGGCCTCCTCCGGTTCGGCGCTCGCAGGCTTCATCTCCGGCTCTCCTCCGCAGCTCCCCATGCTGCTGCTTTTTTCACCAACCAACCTCCTCCAAGCATCTACCACCATCCATCATACCTTTTGAATGGGATATGCTCGTTGGAGAGCACTCCCTCTCTCTCCTAACCGTGAAAACACGCAGACACGTCAGCTTTCTCTCTCTGGCCTGAGGTGCCTTGACGACAGGTGATTGGTCAGGTTGCACGAGCACGCAGACTTTTCTCCCTCTGCGGTGCGAGTTCAGCGCTCGTGTGTAATCCCTGTTCTACCTCTGCTCTTCCTGCTGTACGGTCGCACGCCGCAGTCCAAGATACGTGGATAGCCGGCGGGGCGAGCTTACCGGGGTGCGGGGGGCGAGCACGGGCCGGGCCTCGAGGCATGTGTTGGGCCCAGACCGGCTCGGGCCTACGCCCGGAATAATTTATGTGGACTTGGAAAATGATGAATTAATTAGGACCCGTTTGGTTCGGCTTTTGGGAAATGCACTAATACCTTTGGGATAATGAGGTTTTTTGAAATACAAACAACATTTAGTAAAATTTACATTGAAAAACAATTTTAACCAAAATACCGGTTTGTAAAATTTGCATTTGTAAATGACTTTTATTAAATTAAAAAAACAAAAAAAAATTGTATTTGTTTTTTAAGTCTAGCCATCGGACCACAGGATCTAGCGGCCGAATGGCCGAATTTGGCTCCTAAACAATCGCGCTACCCAGGCGTCGCCTGAGATTCGGCGACGGTCACCGGAGTCGAGTGACCCTCAGGCAGTAGTCGCCGGCACGCACGACCCCTTGGCCGGCAATCTTCGGCCTCCGGTCGGCTTCTTCGTGCGGTGGTGTGCAGTGATTTTGGAGAAGATGAACAATATTGGGATTTGCATTTCGAAGATACAACTTCTCAAAATACCTCCGGAGCTGCATTGAGCTAATGGCCCTTAAAACCACTTGGAGATGTAATTGCATCTTGCCAAAATTGCCCAAAAAAACAAACCAAACGCGTTTGCATTTGGCCAATGGACTTTAAAGTCCCAAAGTGCCTTCCAAATGCCCAACCAAACAGGGCCTTAATGTATTTTTCAACTCTAAAGTATCTAATATATAACCTAAATGACATATAATCATTGTTGGATCTACAACTTGCGGTTGAGGTCATGAATTTCGAGTACCTCGAGTTTTACTACTATAACTTTGGATTCGGGTGGAGTTATGAGACCCTGTAAGTATAATCCAAAAAGCTCGTTCAAAGGTCAATAGGCTAGTGGTGTTTGATGCCGTTTTCAGCCTCGAATATTGCTTTGTTTTTTTTCTTTTTCTTTTTTTTGGGGGTTGAACATGTTGAATTTTCCATTGCCATGTTCAAGGGAGTTACCGTTTAAAGCAGCTAGTTTCACAATGTGAATTGCTATAGGTATTATATTCTAATGATAATCTAAAAGAGCCCTTACTTTCAGATTAGCGAATTCTATATGAAGTTTGGCACTTTTCTGGAAGGAATTAGCTTATGGACGATTTGATAGAATTCTCCATGTACTACCCCTGAAAAAGTCGATTTCATGAGCTTCATACATTTCTTTTAGCTAGCTATACAGGTTGTGAGTCATCATTTTTATATTTTTTTGTATATTTCTGACAAAATTTTTTAAACTTCATCATTGGAAGAATGAATTATGCATCTCATTAAATACAAACACTGTGCACGACATAGGTTATAAATGCAAAACAAGTACTTATTTCTACTTCCGTCAATTGCTTCGATATGTGTTATAAAATCATTAACGAAATGCAAATATTGATAGTACAATTGGATATATGACAAGTGCAATCATTGCATACGGTTTGCTTAATCATCTAGATCCATAAGTAAAGTTAGAGCTACCATCAATCTGTACAACAACTAGTATATATTGGTTAAAGTTTAGCTATGAGAAGTCAAAACGAGTAGCTTAACTTTCTGTTCACTCTCTATGAAGAATAATGAACTATTTGGACTATTCCAAGTTCAAAGAAGTCTTGGTGGACTTCTAAGATGAGCCTGACCACACCCTTATTAAAATTATCGAGACAGATTCTTTTTTTCTCTATTTATTTTTTCTTTTTATAAATTTTATAATTTCCTTCTATTAGTCACTGTACATATTTCGTTGGTTGCATTTGACATTGTGATTTTTATGTAACATTCTAATCTTAGTTCTTGTCATTGTAATCCATGGTTAGCATAAATCATTTTCTTCAATATCTTATATTCCATTTAACTAAAAATTTAATTCCTTCGTTCTATTTGTTGTTGTATTTTTATAAATTCACTATCAAATAATCATTTTCTCTTATTCTTCATTGTAAATCAATAAAAAATAAAAAATAAAATTACGCAATGTTGAAAATCATTTCTTTAGCATCTTAGTCTAAATAGCGATTTTATCTAAATAACATATACACATGAAGAGCTTAAAGTAAGTTAGCTAGATTAATACAGATTTTCATTGGTTAGATTATATGTGAAAGTTATTTAGTAAATTGATTGGGCCAAGTATAAATTGGATATAAGTTGGCTTGAATATGAGTTACTAAATTTGTATTGCATATGAATGGTTCAAACTGAGTTAAATGGATAATCGAGCTATTTTCCACCCGGTCCAAACCCTACTCAATCCGCCCTTTGATGACCCTAGTTGCCCACTCCTAACTGGGCAGCAACTTAGTTTCTTATTATACATGAAATAAATAATTTATCATCTTGACTATACATCCACAATCATGCCAATCTAGACTGTATAGCCACCTCAATTTCAAATTTATAGATAACTCTGACAATAATTTTCTCTATTTGTGAAATAGGCCAAATATCCTTAGAAATTACGATTTCTGTTTATTAAGAAAATAAAGTTATATATATACATATTTATTTATATAATACTCAACAAGGAAATTCCAAGCATCTTTTCTTCCGTCGTTGAATGTTTGGTTCAATTCCAACGCTTTATCCTCGTGCCCGGAATCCTCGCCATTGATGGGCAGAAAGAGCGGAACCGAGAAAGATGGATTGTTGTCCGGGAATGGATTGCCTTCTCTTAGACGTTCTAGTCTTTCATTGTCGACATACACAACAACATGCTAGTCGGCTTTCTTTTTTCTTTTTTTTTTTAATATCTTGATTTTCTATTGGAGTAAAGGTCAAGCAAAAATTTTAATGATCTGTCGAGTTCAAGTCGAGTTTTGAGCATCAAGTATGCAAGCCAAGTTGATTCAAGCTTATATCGGCTCAACACAATTATCGAGTTGACCCGACTTGACTCAATTGTAGCCAAGACAAAATTCAGTTTGTACAGATCAAGGTTATGCAGACGTGATCTAGATCGAAAGCAATGCTTTGACAACATCCCTAAATTTTTGTAATTCCATATAAGTTTATGACCTCCAAAATTAATAAAATGATGTTGCCTAATTAGCCAGCTAGACCACCAATTTTTTTTCTTGAATCGAGTGCAATATTTCACTGAAAATTTCTTGATAAAGGAAAACATTTTCCATGAAAATCATTTTTAAGAAAAATAGTTCATTTCCCAATTAAAGTTTATAATTTTCGATCTATGGAAAAAAAATTTCCGTGAATCGATTAGTTCTCTATCATTCAAATATAGTAAAGTCCGAAAATAAATCTTTCCATATATATATATATATATTCTGATTGGTTTGCGATCTGCAGAGCAATGGGCATCTCCCAAATGGTAGGCCAATCCGAAACTAAAGATAAAAAGAGGAAATATTAAAGGTCCAACAACATAACATTGCAGACTGGACAAAACATGTCTCTGCCCACCCTCCCTTCCCCGCCCCACCCACCCCGTTTGGTTCAGCTTTTACAATGAGCTTTGGTCCTCCAAAGCTCCTTAGGGAAAATAGAAAGCGTTTGACAAGTGTTTATGAGACTCTCTTGGCCAAATGCCAACATTAGGGATCTATTTTGGGCTTCAGCATTTTGGAAATGCAAAGTCTATTATTCATTCGTTACTGTTCATCTTCTTCCTCCTTCATCCACAACCATTGGACTTCCTCGATCCACCACGTAAGATCGAGTTTCTTCGATGACCGCCACCACCGCTTGTGGGTCGCACCTCCTCAGCGACCACCACCTAAGTCGCGGGTGGGGTGGCGCGACCTACGACTCAAACGACATTGCCTGAGATGGGTCGCGTGACCTCAGGCAACGTCGCATGGGTCACGTGATACTGTCTGGATCGCGCGAACCCAAGCAAGCAACGTCGCCGCAACCTCAGGCGACGCTGCTTGGGTTCGTGCAACCCAAGTGATGCCTGAGATCATCCAGATCAGGTGACGCCTGAGGTTGTGTGACCTCAGGCAACCCGGCAACCAGATCTGGCCATCAACAGTTGGCCAACGGCGATGACAATGCTGTCTTAAATGAGAGACACAATCTGCAAACAAAGAACCGTAGTTTGTCATGAGCATATCTTGTTTGTGCTCACATCATATCTCTCAACCAAACCTCCAACACTTCCCCTTGAGCCCAAAGGCTCTCCACTACAGCAAGTACTCTTCGATTAACCTTCCATTTGGCACTTCCAAGTGTGTCCAGGGCCTGCTTACGGATAAGTAAAAAGGCCAAACAAAATGAAAGGAAGTAAACAAGGCGTTAGACTACAACAGATAACCTTAAAATTGGCCAACATACGAGTAAAATGATTAATGCGTAAAGAGGAAGTGCATTACATGTCTACACAGTGATGCCTAGTCCATTCCACCACATAACAGAAGAAACAAATTTTATCACCAGCCACCATATTGCGAAACAAATACACCACTAAATACTCCCATGTACCTTACCAAATGGTACATTTGCTTACAGTTTGGTAAAAGAACTCTGTTGTTCTTCCCATTATGAAATTAACGTTTACAACAAAAAATTAAGGAGCAAGGTGTTAAACCTGATTAGCAGACAGATTAACAAAAATGATGTGATTAAAAATGTAGAAAGTATATCCTCTTTGCTGATAATCATGTCATTGCGTGTCATCAGTTAAATTGTGCTGACTCTCTTGTGGATTAGATTGGCAGTAGCCAAAGGCAACCAGCTTAATGATGTCGAATACAATGCCCCAGCTCTGATGCCATGTTAAGCATACAGATAAAATCCGCTTATTAAAAGCAACTCTCAACGGGTTAATCCATGGAAAAAACTGCTAATACTGGCAAAAAACGAAAGAGACTTCACATTCATCGACATCACTACCGCAATTACATTATGCATTTGTTCTTCGGACACATTCTTTAGAGCATCCTGCTGCTTTCTTGATCCATGAGTATGCACAACATAAGAAGGGAGGAAGAAGTACCCTCTTTGTCATACCTATAAAGAATGAAGAAGTACCCACCCTTGAAACAAATAAGCCGAAGCCCGAGACTCCGCCGCCGCCGAGCTGCTCAAGATCTCCCCCCAGAAGGCGACGTTCGGCCGCTCCTTGAGCACCTACTCCCGCACTCCTCCGCCCAGGTCCAGCCCCGCCCACTGGATACCTCTGGGCTCCTCTGCCCGTGTAAGACGCGCCTCAAGATCAAGACCCTCGAGCATAAGCTCGTTCAAGAGACGGCGTCCCACGTCCCAGTGTTGGAGGGTGTGATCTGCTCCAAGAACGCCGAAACTGCCAAGTTAGTGAAGCGAGTCGAACAGCTCGAAGCGTCGAAGGAAAGGCTGAGGCGCGAACTGGGGGCGTCTAGGGCTCTATATTCGAGGAACAGAGGAGAGAGCCAAGAGGGAGAAAGGAGACGTCTGAGTCTTAAACTGGGTTGGATTGGTTCATTTCGAAACCCGTTTCAACCCATCCATTGTTGGCTATTGACATCGTCCACAGTCCGCACGCTCTGTCAATCTTCCCATTGCCCGTAAAAGACCCCGAAGGAATGTGACCCGCATCCCTTAACACTCACATGACACGTGTCTGGAAGACGTAGATCGGGCAAATTCTGCTGGGGACAAAATGTGAGATCCACGAATTGCAGCTTCTTTAACTCTGATAGATCAGGCAACGTGTCGAAGGAATTGCCACTGGAAATATGCAAAATCTTTCGGAATTCAATTTTCTCCAGGTCATGATCCTCCCGTACATGAATCTTCTGTACGGTTGGGCAAGCATACACATACAACTCTTGGAGCCCCTTTAGACCTGATACCGATAGCCTCGCAGGCAATTCACCTTTCCCTAACTGTAAATCTTCGAGTTTCTCACGGTGCTGTCCAAGCAGAGAATCAAATTCAACTACGCTCCGTTGAGATCTACGAAGGGACAATTGGGACAGATTGGTCAAGTTGGAAAAGAGCGACCTCTCTATGGGCAACTTGACATACGATAGTGACAAAGTTTCAAGACTGGACGGAAGCCCTATTAGAGATTGAGGGTCAAAACAAGTAATATGAAGTTCCCGTAATCGAGTAAGAGTGGCCAAAGTGGCCAAATTAACCGGAGGAAATGTGACATCTTCTAGAGCAAGTGTCAATCTCTCTAGAAAAGTTATCCCCTTAATCCAATCTATCTCTAGAGCTCCTTGTCCAAATTTCAACAACCGAGGAGGGACCTTACACATATCAAGATCGAGTAACTTAGTTAGGTATGGGAGGTTAGGGGCTGTCCAGAATAAATGAGATGGAAACTCCAAACTCTTCAAACTCACGGGTAGCTCCGGCAACAATTCGATTTCATAGCAATAATTACAATGAAGTCGTTGGAGATGAGAAAGCCGATTCATAGTTGTGGGCAATTTTCTAATCTTGATGTGTGTAAGATTTAGTGCTTTTAAAAATGACAGATCCCCAATTTCACTTGGAATTTCCCCCTCTAGATTTCTACAACATGAGGCTGTTAACTTCTTAAGACTCTCCAACCTCCATATGGCCATTGGTAGCTCTCTTATTGTACTATGGTCTAGACATAAAATCTCCAACCTTTTGAGATTCCCAATAGAAGCAGGTAATTCTATGATATCCATTCCCCTCAAATCTAACTCAAGCAAGGACACTAGCCTGCCTATTGAGTCTGGTAGCTTCTTTATCTGAGTCCCAAGAAGACTTATCTTCCTCAACATTATAAGATCTCCAATAGAATGGGGTAGTCTTGTGATTGCTATACAATCCAATTTCAATTCAAGTAGTGATTTTAAATTTCCAATGGAGTTTGAAAGCATAATCTCTCCAATGGAATGATGAACATGTCGCAACCCTGCAAAAAGGTTGTAATTATTTTTCGAGTACGTGGTTCAAAACGAGAGCTGTAACGATCTTGAAGAACTAATCTCTTCAAATTTGGGCATTTCGAGAGGTCAAGAGTCCCTTTGAGCTTGGGTAATCAGTGATTTGCATAACTTTCAAGTTTTCACTCATTTGGAAAAACAATATAAGAGTCAATCAAATCAAGAAAGGTAATAGTTTGATTAGCGAGACAGGCAGAAAAAGTAAATTGCATGGTATGTTGTTGTACCAAGAATGACCCCCATCCAGCCTGATCATCAGCAATGTCACATCTTGAGAGCATGAGCACAACCAATTTCTTGAGACATAAATTCTTTGCTTTTAATTTCGAAGGGCACCAACTCCAAGAGAGCCATGTTAACTTGGAGAGAAGATGCTTAAAGTCCCCTACCAAGTTCCCGCCCTTTAATTTCAAGAATTTTAGATTGGGCAGTTTTGAAAATTTTGTACTTGTGAAATTATGCACTTTGGAGAGTCCCGGGAGTCTAAGTGTGACCACATTTTCTGTCCCCTAATCATAAGAAAAGCATAAGGCAACATTAGAATTGGATGACAAACATGGTGTTGTACAAGTCTAAGGAGCTTCATTATGTCACTAATGAAGGACTCATTATTGCTCTGTACAAATCTATATTAAGAAAAGAATGGGAAAGAGTTAGTTATATTAATCTGATTTGTCTGTACAGTTGGAAAAGAACTTTGTTTTCCCTGTATAAAGCTTGATAATTTTTCTATTCCATTAGTAACCACCAATCTATCGCAAGATGATAACAAAGAACTTCATCATCATTGAGTAAAATCGTTTGATAGAAAATACCATCAACATATTTAAATTTTTCGAAATTTAAAAACCTGCAATGGTTTTGCAATTAAGAAAAAATTGCCAGACCAGTTTCTAATTGTGTCTTGAGTTTATAACCCGATTGTGACTTTGTGGATCGAAATCTACTTGGTTTGGAGTGTGTGAAAGCTCGTTATACTCTAGAACGTCTCTTTATTAATTTTCATGTGAAAGTTTTATTACAAGATGAGGACAAGAGCTGGAAAGTCATTGGTTTTAGGACTCCCTGTGGATTCTACCGAATGAAGGATCAATCTACAAAAAAATTTGCTTTCATAATGGTAGAGATATTCAACTAACCTCACAAAAGTCTCCCATGTATATTGTTTGAAATGTAAGAGATGGACCACTAAGGGGTCGTCAACCATGTCTCATTGCAAAGTAACGTTGCTAATAATTTCCAACTTAATAAAAAGGAATAAAATTAGCCTTGAAAAGCTTCAACAGCCTAGGAAGTTGCAATCTGGATCCGTTTTTATATAATTTGTTGAGCAATTTCTGTAATCAATCGTATTCCATGAAATGTTTCATTGTGTCACTTATCAACATCGTCTAGATAATTTGTAATAGTATTACCATCAATGAACTCTTATACACACTTTTCCTTTCTTTTTTTCTTTTTTTTTTTGCCAAAAGAAAATTTTAACAAAAAAATTTACCTGCGAGAAACTTCACAACCGTGTAGATGAATGGTCAATTTTTTCCTCACGTAAATAGCAAGTTGACCGTGGCTTACCTCTTTCCTCCGAACCACGTTCAAGGCAATCTTAGACTCCCACAATCTGCTACGCTTCCCAGGAATATTAATGTCTTCGCGCCGAACAATTTCTCTTCCAAGATCTCTAACTTGGTCGTGCATCCACAATGTATCATTCTCTACTATCTTTATCAAAGACATGCGAGAAAGGACAAGTAATTCACTTTTTGGGAAATACTTGGAAGCTTTCCACATATAGTGTGGGTGGATTCTTTGTTTTCCAATGAAGTAACATGCGATATCAAGAAAGATTTCTCTCTGATGATGCTCTAATACGTCATAACTGATCATTAACGTATTGAACACTTCCTGCTTGGGCATCAAATTTAATTTCTTCAACGTGTCTTTCCAGAAACTCTTACTTTTTTGACAAAGTGAGGAACCAATAACCTCAAGAGCTAAGGGAAGTCCACCTGTTTTGCTAGTAATTTTGCATGAGATATCTTCATACTCATGTGGTGGGAAATCCATCCTGAAGGCATGTTTACTAAAGAGTTGAAGAGCATGGGAATGTTCCATTTCTGTCATTTCATAAATTTTAAACTCTTCAAAATGTGCTTGGAAAGCACTATTTTCCTCCTCTTTAATTGGCAAAAAGTTAATGTCCCTCGTTGTGATGATAATTTTACTTCCTGAACCGAACCATTCACTCTTCCCTGCTAGCTTAGAGAGTTGGTCCCACTTATCCACATCATCAAGAACGAGGAGAACTTTCTTAGCACGAAACCTTTCTCTAATTATGTTAGTCACTGCATCAACAGAATCATGGATCTCTAGAGATTTGGCTTGGAGAATTTCTGATAACATCTGTTTTTGTAAGTCAATAATTTTACCGTGTTGCGTAGACTCACGAATGTCAAGAGGAAGCTATAGCCTTGAAACTGATTGGAAATTCGATTAAAGACAGCCCTTGCAAGAGTTGTCTTACCGATACCCCCATTCCATAGATGACCAGGTAATTAACATCACGAGAACCTTCGTTTAACAAGTCCATGACAGCTTCCACATGATCGTGAATCCCTACTATATGATCTGGCAAATTTCTCCTCCTTTTCATCAGCTTGGTCAAAATCTCATTAATGAAAGTGTTGATGATTTCACCGTGGCTGCCATATTAACACAAGAGCGTTGGCGTGAAACAAATGATAGATAAAATCTCGAGTTGAGGAATACTATAAACATAAAACTAGTTGGATTTCTAAATGGGTGAGGTTTTACTGAAGATCACTTTTTAAGTTAAAAGGAAATCTGCACTTACAAAAAAAAATAGATGTTCACTATGCATTAGTGGTTCGGGAAAGTAAGGCAGTAATTACAAGAAAAAAAGATAGCAGAAAGGATTAACTAATATAATGTAAACAGGAGTAATAAAAAGTTCAAAAGGGGAGAAATTTCTATTCCTTATAATTATCTCGCTTTTGTGGAGATCTGTAAAATAGTTAACTAGGAAGGGATCAGAAGGGATTAGAAGGAAAAAATTCTCTTCTGCTCCTTGTTCTTCTCTCCATCAGAAAAATAATAAACTGATCTTCTTAAATTCTTATTCTTTCTCTTTGAATCCATCAGACTGCACGGAGGAAAGCATCGTGAGTACGCGTAATCATCTCAGTTGCCCCAAAAAAAAATAAAAAAGAAAGTTCTCACCCTTTATCCTTCAAGTGCCATCCCTTGATTCTTGCAACTTCCATCAGAGCCTCCTTCCATTGCTGAACATCATTGCGGCCAAACTTCGCCTTCTGCCTCTCCAAAGCGTCGAGATACAATGGAGTTTTGAGCTTCACATCTTCAGGATCCACATCGTAGAAAATAGGTATGATCACTTTGTCATTTGCTTCGCTCAAGAAGTCCACCATGTGCTTCAGCTCGCGAAGACACCATGAACTGGATGCATAGCTCCTAGAGAAGATGGGCACATATATTTTGGAGGATTGGATGGCACGCAAAAGCTCGTCTCCAATCTTTTCGCCCTTTCTGATCTCTTCGTTATCTTTGAAAACGCGAATCCCAGCTCCAATCAGGGAGTGATAGAGACAATCGGTGAAATTAAGACGAGTATCGGGGCCTCTAAAACTCAAAAACACCTCAAATTCTTCGGCCCCCAACAACGAATTGCCACCATCAACGCAAGCAGACATCGTCAAATCTTCACAGGGTGTGATCACAGCGAGATGTGGAGTCTTCCTTGAATCTGATCTGGGATTCGTCAAGAGGAATTGGCAAAGCGCCAGAGGCAAGAGAACAGCAATGTGCTTACGCTGTATTCTCTCAGATCTGTTTGTTTTTGTGTCAGGACAGAAAGTATAAAGAATAGCGACGACTTTGATACGTCAAGCCAATGAAAGTCGTTCGAAGTGGCGGAGTCCAACTCTGTCACGGTATTCCATTTGCGAATGGGAATGGTGGCGTCCTCAGCTAAAGCGTTTAGTTGGCTGTAAAAAAGGTGTTCTCGAGGATGGGATGAAAAAACTTTTTATCTGATATTAATATATATATAGGATAAAGTAGTCATATTAACAAGTTTGAGTCCCTGCCGCAATTTTTTTTTTTTTTTGGCCAATTTTTTCCAAGTGTATCCCAAAGCATTTCTATTACTATTTTTCCACCAGAAATTTGCCACTTTCGTCTCAATAGCTTTGCAAATCGAAATAGGAATTTTGAAGATGGACATGGCGTATTGAGGAATGGCTTGTATCACTGATTTAATTAAGATCTCTTTCCCCGCTTTCGATAATAAATTCTCCTTCCAGCTTTCCAATTTCATGTGAACTTTTGCAAGAATCCAAGCAAACATATCCTTCTTTGAAGCCCCCCAATCCGATGGCATTCCTAGGTACTTCCCGGTTTTCTCAATTTCTGGCACTCGTAGTTCAGAAGCCATATTCCTCCTCGCGGTTGGGCAGTTTTTGCTGAAATATATACCTGATTTATTAAGATTAACAATCGACCCGATGCGGCGTATTCGTGTATGATGGTTGCTAGGTTTTGGCATTCCAATATTGTTCCATGAAGAAAGAAAATGGAATCATCCGCAAATAACAAATGTGATAAAGTAGGGCAGTTGCTGTTTAGCTTGATTCCTCTTAATGTACCGTCATCTACTGCTCGCTTCATCATGTTAGAGAACACATTTGCCACTAGAATAAACAGATAGGGTGAAAGTGGATCACCTTGTCTAATTCCGCGAGTAGGCTTGAAACAGGGCAGAGATTCTCCATTAAAATTTATGCTGAATGTGACCGTTGAAACACACTGCATCACCCATTGAACCCACTGATCACAGAATCCCATCTTAATTAAGCATGCCCTAAGGAAGTCCCATTCAATTCTGTCATAAGCCTTCTGCATGTCAAGCTTTAAAACAGCTTGAAATTTCCGTTTCCTCTCCCGGGTTCTCAGCTTGTGAAGGACTTCCTGCACAATCAAAATATTGTCTTGGATTTGCCTACCCCCCACAAAAGCACTTTGTTCTTCAGCGATTAGGCTTGGTAGCAATGGTTTGAGCCTGTTAGTCATCACTTTGGAGATGATTTTATAGATAAAGTTGCATAGGCTGATTGGTCTATATTGTTCAAGCTTTTCGGGGTTTGGGATTTTAGGGATAAGGGTTATGTGTGTTCTGTTCATGTCAGGATTTAGGTATCCCGTAGTAAAAAAGTGCTGAGTTTCTTTGAGGATATCCTGACAAATATCTGTCCAATGTCGTCGAAAGAAGAGTCCATGAAGCCCATCTGGTCCTGGAGCTTTGGTTGCTCCTAATTGCTGCATAGCAGTAGTTATTTCCTCCATATTGACATCTGCGGCTAACCCTTGATTCATATTTTCGTCCACCAGGGTTGGAATGTGATGTAGTATAGGCTGGAAATCTCTGGAGCCTACTGATGTGTACAGATTTTGGAAGTATTTCTCAGTCATTTCCTTCAGGTGCTGCTCCTCTCTTACCCAAACATCCTCTTCATTTTTTAGCAAGGAGATTCTATTTCTGGTCCTTCTCTGTATTACTGTGGCATGGAAGAATTTGGAATTTCTGTCGCCCCATTTTAGCCATCGAATTCTGGACCTCATACCCCAATACATCTCCTCTTGTCTCCACAGTTGTTCTATTTCTTGTGTGATTTTCTTCGCTGCTACACTCTCCTGAAGGGCTTCCGTTCTATTCATCAAGGCTTGTAGTTCGTTGTTTAGCCATTCTATTCTCATTTTTGCATTGGAGAATCGATTCTTGCTCCACTTCATCAACTTGCTTGCTGTAATCTGTAATTTTTCCACCACATTTAATCGTAGGGAATCAGGTTCAGCCCATGTTTCCTTCACTAATTGTGCACATTCCTCTTCCTCTGCCCAGAATGCTTCATATTTGAATCTCTTTCCCCGCTTTTTTCTTTGTGGGTTTAGTGATACTATAATAGGGCTATGATCAGACCCTATAGCTGGTAATGCGACACTTTCAGCTGTAGGATATGTTGTTCGCCAAGTAGTAGTGCAGAGAACTCGATCAAGCCGCTTCTTTACTAACTGATCCCCTTCTCTGTTGTTTGTCCAGGTGAACGCACAACCTTTGCTGTCCAAATCCATTAAAGAACATCGATGGATGAAATCTCTAAATGCTGTGAGTCGGTAGGTTTCTGCTCTTTTTTTCCCCACCTTTTCCCAGTTGTATAAGCTTTTATTAAAGTCCCCTAAGCAAAGCCATGGCAGGTGATAGTGGAGACTTTCTCTATGTATAGCTTCCCATAACAGAACTCTCTCTTTAAAGTCGTTTGGAGCATGAACAAATGTCAAATGCATTTTCTGCTGTGTTGCTTTAATTTGACATTGGGCATTAATAGCATTTGCCGAGAAAGAGTCAATAGACACAATAACCTGATCATCCCAGAATATGGCCAAACCCCCTGCTAACCCTTCCGGATCCACTAGAAAGCTGTTCTGAAATTTCAGTCTTCTCCTTAATCTTAGCACCTTTTGTTCTTGATTTTTTGTTTCCATAATAAAAATAATACTAGGCCTTTCTTGAGTCACTAGGACTCTCAAAGCTTGAACTGTCAAGGGTGTGCCCAACCCTTGACAGTTCCAACTCAACATTTTCATGGCTGATTTGGTGGCTTATTAGGGCTAGCTACCAAAGCCCATTGGTCTGACTTCGCAACCACTTGTATGGGAGTTTCCACCAGCTGTGTGTGCTCTAGTATTTGTGCATTTGATGTTTGAGCTCCATAAGGACAGAACCGTTTCCCTTTTTTCGATGATGAGGCCTTGGCACTTTTAGTTTTATATCTTATCAGCCCCTTCTCACTTGTTGAATCTTCTTGCATTTCCATCTCTACTTCCTTCTGTTGCTCCTCATAAATCACCATTACCGATTCGTCATCTAGGCAGCTGCTCCCTCTTTTCTGGGTGCCTGTTCCTTCCATTGGTACTAGTGCTAGGGAAGTAGTGGGGTAACAGTTCTCCTTTGTTGGGTTTATGGCATTGTTCTGTTCGCCGATTGTGGAATAGCTTTGCTGATTTATGCCCTGTGTTTGTTTATCTTTTCCAGAAACTGGGAGGATAGGAGTCTCGGGCACACGCTCAATCATATTAACAAGTTGAAAAGTATTAATTGTACGTCAAGTCACTACATTGAGAATGGATAAATTATTTTAAAATCATAAATCTATTATATTTATGATCATCTAGTCATAAACTTTTTAACTTTGTGAATTCATTTCTAAACCCTTTATCAATTTGTTAACTCAGTTTTAAACTTTTTAATTGTGTCAATTTATTCCTCAATATATTTTTCTATTAGTGCTTGGATATGATATCCTTTTTGCCATAACTGCTTGGAAATAGTTCCTATTTGAATAATTGACTTTTGACTTATCTTTTAAATTGAGAAAAATACTACATTTTTCGTTTGTCTTTAATTAGTTCTCTAATGATGGTACAAATCACAGAAAATCATAACATGCAATCGACAAAACCTATTTCATAACATATGTATTTTTGTTGAAACCATATACACTATCTTATGTTTTTTTTTTTTTTTTTGGAGCTAAACACTATCTTATGTTAATTCGGTGTTTTTTTGAGTGATTCATGTACTTTTAACTAGGTTAATCTTTTACTGCTTTGATGTAGAAAAGTGCCTAACTTATTAAAAATATGTCGTTCAATAGATGGAAAAAATTAAAGCGGATAATGTTTGGTGAGAGCAGTTGGCATTTCCCAAACGGCAAGCCAATCTCAAACTGATAAACAAAGGAGGACAAATCCAAAGTCCAACAACATGACTCTGCGGACTAGACAGAACATCTCTCTCTCTCTCTCTCTACAAAGGAGGACAAATCCAAAGTCCAACAACATGACTCTGCGGACTAGACAGAACATCTCTCTCTCTCTCTCTCTCTCCAAATTTATTCTTTTGTATCAATAAGCACTTCAGACTCCAAAGGCCAACCAGAATCCAAAGGCCTTGACAATGCTGTCTTAAACGAGAGACCCGGTTAAACAAAGGGAGGATTCTCTCTGCCATCATCCCCTACTTGGATTTTAGTGGTAAAATTACAAGAATATCTGGAAAGACAGACAGATTGGTGGTAATAAATAAAGTTTTGCTAGTTTAGAGATGGATAGTTTAATGCCAACGCATGTGATTCTTGGGGGCCTGTTACTCATTATTTAGTTATAAAAATAAAAAATTTAGTGTAGTTATGGTGGAAAGATGAATTGCTATTTCTAGCACAATTACACTTGTTTAAGGGATTGATAACTATTCCTTCACAAATATGATAAAATTATATGTGCATTAAAGGACCTTTTTATAAGAAATGTGATAAAATGTACTTGATTACGACTCGTTATTATCGTGTACTAGTCTTTCGAGTGATTAAGGAAACTCCCAAAGGTTATGGAAATGTAAAAACATATATACGAATGCGGGATGTGATTGCTTTTACGGTTAGCTTGGCTACATAGTTAAATTAGAGAAAAATTACAGTTAGTTTAAGATACAATCGATTTGTTTTTCAATGTGTAATTACTCAAATCTCATTTAAAATTTTTGAGTTTTCAAAATATCCATTGCGCATAGTAAAGAAAAATCGCAACCTTGAAGGCTATAACATGTCCTTATTGTTGTTACTTCCTTTTGCTGGGCAAAGTAAGATTATAATCATAATCAAACACTTACCAAAGGTACATATGATTAGTGACCTGGTAATTTACATGAAACACTAGAATGCAGAGCTAACCAAAGAGATGGTGGAACGAATCTAGAAAGAACAAGGCATCAGCCTAGAAAACCCTAATTTGTAATCACTTCACAAATGCCCATCAAGTACTTGACAATGAAAAATCAAAATATGGACCTCAAAGATTTGTCAATTTTTATCACTCTTAACCAACTCTACCATCAACCTTCTCTTTTCTTTTTCCGATGTTCCTAGGGAGGGAAGCATGACGAGTTTGGTGGGACGACGCCCCAATGATGTGCTATTACTTTCCAATCCCGTTACCGTCTTGATGCAATATTTCAAACCGACTGATTAAAGACATGCAGACACATCAGCTTTCTCTCTCTAGCCTAAGGTACCTTGACGACAGGCGATTGGCCAGGTTGCACAAGCGCAGACTTTTCTCCCTCTGCCGTGCGAGTTCGGCGCTTGTGTGTCATCCTGCTCTTCTTGTCGTACGATCGTGCACCGCAATCCAAGACTCGTGGATAGCCGACCGGGCGAGCTTATCGGGGGGCGACCACAGGCCGGGCCTCGAGGCATTTTTTGGGCTCGGGCCTAGGCCCGAAGTAATTTTTTGTGTGGAATTGAAAATGATGGATTAGTTAATATATTTTTCAACTCTTAGTATCTAATTTATAACCTAAATGACATAAAATCAATGTTAGATCTACCTATCGTGGTTGAGTCAATGAATTTCAGGTACCTCGAGTTTTACAAGTTTATAATTTTGGATGCGGATGGAGTTACGAGGCCCTGCAAGTGCAACCCTGAAAAGCTCGTTTGAAGATTGGTGGACTGGTGGCGTTTAAGGCTATTTTCAGCCTTGAACATTGCTTTCTTTTTCTTTTTCTTTTTTTTGGGTCAAACATGTTGAATTTTTCATTACCATACATATATATATACAAGTGAGTCACCGTTTAAAGCAGCTAATTTAACAATGTGAAGTGCTATAGGTATTGTATTCTAATTAATAATCTAAAAGAGCCCTTATTTCTAGATTAAACAAATTCTATATAAAGTCTGGCACTTTTCTGGAATAAATTAGCCGATGAACGATCTGACAGAATTCTGCATGCCATGTCCTGAAAAAGGTGAGTATTCATGAGCTTCATACATTTCTTTTAGCTATAGGTTGCAAGTCATCATTTTTATATTTTCCTGTATATTTCTGACAATCATATTTAGGTTCATCATTGGAAGAATGAATCAGGCATTTTGTTAAATACAAACATTGTGTACTACATAATGGGAACCGAATACTTAATTTCTACTTTTGTCACTGCTCGGACACGTGTTATAAAACCGTTAATGAAATACGGATGTTGTGTAGTACGATTGTGTATAAATGACAAGTGCGATCATCGCATACGGTTTGATTAATCATCTAGATTCATAAGTATAGTTAGAGCAACTATCGATATATATATATATAAAAGCTTTATGGTAATTTGGAAACTGAGGAAATCAATGCATTCTCAAACTTTGCTAATTTTTAATGCAAGATCGTCGGGAAGAAAGTTTAGACGCTCTCATTTGTGATGACTTTTTACCTCTAATTAATGGGCCCAATTCGATCCACCCGACCAGAGATGGTCAAATTTGAAGTGATCTCAAACCACTCCATATAATCTAGGGTTCTATTGGGACATATTGCTCGATTGTTGACGAAGGGGAAGAAGCAAATGTGACAAACGGAAGGCAACAAAATCTCAAAGCGCTAGACTCCGTCTTAGCAATTAAATGATGTGTGTCTCACATGGATTTTATATGATTTCATGATTAGGATTGAGCAGGCTCACATTTACCGATTGCATAGAAAAGAGGTATCGCATGGTGGTGGAAATGGTTTATGAGTGTTTGCTCTAAAAAAGTAACCAATTCATTGTGATTGATGAGTGATGGAGTTTTATCGATCAGGTGAAGATTGGTTGATGAAAATAATCCAAATCGATAAACAATCGACAACTATACAACATGGACATGGACATGGACATGGACATCTATATGGTGCAGCAGTCAAAAACTATGCAGTAGCGAGATCGATAAGTAGTCTAGAGATGTTCAACGAGACTTATGGATGGAGCATACAAAGGGTTAGCCATCATAACATTTGGCTAAGTGCTTGAAATAAGTGGAGAGCACGTGGATCAGAATATCAAATAAACAGGGAACCGATGCCACTCAGTATCAATTTAACGTCTTATAATGCACGAAATAAATAATTTTACCGTCTTGACTACAAATCTACAGTCATGACAATCAAGACCATATGGCCGCCTCAATTTTAAATTATTATATAAATTCTAACAATAATTTTCTTCACTCTTTAAAATAAGGCCAAATATCCTGAGAAATTAGGTTTTTAGGTTCATGAAGAAAATTTTAAACTAGGAAATTCCAATCATCGTTTTCTTCCGTCCTGTGTGTTAAATTCCAACCTTTATCTTCACGCCCGGAATCCTCGCTGTTGATGGGGGAGAAAGATGGATTGTTGTTCCGGGAATGGATTTGCCTTCTAATAGACGTTCTAGCCTTTCATTCATCAACATAAGATCCCATGCTAGTCAGCTTTCGTTGTTATTATTATTATTATCGAGTCATTCTCAAGCAAAGACTTTAACAATCTGTTGAGCTGGAGTTGAGTTTCGAGCATCGAGTATGAGAGTTAAGTCGATTCAAGCTCGAGTCTAGCACCATATCGACTCGACTCGACTCATCCACAGCCTAAACACAATGTGGGGCATTCATATTAGTCTTAAACCTGCAAGACATGATATAAAGATTGAAAGCAATGCTTTGACAACATTTGCACAAATTTGTAAATCCATCTAAGTTTATAACTTCAAGATATTATTGCTTAATTAGTCAGCATCTCACTATTCTCTCCAAGGCTCTATTTATATCGAAAAATATGAATGATTTGAAAAATATTTTCCTTAAAATGGTCACTTCTATTGTTTTTAAAAATGAATGAACAATAAATATTTTCATCGTCCATAAAAATATTTGAATATGTTTATGAATGATTGTAAGCGATACAAATAATCATTTTTAGGACTATATTTTATAAATGGTTCATTTTTTATTTTTATTTTTGCAAAATAAATGGGCATACTTATAGATATTCTGATTGGTATGAGATCTGCTTAGTGATGAGAGCAGTGGGCATCTCCCAAATGGCAAGCCAATCTGATACTGAAACCGAACCCCAAAAGTGGACAAACCCAAAGCCCAACGACATATTACTGCGGACTAGACAGGACATGTCTCTCTCTCTCTCTCTCTCTCTCTCTCTCTCCACAAAACAACAATTGTATCTAAGCACTTCAGAGGCCAAACAGAATCCAAAGCAGATGACTATGCTGTCTTTTGTATCTAAGCACTTCACAGGCCAACACCCCCCCTTGGATTTGGTGGCAAAATTACGAAAATATGTGCAAAGACAGACAGATTGGTAATAGATAAAGTTTTGCTAGTTTAGAGATGGATAGTTTAATGCCAAAGCATGTGATTCTTGGGGGCTTATTACTCATTGTTTATACATAGAATTAATATATATATATATATATATATAGTGCAGTCATGGTGGAAAGATGAATTGCTGTTTTAGCACGATTACATTTGTTTAAGGGGTTGATGACCATTCAATCACAAACAAATATTTTCAGTTATTTGTGCATCACAAACAAATATTTTCAGTTATTTGTGCATCAAAGAATTTCTATATGAATTACAATAAGATGTATTTGATTGTAGCACGTTATCATTGTGTACAAGTCTCTTGAGTGATCACAAAAGAAATATAGCGAGTGATCAGGTAAGTTACATGAAACATTAGAACATGGAACTAACCAAAGTGATGGTGGAATGAATCCATTAATAGCAAGGTCTCGACCTATAAAACCCTAACATGTAGTCACCTAACAAGTGCCTTTTCAAGTACTTGACAATGAAAAATCAAGACATGGACCTCAAAGACTTGTCAGTTTTTATCGGTTCTCACGTGCTCTACCATCAACTTCCTTTTTCCCGCTCTTCCTAGGGATGGAAGCATGACGAGTTTGGTGGGAAAACAACTTAATGATGTGCAATTATTTCCCAATTCCATTACTATCTTGATGTAATATCTTAGACCTACCTTATTAAAGCAGTTAGATTCTTGTCTAGTACCTACAACCCAACATAATATTTTATGAAAAACATTAGCGTTATGTTGAGTATATTATAAACAGCTATAAATTTGTAAAGGCAACTATTATTCCAAACTTGGACATTGTAAATGTCTTATTAAAACGTTGCGATTTTTAGAGTATAAGATTGAAATTTTAGCATGACAATCATTAAAATCTAAGATGTAACAATTATTAGAAGTTAAGTATGAAATGGTCATCGTTGCAAAATGTTATATTGTACCAAATTTTGTTTAAAGCGTTCTAAGATTTTTGTAAGAAATCTTTGGAATTTTAGCAAAATAAAGACAACTAAAAAAATCTCAAAAATCGTTATAAAATTTAAAGTAGTTAATAATTATGAGCATTTTACTAGTCACACATACAGGGCTTCAGCTACAAAGTTTTCAACTAGAATATCCCAAATCCGTCCCGAAGGTTATATAAAGTCTTTAGTAATTAAATCCAAATCTGTATCGTCTCCCCAAACTAGCTACTCATTTATTTTGTAATATATGTATTTTTGTCGAAACCATATACACTAATCTTATGTTAATTCATGTCTATTGAGCGATTCATGTACTTTTAACTTATCAAGTGAGACGACAATGATTTTTTTTCCATTAAAGTACGTTAATATTTTACTGTTCTGATGTAGAAAGTATCGATTTAAATAAGATGTGTCTCAAATTTATTTTTAATGTGTAACTTATTAAAATTATTTCGTTGAACAGAAGAAAAAAGCGGACAATGTTTTTTTTTTTTTAAGTGATGCAGTCTTTGAAAAAAGATAAAACACTTTCGAACAAAGAAGAAAAGAGTATTTTTTTTCTTTAGTTATTAACTTTTTTCCCCATTCCTAGATGATAAAATTCATGATATGATTCGTTTGATTAAAATAATCATGCATGCTATAATTCTCATTATGCCTCTTTGACTTAGGTAGTGTTTTGCATTAACTTTCACGCACCAAATTAACTAAGTTCTCTTTTTTATAATGAGACCAAACATAAACTATCAATGTAAAGGATAATTGTCCGAAAAGTCCCAAACTTATTATACAACAATCAATTTAGTTTTAAAATTTTTAATTTAGTTAATTCAATTCTAAATGTTTTGACGATTTTTCAATGTAAATCTTTTTGTCAATTTCGGCATTACATCATCTCACTTTTTCTAAGGCGCAAAATCCAAATCGATTTCAGATCCTCTTTCTTCCTTGCGCATATTCAGCTCTATATTTTAATATGAATATTTTAGAGGTGCATCTTCGGTAGATGTGTCATGTTGGAGAAAGAACTGGGGACAACATTATCCAACAAGTTGTCGTAAAAGCAAAGATCCAAATCCTCTTTCCTAGGTTATGCCTTGCTTAGTAGACATCTTACCCTGATAAAGGCTTTTCACCCTCGTGTCCTTTGGGTCAACATCAGGAACTTCATTTTCCCACATTAAAAAATTTAATGATGATCAATGCCCCATCCATTTGTTCCATTTTCAAATGCCATTTCTTTTAATAGGATGCCAACTAGATCTAGAAATTTTGGGGCAAATAAAATAAAATAAAATAAAATAAAATAAAGAACTAGGAATAATCATCATGTTAAGCTGTCTCTCAAATTCAAAATCATTAAAGAAGCAGCAAACCCCTTTTGACATTGGCATCCTCTCTTATCATGTCTCACCTGCCCTCCAACGCATATGAGGCAACCGTTTGTTGTTGAGTCGTGATCAAATTTTGTTTATGTGCATGCCATGCATGACCCCTCAACTTGGAATTTAGAATAGCATTTGACTCGTCGATGTCGATATCACTATGTTTCTTGACACGATAGGTTAGACAGCAGGTCTCAAGGATGGCCTTAAACCATAACATTCGAGGACTAAAGGGGGAGCTGCTTAGGGCTAATGATTAGAACTTGATCCGATTATCCGAGCTTGATGAAAATTGGATTAGATGGTGAATTATAATCAGTGAGTCGATGACCACTCTAACTTGGCCAATACTATAACATTGGACACATTAATGTTGATATCACTATGTTTCCCGACATGTACGATTCAACGTCAAGTCTCGAGAACAATCTTAAACCACAACATCCAAGGACTAAAGGGGTGATGTACTTATACTTTGGAGGGTGATGATTAAAACTCAATTTAATGATCTAGACTCGACGAAAATTGGATTAGATGGTTGATTGTGATTGATGAATCGAATTGGGTTTCCGTGATTTATCAATCCCTTTTAAAAGCCCCTTTTGTTCTCTAGCTCTAGTACTAATGGGTAATGGATTGATTACTTCTTAAGAAACAAGCAATGAGTTTGCCTTTGACTAAACAAGGTAAAAGTTAGCCCAACGAGATTCAATCGAAGTCCCAAGTAATAAGTATCATGAGAGACCAATATAATAATAATAATCTTATGATTTCAATTCATTTAGGTGAAAATTGGTACTAAGGGATGAAAAGACTATTGCCCTTTTTTTTTCTTTTTCTAAAATTGTAGAACTTTCTTAATATTTTTGTGGAGCATGATTTATTGGTTCTACTCACACTAGTCATTATGTATCGGTCATGTGAATCTCTTTATTTTATATTAAAAGGCTGATAATTATATATATTAACTCTCGCTCTAGGATTGATTATGTTTTGAGGACGTCCCCGTGCTCACGAACATAACAAATATTAATCGCGTGGCTTTTTCAGTACACAACAGGACAATACGGTTGGCTCTTGTTTTGACCCGATCAAACTCGGCAGGTACCTCGTAATTTTCAGAGCAATTGCCTCCATCGTGTCATGCATATTTAATAATTTGCTTATTAAGTATCTCGAAGGATCTGAATAAGTCAGACGATACATTTTAAGTAAGTTGACCCTAATAGATATTATACATTTTTTTCATCGTCCCATCCCAATGTTGGTTCCACCGGCTCAATCAATTTTAATGTCGAATTATCGACAACAAAACCACCAAACTTTAATCGCATCGAACAACATAAGCATCGAGGATCAAAAAAGCGATAGCCTGTTTGATGAAGGATGTCGCGCCATGCTCCCCCGGCTCCGGAGCGATTGCGGCCGCCTGTTCTTTCGCCGGGCGATATCGATGGCTGGCGAGGCCTGCGGTCGCGCGCTTCGGTCGGCAAAGAATTGTCCAAGTACTCGCGAGGGTTGTTTAAGAAAAAGGGAAGGGATTCCGGGGCTGGTCAGAGGGGCACGTGACCGCCACGTGATGAGAGAGAGAGAGAGAGAGAGAGAGAGAGAGAAACAAAAGGTACTCTTGCCGGAGAAGAGGAGGTGAAAGAGGGCGGGCTTAGCATGGAGTCGCTCATACCTTCCATTTTTTTACATTTTAGGCATGCTTTTAGACCCCCCAAAAAAGGCATGCTTTTATTTATTTATTAAAAATTAAATAGTGATTCATTTATATATATTAAATGCGGATAAAAAACTTGAGACGTTACTTTTTTGATTTTTCTAAGGCCGTTGTAAAACTTAACTTTGTTGATTCTGAATATATTTATTAGATATCATGGCCATAGTAAATGAGTTTAAAATGATTCGATTTTTTTTTTCCAAAAATGACGTTTTTGTTGATATCATCCAATGCGATCACGAGATATATTCACATACATGCGGGAAAAAAATTTAAAAATCAAGAAATCGCAAGGAAAGAGGAAGTTAGATGCATCCAATCTAACCCAAACATTCTTTCCAATTCGTCGAAAAAGATGCATCACCGTCGAAATCAGATCACCTCTTATGGCACATGAATGTGAAAATCTGCCAAAATCAACACTTGAATTCATGCAATCCAAAATATCAAAAAGGGTTAGCAAAATCGAGTAATATCATAATAAATCCTAATCAGTTGTCAAACGTGATTGACTTACCTAAATATTTGTTGTAATTTATCACGTCGTTTCGAGTCGCATTCAAATACATCGATATTTACATTTAAAAAACGTGTGGAATAGTGTTCCACTCTCCATAACTAACCTTGAACTAGAAAATCACCATACCTAATTTCTTTTTTTCAAAATATATTTTAAAAAATTTTCGTTTTTCTTTCTTGTGAAAACAGCTACCGAATGAGAATGACCTACTCCGACCTCGCTATCAAGTATCATCTACGGCGACCAACTCGAGCGAAGGAGGCCACGTGTCAGCACGTGGGGAGATCGGATGATTACGAGGGCCAGCCAATGGGAGCGCTCGCGAGCGTGGGATCGGCCGCACCGGAGCGAGACTCCGATCAGAGCATACGATTTTAGGCGCGTTCGCTTCGAGGATGAAGGCCTCCTCCCCTTTTTAGTGTCTGCAGCCAGCAGCCGCGATTTTCGTTCGCCTCGCGAGGAGGACTGACAGTGCGAGGAGAAGAAGAAGAAGCAGAAGCTCTCGATGAAGAAGCGGAAGCGAGAGATCGGCGCCGGCGCCGGCGGCGGCGGCGGCGGCGGAGGGGGAGGATTCCACCGCCTCCTCCGCGCGACGCTCCGCCACAGCTGCCGCTTCCGCGGGCCCCTCGGCGGCCTCCTCCCGCTGATCTCCGCCGCGTCCGGCTGCCTCCTGTTCCTCCTCGCCCTCCTCTCCCTCCTCTCGCCGTCGCCGTCCTCTCAGCAGCTGCGGCAGCACCGGCACCAGCAGCAGCTCCTACTGCGCCACCGCGGCTCGGTACATATGCGCGGATGAGTCTGTTTGCGTTCGATCTTCGTGTGAGCTCCGTCAGTCAGGATCGAGTCGCGCTGACGTCGCTGTTTTCTTTCTTTTCGTTTTTTCTTTTCGTGTGGCGCCGTGATCAGGCGTCGTCGGATCGGGCTGGCGGCGGATTGGAGGAGGAATCGGCCGCGGCGGCCGGCGGCGTGTTCCGCGTTCCGGTAATGAACGTTCGAACCGCGTCTTCGGCGTGGTGGTGTTGATAGGTTGAATAATTTCAATCTGCGCTGTCGCGTTCGTCTCGTTGGTTGATCTTGAGATTCGTTTTTTCTTTTTTGTTCCTTTGGATGCGAAATGAACAGTCCAGTGGAGGAAGCCTGAGCAGTGATTTGTGGACTTCGAGGTTGTCGAGCTGCTTCTATGGCTGCAGCAATGCCAGCGGCAAATTCATGAGTAAGCATTTTTCCTGTTCATATCTCGCATGTTGACTCGCTCGGACCGTCTCTCATCCTTTGCTGCAATCAGTCGTGGCACGAATCTTGGAACGACAGATTCCTCTTCAATTTGCCTCAATTAGACTTCTTTGCATTTTCGACTAGAAAAAGAGAGGAAAGAAAAGAGTAATTTAATCTGGCGTTGATTCTGTATTCTATCAATCGGTGTTACGCTCGACAAGTTCTCTCCTTTTCTGGCATGGCTTTAATTTTCCCTTTATCGGGAGGTGGAAGAGCAGCGATTGAAGCATTTACTAGTTATGTCCAACGTCGGCCGTCATTTCGACTAATTTTTATTGCTGTCTGTTTGAGATAATTCTTGGCATTTGGCTTATACGGATTATAAAACTCTGTTTTTTTCCCTTTGCAGCCGCTGAGAAGAAAACGCAACCTAACCGATACCTGTTGATCGCCACTAGTGGAGGGTTGAATCAACAAAGAACAGGGGTAAGTTACCTAAGCTGCAATCTTAGCCATACCTGTTTTTACTTTTCTTTTTTCATAATCTTAGTTTTCTTTGACATGAGTTCAGTTCATCATTGATTTTGTGGATTATCACCTTGATAAGTGGTTGTATTTCCCTGCAAATGTTTTGGAGAACCTCAATATGAAGCCATTTTGGAAAATATCTGTATTAATTTGCTGCTGCTCTGGTACAATAACGGCGTCTGGTCACTTCAGCACGCACAATGTTATATAGTATATAACCTTGTTAGAGTTTTGATAAACGGTATTCCTGAGTGTTCAATAATTGCTAGCTTTTATTTAGATATCTAAACCCTTTGCCATGTAGTCGCTTTTGATGAGATGCTTCCCGAAATTGTGATAAGATATGCTGTTTTGAACTTGAGCAGTATTTGAATCTTTTGTCTCGCTTTCTGTGGTTAAGTGCGATTTCCTTTCACATGTTCAATGATCCTGGGAACGGACATCCCTATTATTATCTATTCCAGCTGTGGAAGTGATATTCTTCTTTTGATGTCATAATCTGTCCAGTTTAGTTACATCTGGCTTATTTGTGTTGATGCAGATAACAGATGCTGTTGTTGCAGCTTATATACTGAATGCCACCCTTGTTGTGCCCAAGCTGGACCAGAAATCTTTCTGGAAAGACTCAAGGTTTCTTGACTTCTCTATTAAATAACAAACCTATAAAGTTTGGTTATTTATATTACAGTAGGCACAAAATATCTGCTCTTACATGGGTATTGTGCTCGGTGCAGCAACTTCAGTGAAATCTTTGAGGTCGACTGGTTTATTTCTCTCTCTCAAAGGATGTAGAAATCATAAAGCAGCTCCCAGAAAAGGGAGGAAAAGCACTGAATCCATATACCATGAGGGTCCCTCGGAAGTGCAACCCAAAGTGCTATCAAAGTCGTGTTCTGCCTGTCTTAAACAAAAAGCATGTAAGGACTGTTTTTATAATGATACTGGATACATTTATTGTTGAAAGTTCTTCACTGTGTTCAAGCGCAGACGTTGAACTGAAGCTTTTCTCTTCTAAAATATATTGGAGACAATCTACCTCCGAATTGCTAGTGAGTTAGTGCATGAGAAGAAATCTCTCCAATCGATGCACTTAAAGGTGCATGTATGGGAAAAAGATCTACTTACTATTCGAGGGGTTAGAATATGTGAACTACGCAGACAATCCAAAAATCAGGTTTTGGAATTTGCATTAAAATGGCTGCAAAATGTAATATTTTTGTGCTTGAAGTTTCACAAGAGAAGCTGGACCGAAAATTGTGCACAGAAATGGAGGATTGTGATGATATGTGTTAGCTCCTTAAAAGGTGGGCTCAGCTACATTGTCCTGGAGAGATATTTCAGTGCTAGAAATGTGTTTTGTTTGCTCAAACCTGTTCTGTTGAATTGTTAACGACTGATATTCTTCCTCTGAGGGCTAGTTTTTGGGTGACTTACGATTGGTTGAGAAGGTTTTGGAGTTCAATCTGATTTCTGCACAATTTCAGTCGGTTGAAAAAGTTTGGATCACGTTCTGACGTCCAAATATTTTAGTTCCCATGAATCTTTGTGTTTGTTTCACAACTATTTCTATAAAGTTTCCTGATATGATTCATTTGACATGTTCACAATCTTCTCATTGCAGGCTGTTCAACTTACCAAGTTTGATTACCGACTATCAAACAGGCTGGCCAAAGATCTGCAAAAGCTGAGATGCAGAGTAAACTACCATGCTTTGAAGTTCACAGCTCCAATTGTTGAGATGGGTAGGACACTGGTAGAGAGGATGAGGTCGAAAAGCAGTCACTTTATAGCCCTTCACTTGAGGTACGGTTTCCTTATTATTCTGTCAACTCTCATTTTTGTAGGTCACTGCTGTGCATTTTGATGTAGTCAGTTCTTCCACTCCGTGTGTAAAAATACTGTTGTATATATCTGTTTGTCAATTTTGTTAGGTATGACAAAATTTTCTCTATTGCTTCTCTCTACCAAAGACTACAAAAAACCATGTGAGCTTAGGTTTGACAGTATGAAGAAACAAAAAGATGAACCTATTGATTGGATCATTGATATGTTATAGGTTCGAGCCAGACATGCTTGCATTCTCTGGATGCGATTATGGTGGTGGAGAGAAAGAAAGGCGGGAGCTTGGTGCTATCCGAAAGAGGTGGAAAACTTTACATGTAAGGCGATCATGGCATACAACTAGTGATAAACATGGGAAAAAGACTATATAGAGATCATCTAAAGTAGAGCAATTTTCATGAAACTGCAGGCAAGCAACCCTGACAAAGTAAGGAGGCATGGAAGATGCCCACTAACTCCGGAGGAAGTTGGTCTGATGCTGAGGGCACTCGGCTTTGGAAGTGATGTCCACATTTATGTGGCATCTGGTGAGGTGTATGGTGGCAACGAGACATTGGCACCACTGAAAGCACTCTTTCCCAATTTTCATTCGAAGGAGACTATCGCAAGCAAGGAAGAGTTGGCACCATTCTCATCATTTTCATCTCGGATGGCTGCACTGGACTTCATTGTTTGTGATGAAAGCAATGTTTTTGTTACCAACAACAATGGAAACATGGCCAAGATTTTAGCTGGCAGAAGGTAGTCTCTTATCTTTTATCTGGTTGTGGTTCATTCTGATGTCGTGATAACGATACTGCATAGAAATGACTAACTGAGGATACAGTCTGCACACATGAGTTCCAATGTTCAAGTTGCTGCTTGCTGTCGATCACCATTCTTCTCATCCTAATTGACAATGTTGTGATTCAGGAGATACTTTGGGCACAAACCAACAATAAGGCCAAATGCTAAGAAGCTATATAAACTATTCCTAAATCGGAGTAGCGTTCCATGGGAGGAATTTGCTTCCAGGGTTCGAACTCATCAGATTGGTTTTATGGGAGAACCCAATGAGGTCAGGCCAGGCAGAGGCGAGTTCCATGAAAATCCATCGTCTTGCATTTGTGAAAAGCCTGAAGCAAAGGACAGGGCACTCATAGATGCCCCCAGAAGAATCGATGACAGCAGTGAAGATGATAAAGAGAAAAACGTGGGGAAGATGTCGACGTATGACACGATGGAAGAGCAGAAACCCGAAGATGAACAAGACGGGCCTGACATGGATTATATGGAAGATGGAAATGAAAGCCAAGGGAAACGCTTACTGAACGGATCGGATTCTGAAACCAACCTACTCAAAACCGAGCAGCCAGAGCTGGAAGAGATGTTTTCTGACTGAAGGAAGTTACATTCTAGCCCTTAATCGATTCACCATTCAATTCTTTGGGGTCTTCCCGTCAGCCTTCAGAGCCCTTCTGGGTTTTTCGGACAACATCAAGAAGGCGCATTGTATATAGAAATCCAGTGCCTGATGTTCTCAACTGCATTGGGGGCTAACTGCGAGCGAATCCCCGGCCTTTCAGGATTAATTTTTTTTTCTTGATTTTATTCAGGCTGTTCCTTGTAAATTACAAAATTTTGGGCCTCTTCTTTTTGCTGTGATTCTTAAGCCATTTGCCGTAAGGCGGAGGAACTTGACAAAAGATAGGAACAAGGGAATAAGAATCGGTAGTTTAATTTTGTAGGAATTATTATATGTTCCATGATGTTTTATCAAGTTTTCTTTTTTATTTTTATTTTTTATGGGCGAATGTTTTTGACAACATCAATGGCAGAAGCTCTGATCTGTTTATGTGGTCGGTGTCGTTGGTAGGAGTTGGTACAAAACACACTTTCAGGCACATGGCTTTTGCATGATGACAGTTTACTTAAGTCTCGAACGAACAGGGTAACTACAGAAAATTCTAAAGGAAAAAGATCTTCACAGGGTGATATTTCAAACTTTCATGCCATTGCGATTGGTTGTCTGAAAGTGAGCAATTGACGGAAAAGATCTTTTTATGCCGTCGAGGAAGACGACCATGCTTGAAATCAAAGGAAATGATTTCTCCATGGTGGGACGAAAGAAATCGTTTTCTGGAGCTCCTTTTCTACACGCACACTCACACAAAACATCAATCGGCATACTCTCTCTCTCTCTCTGTTTACCGGTCTTTCCCCTTCGGTTCCCCTTTCTGTTCGGATGCTTTACTGTGATATTACTCCATGATTACTTTTTTGAAATGGAAAGTGATTACTCATTTGCATTTTTTTTCCTGAAATATGTTTTTTTCAGGTTGCTTTATTTTGATTAAAAAAGAAGCATAGAATTTTCAGGTACACCATCACCAAGCAACTGAAAATTATTTTCCCTTAAAAATAATTTTTATGAAAATTATTTTCCGCCGTCCCCGGGAAGGAAGCCACATTTTCTAGCTAGATGATATTAGACTAAGGAAGGCTATGGAGAACGACGAGGCCGGGCGCAGCCCATGACCGCCGAACGGCGTCGTGTGATCTTCAACGGAAAGAGGCGGGAGAGTGGAGTGGGACCGGAGCGGAGGTGAGCCAATAGAATGCGGAGGTGGACAAAATCGTAATCCACTTCCGAAAACCACGTGGCACACTCCCGTCCATTCTCTCCCTCCCTCCCTCCCTCTCTCTCTCTCTCTCTCTCTCTCTCTCTCTCTCTCCTCTTGTCCATTCGCTATTTCCACACAGCATGTACTGGAGCATGTATCTGTGACACAGAGAGAGATATCATCATGGCCTTGCGACTGCCATCGCAATTCTCCACGCCCCGCCACCCCCGCCACGACTGCCGCCACCGTCGCCGGGGGAGCGGGCCCGCCGCCGCCGCCTCCGCCGCGGGGCTCTCGTGGCGGCGCTCCCTCGCGGCGGACGCCCTCGTCTCGTCCGGCTGCTCGAGTTCGCGTCTCGCCAGCTCCCCGTCGCCGTCCCCAGGTACGCCCCCACGATGGCCTTGTGTTCGGTTCTCGAGCTTCCGACAGCTCTCGGGTTATTATGCAATTCGCGTCGAACGTCGTCGGATTGTCGTGAGAGGCCGGTGCGAATTGGCGCAGCTTAGGAAAATGTTTTTCAAATCATTCGTTTTCTACTGAAAAAACGGTGCCTGAGTGTTAGATTTCACTTCTGGTGCTTGGATGTTGAGTCATTCACTCATGCTGCTTGAAAATGTGAGTATTCGGTGTCATGTGCTTGGTTTTGATGGATTAAGAGCATTCAGTCTCACTCGATTCGCACCTTGTTTTGTTTTGTCCTCTTCGCATCTTTTTGGCAGGGAAATCCCATGCTCGGCCGTTAGTCACGTGCACTGCGCAGGCACCAGCTGCTGCGAACCTTGCTCCAGGGACACCAGTTAGGCCAACTAGCATTCTAGTGGTTGGTTCCACTGGGACACTGGGCAGGCAAGTTGTAAGACGGGCTCTAGACGAAGGTTATGACGTCAGATGTCTAGTCAGGCCTCGACCAGCTCCAGCTGATTTCCTTCGTGATTGGGGTGCTATAGTTGTCAATGTAGGTGCCATGACTTATGACATAATCACTTCAACCTGACCAGTCATTTTTTCTAGTCTAATTTGTTGGAATATAATTTCTCCTTTGTCGTAATGGTCGTCTTTTGAGTTTCCTGGGTTCAATGGCAAATATTTCTCTTTTCCTTTGAGCTTTCTAAACTAGGATTGTCCTCCAACATTTAGGCAGATTTGAGCAAGCCGGAGACTATACCTGCAACACTTGTGGGGATTCATACAGTTATTGACTGTGCGACAGGGCGCCCTGAGGAACCAATAAAGACGGTGAATTCTTGATCTTCTTCGTTTTCTCATCAAGCATTTTTTTACAGTAATATGAGCAGTTACTTTAACTTTTTCTCCTTCACTGCCCCATTCCACGAATTAATTGAACAGTATATTGAAATAAACACGATTGTTTGGCTTTCACTCCCCTTTTTCCTTGAGATACTTAATTCCCTTTTGGTGACAATGTCACTGGTGGTAGAGTAGAGCAACAACCCGACTTGGTTTAGTTTTCCATATTCACAGTCCTACCACTTAAGGTCATTTTTCTCTTTGTCATCAGGATTGGCATATGAATATGTTTCTGGCTAACACATGGTTGTCTGCTGAAGCAGATTACATTTCATCAGAGACAATACAATTTTCTCCTTCACTTTTCTCGATTACTTGGCATTGAACTTCTCTTCCTTTTGAGGTGAACTGTATGAAGTAGTCTTCGTTTGTATTAGTATCTCTCCTCTTCATATATTTAACTTTTGTCAAGATAATAAGATGATGAATGTGCTTTTAGAACAAAGAAGTTTTGTTGAGTTAGGCATGGAGTTGGACCCCTGCAGAATGTTATCTGCATTTCTCGCTGATGTGCATCCACTCCATAATTAATTCATCTGACTTTCAGGTACATATCCATGGTTTTGTTGGTCTTACCAACTTTATGTTCTCTTTAGGTAGATTGGGAAGGGAAAGTTGCTCTTATACAATGTGCAAAAGCAATGGGTATCCAGAAATACGTGTTCTATTCCATCCATAATTGTGACAAGCATCCAGAGGTTCCATTGATGGAGATAAAATACTGTACAGAGAAGTTTCTGAAAGACTCGGGCATTAATCATATTGTCATTCGCTTATGTGGTTTCATGCAGGTAAACATTCTGACTGAAGGTTGGGTCTTACTTATGATATTTAGCAATACTTGAATCTTTTTGCTTACCCCTCAAGTTAAAGTAAAGCCAAAAGAGGACAAATGAAAAGGGAAGGGAAAAAGGAACATTCAAACAAAAAATGTGGTATGACTAGCTTTCTCATTAATGCACAGTGGAAGCAATGCCCTCATGTGAAAAATCCAGCTTGCTTGTTTTTGTCCACTGGAAGCTGTCTCCTTTCCTTTCTTTCTTGGCCAGAGTGTCTCATTCAATCAGAGCTTTGCCAGACTAACATCCTTGGCCCTCTCTTCAGCCACTTGTAAACATTATTTTGACTTTTGAGAGGGCTGCCTTTGTGCTTTACGCCAACATCAGATCTCTGTCTTTGGAAGCACACTTAGCTGACTTGGAACTTTAAAGACTGCATGCCATTCTCATTGCTCTTGGGTCTTGATAGTATAAAGTAACGGTTAGCAACCTTTAAGAAGTTCAACAGCAGATGAGTTAACCTAAATGAAATTTTGTTGTGTGCTAGGCATAACTACGCTTTAATCAAGTGGTTTGTAACTATTTTAAACATTGTCTTTAAAGAATATTGCTTGCTGATTGTCTCTAAATGTATTTCTGGTTGCCAATTTTCCAGGGATTGATTGGTCAGTATGCAGTACCTATCTTGGAAGAGAAATCAGTCTGGGGAACTGATGCTCCAACTAGGATTGCTTATATGGATACCCAGGTTATTAGCTCATAGGAGATTGCAGTTACTACTTTCCTGTAGACAATTCTGTGAGGCCAAATTTGCATAATTTGGTCTGAATCTAGTTATATTAATTTCACACCAGGATATAGCTCGATTGACATTTATAGCTTTACGCAAGGAAAATGTGAATGGCAAGCTCCTTACATTTGCTGGACCTCGTGCGTGGACAACACAAGAGGTAAGTGACATCACTTAACGTTGTTAAAAAGCCTAAGATACTTCTCTACAGTTCCCAATTCTGTCTTTTCTCCCTTTTAACCTGATGAGGTTAATTTCTGGTAAGCATTATTCTATCCTGATGAATATAACAATAGTTGAAAGGAGCTATATTGGTTGTTTGTTGAGGAGCCTTTCGAATGATGATCAAGTGCCAATGCTGTGAGCAACAGCCTTAATTTAAATCAGCCAATGTAGCAACAGTGTCAATGATTTGGTTTGTGTTATTAAACTTTATCAGCACATTATGCTGTTTTTTTTTTTTTTTAATATTGAAAATACTTGTCAGGTAATAACATTGTGTGAGAGACTTGCTGGGCAAGATGCAAATGTGACTACAGTTCCAGTGTCGGTCTTGAGGCTAACTCGCCAATTAACTCGGTTTTTTGAGTGGACAAATGACGTTGCTGACAGATTAGCATTTTCAGAGGTAATGCACTGGAGGACCTTGCTTTTCTGTCAGAAGCAATGTTCCTTCTAGGTTTTAAGTGATACAGTGATTTTCGCTTATCCATAACATGGATGTTTTAGACTGTTTACCTATAAGAGGAGGCCTAATATGGGTTACATGCTTATTCAGGTGCTTTCAAGCGATACTGTTTTCTCTGTTCCAATGAATGAGATGTATGATCTTCTTGGGGTGGATTCCAAGGATATTGTTACCCTAGAGAAGTATTTGCAGGATTACTTCACAAATATTTTGAAGAAATTGAAAGATCTCAAAGCACAATCGAAGCAAACAGACATTTTCTTTTGAAGGAGTTACATCAATGTGTGAGTGAATTCTTTTCCCATGAGAATAGAGTTATTGATTATTCGTTATAGCACTTGAAAGCGAACAATGCCATCTGTTCTGGATCCTGGCTTCTTCCTTTCCCTATCATTTCTGTTACCCTTGTAAGTTGTAACGTGTTACACATGGTAATTACAGAAATCAGATGTCTTGTTTGGCTTTCTCATAAGGCAAGCTGAGAAGCGGTTTGCCCTATGTATTCTGTACTATTCAGATCCGATATGCTCTCTTGTTTATCTCGTGTGGATACAAAGGATGCTACTTGTCTAGAAAGCATAGTTTTGGGTAGGGTCAGTTGTTTCTTAATTTGTGCCATAATACCTTGTGAAATATTCACAAGTGTACTTGTCCATGTTTTGCGTGGATTCTGTCTTTCAAGTTTGATTGAAATCATATGTATTAGTCAGCCCCTCTACTCTTGCACATCTAACTTTTATGAATATATAGTACTTTTGAGGGTTAATACCACGAAAAATCCCAAATGCGCCTGTGATAAATTTACCATAAACTAATTTAAACTTTAAATTGGTATATCTATGACAAATTTACTCTCCGTTAGTTTTTATTACATTTTACAGTTAAATTGTAGAGTTGGATGATAAATGGTAGTTGACGGGTGTACAGTTTGGAGGTTTAGCATTTATTTGTCACAAGTGGACTAATTTATGATTTTTATGGTATTAATTCAATTTACGGAAATGAATGGAAAGTAAATTTGTCATAAATATACTAGTTTAGGGTTTTTGGTGGTAAATTTGTTATATACATACTAGTTTGGAGTTTTTTGTCACGCGTACATTTTTGTGGTATCAAAGAGAATTTATTAAAGGGCAGGAATTATCACTTGAAAATAACATATTTACTTTAGTAGATTAATAAATTTTATGAATTCATTTGCCTTATATATAAATGCACTTTGCACTCATTACAACATCTCTCATGTCATATATTATAAAATTTGGATTTTCGATCAGATGAATAGAAAACTTCAGAGTATGATTTGCGATGGTCTGTCGCCTATGGACTAGATTTTTAGTTCAACTCGAATTGTTTGATCATTTTCTTAAGTAGTCATTATCCTTTAAGAAACATTACTCTAGTATTACAACTTTTACTGTATGTTCTTCTGAATGGAACCAAAGTAATTTTTCTCTGTATGGTGTACCTTATTACGGCTAACAAAGTCAAATTCTCTCTCTTTGCCGTTCTATTTATTGATAGATTTTTCTGTGCATGTACCACATCCCATGGTGTGCACTGGGGAGTCAATTTTATGCGAACTTTCAGCTATAAATGTTTTCCTATCTCGTAGAGTTAATTTTAGTACAGATCTTTAGTATGACCAAAAGTGATTTGATATTTTCATCTATGTTAATATCTTGAAAGAATTTTTTCTTAATTATTTTAAAAGATATTTCTTACTTTCGTAGAGTCAAGTTTACTACAAACTAGTGAGATATTTTTCTCTAGAATTTACTTCAAACTAATTTTTTGATCATGAAAAACCTCAAACTAAGTATACCTGTGACAAATTTACTCCAATTGACTATAAAAAATCCCAAACCAATATGCTTGTAATAAATTTACCAAAAACTAAGTTATTCGGCAGCCAAAAATCATAAACTAAGTACATTTATAACAAATATACCCTCTGTTAAATTGGATTAGTATTACAAAAAATTACAAAAATTGTATAATTATGATAAAAGAGAGTAAAATCTCAAATCGGTACACCAATCAACTGTCGCGTGTCATTTAACTTAATAATTTGACAGTAAAATTTAACGGAAACTAACAAATAGTAAATTTGACACAAATGTACTAGTTTGTGGTAAATTTATAAAAAATGTACCAATTTCGGATTTTTAGTGGTTAACAAATTAATTTGGAATAAATTTGTTACAAGTGTACTAGTTTGAAAATTTTCAAGGCATTAATCCTAAAATGTTAGATTCTATGTTTTGGATATATTCTACATCTTTATATTATTAGTACTAAAAACTGTAATGATACTTCAAGTTGATGAGAATAAAGTTTTGCATCTATTTTACGTAGGCTGATTTTCAATTGATGAACAAGTTCATGCATATGAGTTAATGAAAAAAAAAGGGATTAATGTTACAAAAAATCCAAATTGATATACATGCGAGACCAATCTAATTTAAATTAATTTGTTGACCACAAAAAATCTAAATTGGTACATTTGTGATAAATTTACCTTCAATTAGTTTATGTTAAATTAGATTAATACACAAAAATTCACAAATCGTACCCTAAGAGGGTAAAACTCCAAAATTGTACACCCGTTAACTGTCACGTGTCTTCTAATTCAATAATTTGACGGTAAAATTTAATGAAAATTAATAGAGGGTAAATTTATCACAGGTATATTTGTCTTGGTTTTTTTTTTTTATAGTTTAAAAATTAATTTGAGATAAATTTATTACGAATGAACTAATTTTGAAATTTTCGTAATATTAATCTAAAAATAAATGCTTGTAAGTCATATTTTCATCGGCGTGGTTGACATTGAAACACAATTGGCGTGGTTGACATTGTAATTTTAACGGAAGGTCGACTGTTGGGCCGGAAGGCCCAAATTTTTTGTTTCTTTTAATTTTTTAATTTTTTAATATTTTTATTTTATTTTTCATTTTTCCTTTCTTTTTTTTTTTCTTCTTTCGGCCGGTCGCCGGCCTCCCTAAGAACCGGCCGACGGGGCCTGCCTCGCCTTTATCGCGAGCTCGGGCTCGCCCAGATCCGGCGAGGCCGAGCGTCGCCGGGCCCCCGACGTGAGGCTTGACATCTAAAGGTCATCATTGTTGTTTTGTCAGTTATCTTCTTCCAATTAGGTTTGACGGGGAAATACTGCTCGTCCAGTGTCATTTCCGATTGACGTGCTTCATCATTCCCACAACTGAAGTTGTCTTTCGTATGGACTCAATGCACAATTAATATTAAAAAATGAATAATTTTAAAAATGTATTCATAAAAATAACTGATTATATTGCTTATAAAAATAAATAAATAAATTTTTTTATCATTCACGAAAATATTTAAATATTATTATTATCGATAATAAAAAATATTTTTTGTTAGCTAATTATTACAAGCGAATAAGTGATCATTTAAAAAAAATATTTTTCAAATCAATCATTTTTCACGAAATCAAATAAGTCACAAATTAGGAAGTTTTCTTTTTTTCTCATATAGGTAACGCATGTCTACTCGCGGTATGCTTAAATTTTCCAAATTGTCGTTCTTGAAATAAGTCATGTTCCCAAATGTCAATTTAATCATAATTTTTTTTAACTTTGTCAATTTAGTGTTAAAACTCCATGCGAAATTCTAATATAATCATTTGATTAATTTTCATTAGAAATCTTTGACGTGTAAGATGGCCTACAATAACTAGATTGTCAAGTCAGCAATTTCTCAACAAAAATTAGTCAAAATGACTACATTGAAATTTCTCGCAAAAGTTTAAGATTAAAATAACAAAATTAGAAAGTTTACGATCGAAATGACATAATAGATTTAAGACCAATTTGTCAATTTTTCTCATGTTCCTATACAAGATTTTTTTTTTTTGGTCGAAAGAAAAATTCCATTCATTTCTTATAATAATATTTGAGAGGTGTATAGAAGACTTTCAAGCCTAATAAATTCCAAATAACTGCCGAATAAAGCAAATGTCAAAATGCAAATAATAAAGCACAATCATAGCTAAAAACACATTTCATCCTTCGAGAACAGATTTGTTACCTTGAATGTTTGACAGTCAATTATTAGGTTTACTATCCTTATCACCATTGAATGTTTCGTGATCAAGGTTCACTATCCTTATCACCATTGTCATGTGGAGACACCAACGTTGAAAGAACACAAATCAAATATTTATAAGGAACAACTATATCTATACCTAAATTTAAATTAAAAGAAGAGCACTCTAATATCAGAGAGTTTGTGAAGCCACGTTACAAACATCTTTCCTCAGTTGCTATTAATTGGACTAACAGCTGAATGGGTCTTCACGTTCACCCAAAATCAGCCACAGAAATTTATTCAAAAACACGGACTCCAAAACAAATTGGTAGGGACAATTAAAAAAAAAGAAAAAGAAAATCAAAGACTAGGTAGGCTTTGGAAGATGAGCTGGTTTGGAGAGAGAGAGAGAGAGAGAGAGAGAGAGAGGAAACTTGCAATTAATTTTCGATTGGTGAAGCAGCTATCCAATTTCACCCCATTCACATAAAAGATAAAAAACAACTTTATTTTCAAATTTCTAGCATCAAGAGAAATAACATGAGATGTTTTCAAGTAGCTTGATTCGTCAAATTTCGTAGTAATTACTTATTTGCATATTTTTTTCATGTTTAATTTGTTTTTAATTTGTTAATTTTTTTTAGGTATGCTATTTTCCATATTTAAAGGGAATATTGCTAAGAATTGGAGTCCAAGTTGGGTTGATTATGGGTTAGGATTGAGTTGGATCTGGTATGAATTACTAAAATTGTATTACTAAAAATGAATCAATTTGAGTTGGATAAATTTTCGACTTATCCAAATCCGATCAATCCATCCGTTTAATAAGTCCAGAGGACACCATAGTTTTCATGAAAGATCGACTCAGGGCGTAGAGGCCTGAATTTTGGCACGCGGCTGAACATTTCCTACCACTCATCATCCTTTTCATTTTGTCTCCTTCCGATTATCTTTGATTCCCATAAACTTTCGACTAAATAGAGACTAGAGATCTGCTTTTGCTGAACCAGTGCAACTGTGGAGCTTCATTTTCTCTGCAACCGGTGGCGATGGAAGGGTTCAATTATGAAGTTTTTTTGAGCTTCAGAGGACCGGACTAGGTACATGGGCTGGTATTACAGATCATCTCTATATCCATCTCAAACAAGGAGTAGTCCGTACATATAGAGATGACGAAGATCTCTGCATCAGTGATGAGATTGGCCCAGATCTGCTCAGACCAATTGAGCAATCGAAGATCTCCATGCCCATTTTCTCTAAAAGTTAAGCTTCTAGTAAATGGTGTCTTAAGTAATTGGCTCAACGGTGGGGTGTAGGAAAAGGACGAGAAACATAATCATGCCCATTTGCTACCATGTTGTGGAGAGCTGCTCTCAGTGATGTTGGAAGGTTAAAGGGATGGAGAGTGGCCAACAGGTATGCAATTATCTTCCACCTTGACGGACGTCATAATACAAGAGACCAGGAAATTTAAGTACAAATGCTTTTGTGTTGTAGTTACCGGTAGAAGGCCAGTGTATGCACGACGTTTGAAAATTTATTTTTCTCTCTCTCTCTCTCTCTCTCTTTTTTTAACTTGGAAAATTGCAGCTCCGCTGGTTCGCTCTGTTTCAGTATGAAATGACCTTGGCATAGTAATGTGCTGAGGGCGCAGATAAATTTTCGTCAAAATTAAGTTATGTTGTATGCTGAAATTCAATGGTCACTTGTTCATCGTTCCTAATGGGGTAAAGCTATTTTGAGAAGGAGAGGCTTGTTTACATATCAGACATACGCGTGATTATCAGCCGCCTTTTTTCTTCTTATTAGCAAGATGTAGTGATCGATGAACTGTTTGAACTAAGGTTTGATCATTTGCCTAGCATGTCCATAGATTTTTTCTCCTTGATAATGCGATGTTGCTCCATTTGCAGTTGCACATCTTGTTGCATCCCGTGGCTTCCGGAGGCTGCTATCACTTCCTGATGTCGTACAGTTCAGTTTGTCCGTTTAACCTACTTTCTACTTCGCCTCGGCCTCCGACATCATATTGTTATGTTAGGCACGATGGACAACTAGTTAAACAGATCGTCACCAAGGTATTAAGTGAGCCCTAGAAGGCTTATTTGGTAGTTAGTGACTTCTTGTTTGGTGTTGACGACATCGTGAAAGAAGTTCTAGGGATTGTAGGCACCGACACCGATGATGTAAAGATTGTGGGAATCCACGGACTGGGTGGTATTAGAAAAACTACTCTTGCCAAAGTAGTCTACAACCAGCTCTATTGGGACTTTGCTAATTGTTGTTTCCTTCCTGATGTTAGAGACACTTCAAACTCGAAAGGAATTGTGTATCTGCAGAACCAACTAAATTCAAATCTCTCAAAATAGACACTTCCAATTATTGATTACGTGGATGAGGGAATGAGGACAGTTGAAGAAAGATTTTCTAGCGAGAAGTTCTTATTCTTCTTGATGACGTCAATGACAAGAGTCAACTGACAGCACTTTTGGGGAGACAAGGTTGCTTTGGTCCCGGAAGCCAGATACTTATTACCATGAGAAATGCAAATGTTCTCGGTGCATTTGAAGTAAGATTGACTTATTTAAGTTGGTGAAATGGATTCCTATAGATCCCTTCAAATATTCAGCAAGCATGCTTTCACAAGAGGTCACCATCCAATTGAAAAATTAGAAATATCTAGAGAAGTTGTGAAAATTGCCCAAGGTCTTCCTTTGCTTCTTGAGGTTGTGGGTTCCACTTTATCATTATGGGGATAGAGAAAAGATATATGGGACGATTATCTAGAGAAGTGGAAAAAAAGTCCTATCAAGAAAATGCAAAGTAGGTTAATGATAAGTTATAAAGCATTAAATCCCTATCAAAGGCATATATTTTTTGACATAGCTTGTTTTTTTATTGGATATGATGCGAATGTGGTAATATATATATGGAAAGACTATGGTCCGTATCTAATAGAAGGTTTTGAAGTTCTTCAGTTGATGTCATTGATTAAAATTAGAGAAGATAATACATTGTGGATGCATGATCAACTCAAAGACTTCCATAGAGAAATTGTTTCTCAAGAAAGTGATGGGCAGTTAGAGAAGCAAAATAGACTATGGAATGATGAAGAAGCATTGAATGTATTAATGAGCAAAAAGGTAACTCCTGAGTCTGATTTCCTTTTTGGCATAAGAAATCACATCAGCAGCAACTGGAGACAATCCCGCTTTCTGGAAACAATCACAATCTATTCAACTTTTACATTTTAAAGATTCTGCATATATTAAAAGTATTTCTTAAATATGGAAATTGAATTTTTAAAAATCATTTTTCCATATTGGTTCATAAAAATAATGAGAGCAAACTTAAGAAACTTTAGATACGCTCCATCATCTAAAATACGAGCCATTAACTGATTGTATCCTACTTTTTCATTTATTATTTTTTTTATTTTTTTTTGGTAAAGAACTTTTTTATTTATTTACCACCGGCCGTGGTGGCTCTGTGGGTAGGCTTTTTTTTTTGGTAAATAACTTTTTCATTTATTTTTCTTGTTTTCTTATTAAGAGAAATGAAAAGCTCCAAGCCCATCATTTGATGTTTGGTGATTGGTCACAAAATCGTGTCACTGTTGAAGGATTTGCAGCACTACCAAATTTAAGGTTCCTTCATGTGTTTTGACTCGTTTGCTTTTCACGATGTTGTCCATTTTTTATCCCAAGTGACTCTTCTTTGGCATAATAAGTTTTTGATCACGTCATTGACGAACTTTCTATCGGGCAAGCACCAACTCCTTCCAAATTTAAGATGGCTCATTTTCTTAGCAGATACTCAAGTTAAGCAAATTTTCATTGAGTAATCTAGTCATTCTTGATTTTTCATGGAGTAATTTTACTCACAATTGGGCCGGATGGAGACATATTAAGATAACCTCAGCTCTGGACAAGTCTTGTTGCCAGTGTTTACATTCTCTTTAAATATATATTTACTGACAATTTTCATATTGGTATTACAGAAAGCCAAGAAATTATAAGTTCTTGACCTTTCGGGATGTGAACACTTGACAAGGACTCCTGATTTCTCTGGACTATTGACATTGGAGAGATTAATTCTCGAATTTTGTCATAGATTGGTTGAAATCGAATCGTCAATTGGTCAACTGAAGCGCTTGGTCTTCTTAAACTTGAACTTTTGTATTGATCTTTGCTATCTGCCAAAAGAGATCGGTGGATTGCCAGCTTTTACGAAACTTCTCCTTGATAAAACTTCTATATGACAAATTCCTGATTTTTGGGATATGGAGAACATGAAGAATCCCCATGTTCAAATTTCACCATCAGCAAAAGCAGGGGATTCACTCAGGTGTCTACCTTCTTTGTTGAGGCTTTCATTGGATGAGACAAATTACTCACCTATCCGACTCCATTGGAGCACTGACAAACCTTAAAAGCTTTTCTTTGTGTCAGTGCTTCCAAATGCACAGACTTCCACACCCCACTAAGGAATTACGATCATTGACTGAACTGGATCTAACCTATACAGGACTTGCTGAGTTACCCAGCTCTATGGAAATTCTGGAAAATCTGAAAGAATTGAAATTAATATGCTCCATAAAGTCACGGGGTATCATTGCCCTGCCTAGACTTCCCATGAGCTTGACTTCTCTGGTAATCTCATCTCCGTATCTATTAATAATTACCGATCTTTCAAGCCTGATCAATTTGAAATGACTATTATTGTTAATGAGAGTGACTGATATGTCTTGCTCATCTGAGTTGGTGCAACTGCATGATCCCGCACCTTGATGGATTGGGAGGTTATCCAAATTAGAAGTCTTGACACTGTCAATCCATACATGACGAACCTAGCACATGAGTTAGGTGCAGTTCCTCACTTGAAGTCTCTTAATCTTTATGATTGCCCTGTTCTGGAATGCATTCCGCAGATTTTCTCGAATGTCTCGAAGCTTCTTGTCGTTAAATGCCAGTCATTTACCACACTCAATATTTCAAATTTGAAGAACCTATTGGAGCTATATGTCCTTGCTACGACTTTGGAGGATCTTTCTGGGCGTGAACTTTTAGACAATCTGCAAGCGTGGAAGATTAGAAAAATGTTTTGGCAAAATGGAACACAGTCTCCGTCGAAGGAAATATGAACCGCACGGATTGACAAAACTTTTGGCAAACTGGCCATCAGAAGACGATCTGCTACGTTTGTCCTTCATCAGACTGACAGATCCTGAGTTACGATTTCAGCAATACATTTCAAAGATTTTTTTGTATGTAAAGCTCGCGCGTCATTGAGCCACGGGAAAGCTAACGTGCGATCATTACTCAGCCTAAACTCAAGTATACTTGACTAATAGATCTTCAGGTAATGTACCAGAAACAATAGAGCTATGCATATTTTGGTAATAAATTAAAATATTAAATATGCATTTATAGACTCTATTTGGCCCGAAATTCTATTTTGTTATCAAATCTCTTTTGCTGAATTCTAGTTATATTACATGATAATTCTTATCACCAGAATGAGAACAAGGACCTGCATTGAGTGCGACGGGGAGAGATGCCATTAGTGGATGTTTCTGGTGAGAAAGAACATTTATTTTTAATTGCAGAGCAAATTGCGAGTGGAAGCTCTCTCTCATGTTGGATAGCCTTGTCCTCCCATTTTCTGGTTAAGCAGAGAGAGAGAGAGTCCATGTACTGCAGCTATTATCAGATGGGAGGCAACGACAAGGAAATTGTGAAGCTTCATTGGTACCAGCTCTCCTTGAAAAGCCATAAATGTTGAGGGGCGGGGACATGGTTAAGGTGCGTTGCCTCGAGACGAGTGATGGATTGCCCAGTGAGCACCGGATTGGTCTTACGAGGTGGCGCTAATACTTGACTTGGGTTCTTCCAAACCCATCTGATCGCGACTTTGGTTAGCTTGGTTAGTTATAAAAATTTTGTACTTTCTTAGGAGTCGTCATTAATCTATTATAAGCCAATTAGAGGTCTAGTAAAACGCAGTAGATCTTTTACTTTTGTGAATTGGAAATTGGGGAATAGGGATTTAATTACGCTGGAGATTATCAAACACTGAATTTGGTACCTTCTCTCTTTTACAGAAAACGCTTCATGCAATCTTGTCAATTTTACTCCCTAACATGCATTCAAACGTCCGTGCTTAAGTGCTTAAGAAATGGAAATTAAGCACTTAATAATAAAGTGAAAATATAAAGGATTGGATATACTCCAAGCCATATCTGGCAAAATTAATACAAGACTTTCTTATTACACCCCGAGACAGGTTCCTTGTGAGCAGTAACATATAAATAATAAATGAAAAGAAAATCTAATCAGGAATATGAAAATCCCTAACGAAATATGCAAAATTTAATGCAGGAGCAATCAAACGTTTTTATATGTTTAGCTTTTATATCAAGAAATACCATCTAAAAAAGTATACTAAAAGAAAAACGCACTTACGATGACATGCTTAGAATAGGTATGAACTAAATGTTTTTTTTATAAGTGACGACACGAAAATGCAATTAAGTTTTAAAACTTTCAAAAAATATAATCAAATAATAAAATTTATCATGAAAGTACAATGAATCCTAAAACTTAAAAAAAAAAGTCATAAAATTTATCACGAAAGTATAATCGAGTCTTAAAATTAAAAAAAAAGTGCAATTAACGAAAGAATTTGATTCGATCAATTTGACAAGTTTTAGGATTTGATTGTTTTTTTTTAAACATTTAGGAATGCAATTACATTTCTATTACAAGTTTTATGACTTAATTACAATTTTTGAAGGTTTTACATTTTTCATGATAAGTTTTAAGATTTCTAATATACTTATATATATTTTTTCTTTTTTTAAACGAATGCACTCTAACTATTTAGAAATTTCAATTGCAAGATTAAATGTGAATCTACATGAAAACTTAAGCTGCATGTGCATGTAAGTCATAAATAACGAAATCAACCTATATGCAAACAAGACTAAATATGAACTTAGTCGAACATGAAAATACGAAACTATGCACATCAAACACGTATTCAATTGCTATGACATTGGGCCACGCGTCAAGGCCCAAAAGAACGCATAGATGAATCAATAGTATCAAGAAAATAGGCAAATATCTTATTCCAACTAATGCGCATTTTATCAAATTTCATCAATTCTGATCAAATCTCATCATTGGAGTGCGCTCTAGTTATCACCAGCAAACTTATGTGGCCCAATGCAACGTGGATGATTTTTGCGAAAATTGATCGAAAAGACTACATAAGAATTTATAGCAAAGATTTAGGATTTAATTACAAAATTTAAAAAATTATGATTAAATCAACATTCATATAATTTAGGATCGAATGGACAATTCTTCCTCAATTTTTTACGATTGGAGATAGGAAGCCATCTACAATGCACGAGAATGGTTGATGACATAGAAGCATCCAATCGTAGTGCATGCAAATTCTAATTCGAACTTGTTTATGTGAACAATGTGATGGATTTATTCTTTCGGACAATTTTGTCATACTTTTGAAGTGCAGAGAAAGAAATATTCCAAATAATGAATTTAAACCACGGTAGTTTGCACTATCAAATTGAGTGACAATTGCTCCAATTAATTTAAGTTGCGTTTGGTTCAGCATTTCGAAGGGGCTTTCAGGCCTGAAAACCCCTTGAGAAAATGGTGGACTGTTTGGTTCAACTTTGAAGCCGGTAAAGCCGGCTTTCGGCTTTCAGCTTTCAACTTGCCTTCAAAATGCTGAAAGCCCAAAGCTAGTAAGGACTAGCTTTGGGCTTTCAGCATTTCACCGAATATTGAAATTATTTTTTCCCTTTCAAAACTATCCTCACTAATTCTTCATATTTCTGATTTTCCCCCTAATTATTTTTCTTTTTAATTGAAAAAGGAGGCAGCCCTTCCCCGGACTAGCGAAGGGTTTTGTTCAATTTTCAAAAAAAGAAGAAGAAGATATATATACATATATTATACCCATTAAAGCCCATTGCAAAGGGTTTCTATTCGGGAGAACTATTTCTTTTCAAAAAATTTTTTTTTTCTATTTCTACTTCGAGGATCAATTTCTGAGTAAAATAAGATGTTTGGTAATTATAAAAATTTCTATTCTAGGAATAGAAAAATAATAAAAATGCGTTTGGTAAAAATTTATAAATCTTTTTATTTATTTGTTTTTTATTCTTACTCACGGACCGCCGCATGTCGCGCGCACGACCGCCGCATGACCCGCATCAATGCACGATCGTCGCATGAACGCCGCACAAATGTCGCATGACCGTCGCACGATCGTAGATCGTCGCCGCAAGATTGGCGCCCATAGCCCACCGGCCGTGGGTGGGGGCGGTGGCTAGTGAGCTGTGGGCGGTGGTCCTGTGGCGCCAGATCTGGCTTGCCGGCGGCCGTAGCTCTTCGCCAGTCCGACGAAGGGTTTTGTTCAATTTTCAAAAGAAGAAGAAGAAGAAGAAGAAAATATATATATATACATATATTATACACATCAAAGCCCATTGCGAAAGTTTTTTTTACCAAATGCACATTCAACTCAAAGTCCATTTGGAAAAAAATTTACCAAACATAATCGCATTTCCCCAAGTAGTTTTGGGCTTTCAGCATTTGCAGCCCCTTGCAAATGCAGAATCAAACACAACTCAAAGCTCCTTGCAAATCTAGGTCTCTCTCTCTGAACGTTCCTCGACACGTTCCAACGCGTGTGTCCGAGAGAGAGGATGACGATGGAGGGTGGAGGCAAGGCCGAGGGAGCGGAGGCGAGGCCGAGACGGCGAGGGAGGGCTAGAGGAAGAGCAAGTGATCCAGAGGGCCGCGTTTGTGACGCTATGAAGGAGGGCTGGCGGCAAAGCTGTAGCTGCGAAAGAGGGCCCTTCCGGCGAGCGACTGCGATGAGGCAACCGAGAGAGAGTTGTGTGACGAGGAGGAAGAAGAGGCCGTGGTTAGGTGGGGGACGATGGAAAGAAACCGGGCCGAAGAGGGGGTGGCGTGACGATGAAAGAAATAGGGGTTGGAGAGGGAGGTGGCGTGGGGTGGGGGAAGAGATAAACCGACGGGGGGGGGAGGCGTGGGGGAAGAAACCGATGGGCGGGGGATGGGGACTAATCTGAGTGATGATTGAGTGACGAGAGGCTCTTGCTAGGGTTTCCTCCTGCTTTTATACGGCCTGGTATGAAGGTAATCAGGAGGAGCCCCCATGTTTGGGTCGGAAAGGCCCAACGAGCCTCGATAGGCCTGCCATTAAATGAGTGAAGTGATTGTCTGACGGGCCAGACCGAGCCCAATACATTTCCCCATTGCGCCGACCCGACCCGAGATGTGTGTACAGTCATCTCGTGCCCTTTTTCTTGTAACTTGAATTTGGCTTGGGGCCTTGCATCGTTCCCGAGTCAGCTTTTCCTAATAAATGTATTCTCCAGCTACCACTTGAGTTTGGCTATGGTTCTAAGCTCAAGAAGAAGATTTGTCCAAAGATAGAAAATGAAAATACCAATAGACAAGGGTGAGAATTGGTCTGGGTTAGATTGTGGAGCTAGATTGTAACCAGCCGGGTTTGGCTCACTTAAGGTTCCCTTTATTTCGTAAAAATAAATAATATTATAAATAAATTTTTAGAAAATGATAATTTATATTATTTATAAAAATAGACGAACTACAAATATTTTCAACATTTATGATGTTTATATATAAATTGTTATCAATGGTAATAATTTTCTCATTAACTATTAAAAGTACAAAAATTCTCCACTTAATGTTAATCAATGACTTTCTTAATTATTGGGTAAACATTATTGTTTTAATATTGGATCCTAACAAATTCTCACACATTTTTGTTATATGGCCAAGTGAACCTCTTAAATTTTGCAATATTGAATTCAAAATATAATTAAGACTTTGTTTGTTTCAAGAAAAATGAATAATTTGAAAATTATTTTTATAAAAAAAATGATTGATAGTGTTAAAATAAGTAATCAATAAAAAAATTTCATTATCAATAATAATTTGACTCTAATCATTTTCGTAAACTATGAAAATATTTTCCCGATCATTCATTTTTGTAAAGATATATTTGATAAATTGAGCATAAATATAATATTTTCCCTATCGGTTATATTTAAAAAAATAATTTTCAAATCATTCATTTTCTGTATAATAAATGGAACATGAATAATTTAATATTCACTAAGAATGATAGTGTAAATTATTGGAAAAATTTTCCAAAAAAGTCATGAACTTATTATACTTTTGCCTATTTAGTCGTAAACTTTTTAATTTTGCCAGTTGAGTTCTAAATATTTTTACAGTTTGCCAATTGAGTTCATTCGATTAATTTTGGCTAGAAATTGCTGACGTGGATAGTCAATGCTGATGCGGCACTTTAGTATCATTGTCACGGGATCCTTTTAACTATAATGAATTGCTCGGTCTAGATCTCAATAGAGAAAGCCCATTGCTTCAACTTGGGTATTTATTAATGATATTTTAATAATATTTTGACTTTTTATGCTTTTCTCTTTTACTTTTTTTTTTTAAGGTTTTGGATGGAGGGTCGGTGAGGGTGGCCAGCGAAGCTCGCTCCCATTGGCCATCCAAAACCCTAAAAAAAGTAAAAAAATAAAAAAGGGAAGAAAAAAGCATAAAAATTCAAAAAATTATTAAAACATTATTAAAACATCATTAAAATATAATTTAAAAGTGCTATGTTAGCACCAGCCACATCAGTAATTTCCAGTCAAAATTGGTTAGATAGACTCAATTAGCAAAATGTGAAAATGTTTATGACTTAATTAGTAAAATTGAAGGTTTATGACTGAATATAAAAGTGAAATAGGTTTAAAATTTTATGGATAATTTTATTGTAAATTATCATAGATGACATATAAAGTTTCTTTCATTGACTATTTGAAGTTTTTTATGATAAAGAAGTGATGAAGTTTTTCTCATAGTTATTAATGCAAGAGAAAAAACCCCTAAAAATCTCACACTTTGTCAAAGTGTGATAAATTTATCTTAAACTTTTTTTGTAACACAAAAAACTCTAAACTTTATTAAGCGTGACACATTTCTCCCAAAAAAAAATTTTCGTATTACAAAAAATTCCAAAATTATACCCGTGTGACACACTTATCCCAAATTATAGAGCATTTTAATCTTTTACTTTTTACTTTTTTTCTTTTTCTTTTCGTTCTTTTTTCTTCTTCTCTCTTCCCTTCGCCAGCCATGACGGAGGGAAGCTGGACTCAGGTGGGGCCGCCCTCACCAGTGTCAGGTGAGGTTCGCCCTCCCCGAATCTGGCGATGGCGGCACTCATTGGCGTTGGGCTAGTGCATTCCTCACCAGATCTAGCCCAGGTGAGGGTCGCCCTCCCTCGACGCGGGTGAGGGTTGCCCTCATTGGATCTAGCGAGGGCTGTCCTCACTCAACCTCGTCGATCTAGGCAAGTGCTGCCCTTGCCTAACGTCAACGATGGCGGCCCTTGCTTGAGTTTGGCTTTCATCCAAAAAAAGACAAAAAAAGAAACGAAAGGAAAGAAAAAGAAAACAATCTAAGACGAAAATGCCCTTCGTCTAAAAAATTTATGGTAAATATGTCACAGTTGACAAAGTTTGGTTTTTTGTGTTAGAAAAAAGTTTAGGATAAATTTGTCACACTAGACAAAATTTGAGATTTTTTGTGACTTTTTCCCTTGATAGAACTTCATTTTTGGAATTTATATAAAATTTCAAACAAAGATTTTTTTATTTATAAATTAATTCCTTTGCGCACAACGTGATTTAGGGTCCGTTCGTTTTCGCAAAATAGACCATTTTTGGAAAATATTTTCCCATAAGTCATTTTCCAGGAAATAATAATATTTTCTAGTGTTCGGCTAAAATCTAAAAATGTTTCGGAAAATATTTTCCGGTGTTCGGGAAGGAAAATATTTTCTAAGACTTCACTACTTAGGCATGCATCACTTACCGACCTATAAATCCATCAAATATGAACTTGCCTTTAAATCTAGACAAACTTGCTTCATATCTTTGTTTCTTCATTGTCGCCAAATGCTCATTTACTCAAAAAAATGTTGGTATGGATTTTAAAAAGAAGTAAAAGAGAAAATAAGCAAAGCATATACAGCCCTAATGAGAATCTTCCAATTGAGTGGCCTGTTCTTCCTCTGCGTCTTTTGTGTTCTAATAAACAAAATGAAAATAAGCAAAACATGTAGAGCCCTTTGCTTGAGCGGGGTATAGTAAATAAAGAAAATGATGTACAAGCTCGAGATCAGAGCTTGAGGTTCGCCTAGCAACGGCCGACAACTAGCCAAGAAAGGAGAATATGGGAAACAAAGAAAAGAAAAAGAAAAATAATAAAAAAATAAAAAGAAAGAAAAAGGAAATTAAAAATAACTCGAAAAATAAAATTATTCGAATAAAGAAAGAAAAGAAGAAGAAGAAAGAGGAAGATAAAGTGAGGATTTGTAGAGGTGTGGGATAAGAGATATCAAGTGAGAAAGTGGAAAACATTTTCCCCTAATTTAAGAGACTTTTTTTTCCTTTCATGGAAAACATTTTCCCAAGGAATTCATTTTCCGTAAAACGAACATTGTTAAATCCAAAAAATATTTTCCAGGAAATTATTTTCCGCGAAACGAATAGAGCCTTAAGGTCCGATTATTTTTCACAAATATTTTTGTATCGTAGCTGTAGGTTCATTGTTTCGAACTCTACATTTCGGTAGAATTATTACTTTACCCTCAGCGATTTTTGTGTATTTCCTAACTTGCCATCGAAGTTGATTGATCTTCTAACGTAAGCTTATATGAAGCCCTTATAAGTGATTTTGCGAATGATTTCCCATCATAGCGAAAAATTACGAAAACAAGTTGCATGATATGCCATGACTTCTAATGGATTGTTATTTTAAATTGAGTGTAAGTTGATTATAGCTTGTAAAGTGAATATGTGCAATTTAAAATATACTCATTCATAGTTTATGTAGCCTTTCTTGCAATATTCAAATTTGCTTAACATAAATTCACAATGAATTGAATAGCTGAAATATTGAAAAACGAGGATTGATTCATTGTAGTAGTGTCCTTTGGCTGGAACACAAATTCAAATTTGCACTGTCCGAGTCTGAGTATTTTAAATTGGCTATAACACATATATCTTATTAATGTCTCAAACCAGAGAATGCCCAACCTTTATTGACTATACCCTCAACGAAAGTTTCTAGAAATCTTTATGCTTGTGCTTTTAACACTCACAACTGTATACTAGTTGTTTTTGTTAGATTAAAACAATCCTATGAAAATCATAAAATATTAAATCATTTTAATGAAAAATGCTAAGGTTTGTTCCTCAATTATCTATTATGTCCTCGTTTAATTTTGCTTCTTTTTTGTGGTGGCAAATGGCAATTATATGTTCCGTAATTCTCTTGCATACAAGTATGACACAAAGTCCAATGAATGCTCATGATTTAACCTACACCTATTACTTTTATATTTCTCTCAAATTTGTGAATATAATGGAAAGTTAAGATCGAGATCATGATCACAATGAATTATTTGCGCTCTTTGGAGATGTCATGCTTCATTATCTATACTCTTTTTGGAATAGCTTTGCTTGCACGACAAACTACACCATGCTTCTACTTCTTCACTCCACCTTCTCAGATTGACACAATGAGTCGATCAATTTGTCAAATAGTCATGGCTAGTGACTCTAAAGGACAAAAAGTAAATGGAACCATGCCATTAGGATCAAAGAACATACCGCTACAAATTTTGTGCCAATGTTGGACAAAGCAAAGTGCAAAGGAATATCAAAGCGTGCACATATGAAGTGCAGAGTAAGAATTTCTTAATGTCATAAAGGAAAAGAAAAATAACAAAAATCGCACTTCGTGAGCTATTTTCCCAAAGCTAGTCCCTACTAGCTTCGGGCTTATAGCATTTTGAAGGCAAGTTGAAAGCTAAAAGCCGGCTTCACCAGCTTCAAAGTTGAACCAAACGGTCCAGCATTTCCCCAAGGGGCTTTCAGGCCTGAAAGCTCATTGGAAATGCTAAACCAAACACAACCTTAGTCTGGTTGCAGGAGGAGTTACTAAAGGAAATTGATAGTGCCAATGCACCAAAAATTATCGGGGGAGTTGATCACGAAAGGGAGAAGATAGTGAGAACACTTTGTAGTAAGAAGTTTCTCATAGTTCTTGATGACGTTGATGAGATAAAGCAAATTGAGAATCTAATTAGACTAGATCGGTTGTGTTTTGGAACAAGAATAATTATCACCACTAGGAACATAGGTATACTTGGAGACTATTGAAAAAATGGTTAAAACCTTTAAAAAAACCCCAAATTGGTACACTTGTGACAAATTTACCCCAAACTATTTTTTTAATCATGAAAAACCCCAAACTGGTACACCTGTAACAAATTTACCCCGACTAACTATAAAAAAACCCTAAACTGGTACATTTATGACAAATTTATACCAAACTAATTTATTCGACCACAAAAAACCCCAAACTGGTAAATTTGTGACTAATATACCATCCGCTAAATTAGATTAATACCACAAAAAAATCACAAAAATTGTAAACTGTGACAAATAAAGTGTAAAATCCCAAATTAGTATACCGGTCAATTGTCACGTGTCATTTAACTTTATAATTTAACAAGAAAATTTAACTAAAACTAACAAATGATAAATTTGTCACAAGTGTACCAATTTAGGGTAAATTTGTCAAAGGTATACCAGTTTGGAGTTTTTGGTGTTCAAAAAAATAGTTTGAGGTAAATTTGTCATAGGTATACTAGTTTGGGGTTTTTCAGGGTATTAACCCTTGAAAAAATGAAGTCGAAGAATTCTATCCTTGCACTCCAAATTCTGGCTTATGAAATGGTGGAAATGAAATTTAGCCAAGCACTCCAACTCTTCAAGAGGCATGCACTTTTGGAAGGTTCTCCGGCAAAGGATTTTGATTTTGACAACCTCTTAATAGATATTGTCTATACTACTGGGTGCCTTCCTTTGGCCCTTGAAGTCATAGGTTCATTACTTTATGAAAAGCCCAAAAATAAATGGGAGAATACATTAAAACAGTTAAAGAAAATGCCTCATAAAGAGGTACAAGACACATTAAGGATTAGCTTTGATGCCCTAGACGATATTCAGCGTGATATTTTTCTCGATATCTCATGCTTTTTCATCAATGAGGATATTACTGATGCCAATTATATGTGGGAGTCTTGTGAATTGTATCCTGACATTGAGGTCCTTGTTAGGAAGTCTTGATCAGGATAATGGACAACAAATTTTGGATGCATGACCAACTGAGAGACCTGGGACAGGAAATCGTTCATCAAGGAGATGCTGGAGATGCTAAAAATCTCAAGAAGTGGAGTAGGGTGTGGATGAGCGAGGAGTTCCTCAATTTCATAAGAACCGAAGAGGTCAAACAACTATAGGGAAGAGGTAAGACAACTATTGGGTTCAAATGTAAATAAAAAAGTGACATCAATTAATTACGGCAATTGATTTATTGCAGAGGTATCAAGATTTGAGGATCCAACTTTCTACTCATGATATTTTCTTCCATTTCTTTCATTAAAATCGTAAATAAAATTACTAGTTATTGACAAACTTCAATTAATCACGGCAATTGATTTATTGTTTATACTTTTTGTAGATGAAAACCAAACTTAAAAGTCTCTCTCTTGTAAAATGTATCAAGATGTTGAAGCACTTTTGATCTATGGAGGAGTTCTCACTGAATATCACCGATTGTAAGCTCATTGAGCATGTGCGTGATGAAATTGGAGGGCTAGTGAAGCTTGAGCGCTTCTCTTTGCATGGCTGCCGTTGAGCATACTCCCCACCTCTATCGGCGACTTGGCATCATTAAAGAAGCTGACCTTTCAATTACTTGAATTGGAATCGTAGATCGTTGATCTTCCCGATGGAGGGTTGCCGTGACATCTTCACAGCCCATCGGCCGTGAATGGGGCGGTCAATGGGTCGCCATTGAAAGTCGGAGAAACTAGAGGAGCTTTATCTTGGTTGTCGCAAGGAGTTCCGAGGAGAGATGACATCTTTCCTCTCTAAGAGTCCTAGATTTATGTTCTACCAAAATCTGTCGCACGAACATTTTAACATGCTTTCTTGCCTTTTAACACTTGACGCACGACCGCCGCACAAATTTGCTCAATTTTAAAAAGAAGAAGAAGAAGAAGAAGAAGATATATATATATATATATATATATATATATATATATATATATATATATATATATATATATATATATATATATATTATACCCATCAAAGCCCATTGCGAAGGGTTTCACGAACTATTTCTTTTCAAAAATTGTTTTTTTTTTCCACCGCACTGAGTAAAATAAATGTTGGTAATTATACAAAATTTATATTCTAGGAATAGAAGTAGAATAGAAATGCGCAAAAATTTATAAATTTTATTTTTATTTTTTTCTTCTTACTCGCTGCACGATCGTAGACCGCATGACCGTCGCACGAATGCCGGACGACGGTTGCCACCCATACGACCCCATCGACCGCGCACGATCGTAGTGTCATCGGGGCGGTGGCCGGCCGTGGGTGGGGGTGGTGGCTGGGCGGTGGTCCTATGGTGCTAGATCTGGCTTGCCAGCGGCCGTAGCCCTTCGCCGGTCTGGCGAAGGGTTTTGTCCAATTTTCAAAAAAAAAAAAACAGAGAGAAGGTTTGGAAGGTTTAAAAATTAATCACGGCAATTGATTTATTGACAGAGGTATCAAGATGTTGAAGCAATTGATCTACGGAGGAGTTCTCATATCTCAATTAGCCATGAAGAAATTGGAAGGTTTAAAAATTTGAGATTCTTGAGATTATCTTATGGGACCTTGGATGGGGATTTCGTTGTTTATTTACCAAAGTTGAGAAGGATTTCGTGGCATCATTCCCCACCAAATGTTAGTGTGACTAGTTTCTGCTCAAATAATTTAGCCGTCCTTGAACTTTTTGACAATAGGTTCACAGATGATTCAAAAATATGGGACTTAATTAAGGTATGGTTTCATCTCAATTTATAACGGCTGTCTCGTACATTATTTGACTTATTTATTTATTAATTTATAGTGTTTATACTTCCTTTTTGTAGATGAATACCAAACTTAAAAGTCTCTCTCTTGTAAAATGTCATTGCATTACAAGAATGCTAGACTTGTCTAGATACTCAACTTTAGAGAGGTTGACTTTTGATAATTGTGAGAGGTTGAAGGAAATAGACAGCTACATTGGAAAGTTACCACACTTGCGTGAACTGAATATCACCGATTGTAAGCTCATTGAGCATGTGCCTGATGAAATTGGAGGGCTAGTGAAACTTGAGCGCTTCTCTTTGCGTGGCTGCTACGGTGTGAGCATACTCCCCACCTCTATCGGCGACTTGGTATCATTAAAAAAGCTGGAACTTTCAATTACTCGAATTGGAAGCCTACCGAAGTCCATCAGAAAGCTACAATGTTTATCAAATCTTTTCCTACAATTCTCAGGAATCACTGAACTTCCCGGTGCAATTGAAGGGTTAGTAAAATTGGGACATCTTCATTTGGCAAACGATGAGATTAAACAACTTCCAGACTTCATTGGAGAATTAAAATCATTGTGCAATATGAATTTGTCAACTAATGGTTGGCTTAGCTCAAATTCAAGTCAATGGAAGTTACCCAAAGCCATTGGAAAGTTGGAGAAACTAAAGGAGCTTTATCTTGGTTGTCGTAAGGAGTTGGAAGGCGATATTCTTGATGAGATAGGACATCTTTCCTCTCTAAGAGTCCTAGATTTATGTTCTACCAAAATCTGTCGAGTTCCGAGAACAATTAACATGCTTTCTTGCCTCTTAACACTTGACTTAATGAGGTGTGATGAGATTACAGAGTTGCCTGAGCTTCCAACGAGTTTAGTCTGTTTACATGTTCAATTTGGCGCGCTGCATTTGTTCAATTTTCAAAAGAAGAAGAAGAAGAAGATAGAATATATATATACATATATTATACCCATCGAAGCCCATTGTGAATGGTTTTTATTTCGGGGAACTATTTCTTTTCAAAAATTGTTTTTTTCTATTTCTACTTCGGGATCAATTCTGAGTAAAATAAGGTGTTTGGTAATTATACAAAATTTCTATTCTAGGAATAGAAAAAGAATAGAAATGCGTTTGGTGAAAATTTATAAATTTTTTTATTTATTTGTTTTTTCTTTTTACTCACGGACCGCTCCCCATCGCTGTACGAATGCCGCACGACCGTCACACGACTGCCGCACGAATGTCACACGACCGTCGCATGACCGCCGCACGAATGTCGCACGACCGCTGCACGATCATAGATCGTTGTCGCAGGATTGCCGCCGATAGCCTATTGGCACAGGTGGGGGCGGTGGCCGGTGAGCTGTGGGCAGTGGTCCTGTGGCACCAGATCTGGCTCACCGGCGGCTGTAGCCCTTCGCCGGTCCGGCGAAGGGTTTTGTACAATTTTTTTTAAAAAAAAAGAAGAAGGATATATATATATATATATATATACATATATTATACCCATCAAAGCCAATTGTGAAAGTTTTTTTTACCAAACGCACATTCAACTCAAAGTCCATTTTCAAAAAAAATTTACCAAACATAATCGCATTTTCCCAAGTAGCTTTGGGCTTTTAGCATTTGCATTGGGCTCAAAGCCCCTTGCAAATGCTGAACCAAACGCATCCTTAACCGTGGGAAAACAATGCAATATGTATTTTTTATCTCATTAATTCCTCCAAATGGAGGGTTACAAGATGATGGGAGCTATTGAGCCTCATAAATGATGAGAGGTTAGTTGAGACCTAATGCATAACTAGAAAGAGAAGTCATGCATGTAGAGAGAGAAATCAATGTTGAAGATTCTTGATCTCATAAAACGTCAAATGGCGTGTGCAAGCCATTTCAAAAACTAAGTTATTAGAGATAACCGCAATACGTAATTTCTATTCAAACTCCATCCTCTGGATGTTAAGCTGCACAAGAAAATATGAATTAAGCAAATGCTGAAACTTTTTCCTTCAAAAATATGGACGGATTGATAAGTGAATCAACATATGTTGTGAATAGTCTTTTGTTGATTTGGACAATAAAGTAAATTATAAGAAATTTAAGAATATGACACTTGGAACAATAGTTGCTAGTGATATAAAATACAAAAACAAATATAAAAAATTAATTTACGAGAAGGTTGAGCTCTTTGATTGATTGGTGATGTTTTACAAAGAGTCCAATGTGACTATTTATAACCCACAATTGATAGTTACAAGCTGTTATTGAATTTGAAAAGATAACTTTTTAATCCTTTTTATGGAAAAAAGACACCCTAAGTGCTAAAACTCGGCATGGGTAGACACATCAGTATCAAAATTTCCAAAAAGTATACTTAAGTGTCAAAATCGGAAAAAGAAATGAATAGTTAAATACCAATGGCGGGAATTTCCAGTTAAACAATTGATGTGACTAGATAAGGCCAAAACAACATTGATTTTGTCCAAATTTGATTTTTAATATAAATATTAATTAAATTAAATTTAAAAACAAAAAAAAAATTCAACAAATCAACAAGGGTCTTCGCCGCCTTCATCATTGCCAACCCACCATTGCCAGAAAATGCTGATGAAAATGAGGTGAGGGTTAGCCAAGGTTACCAGGCTCCAGTCACTAGCCAACGAACCTGACTAACTACAAGCGAGAGGTCGTGGCTCTCTCCCAATTTCGGGCCCTTTGACCCAAATCAAGCGAGGGTCACCAGCCCTCACCTAAAGGGGCCAAGGGTTGCCTTTGGCTGGGGTGAGGTTGTTGGCTCGACTTGGGTGAAGGCAAGCAAGCCCTCACTTGCAGTTGACTAAGGTCACTAGCCACTAGCTAGGGCCCAATGACCCCAACCAATCTTTTCCCTAGTGTTGCCGACCCTTTCCGGCAAAGGTGGGGTGGCGGCGATGAGAGATGTGGAGGCCCTTATTGATTTGCTGCCTTAATTTTTAATTTATTTTTAAAATTTAATTTAATGTAATTAATATTTATATTAAAAATCAAATTTGGGGGCAAATCAACATTGTTTTGGGACAAGGGTTGCTAAGTGGACATTATGGCAAGCTACATAGGTTGATTTTATTAATAAAATAACACCACGCTGGAATTCCCACAAGCCTCGTTGAAGTTGGCACTTAGCACTTAAGTGTCCAATTAAAAAAAAAAAAGTTGCACTTGAATTACCTTCTAGAAGTTTTGGCACTTAGGGTGCGTTTAGTAACATTTCTATTTTAGGGAACAATTTCTTTTCAGAAATAATTTTTTTCCATTTCTATTTCCTAGAATAATTTCTAAGCAAAACAACACATTTAATAATTATATAAAATTTCTATTCCCATAATAGAAAAAAAGAATAGGATTGCATTTGGTATGAATAACAAATTTTGTGCCATATAATTTCTTTTAATATGTTAATATTTTTTCTTTTCTTTTTTTCCTCTCTTCTTTCTCCTCCTCTAGCTGGTGGCGACTATCGGCCAGCAATTAATGGCAATAGCGAGGCAACATGCGGCAAGTCTCCATTAGAAAAGGAAGGAGAAGAAAAGAAACAAAAGAAAAGAAAAGAAAAGAAAAGAAAATGACTTAAATATAGAAATTGCTCTCGAGAATAAGAAACTATTTTTTTTTTTTCTATTTCTTATTTCTGTTCCAAATCTATTCCTTAGCCACTTTCCTATATCAGGGTATAGAAAAATTAAATGACATTATCAAATAGATTTCTATTCTTCTTTTATTTCGTAGAACAAAAGAACAAAAAAAAAAAACCAAAGAATAGAAATGTTACCATGCTAGCCCTTATATGTCTACCCGTACAAAGTTTTGGCACTTGAGATATTCTTCTGCCTCCTATATTCTAAACAAATAACTTCTTAATCTTATTTGCGATTGCAAGATGTTACATCATCCACAATCTCTCAATTATCTAGCAACAATTATCCACAAGAAATTACATATAAATAAACAAATAAATAAATAAATATATATATATCACTACTTAATGGTTACATGCCGGTATGCATGACTTCATCCTTAGTAAAGGTTCTCATTAATAACTAATGTTTTTTATTGATGACTTTATTCTTTATTGGAGAGTAGTAGAAAATCTTCAAGTTCTTGATTGTTTTGATCAAAGGGTCTTTATTGACACAGTTTGTCACTTGTCAATAATAACCAAAAGTTTGATTCTTTTTTGTTGTCAACATATGTCCCCTTTTAAAAGAATGAAATTCATCGATCATTCAATTCATTGAAATTTGATAGTCAATGAATTATCGTATGTCCCCTTGCCATAAGCAAGAATCATTTTTCCCTGCTGAATTTCCTCTTGGATCTTTTTTTTTTTTGAAAATAATACAACTATTGTGTTATGGCTTCATGAATGGTGCCACTTGCAATAGATTTTGTTTACTAAATCTTCTTTACTCAAGATAACTTGCCCTTTTATTAATTTTATTTAGTCATCTTTTAAGAGTAAATTGAAGATTACATCCCACTTATTAATGTTGAATAAGTAAACTTGAGTGTCAAGTATTTGTTTCTTACGTAGTCATCTTTGGCCCTAGTCATCTTGTTTCTTTCATTTTGGCAAGCTAAGGATCAACAAATGTAATAATTGTTGAGCATCATTTTTGCCACATTTATTTCAACGTTTTCATTTGGGTCAGATTATGCCCTAACTCATAATTTTTCATTAGAACCACATTTTGTATAAAGCATTCATGTGTTCATTTATCTCTTTCTTTTAACAATTGCTCATACTTAGACACTCTCCTTTCCAATTGAAATAAATCGGCAAGGTCGTAGCCTTCAAATCTTTCTAGTAGGTTAATTAAAAGCCAAATTCATGAATTATTTATCTAAGAGCGAAGTGAAGCATCTATTGTTAGCCTTTTTAAATCAAGCAATAAACTAATCGACCGATTTACTATTATATTGATAAAGTCTAGCCAAATCAATGACTAATTCTTCAAGTACGTACTTTAAAATTGAGAATGGAATTATCTTTCCATCTTTGCCTAATTAAACAAAAAGTTAGGTGATAAGTTGGTGTATCATGTGAAAGCAGCTTTTGAAAAAGACAAAGCAAATAAACTAATTCTTGAAAACTCCTTTGTTGTTTCCCCAAATCGGGCTATAAATTGGACAATGTGTTCAATAATCGATTGTTTGTTTTCACTAGTAGAAATGACTCGGGGATTATATAACCTCTTGAAATATGTTGATTGTTGACCCATTTGGGATATGGCTTCCTATAAATAAGTACTTGTTTAATCCTGATTGTTGTCAAACTTCTTTGGCAAAGTGTGCAAAGTTTAAGTGTGTATATGGTTTGTCATCTTATTCCTAAAGGTGAGCATGGTCCGAGTTGGGCTGGTCTAACCCTAACCCTAGGACCAACCCGCACAATGTTGATCCTTAATTTTTAGGACCGAGAACCAACCCTATTGAGTTTAGGATCGGGATCGGACCAACCCAATAGGTTCGGTCCAGTTTTAGGATCAACCCAGGACCAATTGATAATTTTTTTTTTCATTTTTTGTACTCATTAAAAGGCGACCAATGATCGGATCAACTCAATGGATTCGGTGATGAGCGAGGTCAACTAAGAGAGGTGAGTGGCGAGCATCAAGCGTCGAGTGAGGTGAGCATCAATCAGGGCGAGCGGCAAGTAATAAGCAGGGTGAGCATCAAGCGGCAAGCGGCATAAGTGACAAAAAGCGAGCGAGTCGAGTGTCAAGTGGCGAGCGAATAAGTTGTTACTTTCGATTTTGGCAAATTGAAGACTAAGAGGACAAATAAGACCAAAGAGAACGAGTACTAGAGAAGGATGCCATAAGGAGCTGTTTATACCCTTTTGGACAACGTGGAGACTCCTCACAAAAACACTTTTCAAGGTCGAAACTCCACGACTACTAACACGTCTTAAGTGGAGGGCCATGGTGGTGGGGTCCTGTGCTAGTCTCCCCCGAGGTATAGGGGCCCGACCTTTCGGTTCTGTCCGGGCACGAGGGGCCTATGGTGGAGTCCTCGGTTATTAAAAAAAAATCGTAAAAGATATTAAAAATCTAAGTTATTAAATAACAGTGTAAAATTATTTGGACTCCTCACTAATGAGTTGTTTAATGTTGTTGACGTCGTTTATTTTAGGGTTTTCTCTATATAAAAAAATTATCAATAATATATTTATATATATAGTTAGGGTTGGTCCGGGTTAAACCGACCCTAAACTCCTAGGATCAAGAACTAACCCACATAGTGTTGATCCAGGAACCCCAAGACCAAGGACCAACCTAGTCTCCTTAGGAACCGGACTAGGATCAGTAGGGTTGGGCCGATCTAGGGTCTAGGTTGACCCTAGACCAATGCTCACCCCTACTTATTCCTTAGGTGGTGATCCTAGTTTTTCTAGATCATTTATGTTTTGACATGTTAGGCCTAATAGGGACATTCACATTAGGTGGTACCACTGGAACCACAAGCATTACATTTTCAACATTTAGTAGTTGACAGGCCTGTTGACCAATTTGATTTGCCAAATTATTGTTACCAGTTTGGTTATTTTAACCAAGCCTAATTATTCCTATTATTATGACCTTATTAGAAATTTTAGGCCTTTGCATTATTCTTACAGAGGGTTGACTCCTATGACTCATATTGAGTAAAGTATACCACAAGTGCCAAAACTTGACATTAATAGATATTGAAGTATTGAAACTTCTAAAAGGTATACTTAATTGTCACTTTTTTTGAAAATGGGGGCACATAAGTGCCAACGCTAGTGAGGGTAGTTGAAAATCCGACGTAACTTATTTTAATAATATAACTAGTCAACGTAGCTCACTGAAATGCTTATTTAGCAACGAACATACACAATGATGTTATTTTGCCCCTAATTTTTTAAATTTAATATTAATTAAAAGTAAATTAAAAAACAAAATTATTTAAAAAAATGGGTTAGGCAACATTAGGTGAGGGCCTCCACAACCCTCACGGTTGCTGCCCTACCATCGTCAGAAAGGGCCGACAATGATTGGGCAAGGGTTGGTGGACCCTACAATCGTTGGCGACCTTAGCCGACCCCAGCCAATGACCCTCGGCCCCTTTGGGCGAGAGCTATCAACTTTTGCTTAATCTAGGGGAGGGCCATGACCCTCACCCTCATCGACAGGCGGCTAGGATCACCAGCCACCACCTAAGGCCTGGCAACCCCGGTCGGCCCTAGGCCTGACATCGCAGGCCCTTTCCGAAGATAATGGGGCAACAACGGTGAGGGCTGTGGAGGCCCTCATTGTATGCTGTTGTTCTCCCTTTTTATAAATTTAATTTTTAATATATTTTAATTAATATTTATATTAACAATTAATTTGGGGGCTTATAGCACCACATATATAGTTTTTTTTTTTAATAAAATTGCCACGTGGTTAATTTTTTTACAAAAAAATTGCCATATTAGTAAAAAAAGTTGTCAGAAAATGCCAAATTAGTAATTTAGCTGAAATTTCTCGCCATTAACACGTAAGTGTCCCATTCTTGTCTATTTTTACATTTAATTGTATCTTTTGAAATTTTTGGCACTTAAATGTCTACTTGTGCCAATTTTGACACTTGCAATATTCAACACTTGACTAACATCATTAGCATTGATGAATGGAGAAGGAATAAGAAATTACCCATTGGACAATCTTGTCATCAATAGGGCATCATTACCACATTTAGGACGATAAACTTGATCATGTCTAACATGTGACTGACAATGTGATTGGCTATATCATATGCCTATTCTTTGAATAATCTTCTCATGGTTGAGCCATGTCGAAATTTGTAGCAACATTGCTTAATTGCTCTTTAGTGTGATGCATTAGAAGATCAACTTCATCATGTTGATCATCTTTTGCCACTCTCCCAATAGTTGAACTATTAGAACACGCAATTGTCCCATTACCAATTTGTGGTAATGAGATGTTGTTGTTAGTAACATTATCGAACTCTTGTTGATTTCTAGGTCTTGCCATTGTAGTCTCCTTGATTCAACAAATTGTGTCCTACCGAGTGTGCAAAAAAGTTTCACCAAAAATGATAAAACCTTGTTTAAAAATTATGGATAGATCAATAATTGAATTGAAAAAGGTTACGAAGTATTCTTTTTTTCTTCTGAACTAGAACATAAATGGCAAGGAATTTAAAAAAAAAAAATGATTGTTAGAACGGTCATTGCTAGTGATATAAAGTATATGAAAGAAAAGTAAAAATAAAAGATAGATTAGCGAGAAAATTGAGTTCTTTGATTGATTGAGATTTTCTACAAAGAGTAAATGTGGCAACTTTTAGCCCATAATCGATAGTCACAAGCGGTTACCAAATTTGAAAAGATAATTTTCTAATCCCATTTTCAAAACAAATAACTTCCTAATCATATTGTGGTTACAAGAAAGTAAAATATCCACAATATCTTATGATCTAAAACACATATCCATAGGAAGTTAAAAATCTAAAAATATCATTACTTAGCAATTACATGCTAGTGCCAATGACTTCATCCCCGATGAATGTCTTTGTTGATAACTAATGTTCATTATCGATGACTTTATTAAAGATTTGTCGATTTCTTTCATATTAGCAATTGTTCTTATCAAACTATCTTTATTGATTTGGTTTGTCAATTGTTGACAATAACTAAAAGTTGGTCATAATGGGCAATCACAGTCTAGTGAGTAGTACATATATTTTCAAAGCAGATCGACCATCCACTAATTATATTTATAAAATAATATTAGAAACACAATAATCTACTAGGTATATCTCGTCCTACTTACCATTAGCTGAAGAACCTAAAAATGATTTAGAATGAATAGAGTGAGATACTACTTAGAGAATAGTTCATATACTCTCCAAGTAGATTAAGTATCGATTAAGTGTATTATAATATATGTACAATATCAACAATCAATTATATCTTTTACAATAATGAATGGTTTTTTTTATTGATCAATCTCATCTCACACATCAATAAACCATTCCATCTGTCAATCTCAAATTGGACATTAATGGTCAATTCCATTGTCTGTCTTGTGCTCAATAGGCAACCATGATTATGACATAACATCTAGTGACAAGGTGGAACAAGATTCATCCATTGACAAGATTTCTATATATTATTAGCTTGTGGCGAGGCCTAGAAGAATATCCTGAAAGTAGTATGCATCCCAAGAAATTTATAACTGGGTGCAATGGAGATAATGATGATCAAATCACAATCTTTCAATAATCTACAAAACCATTGTAGAATGCATATCGTAAATCAGAATATATTTCACAAACTAAAACATATACTCTTTCATAATACAACACAATGCATAAATCATGTTGGCAAATCAATACACATAGACTTTTGCAATTCTTTTCATATAAGTATTTGTCAAAATATTTTACAATAAATCAACTCATAAACCATTTCTAAAAATTATTTACCATGTCATTTTTGAATAATCAAAAGGGTATTAATTGCCTACTTTGAATATATACAACAATATGCTCTAGACATCTTTTTCCCATTTTTTAGATATCATGCCGTGCTATGTCTTTGTTGACTCATGATATTAGTCATTTTCAAGACACGAGTTACAAATTTAAAAAGGATATAAGCACCACTCATTTTGAAATATCCACAATCACCAATCAAAATTACTCAAGCCCATGATGTCAAAGTTCTATCAATTAAGCAAGTAATGATATAAAAAATCAAGTAAAAAACAATTTTCATTACAACTTGATTAAACTAAGCTCAATTGGCAATAAAAAGACTCCTACACGCCAACGAAAAGTTCACTCATTTCAAATGCTTATGTCGTCCTCTATGTGTAACTAGCACACCAAATTTGGTCACCCCATAACTCTCTCCATTGAACTCCATTTCAAGCAAACTAATGGCCAAAAGAAGCTCTTTAGAAGTACAAAAAGATCTTAAGCTACACTAACTCAAAAATGGCGAGCCAACAAAATCCATCATAAAAAAACAGAAATTCAAAACTAGGCAACAATGATTGTAAAACTTTAAAAATTCGTTTTGACCAAACCATAACTCCAAATCGACTTCTGTAAAATCCTATAGTTCCACAACACTCTAAACTATCATTTACATATAATTTGATAGATTAAAAATTCCTAAATGAATTCAAAACTCTAAATTCACATGGATAAGAATTTAAGTCTCAACTTCAAGAATTCCTTTGATTAGATGAATAAAGGTTAAAGATTATTAGGGTCCATTTGGTAATATTTATGTTCTTGGGAATAATTTCTTTTCAAAAGTAGTTTTTTTTTTATTCCCTGGAACACTTTCTGTGTAAAATAACATGTTTGGTAACTATACAAAATTTTTATTCTTGGAATAGAAAAAGAATAGGAATGCGTTTGGTATGACTCATAATTTTATTTTATTTTTTGTGATGTAGAATTTATTTTATTTTTTAATAATTTTTCTAAGATTTTTTTCCCCTCTCTTCTTCTTCTTCCTCCTCTAGCTAGTCACTGGGTGACAGCAAGTGATGGCAAACATCAATTGACGGCAAGTCTTGAGGAAAAAGAAGAAATGAAATGAAAAAAAAAAATGACTTATTTCTAGAAATTATTTTCGAGAATAAGAAGTTACTTTTTAAAATTTCTTATTTCTGTTCCAAATTTATTCCCTATCTACTTTTCTACTCTAGGAAATAGAAAAATTAACTGACGTTACCAAAACATATTTATGTTCTTTTTCTATTCCAGGGAACAAAAGAACAAAGGAAAAAAAAAAAATGTTGCCACATAGACCCTTTATGGGCACTATGAGGCCTCGTGAGCTTGCATGCAAGAAAGTCCTTCTTTCTTCTCTTAGTCTTGTTATCCCCTTTTTTTTCATCTTCTTTTCTTCTTATTTTGGCTGACTAAAGATCTGTTTCTTTTCTTCTCTCAATTCTTATAGTTGCAGATTAATGAAGATGGGCTAAAAAAGAGGTTGAGCTAAAGGCTCGGGTTAAACAAAACATTAGGGTTGACCCCTTTTGAAAGTCCAACTCTTACATATATCCTCCTTAAAAGAGAGCTCGTCCTTGAAATTTGAATTTATCTCAACTTTCAAACATATATGGGTATTTGCGCATTGCCTCTTCCTAAAGCTCTCAAATGGCCTTTCTTACAATGTGGTTTTGCCACTAAATCTTCCTATAAGGAATACTTAGGTGTCTCAACACTTATCTTTCTTATCGACAATGCTAATAAGTCGCTCCTCATAAATTAAATTTTCGCTTAACCTCAAAGGTGTAAAATCTAAAACATGATTGGACACATATTTCCTTTTTCAACTCTAATTCATCGGAAACAAACGGCCAAGGATTCATTGACATGAATACTAAAATATGCTTGTCTCCCCTTGCTTTTACCCTTATGATTTTCCTCAACTGAGAACTTTCCTTCTACTTAGACTTGATTTTTTTGAATCAAGGTTGGTTGTGCTCGGGAATTAGCTAACTGAGCATTAAAATTATAAATCAATACCTCAAGGTCCAACTTTCCTCAAGAATAGACTTCAAGAAAATAAAGTTAGTGACAAGTAAAGTTGCCATTTTTTAGAAGACCCATGACTTAAAGTATCTGCTACTAAATTCCCATGCCTGGATGGTAATTGATAGACCGATTAAAATCTTTAAATATTTCTAACTATCTCCCATGCCCTCATGTTCAATTTTTTTCCTGAATAAAAAAATAATTCAAACTTTTATAATTCATAATGACTTTGCATTTTCACTATACAAGTAATGCCTCCATCTTTTGAAGTAAACACGAGTGCTGCTAGATCTACATCATGAGTGGAATAATATTTCTCATGTGATTTCAACCGTCTATAGTCATAGGCCACAATTTTATTATTTTGCATCATTAAAATTTTCAAATTCTTTTTTCATCCATGCCACTAAACATTTTCTAATTTCATATATAATGCTCAGATTTCCAATTCCGCATAACTATCCTTGAACTAAACCACCAAGGTTTATTGCTTAGAATCTGACATTTGTCTAAAAGATCACATTACTATAGCAGTTTAACATTTAAGCAATCTATTTTTGTTATTCTTCAAATTCAGAGAAAAATATCAACTCTTAGATAGTCTCTACTATCTCTAAATTATCATCAACCTAACACCTTTAGGACAATTTTCTCTAGGACCATAATGTTCATCATCATTTGTTGACACTTGAAATCTAAGTTCCGCCGGATATCATTTAAACTAAAATATATTACATCTTCTATAATCATCGCATACACTTTTTTTTCATATTAAGAATATTACATCATCCACATGAAAATATATGTAAATCAACTTTCATTTATTGAACAAAAACCTTCAAATACTTTTCATGTCCTGTACTAATACCTCGAGTAGAGATCACTGGAATATTATTTCAAAACTAGTCCATTCTAGTATCAGGGAATAATTAAATAATAATGCACCCAAAGGAAAAATATAATACTAGTATATTAAATAAGGACTCTTTACTTACAATGGTAAACCAAGGTAAAGATCTTCTTTAAATTATAATCTCGACTATCTACTAAGGCAATCTACCATAGTTTTCTTAGGATAAGAGATTTTTCAAACAAGAACTTATCTTAAACCACAAATTATTATGAAGAATATCAACACTTAAAATATCATCACTTAACCATTGGGGTTTGCCTCAGTGGTCACTCTTCCCACATGAAAATAGAGAGATGAGGGGTCTGAATCTCCACATTCTCAAGCTTGTTGGGGTGGGGACGATTGAGTATCAGATGCGAGTTTCAACTCTCACACCTTGCAATGAGATAGGGGCAAAAATTGTGAGTTTCGACTCTTACGCCTTACAAGGAGACATGGCCAAAATTTGAGAGGTGGAGTAGAAGTAGGATGACCAAAAAGGGAAAAAAATAAAAAAGATCATGACTTAAGATTGAATGCTATGACTTTGCACATCACCGAAGAACTTATCTGGTCTCCACTAAATTCAATGTATCTCAATTTCTCAACTTAAAAGATCCCACTTGAAATTGATCACTTTTTAAAACAAAGATTTAAGTACTTGCGTTGCATCATCATTTTTAAAGAAAACCACAACTAAAATTGTCCATATCTACTAGTTTCAAAAACCTCTTTTAAGTAAGATCATAACACGTTACTTAGAAATTCACAAGTTATGGTTATGAAAAAACAATAATATTTAAAAAGTAATTGTCATGGAAACGTGAAACATAAGTACTAAAAGATTGTTTTGTCATCAACTAATTATTTTAAGTTAAACAAATGATCATTTTTAGGAAAATATATTTTTTATCATTTATTTTTCACCAAATAAATAGTGTCTAAATTGGATCACTTGAATGGGCCTAAGTGGACTTAGATAGAGCCCAACTAAAGGTGTAACTTTTGAAAGTTTGCCAAGGCCTGGGATCCAATCTTTTGTTGGAGCCAAGCCCGCCCACAGAATGACCAGCAGGGCCAGAGCCCACTTAAGCTTGCCAAATTATTTGCGAGAATATTTCTTTTTTTCATAATTTAGGGCATAGACAAAGGAGCTTGTTTATCTAGAAGTCAATGAAATACCCTGCTGCAGGGGCTAAAAGCATGATTGTTTTAACTTTTCTTTTTCATCTCAATTTGAATAATAATTAATATGAGAGTTAGTATTACGTAGAATTATCACGATATGTTAAACTTAATCAAGAAGGTTGTGAATATGAGAGAGAGAGAGAGAGAGAGAGAGAGAGAGAGAGAGAGAGAGAGAGAGAGTATAACGAGTGGGAGGGGACTGTATTTGTTGGCGGAGAATATATGCTTCTTCTTTTATTGGTGCCTAAAATAGGAGAGAGAGTATAACGAGTGGAAGGGGACTCCGTCAGCGCTATATAATATTCAAATTGCAGCCTAGAAATGAAGCAACAGATTACCCTTTATCTTCTTCTTTTTTTGGTACCTATAATAGGACCATATTTCTGCATCTACCACCAGTTCTCCATGATTGTTCTTTCTCAATTGTATGAATATCCAAGAAAATCTAGCAACAAATTCAGTTGTTGAATGCATCCATTGTACTTTGACAAGTTAGGGTATGCTTCTTAGATTAATATTAGGTTTGGACAAATTTATTCGAACCAAGTTGACTTGAAAGAGGTTGAGAAAAATTGATTTTGTGAAGCTTGTGTTGCAAAAAGTACCTTTACCCAGTTTTGAGCATTCATATTTTGGTTGGCTAAGTGGTGGATGATTATATTCTGCCCAAAAAAAAAATGACGTTTCTTATTTCACATAAAAAGTGAGTTGGTGTACAAATCAGTGGAAGAAAGATTACAGAAGTAGTACATATATCCGCAAAGTCCATATCACCTCTTTAGAATTTGTAGCACTATCAAGACAAATTTCGGTGGCATTTCGAGTTGTTTATGGTTGCTTTATTTATTTATTCATTTATGCCTAAAGATGTTTGCTTTGTTTAATCTTTGTATTATTCACTAGAAAAAACTCTCCAATAATTTACAAAGTCAAAGTAGAGACAAGGTCTTTAGTTAGGCCACCAATGATTCCACCGAGAGTCAAACCCTAATTGTGCAGTCTTGTCAGCCGCCTTAACCTGGTAAAGAAATTAAGTCCTCCCCAGTTCTTCTTTCCCATAAAAATGAAAAGTAAATTGAAAGTGCCGTAATTAATTTAAAGCCATGTGACCACTTCAATGATCGACTTAGTGGTAAATAGCCCACTCATTGCAATATATCTTATGTAAAGAGATTTTTTGCTTATTAGTATCTTGGCAGGTGTATCGTGATGGACTTATACATCAACGAAACTCGAGGGAAGTGAAACCCCAAAATCATACTTACAAAATATAAAATAGAATTGAAACCTTCCTAAAACATGAAAGAAGAACTTCTGGACCTAGATTAGATCAAAAGCGAAAAACTTTCTCAAAATGAGAAGACAGCGAGGAAAAAAGAGAGTAAAGAACCAAATCAGCCAAAGAATAAGGAAAAAAGGGTGGGGAAGGAGTGATCAAGCTTTCCCTTCCCTTTATGGAGGTTGAAGAAGAAATCTCTGAAAATGAGAGAGAACCCAAAGAAGGAGAGAGGAAAAGCGTGTTTCCTTAGCTTTGGCTTTTTTTTTTTTTTTTTTTTTGGGTTAGATTTCCTAAATTTTTTTTTGTCACTCCTACTCTAACTCTCAACTCATTCTCAAACTTTTGTCATTTTTTTATAAGGCGTGGAAATCGAAACTTATATCTGAAACTAATCATCCTCACCCCTATCCCTATAAGAAGATGAGAATTTGAACCCCCATCTTCCCTTTTCCATGTGGGAAGGTGTGGCCATTGAAGCACACCTCAATGGACTTAATAGAGTAGCAATAAAGTTGAGTGCTTGGATGGGTATAAGTGGACTTAGATAGAGCCCATCTAGGGTGTATCGGTTATCTAACCTTATTTAGGGCATAGATATAGAAATCGGACTATTTCGAAGCTCACGAAATACTCTATTTTAGGGGCTACGAGCATGATTGAAGAGCAACAATCGCCAAGATGGAGTTCCGAACTTAGAGAGAGAGAGAGAGAGAGAGAGAGAGAGAGATTATAAGGAGTAGGACAGGAGTCTGAGAGAGGCGAGAGGATGGAAGCAGAATTAATGTCAGGGACTTTGAATTTGAGAATAGATTTCGAGAAGTAAAACTCTATTTTTTTTCCTTTTCCTTCTTTTTAGGTTCCCAAGATTATAATGTAAACTATTCCATATACATTACATATGCTAGTAAAGAGACATTCGACAGATTAAGCATAATTAATTTATTTAGTAAGTGTTTGAATTACCAAATAATAGAAAGAAACTGCTCTTATAAGTACACAACTTACAAAGGCGTGAAATCATATAAATATTTCAAAATTCATATCTTTTTTACAAATGTTGTTGTTGGATAGAAAATATTCGAATTTTATTATTAAAGCATGTGAGATATTGTATAAAGTTATTGACTTATGCAATTGCCCATACATTCAATATTTGTAAAATAAGTAATCATGGACATTTTGGGAACAAAAAAATTGAGATTCCCTAAAAGTAAGGGGGTCTTCTTTGCTTTAGATAGTAGTATAAAATTCATAATACACTTGTATCCTACTAAGTTATATAGATACCAATCAATTATTGAAACTTTAGATAATAATAAAATTGCATTACATAAATTACATAAATGCCAATCAATTATTGCAATTATAGATAATTATAAAATTTTATCCTACATAATTTATTGTCCACTGAAAACTTGCAATAATTGATTGGTTTTCATTTATTCAAGTAAAACTCAAAATGGTTCTACTTCAATTATTACAAGGAGATTGAAAACCAATAAAACTCATTAAGCGTTGTCCAAAAACTGGAAGTTGGAATGCTAGACTCCTGGCCACAAAACCCATGCCATGACATAAGAACAAAGGATAATGTCTTTGTTAAAGAAGTACCATGAGATATTTTCTCAAATCGCTGATTACGTCATCAAAGTTTCTTTTTTTGGTCAATCTGATACTTTGTTTAATGGAGTGGCATGTGATGCATTTTTGCTGCGGACTAGGAGTGCCAAATTGTTTAATCTTTTCTTCTCGTCTTGCATGCTCAGTTGCAGCCCAAACCTCTTGCCATCGCCGTCATTGGACAGCGATACGAGGCCATCTCCACCGCACGTCGCACCGAGTGCCAGACTGTATGTTGCCATTATCGTCCACCCGTCACGTCAAGGCTTGTGACAGTCTCCCTCTTAACCAGCCACAGGGCAAAGCAGCAAGCGATAGGTGGACTTTCGGCGGTGGTGGTCGCCTGGATGATTGGTGGTGGCGGAGATGGAGCCGTGCGTGCAGCTGGCAATGGTGGCTATGCTAGCGGCCCGTCAGTGATTAGTAGTGGGACGTGATGGAGGGTGGCGGGTGATGGCAGTGCGATGGTTGGCGGAGGCGGTGTGGTGACGACGGCTATTGGTTCGGTGGTGTGGCTATTCAATGGAGGGAGGGCGTGTGTGTAACGTGGAAAACACATGGACACCCTTTATGGTTTCATCACCAACTTAGATCTTCCGCTTAAGTGTTCACATCAATACATTTCACAAAATTCCTTATTGGTGATAATGTCACATCAACAATTTCTGTCCATGTACTTAATTAAAGTCTAACATTTAGCACGATTCAAAAAATCCAGGTACCAATTTGAATAAGACAAATCAAATACTTGAAATCAAAATAGATAAAAATATACGTTTTGTGGTGTCATTACGACATATATGTAAATTTCTATTATAATGTCATAACCCAACTCTTTCTTTATTCAAGCTTTAGTTGCCTATTGGGCTCCACTCTCCAAAAAGCTCATTTGTGCCTACCCTTCATGATTGGGATGACTACTCTATCAATTTCAATCCTAACACTATAATATTGCCCGGTGACAATAAGTGGCGGGTATTACTAGGTGTGCTACAAACAAGAAAAAACATAGGCCACCCCTATTCGTTGGCAGAGAATATATACTTCCAATTAAATTCCCATCCGCGCTATATAATATTCAAGTGCAGCCTAGAAATGAAGCAACAGATTGCCCTTTATCTTCTTCTTTTTTTAGTGGCTAAAATAGGACCATCTGTGCATCTACGCCACCAATTTTTCATGAGTGTTTCTTTCTCAATTGCATGTACATCCAAGAAAATCTAGCTACAACGTTAGGGGTTTGAATGCATACGTGGTGCTTTGACAAGTTAGGGTATGCTTCTTAAAATTAATATTAGGTTGGACAAATTCATTCGAGTCGAGCTGACTTGACAGGACTTAATAAATGGGTTTCGAGAAACTTGCGTTGAGAAAAGAACCTTGACCCGATTTCGAGCATTTATAGCTATGATTGACTAAAAGGTGGATAATTCTATTCTCTAAGAACATGACATGCGAGATGACGTACCAACCAACAGAAGAAAAATAGGAAAAGTATTACATACATCAACAAACTCTACATCACCTCTTTTTGAATTTTGCAGTACTATCAAGACAAATTTTGGTGGAATTTGGAGGTGTTGATGGTTGCTTTCTTTTATTTTAAGCCTAAAGATGTTTGCTTTGTTGAATCTTTGTATTATTTACACGAAAAAACTCTCCCAATAATTTTCAAAGTCAAAGTAATGAGACAAGGTCTTTTGTTAGGCAACCATCGATTCTACCAAGAGTCAAACCCTTATCATCCAATTAGCAGTCCACTCCTGTCAGCCACCTACCTCATAATCTGATAAAAGAAATTTAAGCCTTCGCCAGTTTTTCTTCACCCAAAAAAGTGGACAAATATAATAAAACGCCATAGTTTGTTAATTTAAAGCCATTCCACTACTTAGCTCCTTCATCTTCCATAAGGTCACGAGCTCAATTTACGTCATAAACAAACTCTAAATGATTCTTATTCCATTTTGTAGTCGCGTCATAACTCGTGTGAATAGGTCTTTTGGCAATTGATATTTGGGCCAAGATTATGGTACAGGGCCGGTCATTGTCACACTTTCGAGTGGCGTGTAATGCGGAGTAATTATCGTCCACACCGACATGTCGTGGCAAACATGAAGCTCTTATGGTAATGTCTAGAGGGTGGTCGGGGACACCGATCTCCTACTGAAGAGAAAGAAAATTCAAAGCCGCTCATCGTTTCCAATTCATTCACGGCAACCCCGGTTTTCACTCATGGGGTAATAATAACAGTGCCAGAGAGAGATGGATGAATGATCGTGGTCTCCAAAGAATCAAACGCAGTAGAGAGAGAGAGAGAGAGAGAGAGAGAGAGAGAGAGAAGTCAAAGCAGAAGATGTTAACCAATGGGCTGAGAGAGTATGGAAAGTGGAACAGAAGTAGAGGAGGTGAACAGTTGGAACTGTTCACTCGTACCAGAAAAAGAGAATCCATCTATCCCTCCCTCCCCCCATCAAGCGAATCAAGAAAACACCTCTCTCTGTCTCGTCTCTGTCTCTCTCTCTCTCTCTCTTTCTCTCTCTCTCTTTTCCTTTCATGAGAGTCATCAATCTCTCCAGCAGCACAGCTTTTTAGCTCATCAGCACAGGATACAATCATGGGTTGCTGCGAATCTTCCCTCCTCAGGGAGACCCACCCGGAGAAGGACCACGCAGCTCAGCAGCAGCAGCAGCAGCAGCAGCAGCAGCAGCAGCCCCACTTCGGCCACCACAACCGCCAGCTGCAGCAGGGCGGCGGCGGGGCCCCCCCGGCGCCCGGCGGAGCCCGGCCCTTCTCCGAGTTCTCCTGCGCCGACCTGAAATCCGCCACCGGCGGCTTCAGCCGCGACTTCATCGTCTCCGAGGGCGGCGAGAAGGCCCCGAACCTCGTCTACAAGGGCCGCCTCAAGAGCGGCGCGTGGATCGCCGTCAAGAAGTTCACGAAATTCGCGTGGCCCAACCCGAAGCCGTTCGCGGTACGCGGTGTTTCGGAGCTCAAATAGTCGGATCTTGCTTTACTCCTCGGATCTTTAATTGGGTGGTGTTACCCGGATTTGATTGTTTGTGTTTTAGCTCTTCTTGGGTGGTACTGAAGTGAGTGCAAATTATGGGGTTTGTGGTATTGTTGCAGGAGGAGGCACAGAGTGTAGGGAAGTTGAGGCACAGGAGATTAGCTAACTTGATTGGATATTGCTGTGAAGGCGATGAGAGGCTTCTGGTCGCGGAATATATGCCGAATGATACTCTTGCGAAGCACTTGTTTCATTGTAAGTCAGTAATTTCGCTTCTACTCTCGCTTAACATTCGATATGCCTTCAGCTCTAGCTTGCCAACTGAGGATGTCTAAGCCGCCGAATCCCCCGAAAGCTTAATTAGCCGCTTGCAAGAGCTTTCTTTTTCTGTGCAGCATCTTAGACTGTATACTGCATCTGAGGCCATCTGAGGCATTTTTAAAGCTGGAATTTTGCATTCTTAATAATTCTAGATTCTCTATGCTTCTCTGTGTCTATTGAGGAAAACATGGTCGGATCCATTCTGTGATTTTGACTGATTCTAATGTGGCTTAGGTTAATTTGTGAAGATGATGAACAGAGCATCTGATTAGTTACATTGCTCTTTATATGCCAAATCATTGGCTAAAACATGAAATGTCTGGTTAGATATAGCTCTTGGCACCGTTTTCCTTTGCACAGGAATACTCTGAGGAATTCAGAACATCAGTCTATTTGCTTGAAGCAAAGTGACACAATGAAAATGCACTCAACACAAGACTTCTATAGTTTGCCAAGACCATAGCCACATATAGGGAGGAAGCTTGATCCTCACAATGGTTGGCTAGAAAATTCACATACTGTATTGTTTGTGTTTGGCATTGACACAGAAGTAGAAACCTCAGGTATCTTGCTAGAAACAGAGCTTTAACAACACTCTTGTAGGATAATCTGCATTATCAGTTAACTTAACATGGCCAGTGGCCAGGTAAGATTTACTTGCTCAAGCAGGATACACATCACTGAAGTATGGGAGCCACCTCTTCCGCAATTTTTGTATATTCTTCTACATGACCATTTAAGAATCTCTGTGTAACTTAGAGTGCTGCATTTTGAATATTCTTTACAGGGGAAAACCAAACCATTGAATGGGCAATGCGTCTACGAGTTGCTCTCTACATTGCAGAAGCCTTAGATTACTGCAGCAATGAAGGTCATCCCTTGTACCATGACCTCAATGCCTATAGGGTTCTATTTGATGAGGTAATCCTTTCTCTAATTTGTCGTTACATTGTGGCCTAGATCTTAACTACATCACAATCATTACTAAGTTGTTCAATGCAACTATGGATTGAACAGGATGGTGATCCCCGTCTTTCATGCTTTGGCTTGATGAAGAATAGTCGAGATGGGAAAAGCTATAGCACAAATCTTGCCTATACGCCTCCCGAGTATATGAAGAATGGTAGGCTGTCTCCTTCTTATGAAGGAACACAAAAGTTTTTGCTTGATCCTTTGGTGGACTTTTATTTGACATATGTCCTGCTTCTGCATAAAATTTAGTTCTGCAATGGTTCTTTACATATTGTGATGTTGTGTTTATCTACCATTTTCAGCTTATTCTTCTACTTCATTCCCTTAATTTTTGTGGCACTGGCATCTGTTTTCCTGAACCAGTAACATCTAGGAAGACAGAAATGTGTTTGGCGTATCTTGAGAATGCTATTATGGTTTGTGTGGAAAGTGCTTTTCAAGTTGGTCTCATATTCCCTCTCTAGATTAGCATTCTATTCTATCAACCATTCTGCAATTTAGTCCCTATACTGACTGTACGTTATCAAATATCTGAAGACATATATCATCTGGACCAATTGATATTTAGGGAAGAGGATCTCCTTCACTATCATAATAGTGGGGCTAGTGTCTGTCAGTATGAATTAATTGGTATTTTTCCTCATGATTCAGAGAATTAAAGTACCTTGTCAGAACATAGATATGCATGGTTAAATTCTTTTTCGGTTATATTGACTTTTCAAATGTCATGACAAAATGGGTTTGGCTGAACTGGCAATGAACAAGCTTTTGATTTTGCTTCAGGTGTGGAGATATTTAACCGTTTCACATTTTTCTTACCTTATGGCTTGAAGATGCAGATTGTAATCCTTTTATCAGTGTTGAAGGTTGACTTCAAACTTCATTTAACATCAAGACTATTAAAAGCGTGGAAGCTAAGATGGGTTAAATATATCAGGAGTTTCTTAACAGAAAAACTTAGATGTCTAATTGGTGAAAATAAGTACTCGCCCATATTTCGACAAGCAAAAAATTTGATTCGAATGTAAAAAGAATGTAATCAGATATGTGCACATAATTTACATTTGATGAACTTATTTTCTTTTCTAAGCTTATAGCACCGGTTTAATTTTTTTTTTATATAGAGTCTACGTAAGGCATCTAGGCTGATAAAACTTCCATCAGAGTTGAAGGTTAACTTCAAACTTTATTTAATATCCAGTCTATTAAAAGCTCGGAAGTTAAGTTTAAATCATTCAGGAGTTTCTTAACAGAACAACTTAGGTGTCAAATCAGGGAAAATGTAAATACTCACCCATATTACCACTAGCAAAAAAATTGGTTTGAATGGAAAAAGAATGTAATTAGATATGTGTGCATAATTTACGTTTGATGAACGTCTTTTCTTTTTCAGGCTTATAGCACAGGTTTAAAATTTAGTACATATGGAGTCTACATGAGGTATTTAGGCTGATAAAATGGCAACATTCACTGTATCTTTAATGAGAATATGAAGATAAATCCTAGATAGGATGCATTGTGGTGGGACGGTATCTGGTGACATATACATGTGGACCTTAATAGTGAGATTATGAAACTTTATAAGAATTGTTATCTTTGGTATGCTTAGTCTCAATTGGCAGCTCGAGAATGGAAACCCAGAAACTAAGAGACTTGTGAGATCTTAATAAATTAAGATACTGCTCTGCAATGAAATATCTGCTAAAGACTTGTTCATCTTTCTCTTTGTGCGTCAATCTTATTAGATGTGTCTGCCTTTATTTGTACATGACAGGAAGGGTCACCCCTGAAAGTGTTATTTACAGCTTTGGCACCATCCTTCTTGATTTGCTAAGTGGGAAGCACATCCCTCCTAGTCATGTAAGTGAGATAAGACTCGTTTTCCTTGTCAACTAGTGGGGTAGTCAAGATTCCACACAGACACAAGTAATTTATGTATTCTATTGTATTTTTAAATCAGACTATTCTCCTTTCTAATGCCCTATGTGATGGATAGACCTTTAAGTTTGATTTCCAGGGAAACAGTTAAATTTGAGTGCTAGGTCCACCCTTGGATAGTAGCAAGAACCTAGACGAAAGAGCAATATTTATTTTTTACTACGGAAGATCTACCACTTTGTTTAGGAGTTGTTCGAAGTGGCCAACCCAACTAGACAGACTAAGCAAATTGTTTGTTTTATATTCTTACTCAATAAACGGTGCATGCGATAACTTTAGTTTGTTGTATGACGACTTACCAATAGAAAAGTTCTCTCCGATATTGATGATTTCAGTAGTTTTGTCACTCTTGTATATCTGCTTCACATAGGCTCTTGACATGATACGAGGGAAAAACAACATGGCGTTGATGGATTCACATTTGGAAGGTAAGTTTTCAATGGACGAAGCTACAACGGTGGTTAATCTTGCCTCTCGGTGTTTGCAACATGAACCAAGAGAGCGGCCTAATATAAAGGACGTTGTTGCAACGCTTGTTCCTTTACAAACCAAATCAGATGTGAGCATCTCTTCTACGTATCCCTGTTCCTTCTTCTGTTCCCATTTTCTGCTCCTTCTATTTTTTCTTGCAAAAAAAAAGAGGCTAAATTAGCTGTTTTAATAGATGCCTCCCATTAGGTTAATGTTTAGTATAGCTTCTCCAAGTCCGTTTCCCATTTAGACCCTTACTTGAATGCTTCCCTTGTGTGTTTAAATGAAAATTGCCATGTGAAAAGTTTCTCCAATATTGTATAGACATGAAGCAGCATACGCTCTAATGCATGTAGTGAAAGAGAATGCGCTAGGCGACATGAGGTATTGGTTTTATGAAGTATTAAGTTCATGCTGAAGAATGGTGATTTTGGTTTTGATGTACTGTTTCGGCCTCATGGCAATTATTTATTGAATTCATCCCTGTGAAATGCCGCTGTCATACTAAGGTACCTATTATAATACTACTGAGAAAATTCGAGTTAACATTCGACAATAAGCCACATTCCTTGACAACTTGACCATTGAACAATTGAAGCTGATTTAAGCTTTATAGGGATTTTACCTTCACTTGCTGGTGGATTTTCTTCTATTTCAATCCTTTCAGTGACAAATCCTACAGTTGCGAATTGTTTCCTGAATTCCATGAGATGAACTAAAATGCTAAATTTGCAGGTTCCATCACAAGTCATGCTTGGAATTTCCAAGAAGGAGGATATACCACAAGCACTAAAGGCCCGCCTTTCACGAATGGGAGAGGCCTGCTCAAGGATGGATCTCACAGCAATCCATGGGATTTTGGTCTCCGCACACTACAAAGATGACGAAGGAAGCAATGAGGTACGAACCATTGAGGTACTTCACTTCTGCAAAGGCAATTATATACCTTTCTGAGAGTTATGTGCTAATACTTATTCTGGATTTGGTCAGTTGTCCTTCCAAGAGTGGACACAACAGATGAAAGATATGCTGGAAGCAAGGAAGCGGGGAGACCTATCCTTCCGTGACAAAGATTTCAAGACTGCCATTGACTGTTACTCTCAGGTGAACTCCATCAGACATCTGTACTGAAAAGAAAGTATATTTCTCCTGAAGTAATCACATGGAAAATAAAGATTCTTTGACTGTGATTTTCATCTCAATCAGGCATAATATCTATTGATGGGGTGTTGATTTATAATGCTTGAATGTTAAATATCGTCTCTTGTTCAGCTAGTCCACTCCATGCTGTGCCATACTTTAATTGGTACAGATTTTGTTCATTGGTTAATTGTTATACACATAATTGGTTTATGTTCCTCGTTAGCTCCCAGCTGAGTACCCTTTCGCTCTTTTCTCACTGGCAATAGATCAACAAAGAGAAAAAAGTGGGTTTTCAGTGAGCACATGTGAAGTATGGCTGTTCATAGGTTGCTCTAACGTTTAATTGAGGCAATTGATTAGCTTCCTCAAGTCATTTTTAAATTTGATTTTTCCCTTTTCCTTGCCAATTTCTGTTTTTTTTTTTCCCCAGAATTTTGAGTAAAGAACATAAGGCTAGATATAAAATCTCTTAGTAAGTTCTCAAAGTGCATTTTTATTATATTTCTGCTGAATGGAGAGGTCCAGATAAATTCTTAAATGCTGTGTTACAATTCCTTTTGTTCTTTGCTTTTTTTTTTGGTTAATGCAGTTTATAGATGTGGGGACGATGCTGTCTCCAACTGTATTTGCAAGGCGGAGTTTGTGCTACCTCCTATGTGATCAACCAGATGCTGCCCTTCGAGATGCAATGCAAGCTCAGTTGATATATCCAGATTGGCCCACTGCTTTTTACATGCAATCGGTCGCTCTTGCCAAGCTGGACATGCCCAAGGATGCTGTGGACATGTTGAATGAAGCAGCTGGGCTCGAAGAAAGGAGGCAAAAAAGTGGGAGAGGACCATCGTAGCTCGGTCCAAGTGTAACTCTTTCTTTTGTGTAAATACTGGGTGAAAATTTGTGCAGAAGCATTTATATTCGTGTTTAAATGTTTTGAGCATATCCACTTCCATTGATATTAACCAACCAGGCATAAACAACACGATGATTTTTGAGAGAGTACTAGAAAAGGGCTCGCAAAGAAGCTCTTCAGTATATGCTATCCTGATACTATTGCTTGATTACTGGCAGTACACTTGTTTTTTGGATCGGAACGTCAGGCCAATTTGCTTTCATTTTTACCTGGTGTCAGAGCTTGTTGTCTCAGAAAACCTGTTGCAGTCTGAAAGGCAAAATGGCAATGACAACAGTTGGTTTTCTCATATCATCAATCTTGCAAAATGTGATGTGCTCTCCTATGCATTAATTTGGTTCTCTTGCCGATCACTGATATCTGAATACGGCGGTTGCTTATGAAAAAATGATGGGAAAACTTGCAAGGTTCTGAAAAATGGTCGAGACAGGATAGAGACAGGGGCTTGTAGTAGTGTCGAGGTGAAAATGAACTCTTTGAGCACGTTATGAGGATTGAAAATCAGTGGATATCTGGGTGAAAGTAGAATTATCATATGCATGGTGTAGGAACACCAGTAATCTAGCTGAAGCATGGTTTTTGATGGGGACAATGAATGGTACCTAGTGTCTGAATTTCATCGATTAAAACTGTTTAATGGTTTAAGTGAGTACATGCAACAGAACATCTCTGCAGCTGCATCTTAGTTTTGCGGAGATTTTTATTTTTATTTTTATTTTTATTTTTTTCATTTGAGAAACCAAAGTTGATTGAACAAAATTAAACCGAACTTAAATTGAATGTCACATTTACATAATTCAATTGGTTTGACTTATATCCATGAAGAGAGCAGCAGAAAGATGTCACTATAAATGGAGATTACAGGTCACATTGTCATGCTTCCAGCCCCCGATTAAACACAATAATCAGTGTTTATCCTCCGAGGATTATTATGAGAAATCGCGCAATCTAGTGAAGGTGTACACAATCTTAATGCTCAAAAAGAAAATACAAACATACTTGCTACGAAGATCACGGGTGATTAAGATATCCACGTAAATTTCGGACAACCCCCCTACCGTAATTGGACTTCCGGTTTAGTCGTCCAACATTAATGTACATCTCCCAGGGGTCTAGCTCACAAACTTCAACATAAGGACATTGTTTGGTACGGATAATAACATGCTCCATTTTGACTCTGATTCATATACATCTTCCAACTCAAACTCGAGACATAAGTCAACACTGAGTGTCAACAGTTGGATTTGTGACTCAAAATTATCGTCAAAATCGGAGTTTGGATTAAGTTTGGCGAACGAGGAAAGTCACGAGACGTGTTTGGACGAGTTTTGGGGTTGCAAAGGAACGGGCGATCCAGAGCCATTGCCGCCTAGGCATCCAGTCGAACACGCCCAGGAGCTAGCAGCTGCTGGCTGGGCGTAGGCGGATAGCCCAGCCAATTGTGGCCCGCAGCCCGGCCAGCCTCTCTGGGCGCTAGGGCCACCTTGGCCGGGGGAGTTCGACCAACTGCCTATAAAGGCAAACACGTATTGCACGTCCCGAGCACCCGGCCCATTCTGCACGGCCGACTAGGTGCCGCGCCTACTCTGAAAACACAGGATTTTTAAATCTTATTTTGATCGATTTTCACGAGTTCCATATTGGAGATGACAAGAGGAATATTAAGGGTTCCTATGTGTGAGATTTTCGAATGAGTTCTCTACGAGAACATGCGAAGTCATTTGTTGTTGAGATAAGTATATTAAGAAAGTACAATTTAGTTCTAAAATTTTTAAAAAGTACAATTAAGTCATAAAACTTATTAAATTTGTACAATCAATTCATTCCAATTAAAATTTGAAACATAAGAAGAAGAAGAAGTGTAAGCCCTTATTGCCCCACCATTGCCAGGTTCCAGCATCCCCTGTCGACCTGGCCATGGTAGGACAGCGGTGGCAAGGGCTGCATCCTCCTCTTTTTTTTTTTTTTTTTTTTTTTTTTTAAAATTGCTTATTTTTTATACAACTAATTAAAATTTGTATTGAAAAAATCATCTTGACCTAAATGATGTTGTTTTAGTCATGTCAACGCCACGTAGAATAGGAAAAATGCAATTAAAAAAGTAAAATTAGATGAAGATAACAGAAAGATTTGATTGCATCAATTTGACAATCTTTAAGACTTAACTACACATTTTGAAAGTTTTATGACTTAATTGCATTTTCATGAAAAATTTTAGGATTTCCAGTCCAATTATCCTTTTATTTTTTTTTGTGTAATCTAGGGTTGGAAAATTTTGAGTAATGGTAGTTCTGTAATTCTCCGGATTTATAATGAATCACATTGTGGATCATTTTCCTTGTGAAATTGAAATCGACAATCAAATAGTATTGGGTAAATCTCTAGTGTCTTTATCATTTTTAGTTATATCTGGTAATTTATTCTATTGTGTTTGACATTGAACTGAAAGATTCTTTAGCTTGTGTGTTAGCTCACAACAATTGGTATTAAAATTAAGGTTTAGGGTTTCACGAATTAATTTACGGTTTTTGCTTCCCTGATGATTATTTGAAATACTATGACGGCTACAATGTTTGGAGTGAGAGTTGAGAATGAGAAATTCTATGGGAGGAACTATTTTGTGTTGTAGGGCATTGGATGCGTGCCATGTTAGCCACCCAAAGTTTGCCAAAGACGTTAGATGGAAAGGATAAGTTGGCAAAAACGATGAAAGAGGTTTTGGATGGAAAGGACAAACTGGCAAAAACGATGAAAAAGGCTGACATGGTAGAGTTGATGATAAGGGAAGAGAATAATGCTTTTAAATCTATTGAATGAAGTGTTGATCGAAGTGGTCAAAGAGAACGATGTGTCGCAGCAACACAGGAAAAAGTTCAGGCCCTTTATCTGATGCATGGGTTTAAACAATTCTTGTATATAATAAGAAAATAAAAACAATGTAAGAAAACGTATATTTATAGCAAATTTAGTAACTGTCTATATGTGATTAAAAAAAAAGGGACCTAAACATACATAATAACAGGTAGAAATATAATATCACTAGCTAATAAGAGAAAATGTCAATGTTATTAGAAAGATCTATTAAATTTCAAAGATGAAAAAACACTTGAAGTGTTGGCTTTGAGCTTAATAACGAAATCATTGTGCATCCAAATGGCTCATTAGTCAAGTTACTTTCAATACGAAGTTCATCCATCTGCACGGCATTAGAAAGAGAAATTTGAGCATTGTATATCTAAAGTATATATATTGACAAGTACCAATTTAAATTCAATGTCAACACAAGCCTCTTACTATTTTGCAATCAAAGGGAGACTAATGAACCTTTCTCCGATGCTTATATGTGCTAGTCAATTATAAAAACCAAAATTTTTCTGCAGTTCAGAATACACTAGATATTCACTTTCCCACTTTTTGAGTTGATTTTCTTTTATTTTGGAAAAATATCTATTAATATTTTTATATGACTAGAGAATAGTATCTACTATTTTAAAAGTTGCAATTGAATTCTTCCTATGTTACTTTTGAGTGTAATTACTTGGATTTGTTTCCTTAAATAATCCCGCGGCTTTTCTAAATCGTTTGCCCATCAAACAATAACCCCATTGTGTCCATTTTTATAATTCGATTGCCCCTCTAACATTATCTGGTCAGAAGTTCATCGTCACAATTTGGGGATAAGGTTTTTATTGACGACTTTCTCTTCTCCAATCTTGACATGTCAAGCAAGGATGTCTTTAGGACAACACTTCCTTCTTTGGCCTAACATTGGACGACAAAGAGATGTCATTGAAGTCGAGAATGCTGCCAAAGTTCCTCATCACAGGGATGTGACATTCTCGCTTCTTTCTCTGAAGTTCGTCTGACGTGGTCGCCTACATCCTCAAGAGAAAAGTTAGATGGCGTTCAGACATGGTCCAAATCAAAACCCGGATAGAATAGAATCGCCTTGAACTTTTAGGTTACGTTTGGCTGTCAGGATAAAATTTAAAATAGGATAAGATTTATCCTATCTTGCGTTTAGTGCATGCTCAAAATATGATAAAGTCAAATATAAAAGGGATATAGATCGAATAAAATTATCTTATGGGAAAGGTGGGATAAAAGCGAATATAATTTATAATATCTATAATATGAAAGTTTTCTCAAATAACAAATTTCTTAAATTAAAAAATTAAATTTGTATCTCATTATAAATAATATTTGAATTCTAATATAAGAAATTCAAAATAACAAAAAATAAAATTTTAGTTTTTTATTTAATCTTATTTTCATTTATATATTTAAATTTATATCTATCTTATACTATTTTATATATATTTATTACATATTTTAGGTGTTTTAGTATTTTAGGTATATTAGTGCAATTTTCTATTTAATGAAATTTTATTAGAGAATGATGGAAGGGGAAGAAAGAAATAAAAAAGAAATTAATTAAAAAGGAGGGGAAAATGAAATAAAAAAGAAAATAAAACTGAAATAGACAAAAGTGTTGCAAAAGATTTTTACCATCTTCGTTTATAAAATTTGTGATTTATATAGGTATTTATATCAAATAATATAGATAATATGATATAAATATATCTAACTTTATTATTATGATCACAAAACAGTTGATAGGATATGGCAAAATCTCTTGAATTTCATATTTTATCCTATTTGGCCCTACCCTAGTTAGAAATACAAATGATCAAATGTAATCTTAATGGTTTTGATTCAGGTATAAGTAAATAGTGGATTGCCTGAATAGAATAGAATCGCCCAATTTTTAATGATTTTGATTCTGGTATAAGTAAACAATGGATTGCTGATGGTTTAATTTATTGGATCATAAATTACACATTACTAAACTTTTCTTGAAACGACAAAATGATGAGAGTAAACACTAAGTACATTCATAAATACAAAAAGAAAACCTAACTCTACTAATTACATTCATAAATACAAAAAGAAAACCTAACTCTTTCACACGCTAGGCCAACTATCGATCTCTCAAAGCCGTCACTGCTCCCTATCCTGACATATCTGCTTTAGCCAAGGTCTCTACCGTCATCATGGCCAGTCATCCTCGCCATCCACCGCCACAAACACAGCCACACTCCGGAGCCGCCGCCACCCACCACCGCAGCCCCTCCCTCTCTCACTCACCTCGGGTTCTAGGTCTCGGAAATTTTAGGGACATCAATGATCAATGACCTTTGAGTAGCCAGTTGAAGCTAACGGCCTTGACCACCGGGGTGTTGGGCTCTTCATTCCATGAAAAAGAATAAAAGGGGCAGAGAGAGAGAGAGAGAGGGGGAGCCATTGGTGTTGGCTCGACCGATGGTGGCCAGCATCATGGTTGAAGTGGTGGCAAACAATATCAATGGTAGGGGATGAAAGAAACATAGAAAAAAGGATGTTATTACACCTACGATGCACCCAAAAAGTAATTTATGAATAAGGGCCACCTAGATAGCGGTAGCCAATATTCGCCATCGGGATTAAAAATGATTTGAGCGCTATTTTAAAATTTAAAAAGAAAAAGAAAGAAAACAAGTTGGCACCAAATATAAGAGTTTGTAGTCATGGCAAATTAGACAAGGCAGACATTCGCATTCCTTAGCAAGTCAGCATTATAATTTGTTCCAATGTTTCAGATTACTCATATTAGCACCTCACTCTAACCTGGGAAGCATGGACAAATTGCAATGATGAGTCTCCGCTATGTAGCACCAATACTCTCTAAGAGCCTTCGTGTCGTGTCCGACACTCCGACACGTGTTCAACACGTCCCGACACGTGGTCAACGAGTGTCGAAAAATTCGACACGTGGTCAACTTTCTCCGATACGCTCCGACACGCGAGTTCAAAATTCCGACATGCGATTCCGATATGCATGGGTTAGTTTTGAAAATTTTCAATACTTGAGGGTCAAAATGTAAATATACAAAAAAAAGAAGAAGAAAAAGAAGAAGAAGAAGAAAGGGAGGGCTGGTGGTTGGGCACCGCTACTACTGCCACCATTGGAGGGGGCCGACGACCTCGCTGGCCATAGGTAACGGGGGGGGGGGGTGGCTCTCGCCGGCCCGAGCAAGGCCATCGCTGACTAGGCAAGGGCCAGCGAGGCTCGCCCAGATCTGGGCGACGCCTCGGTTGAGGCCCAAGCGAGGCTCACCCAAATCTAGGCGACGCCTCGGTTGAGGCCCAAGCGAGGCTCAACCAAATATGGGCGACGCCACACCCTCGCTCGAGCCCAGCGAGGGTCGCCAACCCTTACTTAGGGCCGGCGAGGCCTCGCCTGGAGCTAGGGAGGTTCGCCGGCCACAAGCGATGGCCGGCATCGCCTAGATCTGGGGGAGCCTTGCCCGGGCCTCGCTTGGGCCAACGAGGTTGCTGGGCCCCTCCAACGGTGGTTGGGCGCCACTAACGAGGGCAACGGCAGCGGCATGTCCAGCCATGACCTTGTTTATTTTATTTTATTTTTCAGTTTTGTTTTTTTTTAGAATTATTTTGGCTTTTTGAAAAGTCTTTTACTATGAAAGAAGTAATAAAAAAAATGCTACATTTGATAAATAAATAAATTTCAAATTACCATTTTAGCATTTTTCTTTAAACAATGTTTTTTTCCCTCTAAATTTTATGTATTATTGTAATGAAATGCAGTTAAATTTGTCAAATTAAAATAATGAATGATATTAATAAATATTGAATTAATATTTTTTGTGTAAATTAATTATAGGCTATTATTATTATTATTATTATTATTATTATTATTATTATTATTATTATTATTATTATTATTATTATTATTATTATTATTATTATTATTATTATTTATGTATTTAATATATAACGTGTCGGAACGTGTCGGAATTCTCTAATTTTAATAAATGCTGTGTCGACGTATCGTATCGTGTTGTTTCACGTGTAGCGTGTAACGTATGTGTGTGAGTGCTACATAGGGTCTCAGTGATCAAATGAAAAACGATGGGCTGGATTATTGGGATAGTGGGCTTAGATCAGTAAAGTAGAAAAGAGAAAGAAACAACAAGCTTGGAAGGATTGCTTGGTGGGTGAAGAAAAAGAAAAAGGTGAAAGAAAGGATTTTTGAAAATGTCTTATTTATAGAAAAAGAAGACTGCATGAAAAGGCACATTTGTCGTTCAAAAATCCATCGCTAAATTTCATTTAATATCTAATTTTGAGTCCAACATGAGGGTGGAGATGTCATATCGCTTCAATTCTAGACCTTTTTCTTAACCTTCTTCAAAAAATTAAAAAAAGAAAATACCACATCAAATAGGCAATGCCTATCTTAAGGCTGGTCTCAATTAGTTGAATTTGGGCATTCAAAAGAGGCCCAAAAGCCCAAAGATTCTGCACTTGAAACAGAGACGCTCCTGTTGCCATGATCTGGTACGAGTTGACTAGCGATTTTAGTGAGTTGACTAGCGATTTTAGTATTGTCCCGATCTGCTCTTCTATGAAATAAAAAGCTGTAGTATTGTCGACGTATATTACTGCTATACTTGATCAATGGGCGGGCCAGATCTTGTATGGACCTAAAGAACTCTTGTCTGGGTCCGTTCACAACTAAAAATTGTCGAATATTCTATGTGAAATCGATCGAATATCAATATGTTGTACAAAAGAAGAAAATTACTTACTTAGACCTGCTCATTTTATTATTTATTTGAGTTTTCTGTATATCATTTTTCTCTCCATTGTATTGTATCTTTTGGACATATTTATCATAAAAATAATTTGCAGTTTCTTGATTATCTTAAGTGAAAATAAATAGACCCCTCTATTTCCTTATGGTGACACTATGTGCATCACATGCTTAAGAGCTCCAAAATTATTCAGCTTAACTTTCATTTTTCTGTTGCCAGATAGAAAATAATCACTAGCCAGATAAACTAAATGTCGAAATCAGAAGAAACATACTAGAGGAATGGTGACAATTAGCAACAAATTTATCAAGTTCTGCACGATTTCTAGAGCAAACGTCCTATTTATAATCTCCTAAATGGTAACTAAGACATAACGAGTATTAGATCAAAAACCAAAATATAGACGTGACAAACCGATAAATATAACGATTATTAGATATCAATTTTAATTTTTAAGAAGATTTCTTATTTGCATAGAACCCCTTTAAGTCAAGCTTTCCAAGCTTCGCGGATGGCTCTGATTTTAGGGGTTTGGTAAAGAGACATTCAACTTTAGGGGTTTGGTAAAGAGACATTCAACTTGAGCTTCACATGGACCACGTTGAATCTCTATCTATCTCTATCTACATATACTTGAAAAGTGGAATCGTGTTTTGTTACAGGAGCTTAAAGAAACGAAACTGAAAATTTTGAAATATTTAACCTTATGGAATTCTGGAATTCTACATATATATTTATGTTAGACATACGGTGCACACACGACACATATTTAATTTGCCGATTTACTATGTAAAAGAAAATATTATGAGATCGATATTGTCGCCAAATTAATAGTCAGATCAATATTAATTAGGATAGTAATCATCACACGGACGAGGTCAATGGTCATATCAATATTATCGCCGCCACCCCAAGAGAACATGGCCAACCACCCTAACCACCCACGGCCAAGACAACGGCCACACACCAAAGCCACCACCATCCACCTCCCACCACCGCAGCCCCTCCATCGCTCACACGCCTCGGACCATAGATCTCGGAAATCGTCAGGAACATCAGCAACCTCAGATTTGAGGACGTCGATGACTTTTGAGACATCGATACGAGTTATGCACCTGACCCGCATACATTACACTTTAGTATAAGTACGGCTGATGACACACTTCAAAAGTTTTAAAACATGTAAGCAACATAATATTCACATTCCACACACAGTAACAAGTGCAAACAAAGATCACATCACAATGTCCTTCTCCAGTAATAGCGAAGATCACTTCCAAATCTTCTTCACAGGATGGAAGAGACGAGAAGGATAGGTGGATTCGACCATTTCAAAGAACAATGGAAGCTGTAAAATAGCGAACAATATGATAGGGACAGTCAACAAAGTAATCGGGATGTAAATCCACTTCAATCGTTTGCTCAAAACGATCGTAAGTGCAGAGCTGAACGCTACCAGCATGAAGGCCAAGCAGAGGAAGAGGAAAGTGAGGCCCATAACCATTTTTCTCGGTGGTGACTGGTGAGTGGAGGAAATCTTCTATGGCATGGCGTGAAGTTAGGATTGCCATGAACATCAAAGTGGCAGTGACAAAAGAGAAGAGGGTGAGAGTGTCTGCAACTACGAATACTATGAATGAGCCCTTATTCAGAAAGATCAGGATCCCCGTACTGCTATCGTTGCCTCCAGGTACTGTAAAAGCCGCAGCAAAAACTACCGTAATGATGAGGGTCGCAATGACACCACTAGATAATGATGTATCCTTCATCCACTGCCCTACCTCCCTGAGTAAATCTCGACATTGTTCTACAAAAACTTCCCAGTATGATCTCCATTCTTCCGTCGATGGATCTTGAAGCAATTTCAGACTTTTTAAAGAAGGATCGTAACTATCTATTAGTACCTTAAAAAAAAAAACAAAGGATGCCTATCAATGTAAGTGTAAATTAAAAGGCACAAAAGGTGGCAAATAATTAAGGTGAACCGACCTTGAACCATTGAAGTTCCCTTTGCATAAGAAAAGCAGCTCTGGCAACATCAGGGGTTACACATCTTGGTGACCATTCGGTCACAGTCTTCATCAGGCCATATTTCATCGCAAGAACGTCAGTCGAACACGGAACATCGAGCGCCTTCACTAGAATAAACAACTCAACTTGCCGTCCTTTCACAACTTCTTCTATCAATTCTTTTGTGAAATTTTTATCCCACATCAACTCCGGAAAATGCTTAAGACATAAATTGATAATTTCAAATATTCCACGAGATGCAGCGTCAAGGACAACTGTTGAAGTCAATAAGAACTCAAGTATTTCGGGAGTTTTCATACGAGTCTTTTTCTCGGTAAGAGCCAGATTTGGAAACTCATACAAGCATTTATGCCTCAACTTTGATTCTCCAATCCTTTTGATGAAAGGTGCTACATGTAACATAAAGTAAGCAATTTTCCTCACTATGAAGAATCAAAAGGTTAAAAAGACTTTCACAATTGCACTGGGTTCTTATATATATAAATATAGTAGTTGATAAGAAAAATGAAATTAAGATATTAATCGAGAAAGCAAATTTCATATGGCTTAAAATTAAAATGCATGCATCGGAGTACATATGGATCTATCAATAAAACACACACAAAGTCATGAGAGAAATAGGTTTTTTTCCTTTTACTAGCTTTATTTAGCGAAGGATAGATATAGAATCTTTTAAGAGTCACCCAATGGAAACATACTGTTTGGACTCAAAATCAAATTGAATCCAATTGAACCGAATCTTAACATACAAATCGAGAGTCGGTTTATATTAATTACGTTGATTTCAAAGGGATATACTGAAAAAATCAATTCACACTTTAAATTTAGAGATCCCCACCCATGGAGGAAATAAGGTCCTTTTTTTGGGTATATCATGGCAGTTTTGCATACCTGATTTCGTGGCAAGATTCCAGAAGTGCTAGTGACACCACCATGAAGAGGAGAGAAGAATCATGTCAGCAAATTAAGAATTGATGGCGAACAAAAAGAATTACATATCACACTCATCAAATGGAAATCTCACATGCTTGAATGAAATCAACTCGGATCAATCTCGATGATTCCACTTGGCAGTGACATGAAATAAGACTTCCCAACTAACTTTACAAATGTCACACTAGATATAAATTGGTGATATGCATCATGGTTGTTGATTTGTATCCGTAGATGTAGTCCTTGTCCCCAGATTTTTGTGTCAATCGGATCCCGGGACGATTGGCATCGTGTTAGTCTATCCATTAAGCAGAACAACAAAAATGCTTATAAAACTGCCAAAGTTGCCGCTAAAAGCACAATGCATCAATGTTCTTTATAGTAAACATTTTGTTTTCATTTAAATAAGTTGAATAAGAGGATGCTTAAAGATAAAATTCTGATCTCATATTTTCTGCCCTTCATAGCTCGAGCCATCTTTGGGTCCTTGGAGTTGTCAAACGATGTATTGACCAAGCATAAAGGAATATCTAAACAGGGAATTGAGAATGTAAACACTCTGCGTATAGAGTTGCTCGAATTGTATATATCTAACAAAAGAAGCCCAAGAAGTACCTACACTTGTAAATAGATTTTTCCCAAAAATTGAGTCTAGCTCCACTACGGAAATTACACTTCATTATCCCCAAGTATCCCAACAAGCTATCGTTTTCGGTATCTTCGGATGTCGCTAAGGCAGGGTATCGGCGAGCTAAATACAGGCTTATGTCTTTGGAGACACAAGAACAAAAAAGTTAATTCCAGTAAACAATGAAGGAATTGAGATGAGTGAATCTAAAATCCTACCCAAATGGCCAGCCTTAATATGGCCGAACATGGTACTTCGGCGCGGGGCAGATCTTGTATGCTTGGCCAGGTACCGAATGGGACTCTTTTGCGTAGGAGCATATGTGACTGCCATCATCAGGGCGTCAAGTACCGTTTCGGGTTTAACTTTGCATGCTAATGCATTTACCATTCTTATTCTTCCTCTCTGGGTAGCTTCGTAGAGGGCACCACGAAATTTGAAAAAAGTATATTCAAAGCACTTGACCAGGTTCTCGACCAATTGATCATGTCCGGCCATAACGGCGACATCAAGTACATTAATAGACGTTTTTTCTACGGTCATAACTTGGCCCGAAATTGCTCCGCGATCTTCAGAGAGGATTTTCTTGACCACTTTTCAATTACCTTTCACCGCGGCTTCAGACAGCGGTCGATACTTTTCATTGACCTCAACTGTCGGCGTAACTGAAAAAATTACACATAAAATGTTATGATGAAACGCGGATGCAGAGTAGAGGGGCAGTAGTTTACTCGATATACATGTTTCTGTAAGCGGTCTACTCTTTGGGAGTACAAAAGTTTATTTTATTTTATTTTATTTTATTTTATTTTCTCAGTTTTAGTTCAAGAATATTATTAAGATTTTATCAATTATGAAAATTTTACATTTGAATTCATATGTCAGCATTTGTATGCTGTGAAATTTTGAACGTTATAATTTTAAGAAAGTCAAAATACATGAAACACAAGATTAATGAAAAGGTTCAAAGCGACAAACCTTTATCTTTCAATTGATTTGTCGCCCTTCGGTAGTCTTCCAAAAAAGCTGTTGTGCGCCCGCTTTCTGAACTCCCTCTTCGTCAACCACTTTGTTACCAAAAATAGAAATTAACATAAATAATCTTAGAAAAATTAATACTTTAGATCATCTATAGATGACTAGTATAGGACTCATTCATTACATGGGATTTTCTGTATTAAACTTAGATATGAAACTTTTGAACAGAAAAAATATGAACATTATACGTAATGGAGATCATGAGTTTTTCCGAAGATTAGCATTGTATTATGAATTAGTTTTGTCGGACCTTCTAACTTTTATATCTAGGATGACGTGTTTTTTAGTGAGTTTTCATCACGTTGCCATTGATCTTATCCGTGATATCATTTATAACTTAAAGTTTATTGTCCATGATATCATTTATAAGTTAATTCTATAAATAATTTTATCTATCTTCACAATTTCCAGTAATAATTATAACAGACCTATTCATAACTGAAAAATAAATGAATTAACTTAATCACATCGGTATCATCAATTAATACGATTACTTTGTAACTTACAATTGATATATGATACAAGTTCATGACATTATTACTATTATCATAATGATGCATCGCATGGATTTTTTCTCAAATAAAGTATATGGATTAAACGTTATTGATAGACTCAACAATTGTGAAAAAAAATTAATCAAACTTTTCTTACAAAATGCATACTGCTTTTTCTTGTTTATGTGGCAAGAACATTACACCATCCATCTTGCACAAAGTCTTTGTTAGTGAATATTCCCCTTTATTGTTATCTTTACACTTTATCATAACAGTAACAATTGTTACTATTGACAAATTATTTTTTACTAGGAGCAACATTACGGGGGAGAATTATCAAAAAAGTCCTAAACCTATTGCAATTGTGCCAATTCAGTCATAAACTTTTTTTTTTTTGGCCAATTTAGTCCTAAACATTTTACAATTTTTCTTAGAAACTTATTTAGGTAATAGAAAGCCGAGGACAGACTAGCCGGCGAAAAAAAAAAATTTTTCTTAGAAAATTTTCTAACTAGAAATTAATTAACAAAATGATTATCATTTGCAAAATGATAAAATTATCATTTAAAAATTTTAACTTCTGATTTATTCTTCAAATCTATTTCTAGAATAGAAATCTGTTCTAGAAATAGAAAAACCCTTAATTTTTGGCAGAGAAATAGAGAAGTAGAAATTTTATTACGCACGCCCTTAATGTTTGGCTTGATGAGCATATTAGACTTGCACAACTAATGCATTTAGTTTTTCTTTTTTTGAATAAAGATTCAAGTATTTTGTAATTTAAGATTTTTATCAAAAAAAAAAAAATCCAAAAGAAAACACTACCGGATCTCCATTTAAGTACAAGGATCTAGCTATAATTTTCCCAAATAGTGAACTTGATCGTGTTAGAGATGTATGTTTTGAGAAATAAATGTGTCGTGATTCATAAAATTCATGGTAAAGCTAATTTAGCTATAGCACCAATAACTACTTTTATACAAGATGAACATGAATTTGTGATTGAAGAACACTTTAAGAAGCTTTTCTAGCTATTGGTTTTCGTATGAATTAAAATGTGTAATAAAACGTCTCACACTTCATATCAAATCACAAACTTAAGCACGTTAATTAATTGCCAAAGACTAAACTTTATTTGTTAGCTTCTAGGTATGTTCCATTTATATAAATGAACAGACGAAAAGACTTTGCGTTATGAATATTGACTTGCACTTAGTGTTTTGCACTTCAAAGCCACCGCCATCCACCCTCACGCCACCATCACAACCCCTCCCTCTCTCACTCACCTCGGATCATAGGTTTCCGGCAGTCGTCTGGAACATCGACAGCCTAAGATTTGAGGATGTCGATAACCTTTGAGACTGCCAGTTGACATTGACAACCTCGACCGCGAGGTGATGGGTTCCTCCTTCCATGAAATAGAACAAAAGGGCCACCCAAAGGACACTAGCTAGCCAATGGCTGCAGTCGGGATCACTGATAATTTGAGCCCTAATTCTGAGAAAAGAGTTAGAGAGGTACTTGCAAATTCAAATGTTTGCATCCATGACAATTAGACAAAGCAGGCATATACATGGAGGTGAAAATGTCCGCCTTCAAGTTGAGAAGTTCTTGTCGATTCCCGAATCTCCTGCTCTCTTGCTCAAACTTCGTTCTGTTCACCCCCTCTGCAGCATCTTCCGGTCCCATAATCCTCCTCAGAGTACCCCAACTTCGCACAGTTTCTGAGAGAGGGAATACAAAGGGTCAGGCATAGATAGATACACGGTGGAGAAGAAGCGAAGCATGAGGATTGCGAAAGCGTAGAAGGTATCGGTGGCCAACGTGGCGAAGACGGCAGAGGTCAAAGCCAGAGAATTGGGTGAGGATGAGGTGCAAGTAGGGGCAGTGGGTCAAGACTGATTTCCAAGACTGATCTTCCATTAAACTGAAATTGCTGTTTGCTTGGCTTGTTATATCAGAAATTCCTTGTTGGGCCATTAGTTGGGTGGCCTTCTTGTCTAGTACAGAGAATTTGCAAGGATCATTGCTTTTGTTTGTATGGATGAACACTATTCAATGATGATTTTCCATGTTGCCAATTCTTTGAAAAATTAGGTTCACCTCAAAACGATGATGAGCAATGAAGTCATTGCTCACCGTTTGGGGGATAATATCAAACAACACTCTAGGACAAAGTGTGTACTTGACAGCATACATTATACTTAGTATGACTATGTCAGATGTCACACTTAAATAGTCTTAAAACATGTAAGCACCATGATATTCACATAACACGCATGGTAACAAGGGCAAACAAAGATAACAACGCAGGTGTCCTTGCCCAATAATAATAGAGATCATTTCCAAATCTTCTTCATGCGACGATAGAGGCGAGGCCAATAGGTGGATTCGACCATTTCAACCCATAATGGAAGGTGTAGAATTGCAAACAATACGATGGGGAAGGCAGCCAATAAGGTAATCGGGATGTAAATCCACTTTAATTGTTCGCTTAGGACAATCGTGAGAGCAGAGCCGAATGCCACCAATATAAAGGCCAAAGAGAGGAAGAGAAAAGTGAGGCCCAATATTAATTTTCTTGGTAGTGAGTGGAAGAAATCTTCAATTGTGTAGTGTGAAGTTAGGATGGCCAAGAACATCAAGGCAGCGGTGACTGAGGAGAAGAGAGAGAGAGCGTCTGCAACCGCAAATACCGTGAACGAGCCCTTTTTCAGAAAGATCGGAATCCCAGTGCCACCGTTGTTGCCTCCAGGAATTTTCAAAGCCCCCGAGAAAGATACCGTGATGATGATAGTTGCGACAATGCTACAAGTTGATGATGTATTCTTCATCCATTGCCCTGCCTCTTTGAGCAAATCTTGGCGTTGTTCTACAAACACTTCCCAATATGTTTTCCTTCCCCTTTTTTTTGTCAATGGACCTTCAAGCAATACCAGACTGTTTGAAGAAGGATCGCTCCTATCTTCCAGCACCTTTAGAAAAATCAAGGATGCCTATCAATGTAAATTAAACTAAACAGCACAAAAGGCTAACATATAAGGTGGACCGACCTTGTACCACTGGAGTTCCCTCTGCATAAGGAAAACCGCTCCAGAAACATCTGGGGTTGCACATCTTGGTGACCATTCGGTCGTAGCCTTCATCAGGCCGTGTTTTTCCCAAGCATCGTTAGTCAAATATGGAATGTAGTGTGCATTCACTAGTCTAAACAACTCAACATGCCGTCCACTCACAACTTGTTTCATCAGTTCCTTTGTGAAATTTTCATCCCACATCAACTCTGGAAAATGCTTAAGACATAAACTCACAATTTCAAAGATTCCATGGGAAGCAGCATCAAGGACAATGCCTGAAGCCAATAAAAATTCAAGTATTTCGGGAGTTTGCATTCGAGTCTTCTTCTCGGTAAGAGCAAGATTTGCAAACTCAAGCGAGCATTGATGCCTCAACTTTGACTCTCCAATCCTTTTAATGAAAGGTGCTGCACATAACATTAGATAAGCAATTTTCTAAATGACAAGGAATCAAAAGATTTAAGAGGTTTTCGCATTTGCCTGTGTTCTTGTATAAATTTAATTAAAAAAATGATGGATTTAACATGCTAGAAAAAAACAAAACTTCATTTGGCCTGAAAATCAAAATGATTATAACACATGGATCTATCAATGAATACACACAATGTCACAAGAAAAAAAAAACATTTTTTAAAAAAATGGGTAGATCTAATGACAAATTGATAAATCTATTTTCGGTTGAGGATCTTTACGGATTCACCTAATGGATACATATTGTTAAAATATTGAGTTTAATTGAATCTAACCTTATGGTAATATCCAAATCGAAAGCCGGTCCACATAAATAGCTATTGGGATATACTGAAAGTCTGAAACTATTGGTTTACACTTTAAATTTAGAGATCTCTGCTCATAGATGATATAAAGTCCTCTTTCAGTTTTGGATGCAAGGGATATGGAATAGAGGTTGTATACCATGACAGTTTTGTGTACCTGATTTTGTGGTAAGATTCCAAAGTGATGTCTTGAACCACTTAAGTGCTAGTGCCACCACCACGAAGAGGAGGAATCATGTTAACAATTTAGGAATTGATGACAAACTAAAACATAAATATCACACATATGAAATGAAAATTGTACGTGTAAGTAAATCTAATAATGCTTCTATGACCTAAAATCCAAGTCTACAATTCTCTGTAATTCTACTAGGCTATTTGACATTAAGACTTTTCAAAATTTGATATTAAAACTTGTCGAATAACCTTACAAATCTACATCATGGTTTAGATATTAATGTGCATAGATAGATATAGCCATTGTCCCTTAACTTTTTTGTCAATTGGATCCTGAATAATATGTATATTGGTTGCTTTAGTCCATTCATTAAACAGATTAACAGAAATGCTCATGGGGCCATCAAGTTGCCGCTAAAAAATCAATGCATCAATGTTCTAATTAGCATCAAGATTTATTTCATCTAAAGAAGTTGGATAAGAGGAAGGGTAAAGCTAAAATCCCGATCTCATATTTCCCACCCTTCGTACCTCGATCCATCTTCGGGTCTATGGAAGTGTCAAATGAAGTATCAACCAGACAAAGAGGGATGCCTAAAAATGGAAACATAGAAGAGTGAACACCATGTGGATAAAGTTGCTCGAATTGTACAAATCTAACAAAAGATATGCAAGAAGAACCTACATTTGTAAATAGATTTTTCCCAAAAATTGAGTCCAGCTCCACTACGGAAGTAAGACTTCATCCTCGCCAAGTCTCCCAACAGGCTATTGTTTTCAGTATCTTCAGATGTTGCTAAGCCTGGGTATTGGCGAGCAAAATACAAGCCAATGTCTTTTGGAACACAAACAAAAATATCAATTCAAGTAAACGATGAAGGAAATGGAATAAGATGAGTGAGTGTGAAACCCTACCCAAATGGCCGGCCATGATAAGGCAGGACATGGTACCATGATCTGGGGCGGATGTTGTATGCCTGGCGAGGTACCAGATAACCTCCTTTTGCAGAGGAGCATATGAAGTAGCCATCGATAGGGCGTGGGGTACACTTTCAGATTTCGCATCAAGTCTGTCCACTAATGCCTTAACCATTCTTATTCTTCCTCTTCGGACAGCATGATTAAGGGCACTTATTAAAATGACAACATAATATTCTGAAGGGAAGCGCTTCACCAGGTTTTCGACCAATTGATCTTGTCCGACCATAACCGCTACGTCGAGCAGAGTAGCGGATGTTTTGCCCATAGTCATCACTTTGGCTGTCCTTGCTTCATGATCTTCATTGAGGATTTTCTCGACAGCTTCCCGATCACCCTTCACTACGGCTTCAAACAATGGTCGATACTTTTCATTGACCTCCACTGTTGGCATAACGGGAAAAATTGCATATTAAAAATGCTCAGGCGTTCCCACTTCTTGTTTTTAAGGGAAAAAATTGCCAAAATAGTTTTAAATCTATTATAATTTTTTAATTCAATTCTAAACATTTTCTTTTTTTTTACCAATTCAGTTCATCCGGTTAAATTTGACTAGCTGGCACTAATGTGCATGCCATCCGGCCAACATTGAAGTGGCAATTTTTTAATAATTTTTATTTTTTGGAACTTTTTTATTAATTTTTATTTTTCTAGCAGTCATTGGATCGGCCAAAGGCTATGATTAGCAAGATCGACCTCGCCGACCACAAGTAAGGCCTTGCCGTCGTAGTCAAGCTAAGCCTCGCCCAAATCTTGCAAGGGCAAGCCTCGCCATCGCGGCACTGGGAGAGCACATCCTTCTTGTCGTGACACTAAGCAAGGTCTCACCCAGCCATGGCCAGGGCAAGGCATGCCATCATGGCAATGGACGAGCTCGCCCACGACTGCTAGGCCTTACCAGTGGCCGACAAGGTCAATCACGCTAGCCATAGCCTTTGGTCGGTCCGACGATCGACTAGAAGAAGAAAGAAATAAAGAAAAAATTAATAAAAAATTTCGAGAAATAAAATATTATTAAAAAATTGCCACATCAGCATCGGCCGAACGGCCTACGCTAGCTAATTAGATAGACTAAATTTGGACAATTACAAAATGTTTAAAATTGAATTGATAAATAAAAAAAAAAGATTTAGAACTGACTTGGAAAATTGCTATAGATTTAGGACTGTTTTGGTAATTTTACCTTTTTTTAAGGTATGAGTGCAACTATTGTAGCTGCTCAATTTTCATGAAACACAAATGAAAGTGAAGGAGCGTTGTTTACTCAAACATACCTTTTTCTATGGGTACGTGCATATTTACTCTTTTGAAGTTAAAAAGAAAAAGAATTGGATTTTCTCAATAATTAGTCAAGATATCATTCAGATTTTTAAAATTTATATTTGAACTTATATATTGGCATTTTTTATGCTGTAGAATTTAAAATTTTTAGCATTAAATAAAGTCCAAATGCATAGAACATAAAACTTATGAAAAACGAGAATTCAAAGTTCAATGACAAACCTTTGGCTGATCTATGACCATCTTGGGAAGCTTTATCAGTTGTTGTGCCTCCTGAACTCATATCTACGTGTACCTCTTTGTTACCAAAGAAGAAACGAACATAAATAACCCTAGAAAATTAATTACACTCTATATGCTGCAGATCATCTATGCTTGTAGTATTAGTCTTATTCATTGCATTGGAATTTTCTGTATTAAACTTAGATAATCAACTTTTAAAAAAATAACATTAACTTTAAAGGTCATGAATTATCTTCGAGATATGTTTTTTCTTGAAAATATGTTCGGCGAGTGAACAATAAGAGTTTTCAACATGAATGATAATTATAAAAACATATTTTATGTAGCATCTTAAAGCAATCATTGTACAAAAAAAAAGTCAGTTTTAGTCATTTTAGGTTATAAGGGTGGAATTCCAAAGCTCGGGACCCGTAATTTCTACAAAACTAATTTTTATTGAGAATTTTGGAAAAAAATCGTACGAAGATGTCCTCGGGCTTCTTTCATAGTCTGTCCTTTTTTGGTAAGGATTTTGTAAGAAGTATCCAAGCACTTTTTTTTTTTTTTTGGTCAGAAGTATCCAAGCACTTGTTAAGCATAAAGAAATATTGCAATTTATACATTAACTATTCATGATAGTGCTTATATTACTTCGAAATTAACCCTCAAAAACCCAAACTTGTCCAACTTTCTTCCTCCCCCTTGTGGGATCAAGTCAGAACACCAAACGAAAGAACTGAACATACCTGTCAGTGGTGGCAATGGTTTCGAAAACGAATTGCCTTGGTTATCCATGGAGGATTCTTCGCCGTGCCACCTCTTGAGCGTGCAAAAATCTCAAGCAGAGAAGTAGTGTCTTTGCGGTTGAAGTCGAAGTTGTTCTCTGTTTTCTCGGATCTTCTCTTCTTATACATCAACTTGCAGATGCAGCCGAAGTTCCTGCTTCAGTTGATGATTCAATGCTGCGGTCGTTTTCAAAAGCCAAAAAAAAAACTTAGATGGAAAGTTATATCAACGGAAGTAGCTCATATCCGAAACATGAAGACGTAACGTTTTTGTACTTTTCTTTTTTGGCCCGACGTTGGAGTGAGTCACGATGCCATTGAAGTCGAGAATGCTGCCAAAGTTCCTCACTACCAGGATGTGTGACTTTCTTGCCATCTCGAAAGTTCGTACGATGTCATTGCTTACATCTCAGGGAAATTTGCCAGCAGCATATCCCTTCCCTCTCTTCAGCATCTCTTTTTAGCCCTCAATAGCTATTCAGATTAAAGAATGATTCTAAGATTTCAAGTGGCCCCTGTCTCACTGGACCTCACTTGCAGCTACGAAAACTGAGAGTCATCGGCACTTCATTATTTAAGCATTATCGAAATCAAATCTTAGACCTAACATAGAATGAGATATGTTATAGATGAAGCCAAATATTTTTAGGGATTTTTTTGTCTTTTCTGTTAGATTTGCTTTTAAGTTAAAAGTGATACATTTATATTAGTGATGGCAAGATACTGGCTGTCAAGATGCTGAAAAAGAAAATAGAGAGGCAAGAAAAAGAGAGAATAAAAAAGTGATTTTTTTTCTTTATGGGGATTCTTAATTTCTTTGTGCCCTAATCTTGAGAGAAGATCATCATTATATTCCAACTTTTTTCGAAATCTAGTGGATTCGCGGAGTGCCCCTGCGTGGAGACGTAGCCCAGGTTTGGGTGAACTTCGATAACAAATTTTCTGGTGTGATCTTCTGATTCTATTCTTTTATTATTATATTCTACCTAGTGAATTGTTTGCGGGCGTTATTTTTCTGGAATCGACGTGCGATTTCGTAACAACTAGTATCAGAGCCAGTGTTGGCTAATTGAGAAGTTTCTCGGTGACGTTCGATTGAAAGCAAACAGTATGGCATAAGATAAAATCAGAATCGATAAGTTCGATGGGCAGGATTTCGGATGGTGGAAACTACAAATCAAGAGTTATCTTTATCAAAAAAATCTCTATGCACCACTTGAAGGTTGGAAACCCGAGATGGTGGAAGTGGATCCGACAGCAGAAGCCAGATGGAAAATTCTTGAACGAAAGGCATTAGGTGCGATTCGTCTAGGGTTGACGAAAAAGATAGGGTACCACATCGCAAAAGTAAAAACTGCAAAAGAAGCCATGGATATTCTAACAAATATTTATGAGAAGCCGTCCACATCAAATCAGGTATTTTTGCTGAAGAAACTAGTTAATATGAAGTTATTTGATAGAGGTTCTATGGTAGAGCATATTAATAGTTTCACTCAAGTCACGGGTCAATTGGAATCTGCAAGCATAAATTTAGATATGAAGTTTCAAGCTTTATTATTTTTATGTTCTCTTCTAGAAAGCTACAATACCGCAGTGCAGGGAATTTCGAGTACCATGAAGGATGATTTAACTCTTGATGATATTGTGAGTAGTATCATGGATGAAGAAATGCGAAGGAAAGTCTCAGGTGGAGATAATTTTTCTGCATCTACATCTTCAACGGCACTCGCAATGGAGAACCATGAAAGAAGTAAAAGTAGAGGAAAATTCAGCGGGCGTGGCAGATCACAATCAAGGGGTAAGAGACAGGTTACAAAAGATGAGTATTGGTTTTGTCACAAAACCGGACACTGGAGGTTTTAGTGTGAAGCCTACAAAAAGAAGTAGCAAGATGAGAATCAAGGAGCTAATGTGGTTAGCGATGAATCTTTGCTAGATAACTTGTGTTTGTCTGGTAGGTTTGACTTGACAACAGATAAATGATTTATTGATTCCGGTGCTTCTTTTCATTGCACCTAACAAAGAGACATATTTGATGATTATGCTAGTGGAGATTTCGGACAAGTGGTTGTTGGAAACGGCCACATGTGTCCCATTGTTGGGAAAGGAACTGTGACTATGAACATCTTAGGTGGAGGATGTCTAGTTTTGCGTGAAACTAGGCATATTCCGGAATCAAAGAAAAATCTGATTTTAACTAATAAACTTGACCAAGAAGGTTTGGTAATAACCTTTGAATGCGGAGAGTGGAAGATAACCTCAAGGGCAAGAGTAGTAGCAAAGGGAAAGCGTACAGGTACACTTTACCTTCTCCAATGAGACAATATCAGTGATATGGTTGCAACTACAATGGCTACAGATAATTTGTCTACTCTTTGGCATTATTGTTTGGGACATCTTAGTGAAAAAGGTGTAAAGCAATTATACTCGAGGAAATTACTTCCAGGTTTGCAAAAAGTTGAGTTAGATTTTTGTGAGAGTTGCATTTATGAAAAATAGAAAGTTATTAGTTTTCAATTGAATGGGCGACAAAATAAAGGCCAGAAGCTAGAGTTGGTTCATACTGATATATGGGGACCTGCTCAGGAACTCTCTTATGGCGGTAAGAGATATTTTGTCACCTTCATTGATGATGCAATAAGGAAGACTCGGGTCTATGCTCTTAGAGAAAAATCAGAAGTATTCGAGATGTTCAGAATGTGGAAGACCATAGTAGAAAAAGAGACAGGTTATCAAATTAAAGCTCTGAAGTTTGATAATGGTAGTGAATACACGAGTAAGGAATTTGCAGAATATTTGAGTCGAGAAGGCATACCCAAGTTAAAGACTGTTCCTAGAACTCCTTAAGAGAACGGTATAGCTGAAAAGATGAATAGGACTATTCTAGAATGTGCAAGATGCATGAGGCTACACGCGGGTCTCCTGCTACACTTATGGGCTAGCACAATTGATGCAGCTGTTTATCTTATCAACAAAAGTCCATCTAATGCGTTGGATTGAGAAATACCACAATAACGGTGGTCAAATAAAAAGATTAATTATTCACATCTAAAGGTGTTTGGTTGTATTGCATATGCTTTGATTAACAGGGAGGATAGGAAAAAACTTGATGCTAAGTCCCAGAAGTGCGTCTTTATCGAATACGGTGGCGACGAGTATGGCTATAGGCTTTGGGATTATGAGAATAACAAAGTCATCCACATTCGGAATGTGGTATTCCATGAAGAAAAGATGTACAAGGATCGTCAGACAGAGCATGAGAATGTAGTACAACAAGAATATGTTGAACTAGACACAATGCCTGTGAAGATGTTTCCAATAGATCAAAGTACACTTGAAAGAGATGTTCAAGATGAGCCTATTATCAATGAAGAGGTAGTTCAAGAGGAACGCAGTGATTCATAGCAAACTAACGACCCTGAAGTACCTGTCTTGAGAAGGTCTACACGTGTGAGAAATCCAAAGGTAATTTTTGATCCATCAGCTAATACTGTTCTGAGCAATGTCTTATATACAAATTTAGGGGAACTAGAGACTTACGATGAGGCAAAGATAGACACGTCTCACTTGCAGTGGGAGTGTGCTATGAAAGACGAGATGAGCTCGTTACTTCAGAACAAAACTTGGGAGTTGACCAAGTTGCCCACGGGTAAAAAAACTTTATTAAACAAATGGGTGTATATGATTAAAAATGAAACAGATGGTAGTATTAGATACAAGGCGAGACTTGTAGTCAAGGCCTTTTCTCAATAAGAAGGGATCAACTACTCCGAGATATTTTCACCTGTAATGAAAATGACATCAACGGAGGGAATACTGATTGCTGTTAGAAGACCTAGTTGTAGTAGTCGTAGTGATGCAGTAGGAAAAGCAAATTAAAATACGTCTGTGAATGGAAGATGACATGAGAGGAAGATATTGGACGATAAAATGTAACGAACCGGCAAAGGGCATCGTGTTTGTGTTCCTAAACAAGATAAACTATACACAATCCAATCTAAGTTTAGCGCACACGAACGTAATCCTAGAATATCGACATTTGTGGTTTTGTCGAGAGCATGTGAAAGGTTTCAATGGTGTCGTGAGTTCATTTCTTATCATTGGATAAGGCTCCTTAACATCTGGTGCCATTGATAAGGCTCCTAATCAAAAAATCATCCGGTACCATTGCCCGCTAACTCGATGGGACTTGCTTTCCTAAAGAAACCATTCCGTCGTCGACCCTATCTATGTTTCTACAATGGTCCACATGCTTCGAGTTGTTTCATACCATAATCAGTCTCATTCGTGTAAGATTATGAATTTTGCATTGAAAGAGGAGAATGTGCAGTCTCAGTTCCCCTCAGGATCGAAAACTCTCCTATATTCAACTTACGCAAGTTTCTAGGAAACGTATTCACTGAGAATCATTTAAAAAAATAGGAACTTTGGACATTTGCCCCTAAATGAGAATAGGTAGAGTTTCCACGTACTATCATTTGGACCCGAGGATTAAAAAAAAACACTGAATAGAACATTAAGATATTATCTCTTATTTTCGGCAGATGCGATGTGGAAGCATGGTCACTCTATCTATAATAAATTAATAAAAATGAATAAATAATAAGGAAGTTGGTCGTGGGTTTTAAATCATTGTTGCGGCCTGTTTGTTACCTATCGATTGTAACTTACGAACGACTTTACCGATTTATGATCGTCAAGGAGATAGTAACCCGATAAGTGTTTATTACTCCTGACTAATTCTTAGCAATGTAAATAGTAAATTACCGGTGAAATTATTAATTTATTAGGAACATGTAGTAATCAAATAGTTATTGTTATCATAAGATATAACTGTGAATTGATGATCAGGTACTTCAGTGTAATTTACCAACGACATTAGGGGGCAATGACGGAGTCGGTGATGGCTCGATAGATGGCAACGGGGAATGCTCAAATACGTGATTATATATATGTCTTATATGCAGGCGGCCTCCTTTACCAAAATTTTAGACTTTTAGGTTGAAAAGCCTAACGGACTTAATACAAAAACTAAATGGTGCATGTTAAGGAGCTAAGCTAGTCTCTAATAATTCCTAGGTGGATTTCATCAAAGCTCATTGTGAATGCAAATTGGAAATGCAATGCGCACAAGTAAAAGATCGTCCTCTTTTCAGTAAATTACGCTTAAAGTTCGTATGATGTCGTTGCGCTCATCCTCGACAGAAAGTTAGGTTGCATTTTGACGTCACTTTTTATGTAAGGGTGTCGAAAATGCCGGATGCCGGCAGCATATACCATCCCCTTCTCTATTATGAGCCATCGCAGATTCCTAGTTCCGTCTTTAACATATTCTTTTAGCCCTTAACAGCGACTTCAAAATTAAAGAACGATTCTCAGGCCGACTTCAAGTCGTCCCTGTCTCCCTGCACATCACTGTACCTCCGAAAACTACAGTTTTGTAAGATAACTTATGAAGTGAGAGTTGTTGGCACTTCATTAGTCAAGCATTATGAATGTATCGAAATCAAACAGCAGACGAGTATGAAGTCCGGATGAAACACATCCAAATGTGATCCACGAAACTACGGCTACAGCATTTGCTGTTATGTCAGGTTCATGGGAAAACATTTGATTTCAATGGAGGGACTTGTCTATATAACTCTGGGAAAAGGGACAACTTATTGAAATCCCGGAAAACTTCTTGTTGTTGGTGTTAGTAATTAAACAAAATTCATAAATATTGTCGATCGGTTGCCTAGCTGTTGATGCACAAGTTCAATGTCGATGTTAGTTCAGATTTCAAGACTGATGCACGATTTTTTTATTTTTTTATATTTTTGGTCGACAATGCACAAGTTAAGATTGTAGTGTTGGTCTTAAGAGTCTGCTCGTATTTCTATGTCTCGATTGTTCGTGTTTTTAAGTCTAATCAATATTTTATAAATTCCTAGGAATTTATCTACTGAAATGCTACCTACATTTATGTGCCATTTAATAGTAAGAGCAAGAGCCATGAAACAAGCCTATGAATTGGTTAGTTTTGTAATCGTTTCTGATAAGCTGAAATTAAAAAAAAAAAATAAAGTAAAAAAACTATGTCTCTTTCTTTTCTTTGTATCATGTGAGTTGTGGGTGTCTCACCTTCAAAATTATCCCATCAGTTAGAATACTTCGTAGTAGTTGGTGTGAGTTTTAGCATCATGCCCATGATGCGACGCGAAAAGCAAAGAAAATCAGGAGGGTGGCTGTGAATGGAAGATGACATAAGAAGAAGACATTGGAAGAGAGCAAACCAACAAGGTGCACTGGGCCTGCATTCCTAAATAACACAGATCGAAAGCAATGCAATCTAAATGTTTGCACACACAAATGCCATCCTAGAATTTGCAGTTTCGTCGATAACATGCGAAAGGTTTCAAGGGGGGCACGAGTTCATTTATATCATCAGATGACGAAGTGAACTTCGATAATTGCAGGCACTTCAGATGGAAAGAGAAGAACGTACAGTCTTACTTCCCCGCGAGATTGGAACTTCCATATATTCAACTTGTGTAAGTTTCTAGGACAGGTCTTTAGTGTGAGAATTATTAGAAAAAGATAGAAAATTTGGATATTAATGCCTAAAATATTGTGATCTGAAAAAGAAATATGAAAATGGAGAAGAGGTTTCACGTACTATGAGTAGGACTATTTGCTGCAACCCCAAGAATGAATATGTGTGTGTGTGTGTGTGTGTGTGTGTGTGTGTGTGTGTGTGTGTGTGTCGAATAGAACTCTAATAAGATGTTGTCTTTCATTTTCGGTCGGTGTGATGCGGAAAGATGATCACGGCATCTATAACAATTAATAATGAATTGATAATAAAAAGTTGTGTAGAATAGAGCTCTGTCGACTTTGTTCCTCTCAACTCCCGGCATATTTGGGGAATTCTACCAATTCTAAACAATCTTAGCATGATCAAATCTTTCGCCAACGCAGCTTTTTGAATCTTCTCTGGCATGACCGCAAGTTTGTCGCAATTTCATTATTTATTAAGTGTCACAAAATTCTGGCGAGGGCATTTTGTGCTGTGAATGATAAATCTATATTGGTAGTAAATTCTAAATCATTATGGTAAATTTGGGCAACCAATAACCTATTTGTCGGGTTATCAATTTTAGCTTATGAATGATGTTAGTGACTTATGATCGGCAATCTAATAGTGGGATAAGGACATTGCTAGCATGAAAAATTTTGTATGACATTCACTTGAGTAACATAACTTTTTTTCAATTATTTTAGTGTAATTAGATAAAAGTTGTTCACCTGAATACCATTATTAATTTGTCTTATCGAAAAATCTGACGTAGTATTTATATAATATAGATCTTCCAACGTGATTCCTTGGCAAAATAAAGTCAACAAGTGACCGTGATTGGGGCCAAATGACGTGGTTTGGCCATCTGTTTGCCACAAATTAATGAATTCGGGCAAAATTAAGTAAGTTCTTTAGACCCTAACCCAATTTGAGGAATTGGGACAAAATTACCTTCTGAGCTTTGCAATGGAGAGCAGGAGGAGGAGAAATACCTCATGATTGTGTAAGTCATGATCGCAATGCTTAGTACATACCCTAGAGTTTGTGCTATTCGAATTCGTTTGTGTGATGAATAGTGTATGTGCGTGTATGCGTGTCAGCGATGCTAATTCAATCCCTTGTCTCTTTGCTTCGGTTGCTGGGGAATGCAGGGAGGAAGGGTTGAAGCCAATGGATGCAGAACAACTTAGTGACAATGTGCACACGATGGTTGATTTCATCGTCGATTACTACAAGTCCATCTAGGGGTGAGCATCGGTCTAGGGTCAACCCTGGACCGACCCTAGACTGGCCCAACCCTGCTAGTCCTGGTCCCGTTTTCAGGGAGACTGAGTCGGTCCTTGGTCCTAGAATTCTTAAATTAGCACTGTGCGGGTTGGTTCTCGGTCCTGAGAGTTCCGGGTCGATCCAACCTGGACCAACCCCGATCATATATATAATATTATTTATAATTTTTATATAAAGAAAACCTTAAAATAAATGACGTCAACAATATTAAACAGCTCTTTAATAAGGAGTTTAAGTAATTTTACATTGTTCTTTAATAACTTAGGTTTTTAATGTCTTTAACGGCGTCAATAATCATAATTTATGAATGAGGAAAATATTTTTGTAAGGAATCCTCGCGACATCCAAAAAGGCACATTATGGCATCATCTTAGAGTATTTGTTCTCTTTTGTCTTATTTGTCCTTTTAGTCTTGAATTTGCCAAAAATCGAAAAAAATAACTTCTCCGCTCGTCACTCAACACTTGCCTTGCTTGCTTTGGGTCACTTGTGCCGCTCACTACTTCGTGTCACTTACCGCTCGATGCTCGCTTGGCTTGTTGCTCACCGCTCAACATTCAATGCTCATTTTGTTCAACACTCACCCCACTTGACCCTCACCACTTGCCTTTCTTAGCTGACCTCGCTCATCATCGAACGCATTAGGTCGATACGATTCCCAGTTACCATTTCAAGGAGTACAAAAAATAAAATAAAAAATTATTGATTGGTCTTAGGTTGACCTTGAAACCGGACCAAACTCATTAGGTCACTCCGGTCCTCAATCATTTTTTTAAGGAGTACAAAAAATGAAATAAAAAATTATTGATTGGTTCCGGGTTAACCCGGGAGTCAGACCGAATCCATTGAGTCGATCCGGTCCTTGATCTCAAGCTCAATAGGGTCGGTCCCCGGTCCCAAAAATTGAGGACCAACACTGTGCGGGTTGGTCGTAGGGTTAGGGGATGGACCGGCCCAACCCGGACCAAGCTCACCCCTAAGTCCATTGAGAGCTTCCCTGTCCTCAGCCAAGTCGAGGTTTCTGTTCATTCCCTTCCCCTTCTGTTTTCATTCCCACGTTATTATTGACTGGAGTCTTTGTGCGTGTGAGAGAAAGATAGTTGAAGGGTTGTCGTTTTATATTCCCATTTGCTGTCTCTTCCATTTTCCACTTTGGCTTTGAATTTACTTCAGAAAAGTCATATCGGATTCACAATTTTATTTTAACAACCACATAACACGAATCATCGGAAGACGCTCAATGAACTATCTACACTCAAGTGATTAAAAAAAATGTTATGACATTCAAGTAAGCATTATACGAAAGTTATAACATTTTTCTTGTATCACAATCCTTTTAATAGTACTTGTTCAATATTTTTTAAAATATTTACTACTCCTACCTAAATCTTAGCTGTGTAAATAGTATCTTATCAACGAAATTAATAGTTTACCAAGAATGTATAGTCATCAAATAGTTATTTTAACCATAAGATATAATCGTTAACATATAATAGATACTCTAGGGTAATCTCCTAAATTCGTTAGGGGCAAAGAGAGCGAGAGTCGGTGGTGGCTCGAGGGATGGCGGCGAGCAATGCGGTTGAAGTGGTGGCGTATAACGTCAATGGCAGAGGATAAAAGAGAAAACGATGTCAAGTGTCAACTATGGGCTAGTGTTTATTTTAAGTGACGTAAGAAATGATTGGACATGGTTAAACCTATATGTATACCTTAAAACTAAGAAGAAGGTATTTGCACATTTAGAAGAAGAAGAAGAAGAACGTATTTGCACGTTTAGGCTCCGTTCGTTTCGCATAAAATAATTTTCGGGAAAACATTTTCCGGATTTTTCGACGTTCGTTTCATGAAAAATGAATTCATTGGGGAAAATATTTTTCATTAAAAAAAAAAGTCTTCTAAATTAGGGGAAAATGTTTTTCACTTTTAAAAAAGTGGAAAACATTTTTCTTACTTGATTTTTTTATCTCACACCTCTACAAATCTTCACTTCCTCCTCCCCTTTCTTCTTCTTCATTTTTTTTTTTATTCGAATTATTTTTTAATTTTCTTTTTCTTTTTTAATTCGAGTTATTTTTAATTTCCTTTTTCCTTTATATTTCTTTTCTTTTTTTTTTCTTTTTTTCATCTTCTTTTTTTTTTTGGCTTCTTTTTTCGTTGGCCGTCACCAGGCGAACCTCGAACGCATCGATCTCAAGCTCGCACTCGCCAATCTGGCAAGTCTTGAGCTCGACACTCGTGCTCACCAATCTGAAGAGTGGCAAGCCTCGTGCTCGTCGGCGAGCTCAAGGCTCGCCGATGGCCGGTCGCGAGCCATCGTCGTGGTCGGTGACCAACCAAGAAAGAAGGAGATGGAAAACAAAGAAAAAAGAAAAGAAAAAAAAAATTGAAAAAAATTAATAATAGATTTTTAAAAATAAAAATAATTAAAAATCAAATTTTAAAAATATTATAAATCCATTTTAAAAAATAAAATAAATGAAAAAGAGCATATGAAGGAAAAGATTTTCCTTATCGAACAGTGAAAAATATTTTCCACTTCATTTTCAAGTTTCATCCGAATACTGGAAAATAATTACATTTTCCTAGAAAATGACTTCTGAAAAATATTTTCCAAAAATGCTACATTTTCCATGAAACGAACAAAGCCTTAGAAGATGAAGAAGGTATTTGCACATTTAAAAGTTTGCAGCCATGGAAATTAGACAAAGCAGACCTTTCATAAACCTTAACAAGTTAGCATTTTAACTTGTTCTAATCTTCAAACCACTCTTACCACCTCACTTTCACTAACTCCCGAAAGATGGACGAATTGCAAGGGCGGGCATGTGCAATCTCTTCAAAAGAAAGCTCAAATGAAGAGCAACGGGCTTTCTTATTGGGATAATGGGCTTGCAAGATCAATAAACAATCTCTTTTGTGCTTATACCAAGGCTTTCATATCTCTTTCCAAATCAATCTCTTTCTAATGACCATTATCTAACAAGCAAACTCACTAAAGTTTCATCTATTTCATAGAAAATAAATAATTTAAAAAGCAATTTCCTAAAATTAATCATTCATATCATTTTTTTTTATGACCTAGAACCCCGTACAGCCGGTAGCCGGCGAGCAAAGCCTGGGGTGACGCTAGCGGAGGACCCACTACCCCGACGCCACACTTAAGACACCAAATGTCTCCACTAGGTTTCGAACCCCTCACCTTTGGGGAAGGATCAATGGAGCTCTTATCCATTGAGCCACCACGGCCGATAGTTCCATATCATTTATAATTAGTTAATTAGAAAATATTTTCGCTATCAATAATAATTTATGTCAAATTATTTTTGTGAACAATGAAAATATTTTTTATTCATTTGTTTTTTTAAGTGATACAGACGATTATTTACTTTTAGAAATTTTTTTCCAAATCACTCATCTTTTTCTTTGATAGATATTTTTTTTGGAAAGGGTAGAAAGTGAAGGTGAGAAAGTGTTTGGATTTAAATGTATTTAATTTAGAATAAAAAGAAAAGTGAATGAAATGACACGTTTGCCATTAAGAGCACCATTATTAAGACTCTTTAATGTCTCATTTTGCGTCAAGCACAAGGGCAGAGATGTTATTGTGCTTCAAAAAAAAATTGTTTAATATAATATATAAAATCATGAAATCATAATATATGATGAGTTTGTAAATTTCATAAAAATATGCACAAATATATAAAATCAATTTTTTTTCTTTCCCCACCCTTTCCAAACAAAGTGTAAATCTCAATTCCACAACGGGGTCCTCGATTTTTTTTCCCCTTTGCTAACAGATAATGATAGGAAATGACTATTTTAGGCTAGTCTCAACTTATTAAATTTAGGCTCTCAAAAAGAAGGCCTCAAAGAAAAATGGTGCGTTTAGTTCAGCATTTCCAATGGGTTTTCTACTTCTAAAGCCCCTTGAGAAAATACTAGACTGTTTGACAACTATTTTGAAGTAACTTTCAATGAAAGTCAGCATCGGGAAATGCTGAAAGTCCAATGCTAGTAAAGACTAATTTTGAGTTTTCAGCATTTAGCCAAATGCTGAAATTTATTTTTTTCTTCCAAAACTATCCTCACTCATTCTTCAAATTTCTGATTTTACCCTCGTTATTATTTTTTAAATGCCAAAATAATGCTAAAAAATCAAATATATATTAATGCTAAAAAAAATAAATATATTTTGGTCTGTTTAAAAAAATTATTTATATAATTGATTTTTTAGCATATATATTTGATTTTTTAGCATTATTGTCAAAATTTATATTTAAAAAGTTACATACATTATTTTTTTCAATTTTAAACAAATAAAATTAAAAAATTCCTATGAAGGGTTTGGTCTTTTTAAAAAAAATTATATATATTTGATTTCTTAGCATTATTTTCAAATTTATATTTAAAAAGTCGCATACATTATTTTTTCAAATTTAAAAAAAATTAAAAATTAAAAATTTCGACAAAGGATTTGGTCTTTTTTTTTTAAAATATATATGTATTTGATTTTTTTAGTATTATTGTCAAAATTTCTATTTAAAATTTCAATTTTAAACAATTAAAAAGGTTTTAAAAAATTGGATGAAGGATTTGGTTTTTTTAATTATATATATGTATTTGATTTTTTTAGCATTATTGTGAAAATTTATATTTAAAAAGTTGCATACATCTTCTTCTTTTTTTCAATTTTAAGCAAATAAAAATTAAAAAATTCCGATGATGGGTTTGGTCTCTTTTTAAATATATATATATATATATATATATATATATATATATATATGTATTTGATTTTTTTAGTATTATTGTCAAAATTTATATTTAAAAAGTTGCATACATTATTTTTTTCAATTTTAAAAAATAAAATTTAAAAACTAATATTAATAACTCAAAGAGCATTTCGGTTAGTGTGATGCTTCTTAAAGCATTTTTTCTTAAAGCATAATTTACCAAACGGCCATTGCATTTGCCTAAAGTTCTTTAGGCTAAACTGCTTTATATTTTCTCAATTGGTTTTCAAAATGCTAAACCAAACGCATTCAGAATTTACACTTGAAACGAAAGCGCGATAGTCAAGATCTAGGCATGAGTTGACTAGCGATTTCTTTCGCGTATCAAAGAGCTTTTCAAATGTGTTTTATATCAAACAACATTTCTCTCAAAATTACTTCTCAAAATATAGTTTACCAAACGGCCATTGTATTTATCTAAAGTCCTTTAGGCCAAACTGCTTTATATTTTCCTAATGGGCTTTCAAAATACTGAAACAAACGCATCAATAATTTGCGCCCGAAACGAAGGTGCGATAGTCAAGATTTGGGCATGAGTTGACTAACGATTTCTCTCGCGCTGGTCTCGCCAATGAACCCGACTGTAATATGAGTGGACCTGCTATTGTTAACTACAATTGGTGCAAAGATGACCAATAAATGGAGCTGATGGGGACATATTAGCATTTCAGGCTACCACTTTTCACCATGGCTCTGAAATTTTCTTTCAGTCCGCTAAGAAATTGAAAAAAGCCACAGCATTATCAACGTATATTACTGTTATACTCGATCGATTCTAGGATTAGGCCTACAGGAGCTGGTGTGGGCCCACTAATGCTTTGAAAATTGTTTCAATATCCAACATAACATCGATCGAATCTCAAAAGGTTAGACAAGCTCAAAAGGGGAATTACTTACTTAGACCCGCTTATTTTGCCCTTTTAATTTAATTGATGCGATCGATGATATTGCTTAAGTTATGGGGTCTTGTAGTATGCCTAACATTTTTCAACAGGAGTTACCTAGCGTCCGATAATGATGTTTTGTCATTACAACTTTGTGCTGACATTATGAAACAAGTCTTATTTTTTCTTTTGTGATGAAGCATATATATATCAAATACTATATCTATCACAAACATTGGTCTTGAGATGGCGATAGAGATTTAATGTCGTCCATGCAAAGATCGAGTTGAATATCTCCTTAATCACCTAAAATCAAAGACATTTTTACGAAGTTCGAAAAGCTTAATTTTAAAAGATAGATGGAAATAATAAATCTTCTCCAAACTCGAAATTGATATCCGATGATTATTATCTTCATTGGTTTGTCGCGTTTTATATTTTGATTTTTGATTTGATAGTTGTTATCTTTTAAGTTACCGTTTGCCATAGAAGATCACTGCGTAAAACTTGATAAAATCGGTGCTAATCGTCCCTATTCCTCATCTTTTGGTTTCCTAATTTTTGGAGTTCTTACGCATGTGACGTCCCTTAAGTCACAGTAAGGAAATAGAGGAGTCTTTCAGTTTCACTTATGATAATCTAGAAACTGAATTTTTATTTATCACTTTTATTTATAGATTCATCTAAACTACAATACAATGAAGAGAAAAAGCATATGTTAAAAAAGCACATGCTCAAAAAGGCTTCAAGAAAATCCGAAATATTGAACCTCATGGGTTTGGAAAAGCATACATATATGCGTTGGATGCGCGGTATACGTACGATACATGTTCGGTTCCATATTATTATATAAAAGAGAAAATTCGGTATTTACGAAGTTAATAACATATATATTTATTTTTTTTCCTTCTTCTATTTTTTCTTGGCCGACGAAAAAGCAAATTCGAGCCCTGTACAGAGCAAAACTAGCCTGGAAACTCAGACAAAGATCAGGATAATAATGATTACACAGATGAGGTCACCTTGTACAACGCCCTTAAATGCACTTTTATCTCTGATGGAAAAACAAAAAATGAGACTCCCATTTTGTATTTAAAATAATAATAAGACCCATCAAAAAAAAAAATAAAAATAATTGGCGAACAGAAATTTTTTTTATAATTTACTTTATAAATTTATCCCTCTGAATCATTACAGTCCTTAAGAAAGAAAAGCCTTTTTCTTTCGTCCTGCAGGGACCAATCAAAAAGCTCAACTTGCCATCTTCGTCTTTCATGTGTACCTCGTCGGCAGGGCTGTCCCGCAGCCTGGCAGATCTTTCTTTTGCAAGCAAAGCAAAACCCCATCTTTGCTTCTGTGGGTGTAGATAAATTATCATTTTTTTATTTAATGCACTTTAATTTTTTTTCCTAGTCTTAATGCCCCAGACTTTTGCAATATAAATTCTTACACGTAATTCCATAGATATAAATTTTTAGATGTCTGAGGTTTTGACACATTATAAATTTTAATTGGAAAACACATAAAGGAATTTTTTTAATTAAACTATCTCAAATATAATCCTACCCAGCTATATTTTTTGATCGAAAATCCTAAATAGTTTAAGTACATGGTTATATCGCATGTAGCCTCACTTCACTGATAAATTTGTGTTTTTATGTTAGATATTCTAATATAGCATATGAAAACACAAGTCAAGAATTCAACTCTAACTCGTGGTGGATTTACAACAATTGGCTCTCACCAAAATATGAACTATGCCCTATTTTACAGATAATTGAGTCAAGTCATACTAGGGGTCGGCTTATGAGCCAAGGAGAGTTCCTAGTTAATACCATGCTGCTCAAATACTCGATTATAGTATGTTCTTGATGGTCTTGAAACTAAATTTTTTTTTTTTTTTTTTGATCAAGAAATCACTGGAAATCACTCTTCAAGAATCACACAACCCTCCGGTCTATCAGGTCTCACCGCAAGCTAATATTTATAGATGAATCATGCTATTGTGATAAATGTTTTGTGATAAGTCACGGTTGAAAGTTATAGGTGTCTTATGTTTTATGAAGTAGATATATCAATTTCAATAAGAAAATAAATGATAGTCAATAAGAAGGAATCGGACAAATTAACACTGTATGACGCGTGATTAAGGAGCCAAGCTTAATCTCTAGTGACCTAGCTACGAGGTGGGTTTTAAAATAAGGTTCATTGGGAATGCAAATTAGGTAATGCAATGGCCACAAGTAAAAGATTTTTTATTTTTTTATTTTCTAGGGCTTTTAGTAAATGAGTCTACGAGATTATCCTATTATTGAAAACCAATCATCAGGATCAACTGCGCGAGAAATCTCCTTTTTCACCCGCACAAATCCCAAGATTATCTGACCCCCTCGTTCGTCGAACCCATTCTTTGTAGATTAGCAGAGTTACCGTCAGGGTCCTCGTTAAATACATTTGGTAATTATTAATTGCTTTTCGAAGCTTAAATTATGTGTGTGTATATATAGCAGTGCGTTAGGAACATTTATTACTGAAACCTTAAAGAAATTTGTTCGATCCAATATGTAGTAAAAGAGAATATATTCCCTTTAGCAAGAAAAAAAAAAGACAATAAAATTCCTTGGGTATCGTGCCCAAATGAGGATTTTAAGCTGTGTCCTATAATATTTATTAATTTGTGTCTTTTTTGTGTCGAAAAATATTTTGGAACATAAATGTTATTTGATCCTTTTGCCAAATTTGTTAAGTGATTATCGAATAAATTATGCTTTTTAAGGTTCTTCTATCATAAATTAAGATGTGAATTTTATTAACGAATATCTTGTAGTATATACCTTATTTAGTCAAATCTCGTAACAAGTATTGACTAATAAAAGAAGGACTAATATAGTTTGTGCTATTTTTGTTGTGTTCCGCTTGTTCAATATTAAAAAGGAAGAGTAATCTTAAAGAACTCTCATTAGGTACGCCGATGGTACAAAATAAATTATTCTGCTAATGAGATTAAGGCACTAGCACGAGAAAGTCTCCACTAGCTCACAACAAAATCACTTTACACTCTCAATAGTTATTAATAAAATAATTTATGGGGAGTCGCTTGAAATCCTCATAAACTTTAGTGTCGGTGCATAAAAAACCCTCTAACTTTGTTAAAATTACATATTACTTCCCTCTTCAGAACGTTGGCACATTCATGCAATATTCCTGAACTTTGAAAAGTTACAAATTATCCTTCTATTTTATGATTTCAGTCGCCACAGGCGCACCGCTACTTTCTCCATTTGCATAGCCGATAAGCGCGACCCAAAAATGGATTGAGCCACTTTTCTTGACCCAAGCTAATAATCACGAGATCTTCTTGGCTTCATTAACCAAGCACCACTCTTCCTATTTCCTTAACCACGTTAATCGAAAATGATTTAGCCTCGTTATCAACGCTCAATCGTTACGCAAACAGGAAAAAAAACTATAATGAAAAATCAGAATTTATGGGCGTAAATCTAAGTCGAATTTTAGCAAATATAAGTCGGATTTTAGCAATCGCCCTTTTTGCGTATTATTATAATATTCTTTTCTAGGATGGCGACTCGTTAAATGATTTGATTTGATGCGAGATGGAGAGAGATAAGGAAGAAAGGCAAAAAAGGTGGGCACGTGTTTTCAGCCACCACGTTATGATTGCGTTGCATTAAATACGAGAAGGATATAGGGCAAAAGCGTGCTTAGGTGTAGGTGTCCAACCTTTTCTTGAAACTAGGAATTTTCTTATTTTATTTTTAATTTATCTCACTTCATTCTTTCCTAGAAAACAGGATTTTATTTTCGCTACTTTTTTTTTTGCTACAAATTTTATTTTCGCGATCGTTTATACAATTTCAATGATACCAAAAAAAAAAAAAAAAAATCCCTAGTTATGTATGCCATGACACAAATGTCTTCCATTTTTTTACATCATTAAAAATCCTAAAATTTTCAATTGTTACATGAATATTTTAAATTTAGTTTGAGAATTTTGCGTGGTATTTGCCATAATTAAAATTATAAGACCAAACACACATACTTCAATCTAATTTGCGGAAAATGCCTCACTTTAATTAATTTTGCCCATAATTTTTGTGTGTAAAATAATTATCAATTTTTACTTTATTGCTGAATTTGCTGCCTGTCCTAATATGGTCACTAATTTTTTTTTTTCAAATTATCAACATAGAGATCATAGATCACATCCTTCGTTTTCACTAATACTCTCTTCTTACATATAAAATAACAATAGTCTTTCAATATCGATACTTTTGAATAAATTGACAATGGTTCTCGGGCGTGATATAAATTTGGAATTAAGAAAAAAAGTCCGTAGTTTTTCAGTCAAAAAAATTGGTGCAAGATTGTGATTTGACCTAAAGTAAAGATTTTTATTTAGAAAATTAAGCCCCTAAGTTCCATGGTTCTTGCACTCTCTCCAGCCACGTGGACCTCATCCTCTCTCTCTCTCTTCACATCACATAGAGTTTTTGTCCTACTTTTCTTTTTTCTGTCCAAAGAATTTTGTCTTACTTGGATCGGCTCTTCCCTATCCATTCATCGCAGCCCACTTGCTCCCACCCCTTTTTGTTCTCTCTCTCTCTCTCTCGACGTATCTCTTTCAGGCTACAATATTAAATAATTATTCTGGTCGACTCCGTTCGTTCCATGAATCTCTCTCTATCTCCTCTATATATAGTCTGATCTCCACTGGGTCGGGCTCAAACGAGCCATCCGCTGCTTCTGAGAGGAAAATATTCGAACTTTGAAGCCATGGATTTGAGCGGAGCGAAGACCGCCAAGTCGAGATTCAAGAGGGTGTGCGTGTTCTGTGGAAGCAGCACAGGGAAGCGGAACTGTTACAAAGACGCTGCTCTTGAGCTGGCCCAAGAGCTGGTAAATGAACAAGCTTTCGCTTCCTTCTTCTTTTCTTTGTTTGGAATTTCTTGCTTTGGCTTTGGCCTTTTGTTCTTGGCGTGTGAATGTTTTTGTGGGTCGAATGCAAACTGCGAAGGTAGCGAGAAGGTTGGACCTCGTGTATGGAGGGGGAAGCATTGGGTTGATGGGTTTGGTCTCGCAAGCAGTTCACCGTGGAGGAGGAAACGTTCTTGGGTACAGTTTTACATATTCAATAACCAGCTCCTGTCTGCATTTCTCTTCTGGGTCTCAGATGTTGCCGTTGTTTACATTCCTCCTCCGATCAATTTCTGAACTTTCTTTCCTCTTTCTTGTTTTGGTGGGTTCTTTCTTCTTTGTTGGGCAGGATAATCCCCAGAACTCTCATGTCCAAAGAGGTTTGAAACAAATGGCTCGTGTCTGATAACTCCTTTTCTTTTCTTTTTCATTTTTAACATTTCTACAGGGATTTCACTATGTAGTATTGGGTCTATCTTGGAATGAGCCAGTGATTTTTTCTCGCTTGTTTTTTTTTTGCCCTTTTGGGCCTTGTTTCTTTTTTCGTTTTCTGCATTTGCTTACAGATAACAGGCGAGACTGTGGGAGAGGTGAGGCCAGTGGCTGACATGCATCAGAGGAAAGCAGAAATGGCTCGCCACTCCGATTGCTTCATTGCCCTACCAGGTCCCTTCTTATGTTTCCTTCCCGTCTCTCTCGTGTTCTTCATGTCGAAGAAAAACGAAAGAGAAAGAAAGATGTCAATTATGGGTCAAAGCATGAGTCTTTTTGCTGGTAGAAAGGTCGATGGTGGGTCTCTACCCTCAAAGATCCTGAGATTTTCAGGTTTGTTTCTTCAGGTGGGTACGGGACTCTGGAGGAGTTATTGGAGGTCATAACTTGGGCTCAACTCGGCATTCATGACAAGCCTGTAAGTTCAAGAACCTTTAAAAGAAAAGTTGCTCCGTTTTGTGATCTCTTTTGAGCCATTTTTGCTTGAAACCTAAGTCCCGAGGACAAAACATGCAGGTCGGGTTGCTGAATGTGGACGGGTACTACAACTACCTCCTCACATTCATCGACAAGGCAGTGGACGATGGCTTTATCAAGCCATCTCAGCGTCACATCATAGTCTCCGCACCGGACGCCAGGGAGCTTGTCCAAAAGCTGGAGGTGGGTGGGTGGGCATTTCTGTGATTTGCTTTGGGTTTTGCAGAAAACAAAATCCGGGTCTCTTGAATAAGAAAGTAAACTAATTTTGTGGTCTCGTTACCGACCCTTCTGCCTTCTCCTAGGTTTGCCTGAAATTTGCTTTCTCGTATCGTATGTGACAGGAGTATGTGCCGGTTCATGATGGTGCCATTCCTAGGGCAAGGTGGGAGGTTGAGCTCGAGCAGCAGCAACAGCAGCAGCAGCAGCAGCAGGTGGTGGTGTTGAATACCGCCAACCTGCAGACTGAAATCGCTCTCTGAAAGAGTAGAGGAAAAAGAGGACTGTTTTTGGGGGGGACTCTGCTAACTTTTTCTAGGACTGAGCTGATTGAATCACACTGATACATCATACCAAGCTGATCTCTTGTGCCGACTGTGCTAAGTTTATGGTTGGGCGATTATGCGATATATGGCAAAAATAGGAGGAGGAAAGAAGTCAGGTCCTTTTCTTTTGCACTTGAAAACATGGAACCTAATGATAGTATTATTGTTTTTAGTCTCTTGGGTTTGTATTTGATCCTCTCTCTCTCTCTCTCTCTCTAGTCCTCTCTTTTGTTGTGGCTGGTTTTTGCCTCGAATGATGTACAGAAATTTTATATGGATGGAACAAGAAGCAAGACACTCCAAAACAAAATTTTAGCAGCAGCAGCAAAGAACAGCAAGCAGCTTTATTCTCTCTGCATTGATTCATTGCCACACAAAGCATGCATGCATGCATGCATGCCCCTCTCTTTCTAATCGAGTCCCACATACTCTCTCTCTCTCTCTCTCTCTCTCTCTCTCTGTGACGGTGTGTTTTTAAGGTACTGTTGGTGTGGGGAGAGATATATTTGACCGCTTGTATGCGTTTGGGAAGCGAGTGCAGAAGCTGGGGCTGCGGCTTTTGGGATTTTGAGTGGGGACGCATGGTTTGTTGCCAAGGTGGTGTCTGTTGGGTTATGGCAGAGAGAGAGAGAGAGAGAGAGAGAGAGAGAGAGAGGCTCCCTCCTCTTCCTGGTGGCTGATGAGGGATCTGATAAAAAGTACTGCGGCTTATTTTTTTGCAGGGACAGGGATTTCTCTTTTCCTTCTGGAGGTGAAGCTGGAAATTGTGTCTTTTTCTCTTTGGTGAATCATTTGCCTCTGCTATTTGTCTTTCTCGCTTAGCAGGAATGACTCTCTTTTAAGGGTCTATTTGGAGTAATTTATGTTTTACGCTGTCATTGGACTTTTATTTGATGTCTTTTCTCTCGCACTTTGAATCTTTAGAATTATATACATATTTGCATTTAAGGGTAGACATGATCATCTGCCGAACTTTATTCGTCGAGAAAACACGGATCTATCTTTGTTTATTAGAAAAATAAGAACAGACCCTAGTGAGGGTTTGGTTAGGTTTATTTTAGCGTAAGTGATCTAATGAAACAAATTTGAATTGTAGGTCGAAATAATAATGTCACTTTAATTCATTAAAATCGAAAGGTCTCCTAAGTAATCTTCAAGTGATAGCCTTGGACATTTTCTATAAAAAATAAAATGCTCAAATGCCAAATCAAACTCTCTCTCTCTCTCTCTCTCTCTCTCTCTAATGTGAGTACAATATAAGCAAAATGCTAGATATATAAAAGAGAGGTTTAGATAGATGTCGTCTTACTATCTAGATAGTTCGACATATAATCATAAATAAACATTAAATGAATTAAAGTGATATAGTTTGCCACTTTTCAAGCACCCGGCTTTTTCACCATATGTGACGGTCCCTCTTATCCTGCACACGCATAATAATTATCAGAGAAATACATGTCTGTGCTCTTCGAGATGACCTTAAAGGATGTGTAAGAGTGACAATTCGAATCAAAACCTTAAGTGAAAGAGGATCAATAGGCCTACCGCTTTGAGCATTTGGAGTTAAAGTCTAGAAAAACATTTTTGCCAAGTGAGTTGTCGTACCTCAATTGAAAATATTAGATGCTCCCATCCATTTTTTTTTCCCTGGAGTTATTTATTTATTGGAATGATTAAATCATTTGGTGTTGCCAGGTCTACTAAGACTAATTTTCTAAAATTGGCATATTGAGTGATATAACATGTACAACGCAGCCATGTAAAAAAGTGAATCATATTCAACCACAAATATAAAGTTTGGAATATAGAACTTTGTAAGCTAATCTTAATAGACACTTGTATTATCACGCCATTATCATTTAGCAACCAAGTTTTAGTTTACCTGTTATTACTCATGATTTATCGAAAAAATGTGCAAGAAAAGATCACATGCACTGTCGAATGAGGTCGGCATGAGAGTGCATCTTATTCAACTTATGAATTGGGCTTTAATACATTAAAACACATGCATGGCTCCTCATATTTATGTAACAAGTTCAGATTTAAAAGTAAAAAGACCTATAAAAACTATTTTCTCTAATTGGCATTTTATCCCTGAAGTGAAGTGTGTCGGGTGTGAGACTTGAAAATGGTCAGAGGAAGGCAAGGTCCAAAATTGTTTCTCATTTCCTGAAGCGAAGCTGTTCCATTTGCAGTTTTTTTCCTCCCCTTTAATTGTTCCTTTTGACCTCTCGAAATTAGGCAGGATCTCTAATAACATGAAATTGACAGGCAACTGCTCTGTGAATTTGTGAGCATCAGTATCAGTGAGCCCTTTTGTGCAATGTTTCCCCATTTCCACAAGCATCAAGAGCCTGAAAGAAACTGCTTAATTGCCAAAACAAGTTTCCCTTCAATTATATACACATACACACAATGATGAATCACGTTTTGCATTTCATTTTCGATATTTCACTCTTATACCTGCTGATGTTAGCTTCTTCAAAACACCTCTGTGCATGTTCGAGTCAGGGGGACAATTCTAGTTTGCGACTCTGTTACATGCGAGCTTGATCCGTCACTCGAACCAAACCAATTCATCAGTTTCTTCGCAGCTATTTAATGTACCAAAGATTATGCAGGAGCACAAACTCAATTTGTGTACTGCTAAGCATGGGGCCATGGATGATTAATATTCTTTTTTAGGGTAGCATTGTCTTTGCCCCGTCCAAATAAAAGCCTATGCAGCAATTGCCAAAGGTTGCCCCAACAAGTATGAACACAAGACAAAGACACTTCTCTTTGGGCAGAGTTATTGGGGGGGACCATTCTTTCCTTTAGATGAAGCTGTGGGTTCTGGTTGCCGTGCTGTGCTGAGTTTTTTTCTCAATTGGGTCCGTACTTGCCATTTCCTTTGCTTCTGGCCGAGGGAAAGTTGATGATTGTGAGGTCTTCCTTGTAGGCCTCGAAGAAGACTTGTGTTTCCCAAGGACACAGAGGTCATGGCTTAGGTCAACTGGGAGTGATGGGTTTGTTCCTTAAATGAAGCATGGGGGACCATGATAGTACAACAAGGGCATCATAAGGCATGAAGTTGGTTGTGAGAATATTCTTAGAGTTGAATTAATGACATTGATGGTTGATGTTAGTGTGGTGTTGACTGCTGAGGAATTACTAGAGTTTGAGGGGTGATAAAGGATGTGTACAATCTCCTTAATGAATTCCTTGATTTGGTGGGAAAAAAGGAATCACTATAAATTAAGTGTAATGAGTTTAGCTTGTTTGTGAAAAATTAAGGAGTGACCCATAAAAGACCTCATTAATTTTTTCAAGATTTAACTAGAAGAATGTGTCTAACATGAATAAGAGGACGATAATACCGTATCATCCAAATTATGGTTGAGGGATGGAGCATCGTGGATATTGAATTTATTAGACATTTTATTTGGTGTGATTTGTCTATAATCATTATTAAGAGAATTACTATGTGTCTTTTTTTTTGGAATAAATACCATTAAATGTTTCAGACTAGTATTCAACAACAAATATACTTCAAACTAAAGATGATTGGTTTCCGGTCCGATTTGGTTCCGATTTTAGTCTAGTGGAACTGGTCATCTCTTTTTCCTACTAAAAAGCGTTTATGTACAATAAAAGAAAGTGATAAATTCATGAGTGAAAAATCATTGTGTCGTAATTTGTAGTGTCGGTATAAATGATATTTAGTTCATATTTTACTAATTTTTCTTTATATGTAGTTGATCCGTTCCGGTTCCATTTTGAAATCGAGAACCGGACTATTTAGGCACTGATTCTATTTTTAAGAATTGGAAACTAGATTAATACTCCCAGGAACTTGACCCGACATCTAATTCCAACGGTCCGTTTTCCACAGTAAATATCCTCGCAGAGACCAAGAGGGCGCCGGCTTTCACAAGCGAAGGAGGGATAGCGAGGCCGCTAGGGTCTGCCCTTTTTGTGCTCGTTCTTCCTTTTCCCTCCGTCTAATATTATTATTATTATTTTTTTTTCTAGTGCGATGGCCACTTGATGCCTCATCAGTTGCACGTGCCCACGGAAGAAAGCACCACCACTTTAGTGACCACCACGTAAGATGGACAAATTGACCAAAAAAAAAAAAATTTTATTATCGAAGGAAAACTAACCGAGCTATAACGGAATTACTCAATAATTTTCTTTCGCAAGTTTAGAAATTCAAATAAGCAAAACTGAAATTATAGCACTCGAGTGCGCTACTCAGCTAGGTTTCGGGGAACCCCGTGGAATTGTCCATGTCAAACTCAAAAGACGGCAATTCCCCATCAAACCACTGTTCCCGACACGCCACCGCATTCTCCATTAACTGAAATCACTGTTCCTAGTCCACTACGTAAATTCCGAACGAGCTTCGAGCATGGAGCTCCCACGGACAAAAAGTTAAAACAGTTTGGAGAAGCGAACGACGTGAAACCGACCCACTCGCCGTCCCTTTTCCCATAACCGAAGTCAACCCAACGCGATGGCTCGAACAGGGAATTCCGACACTTTGCGCTCGTGGGAGTTTTTAGGTCCGGACAGGAGGAATTGAGGAAGGAAGATCGTGAGCAGGTGGAGAAGAAGAGGAATGTAGTCAGTAGCTGTTTGCTGAAGGGGGCAATCTGGCTCGTCATTGTCCTTCTGTTCTATCGCCCGTTTCTCTTCCCTCATCCTGTTCAAAGGGATGGCTCGCGTCACTGACATTTAGGCGCACGAGTGGGGGGATGCCGATAGAGCGGCTGCTTTTGGAAAGGTGACTGACTGCCCTGCCCGTCTCGTCGCGGGGCTGAGCTTCGAATCGGGTCTTTATCTGGTCAAGGTGATTTTCCAGTTTGATTGATTGATCTCGGCTCCACTTTAGTCTCGAATTGTCTTGGTTATAGCAATTCAAGTTGCGTCAATAATTTCTATTTGGAATATTGGAATTTCTTTTGGTCCATATGAAAGCTCCCCAGTTCGGTTCCGGTAGTAAACATTTAGAGATTATGTTCGTTATGAAATACAACGACACGACCAGTGTAATTCGAGTTTGATTTATTTTCCTTAGGCTTTATATTTCTAAGATCAGAAGTGACAGTTTTTATTTTTCACTAGTTAACTTACCATATTAGAGCTCCCTAGTTCTATCATACATTTTTATAAGGGTTTAGGAATATAAAATATACATTTAATTTCTTGTAATTTTTCCCTTTTTAATAAAACACAGAAAATGAGGGTTTTCTCCCACTTGTTCAATATTACTTTGTGTGAGTTTACATTTTTTCTATGTATATTATCCGGTCCATCTATTATCCCATGTGGCATTGTTAAAAGTGCAACATGGCATTTCACAACATCTTTTTATTAATATGGCATTTTATTTCCCAGTATGTATAGTGACTTATGAATGCTGGTCACATTCTTTTATCGAGATAATGATTGCCACAAAGATATGAATTGTATGGAATTTTCGAAATGCAAAGGGAAAATAAGGATTTAATATGAATTTTTCAGAATATTATATTTACTAGGAGCAGAGCACACGCTATGCGTGCAAAAAACGAATTTATACATATACACACACATATATTTATATTAAAAAAATTTAAAATTTGTTCTGTTTAGGGAGAAGAATGTAGCCTTCTGTGAAATAAGAAATATTGAACTTCCACAGACAAAAAGAAACCGTTGGGAAGTGAACGCGAACCCACCCATTCACTACTCCTTTTCCCAAAAGAAAGTCAACCCAATCTGATGCTTGAACAGGGAAGTCCTACACTAAAGCTCGTGGAGTTTCAGGCTTAGACAGAGGAATTGAGGAAGAACATGAGCAGGTAGAGAACAGAAGGAATTTAGTCGGTAGCTGCTTCTGAAGAGGCAATTTGGCCTCACTGCTCAAAAGGGCTCGTCACTGTCTTTCGGGTCTGTGGCGTTTCTCTTCCCTCTTGTTCAAGGAAAGCTCACTTCGCTGAAATCAAGGCACACAAGAGGGTGATATCGATTGACGGCCTATTTTGGGGCAGGTGGCCATCTGGTTCAGGATTGATTTTAAGTACCATCTTCTCGGATGGAGACTGAGCTTGGGTCGTTTAATCTCAAATTTGTCTCGGGTTTTGCTTCGTATGCATATATCAATTCGAGTTTTATCGACAATTTCTATTAGACTCTTGGAGTTCCGCTCAGTGCATGTTAAAGTTGCCCGGTTCGGTTTAGATTGTCTATGGTTATAGGCTAGGTTAATTTAAAATATAACAATATAAGATGTGAGACTTTTATGTGATTTACTATCCTTACTCTAGAGGTCCCTAGTTCAAACATACATCCTTACGAGAAGGACTACAAAATTTGCATTTAATTTCTTTTATATTTTTCCATTTTTGAACAAATCACAAAAAATGAGGCTTTTTTCCCACATGTTCAATATTACTTTGTGTGAGTTTGCATTTGTTCTATGCATGTTATCCTAGTCCGTCTATTGTCCCATGTGGCCTTGTTAAAAATGCAACATACCATTTCGTGACAATCTTTATATTAATATGCTAGTTTAATTTCCCAGTACGCAGAGTAACTTATGAGGCGCCAGTCACATTCCTTTATCAAAATAATGATGGCCACAAGATACGCATTATACTGAATTTTTGAAATAAAAAGGAAAAATAAGGGTGTATATATGAATTTTACAGAGATGCTATAATTACTAGGAATGGAGCACGCGCTATTCGTGCGAAAAACGAAAATGAAAATTGATTATATTCAACAATCTAAAATTTTGGTCTCTCAATGCTTTTGTGAAATAAGGAATATTCAACTTGCAAAGATAAATGAAGACTTATGGATAAGCATGGAAGGACCATGAATCATGATTTATATTTAGCTTGTTATTGTTGTGTTGGTGCTGGGTTGGGTCCAGTTCATAATGGGTGGCCCAGTCTAGTCCATTACCCAGCCTCTCCCCAGTTGCACGTGAAGGAATTGTCCCAATCTCCATGTTCAATCTATCACACTATACAGCTCAATATTGGAAGTATGTTCCTTTCCAATATTTTCATTTTGGAGCTTCTCTTGTTACTTCTGTTGAGCATAATGATGTGAATTGAACTTTAATGAATTCGAGTATGCAATGCCACACGTTTCCACTTTCTTGATCTAAGAGCACATTGTCGGAACTAGGTTGGAATGTCAAGTGGCTCTAGATTCAAGGGTCACTGCTGTATTTGAACATGAGAGAAAGATCATTTATGCTAATACTAACAAGATTCTTTTATTGTGCAATAGAGATACTTTATGCATTACGTTAGTTATGTATCAATGTTATAATAAAAGTACTTATATGCACGAAATCCCAGGGATCAATGAGGGTAAATGCCTAAAAAAGGAAAAAATTTAGCTGATGGTTCTGCAACAATTGAGAGGCGAACTTGCTTTTGGTAAAAATTGTATTAATAGCTTATCTACGATGGGAGGTGCTTTTAGGTCTTATAAAAAGAGAATTGATCCTTAAATCTTTTTCATGCTTATGTCATGCCAAGGTAGTGCAAAAGAAAAATTGTGACTTTGGATTCAATCTATTGTATTTGGTAAGTTAGCCTGTTGGTTAACTATATCTTTAAAACACGGAGCTTCTCTCATCCCTTTATTGAGCAGACTGATGAAAATTGAGTTTTATTGTGTTTAAATATGCAATGCCACACAGTTCCACTTTCTCGATTCGAGAAGTGTGTGGTTAGATCTATGTTGGATTGCCAAGTGGTTCTAGATTTAGGGGTACTACTTTATCCAAAATGAAAGGAAGAACATGTTGAGGCTAATGATACAATTTAAAGAGATGTGAATAAGTTGTTTTTAAATTTAAATAAATGAGAGGACATTGCTAATATTTCTCTAAGATAGATATCTTCAATCGATTCGTTGAAGATTCTTTTAAGGCACAAGGAGCCATTAGGGGTTGATAGGAGTAGTTGCCAAGGTTTGCATTGGCCATACAATTTGTTTCAATTACTAGGTTTTCCCAAAATGAAGTTTGCTGATGCTGATAAATCTACCATTCAGTTGAAAAATTGCCAACTATTCTTTGACATATTCCCATTCTCTTGCAGTGGTTTCCTCATCCTGTTAATGGTTATAGTCCTTTTGATAAATGGTTATCTTCAGATAATATGTTTGCAGATCTCCCAAGACTCGATATCAACACGATACAAAACTCTTTATTACTCGATATTAGCATGTGCACATAATTATTAGTTTGTTGATGTTGTCCATGGTTGAGCTGTGAGAAATGACGAGAGATCAATCATCCAACAATCCTTTTGAGTATGTCAACTTTCAAAGACTTTAAGTTGATGAAAAATTGACCATGGTACTTCATAAGTCTTCATGAAATCCTCATCATACTAGACTTGTTCACCTCTTGTCGATATCTTCTTCAACTGAACTCTTGAAGATTGTTGATGTTATCATAGTCTTTCTTAAGGTTACTAGGACCGTACACACTTATCATAAAGATATGAGCACCAAGGAAAGTTTTGAAATTTTGAAAATTCTATAGGGATGTTTTCTTAATGGAACATCTCTACCAGTATTAACAATATCATTTTATTGCATAGTCAACATAATTTAAGCATTCCGTTAGTTATGTATCAATATTTGAATATAAACACTTATATGCATGAAATCCTAGGTTCAATTGCGAGAAATGCATAAGAAAGGATAAATTTTTGCTGATGGTGTCGCTATAGTTGGATGGTTAACTTGCTTTGGGTAAAAAAAGCATCATTGGCTTATCTACAATGGGAAGGTGATTTTAGCCCTTGTAAATAAAAAATAGTTCTTGAATCCCTCTTAGGCTTATGTCACGTTTGATACTGTAAAAGAAAAAAAACTATAAAATCTTGTTCGATTTACCATAATCAGTTATTTAACTGTATTTTGAAACATAGGAAATAAAAACATTGACTTACCAAATTATCTGGCAAGTCATGAAGAAGATTCAGCTAAAGTTAAAACAAATGCACTATCCAATTCACATTAAGCATAACGTAGAGTTTCTGTCGGTATAGCAGTAAAAGCAAAACATATACGTAGATTGACTCATTAAGGTTCCATCAAAATAGGATGTTATGATAAAAATCATTCTAATTAGTTGATAATATTTGTTGATGACTTTTGGAGAGATTTCTTTGAGTGGTTTCATTGACTCTGAATTTATGCCGAGTAGACCTTGTGAGAACTCTATAATGGGTAAATGTTTCTTTTTCTCCAAAGATTGTAATTTTTTTTTTTTCCGGTAAGATATTAGTTACAACTGAAAAGTTCTTATCGCTAAAATTTTGATTTGTTCCCTATCTAGGCATAGATAGAAGTTCAATCACTAATTCTTTTCATTATCTCTTGTGGTAATATGAATCTATCATCCAGCAAACAATGAAATTATGCCATACGAAATATCATAAAAACAGACTAATTATCTCGTTCACTCGGTAGGGAAGGATAATTGCCAACTCAGAAAAATGATTATCAATAATTAAAATATATGGACTAAATACTCCTATTACTATCTCCAATTGTCGATAGTTATAGGATCAACGGAAAAATGGTAGTTCAATTGAATGTTGATTAAAGTGAAATTAGAAGACATGTATGGGCTAGAAAAATCAAAGAATAGGTTTGTTGATCCTATTGAAAAGACCGGTGTAAGGGAAGATGCAGTTATGACCATACATAGTTGGAGTGATGGTTCGAGCTACAGAATTGCTAATCATGTGGTGGGCAAAGAAACGCGCTAGTTGTCTCGACGAGACAAAAAGGTTTGAACTATATATTTATTTATTTATTTATTTTTGATAATCGAAGGGCACAAATGTGAAATCTTGGTAACCTAGAGGCAACTCTTTTCAAACCCCATGAACTGATTAAGTTCAAGCATTTGGCAACTCTAACCTAAAGCAATTTGCTGCACACGGTCAATGAAATTCGAATGCGTAACCTCCAGAATGGTCAAAATGGTCTACTTCAATCTATTCTAAGACTTCCAGAAAAGTTGAAAGCTCCTAATTTGCATTAATTGTCTCTGTTGAGCCATAAAAACTCTAGTTGCAGACATGAGATTTTGCCTATTGCTGATTGAGACTCGATATTTATGAACGAATAATCCCATATACGCAAGTAAGGCAGCATGTACCAGAAGTATGGAAAAAGACCAAAGAATATGGAGGTTGTCCTCAGACCACCGCATAGAGTATGAAGTCTGTCCTATGCTTGCTCTTGGTGCTGGTGGCGAAAGAAACATCCACTGTGCTAACACAATTAGATGCATTTTCTTTCCGGAACATTGTTTTCTACCAATGAAAGTATAGTATAAGTCCGAATATTCGAGACAGTCCCTTTAGATGAATTGTCTTATAAGTTACTCTTGTACTTAAATCAAAAACTAGCTCTGAGGAGAATTTTTTAACCAGTTCATGTGTCTTTACCATGTAGATGACAAATCGACTTTCTTGAACCCAGTCAATGTACAAAATTACACAAAAAAAAAAAAAAAAAAAAAAAAAAAAAAAACAATTGTAGCTATTATCTGGTGTGTTTCGGAAAAATTATGGATCATATTCCCGTTGATCACTGTTCTGGAGAGTGCTACTATCAAGAATCACAGCAAGAAATAAATCATTCTCTCTCCCAAGTAGGTAATCCTCTCTCGATATGCTTGCTCATTTCAATTTGTTAGCGAAAGAAAAGCATGTAATGTCGATGTAACCGTAGATGTCCACTATGCTCCAAAAGTCGCTTTCGCATCATATAGCAAGAATCTCAGCCTCCAGAAATAATTGGGTACAGCATTGGAGGTGGATCCGTTAAATACCGTTTTCATCGTCTATTCTGAGCCAAGTGCTTTTTGTCGTTAGACGAGACAAGGGGTCATCGACACGCTCCTTCCTTGTGCTTCCCTTGATATCTAAGCCATCATTATTTGACAATATTCCTCCATCCAAATATGTGCTTCTATGTAATTTATAACTGATTTAAAGCATTGGAAATCACAAGGCAGAGAAAGCAACATTTGCTAGGGATTATCTTCATTCTACGCATATATTAAGTAGCGAGCACTTCGTTTCCCTTCTATTCTGCTGAAGCAACACATTACAAGTCTAAGACTAGGAATCCTGGAATTGATTTTGCTTTAAACTACCAAACTTTCCACAGAGCTTAAGCATGATGAGCCCCAAGAAGCTACTCAAGATGGCAAGGAAGTGGGAAATATTAACCGCTTCAAGCAGAAAAAGAATTGCCCTTGCTGGAGCTAGAGAGGAGCCAAATTCTGCTTCATCAGTGACAGAAAAGGGTCACTTTGTCATCTACACGGCCGACGGAAGCCGTTTCATGGTTCCTTTGCAATGTCTTAGCAGCAACATCTTTCAAGAGCTGTTCAAAATGTCCAAAGAAGAGTTTGGTTTGTCGAGTGATGGTCCAGTCACCATGCCCTGTGATGCAGCCTCTATGGAGTACATACTATCTCTAGTCCAAAGACGCATTGCCAAAGACGTAGAAAAAGCTTTGCTCAACTTCATTGCATTCTCTCAATGCTCGGCTGCATCTTTGGATAACGAATGTGTGGAAGGAGTTCTAGTTTGTGGTCAGTAAAGGAAAAACCTGTGATGTGTTATACGTATATGCTTGGCCAATTTGACTATTGCAGTTTTCTTTCTGTATATAGCTTAATTGCATGTTTTGTATAGCATAAGAATTGCAACAAGTGTGCATTTGTACAGCAAGACCTCGTGTGAATGAGAATCTCTTGTAAATTTCTTTGTGGAGACTCAATGTATGACATTATAGTGAAGAAATGTACCTCATGCTTCCACACTTCTAGCCAGGTCTATAAAAATCCAGTAAATTGGAACTAGCTAGAATGGTGCGTCTCTTTCACAGCCTCACAGTCATCAGAGCACGTTGTAGAAGACATTGTGATAAGTCCTTGAATGTAGAAGACATTGTGAATCTATTACTGCTTGCACTCGATACCCTATCTCTTCAAGAGTCTCATCTTAATATGTATCCTGTTCTGTGGATCAAAATCATCGACAGCAGTAAAGAAAAATGAGATAGGAGTTACCTTACTTCTGTTAGCATGAATTTGCATACTTTGGGCGCTGTAGTTTTCAGATTAGATGAATTTCCGATATCTATCTCAGCAATGACAGTAAGCGTCAGGGTTCAGTTCCTTCATAAAAGAAGATGGTGCCCCCTATATAGAAAGGCACGTGCACAATAAGCTAAGCTTACTTTGCCCCAAGAGTGGCCATAGGATAAAGGAGAACCAAGATGCTGCTCCGGACCAGATGGACAAAGTGATGCTAAGTTATCTGGCCTGACCCATTTCACTGAGCTCTTTAGCATTTTTCCATGTGGTTCTCTCCCGAACCTGGTGTGAAGTATTGTCCCAAGAATGGTAAAATAGCTGCTACAGATCAAAAGAATGAGTAGTACGGCAGACCTTCCGGATGATGTAGTGTCTAGACATGAAACAGAAACTTTTAACATAGGGTCCTAGTTAATCTATTCTAAGCTTACTTATAAAGTTCAAAGCTCCTACCTAAATAGTATTAACTTTTCTCGTTATTGAGCTACATAGAATGATGATTTTAGACTTGATCTTTGTGAATTGATAAATTGGCGTTCTAGTGTGAAAGTTGACTTAACAGTCTTTGCAAATGCATTATGAGGGGATGGATCGAGGGTAACAAAAAGTTGACTAGCAATTTATTTTGCCTGTCACATTAGAAATTTATTTCGGGTCATCAATTTTTTGAAATTTTTTGGTTATCGAAGGGCCTGTTGTGGAGATGGTTGATATAGTTCGTGTATAATAGCTTTTGAAATTTTGATCCCTAACCAGTTTAAATAGCAAATAGCTTCGTGCTAATGAGGTCATGTTCATCTGACGAGGAGTTGGTTGTCATCGTGTTAAAGTTACCATGAATATCTCGACATTCTAATATGATGGTACTGCTGGGACCGTACCTTAGTTCAGCTTGGAAGTTGGGAATGGGTAATCACTCTTTTAACCATCTATGCAGAACACTAAAAGAATTGGTTTTGCACAAGGCAATCGGGAACAGCTAAGTAAATTCACCATTTTTCGGGTGATAACTACTAAAGCAACATACGGAAAATCTTCAACTTCACCTCACATCAAGTCCAAATATGACATTGTTCTCAAGAGAATTTTTCATTGGCAATGACAACAGAGATGATAAAAATAAAGAGGTTGATTTCTTTGACTTTAACTCGTGCTTCTCCATGAGCTTAGTAATTTCATTGCGAATTTCAGCAGCCCCTGTTCTTAAACAATTCAACAAAAGTTCTGTTATTGGGTACCTTGACGCTCTCCTTCTCTTTTTTCTCCGTATTGTCAGACAAAATTTGAATGTTCGACAGTAACTATGTATACATCTAGGCCATATCACCAATCATTTGGTTTTGCAGATTTCAGCACTACATAATAAATTAATGACTTTTCAAGTTTCTCAGGTCTTCCACCTATAAAACAAACTAATTACCGTGCCTTCCATAGAACAAGTCTCAGTTCTGATTTTGCACCAAGAGGCCTCCCAAAGTGGCTAGGAAGTGGCGTAAGATCACTGCCACTGAAGATTTTCAAATGCAGATGATTGCACAATGCTAAACGCAAGTGAAAAGGGTAACTTCGTAATCTGTAGCAACGACAGGAGCTACTTTGCCATCCCCTTGGCATGTCTCAATACTCTTACTTAGCGGGAGCTGTTTAGAATGTCTGAAGAAGAGTGTGGACTATCAAGTGATGGACCCATCATTTTGCCATTTGATGCTTTGGTTTTGGAGTACCCAGTCACACTCCTACAAAACGGTCCAGTTGAAGATTCACAGAGCTGTGCTTGATGCAATTTCTTCTTGTTGATGCTCATCATATGTTTCTTTGTATCAAAGCTACATCAGCCAACATTCAATTGTGAATTATTAGTTGGAAACATTTTTGTGTTTTGTAAATAAATTCAGATTCACCTCAAAACTTTTGCAGCATTGGTAAAAAAATTGTAACGATTCATGTAAGTTTTGTTGAAGAATTCACATAGCCATCAAAGTGAAATTCACTATCTAAGATTGTTAGAAGTGGTACTTGCATACAACAGAGGCAAATAGTGTTATACTGTCAGCCTGTCATGTACATTGAGTGTGTAGCAATGTTGTTATCATTATGCTTCTTCAATAAACAATAGCTAAAGACAGAAACCCTTAATAGTCTCATTTTCCCCCCAAAGCTGTTCATTGAATGTTTATTCTCGTGGTTACTGAAGAAATCTGGATGCTGGCATGGTTATAGTATGTAAAGTCACTCCTTCCGCAACTTCAAGACCCCTCCTTTCCTTTTGGAAGCAATGTTTTAACGAGAAGATATGCCATACATTTTCTTTCTGAAACATCGTCAACTTCCAGCAAAAAAATTCTAAAGGGCCGAGGTGGAAAAAGTTCCATTGCTTGATGATCTTGAAGTTAAAATGAACATTACCTCAAGATGAAGAATCAAATGAGACAAGAGGAGTAGGATATTATAAAAATGTTCTCTGTATTATATCCATAAATAACTGTTAGACTGTTTAAATAATAAATCACACTTTCATCTTTACAGCTTAAGTTTTTAGAATAGTTAATTGTGATCTCACAAAATTTAATAGGGTATCAGAGTTGGAAGTTCTAAGTTCAAATCTTTCAATGCTGCATTTACCTCCCCAATTAATTCCACACTTAGTACTAGTCAAAAAGATCAAACTAAGCGTGACGGGAGTGTTAGCATAATTAAATATTAAACTACGCATTTATCTAATAGCTTAAATTTTCATAACAGTGTTATGCCTTCATCTAATAGCTTAAACTTTTAGAACTGTGTTAACGTAATTAAATATTTAACCACGACTTCATCTAATAACTTAAACTTTTAGAATAGTTAGTAGTGGTCTCATCAAAATCTCACATGATATAAGAGCTGAAGCTCCTAAATTCGAATTTTTATAGACCTTATTTGCCTCCCTAATTCCACACTTAGTACTGGGCGAAAAGACCAGACTAAACGTGAGGGGAAGTGTTAGAATATTCAAATAATAAATTATACTTTTATCTAACAAACTTTTAGAATAGTTAGTTGTGATCTCACAAAATTAACAATAACTATAAATTCTCTGACAATCGGGTTATGGAGTTTGTTGAAAAATGTGATGGATCAGTTTTATCAAAGTTAGGCTACTTTAATTCATATTTCTGATTTTTTTTTTCATGATAGTGACGCAACATTGTCTCAGAGGATTATATTCAAGTTCAAGATATATCTGTGAAGAAAAGATAACTCTACTTGGAAAAATAATATGCAGTTCTATTTCTAATCAAAACTTAGCTCAACTAATTCCATCATAATGTTCTTTAGCTTTCTGGAGTTTTCTTTACTAGCTGTGCTGCCTCATATAGTAGTTGACAATTTACTAGATCCTTCGCTGTCCCACAGGTCATGTTCTCCAAGAAAGTATCCCAATACAGACACTTAACCTAATTCTTAACCTATTATTCAGAAACTGGTCATGAACTTTGAATACTTACGATACAGTAAAGTCACATTAACAATGAAATCTCCGATCAATGGGGACAATGTTCTATACTTGTCATCCTTAATCTTGCATAAATAGAACATGACGAATGAGTTGGTTGTGAACAAGGCAGTTGTACAACGAGAAATTTTCTAGCGTGAATAACCAAGGAAACAAAGTGATACTCTTGTAATCAACTACAGGAAAACGTCCATATGTCCTAGATCCTGAAAGAGAAGGTGTTTCAACTGCGTCCGCACATATGTCGTCCAAATTGTCCCATTTTCTGCCTTTTCAATCACCTTTTCATCCTTTTTATGGTTGTTGGGAGGCAAAACTAGGCAGGCACTTTGCAAACATATTGTCGTCAAATTTTTGGCTTTACTTGTAACAAACTAATCTGTCGTAAAGCATCTGAAACCATTTCTCTAAATAATGAACTTCCTACCGTGCCTCCCTCAGAACCAATCTTTTCTGAGTTCGACTCTCAGTACAGTCTTCTTTTGTCATCTATCTTGTTTCCTTTACTCCATACTTCATAGGTAAGACAACATGATCAGCACTCAGAAACTACTCATAATTGCTAGAAAGTGGAAAAAAAGTAGTTACCCCAGGGAGAAAAGAATTTCTCCTCCCAGAACAAGAAAACTTTTAGGTCTGCGGAAATGTGAAATGCTGGAAGTGAGTGAGAAGGGTCACTTTGTATTCTATAGCACAGATGGCAGGCGCTTTGCTGTTCCGTTGCCTTGTCTCCAAACTTACATTTTCCAAGAGCTGTTCAAATTGGCGGAAGAAGAGTTCAGATTCTCAAGCAATGGACCAATCAGAATGCCATTTGATGCAGCCACTATGGAGTATGCAATCTCACTCTTACGAAGAGGTCTGTCTGAAGATTCACAAAGAGCAGTGCTCGACGTCATTTCCTTAGGCCGCTGCTCATCATCTTCTTCTTCTTCTTCTTCTTTGTATCAACGTTGTGTAGGCCATCAGCAGTTACTTGTTTGTTGATATAGCGAAAGTTCATATTTCGTAAATGATTGGGCTTTGAAATTAATGAGAAGTAATTATTTTTAGACGTTTTGCCAGTTGCCATTTGCATTATGGATAGATGTGTCCTGGGAGAAAATAAATTTCATCATTCATTTTAGGAGCGAAGTAAATGCAAAATGACTTAAGAAGATGCGAACTTTAAGGAACATATCTCAAGATAAATCAGCTATGTCTCAGTAGTGATATCTTCCTAGAGATCTTCAAAATGATTTAGACGCTAAAGAGTAGCTTATATTGTTCAGTGATACTTCTCTCATTATGCATTGCCCTTGTGATAGCGTGATTACGAAGTGCATAGCATCGAGAGTGCAACAAGGCATTGCAAGAGATGCCAAAAGAGCTTCCATATTTTTATTTGCTTCTCCTCACTGCCTATTAAGCTCTAATTCCTGGTCTATTATATTGGAATCATCAAGCTATGGCTTTTTGGCTTACTGAAGACAAATCCCTGCTATAAAAACTTTTGAAATGATTAAACTTTCTAAATACCTGATGCATTCACACTTTTGATCAGTCACAAGTCTTTTATTTATTTATTAATAGAACAAATAAGTTTGTGCTATTCGAGACCACTATCTACTAAATTTGTACTGTACCACCTAAACAATGAAAGTGGTATGATTCATCTGATTCCAAGATGTGCTCTAAGGTTCGAGTCACTCAAATCTCAAACAAATGACTGCTGGCATAGATCACGTAATTTTCAAACTTCCCATGAGGTTGATCATGTTGTGGAGACCTTGGGAGTATGTTATATGTTTTGAGGGCATTTTCACGTACTACATGATGAAAGAGACTATTACTGAGTTTTCGTTAATGTAAGAGGAGGTGAGAATGAATTAGAAGGAATGAGCACCACCTATCCTGTCCATTAACTAATCAGTCTTTTATAGCAAACTACGACACAAAATAACCGACACAAGACAGGGAATTCAGGAACTGTTGATATATCAAGACAGTATGGATGGGCGAGGTCTAGAGTAACTGAAGAAAATGTGAATGGTTGACTCAACCGAAGTTTGTATAACTACAGATGACGAAGACTACAGGCATTTTTTCTCTTCAACCCTTAAAAGATTTGTCAAGAGAATAAGCACCCACTGTGCTAAACACCATTAAATGCATTTTCTTTCGTAAACATTACTTTCTACTGAAGATAGTGTGGTATAAGTCCATATATTCTCGAAATTATTCCTTTGATTAATGGTCTTATGTGTTACTCTCGTACTTAAATCGAAAACTAGTACTGGGGAGTAGGGTTTTCAAACAGGTTCGGATGTTTTGCCGTGTAACTAACAAATGGACTTTGCCGAACTTAGTACAAGTTCTTGTAAGTACTCTCTGGTGTGTATTGGAAAATTTATGGATCACATACTGGTCGATCACTTTACAGAATCCGAATATCAAGAATCACAGTGAGAAATAAATCATTCTCTCTACCAAGTAGGTAATCTTTTCTCGTTATGCTTGCTCATTTCCATTTGTCAGCGAAAGAAAAGTATGTAATGTCGATGTAACCGTAGATGTCCACTATGCTCCAAAAGTCGCTTTCAGCATCACATAACAAGAATCTTGGCCTCCAGAAATAATTGGGGTGCAGCATTGGAGGGGGATCCGTTAGTTGCCGGGTTCCTCATCTATTCTGAACCGAGTGATTTTTATTGTTTTCAGACGAGACAAACAAATGGTCTTTGACATTTTCCTTCCTTATGCTTCCCTTGTTATCTAAGCCATCATTAATTGACGATATTCCTCCATCCAAATATGTGTTCTATATACGAAATTACAGAATTAAAGCATCGGAAATCACAAGACAGAGAAAGCAACATTTGAACAGGATTGTCTTCATTCTATGCACATATAAGTAGCGAGCGCCTCCTTCGTATCGCATCAATTCTGCTGAAGCAACACACCACAAGTCTAAGACTAGAAATCCTTGATTTTGCTTTAAATTACAAAATTTCCACAGAGCTTAAGCATGATGAGCCCCAAGAAGCTATTCAAGATGGCAAGGAAGTGGGAAATATCAACCAGTTCAAGCAGAAAAAGAATTGCCCTCGCTGGAGCTGGAGATGAGTCGAATACTGCCTCATCAGCGACAGAAAAGGGTCACTTTGTCATCTACGCGGCTGACGGAAGGCGTTTCATGATTCCTTTGCAATGCCTCAGCAGCAACATCTTTCAAGAACTGTTCAAAATGTCCAAAGAAGAGTTTGGTTTGTCGAGTGATGCTCCAATCACCATGCCCTGTGATGCAGCTTCTATGGAGTACATAGTATCTCTTGTCCAAAGACGCATTGCCAAAGACATAGAAAAAGCTTTGCTCAACTCTATTGCATTCTTTGGATGCTCAGCTGCCTCTTTGGATAACAAATGTGTGGAAGGAGTACTAGCTTATGGTCTGTAAAAGAAAAGCCTGTGATGTGTTATATGTATATGCTTGGCCAATTCGAAATTGCAGTTTTCTGTAGATAGCTTAATTGCAGGCTTTGTATAGCATGCGAATTGCATCAATTATACATTTGTACAGCAAGGCCTTGTGTGAACAAGAAACACTTGTAAATTTGTATGTGGAGACTCAATGTATGATGTTACAATGAAGAAATGTAATTCATTCTTTCGTGCTTCCTGCCAGTTTTACGAAATTCAGTAAATTGGAACTAGCTAAAATGGTGCATCTCTTTCACAGCGCCATATTCATCAGTGCACATCGTCATAATGTTATGGTGTGGCGAGTCCTTGACTGTAGAAGACATTGTGAATCTATGACGGCTAGCATGTGATGCCCTTACCTCTTTGAGGATCTGATCTTACTATGTATCCGGTTTTGGTGTCAAAATTGTTGACAGCAATGAAAGCAAAAGGTGATAGGAGTTAGCTAACCTTTGTTGCCATGGATATGCATCCATTGGGTGGTGTAGTACTCCGATTAGATGAATTTTTTGATATCTATTTGCGGCAAAGACAGAGAGCCTGTGGTTCAATTCCTTCCTAAAAGAATATAGTGCCCCCTATAAAGAAATGCACGTGGGCAATAAGCTCAGCTTACTTCGCCCCAGGAAAGGCTATAGAGGAGAGTGCAGCCGAGAAGCTGCTCCGGACCCAGACAGACTAGGTAATGCTAACTTGTCTGACCAGACCCCTTTCATTGACCTCTTAGCTTTTTTCTAGGTGGTTCTATCTCCTGAACCTGGTGCTAAGTCTTGTCCCCCGAGCGTTTAAATAGCCGTTATTAGAAAATTGTTTCATATGAGAAATATCTCGACTATCTAATTATGATATTACTGCTCGGTAGAGGAATCTGTAGCTCACACGAAATGTACCCCAGTCAGCTTGGAAATTTGAAGTGGTCAGTCTGAATCACTCTGTTAACGGTCTTGGCAGAGCACAATGAAAGAATTGGTTTTGCACGAAGCAATCAGGAACAACTAGATAAGTTCACCATTATTCAGTTGATAACAACTAACGCAACGTACAATTTTCCAATCCAGTCACATCATATCCAAATATGGCATAGTTCCCATCAGAAGATATTTCATTGGCAATAACGACAGAGATGACAAAAATAAAGAGATTCATCTCTTTGACTTTAACTCTTGGGCTTCCTCATGAGCTTAGTAATTTGATTACAATATACAACTACCTCCCTGTCCTTGAACAAAACAACAAAATTTCTGTTATCATGCACCTTTATGCTTTCCTTTTCTTTCTTTCTCTTTATTCGCAGAATAAATTAGATTATTAGAGAGTGACTATGTAAACATCTAGGCCATATCACAAATCATTTGGTTTTGCGGATATCACCATTAAACAACAAGTTCACATCTTTTCAAGTTTCTCTGGTCTTCCACCTATAAAACTCACTTACTATGGCGCCTTCCATAGAATATGTCTCTGTTCTGATCTCGCCTTCTTCCCATACTTCATACTAGAAAGCATATTTGTCACCAAGAGGTCCTCAAGTGGCCAGGAAGTGGCAAAAGATCACTGTCACTGAAAGAAAAAGAATTCCTCATCAAGAAAGCAACAGGATTTTCAAATGCAGACAATTGCAGAATGCTAAACAAAAGTGAAAAGGGTAACCTTGTAATCTATAGCGATGAAGCAGCCATTTTGCCATCCCCTTGTCCTGTCTTAACACTCTTAATTTTCGGCAGCTGTTTAAAATATCTGAAGAAGAGTATGGACTACCAAGTGATGGACCATCATTTTGCCATCTGATGCTTCGGTTTTGGACCACACCGTCACACTCCTACAAAATGGCCTTGGTGAAGGTCCACAGAGTCCTTTGCTTGATACAAGTTTTCTCACCGCTGCTCATCATCAGTTTCTTTGTATCAAAACTACATAAGCCAACATTCAATTGTGAATTATTAGCAAGAAAAATTTATGTATTTCACAAATAAATTCAGTTTCACCTCAAAAATTTCGCAGATCTCCTGATCCGGAGATAGCATTAGTAAAAAAATCCATTAAAGATTCATGCAAGTTTGGTTAAAGAATTCATACTTCCATCGATTTGAAATTCACAATCTAGGATTGCTAGAATTGGCATTCGCATACAATAGAGGCAAGTCGTGTTGTACTGTCAGCCTGTCGTTTACATTGAGTATGTAGCAATGTTTTTATCGTTATGCTTCTTCAATAAAGCATAGTTAAAGACAGAAATTCTTAGTAGTCTCATTTTCTTTCATAATCTGTTCGTTGAATGTTTGTTCTTGTGGTTACTGAAGAACTCTGGATGGCTGGCATGGTTATAGAATGTACAGTCATAATTCACAGTTTCATGCCCTCTCCATTCCATTTGGAAAGCAACGTTTTAATGAGAAGATATACGATACATTTCTTCCTTAAACATCATCATCTACCAGCAAAATAATTTCTGGCTCAACCTAATGTTCATTAGCTTTCTAGAGTATTCTTTACTAGCTGTGCTGCCTCATATAGTAGTAGTTGACAATTTAATAGATCCTTCACCGCCCCACAGGTCATGCTCTCCATGAAAGTATCCCAATACAGACACTTGACCTAATTCTTAACCTATTATTCAGAAGCCGGTCCTGAACTTTAAATACTTCCAATATGGTAAAGCCACATTAACAATGAAATCTCCAATCAATGAGGACAATATTCTATATTTGTTAAATATCTCATTTTCCTAATCTTGCATAATAGAACACGATGAATGAGCTGGTTGTGGACCAGGCAGTTGTACTACGAGAAATTTTCTAGCATGAATAACCAAGGAAACAAAGAGATACTCGTAATCAACAACAGGAAAACATACATATGTCCTAGATCCTGAAAGAGAAGGTGTTTCAACTGCGTCCGTACATACGTGGTCCAAATTGTCTCATTTTCTGTTTTTTCAATCCCCTTCTCATCCTTTTTATGGCTGTTTGGAGGCAAAAATTAGGCAGGCACTATGCAAACACATTGGTCATCAAATTCTTGTCTTTACTCGAACACAACTAATCTGTTGTAAAGCATCTGAAACCATTTCTCTATATAATGAACTTCCTACCGTGCCTTCCTCAGAACCAATCTTTTCTGAGTTCGAATCTCGGTACAATCTTCTTTTGTCATCTCACTTGTTTCCTTTACTCCAAAGGTAAGACAACATGATCAGCACTCAGAAACTACTCAAAATTGCTGGAAAGTGGAAAAAGATAGTTACCCCAGGGAAAAAAAGAATTTCTCATCCCAGAACACGAAAACCTTCAGGCGTGCGGAACTGTGAAGTGTTGGAAGTGAGTGAGAAGGGTCACTTTGTAATCTGGCAGGCGCTTTGCCGTTCCGGTGCCTTGTCTCCAAACTTACATTTTCCAAGAGCTATTCAAATTGGCGGATGAAGAGTTTGGACTCTCAAATGATGGACCATTTAGAATGCCATTTGATGCTGCCGCTATGGAGTATGCAATCTCAATCCTACGAAGAGGTCTGTCTGAAGATTCACAAAGAGCAGTGCTTGAAGTCATTTCCTTTGGCCGCTGCTCATCTTCTTGTTCTTCTTTGTACCAAGGTTGCTTAGGCCATCAGCAGTTACTTGTTTGTTGATATAGCGAAAGAAGTTCATATTTCGTAAATAACTGGGGTAATTATTTTTAGACGTTTTACCAGTTGCCATTTGCGTTATGTATAGACTTGTCCCGGGAGAAAATAAATTTCATCATTCATTTTAGGAGCGAGGTAAATGCAAAATGACTTAAGAAGACGCGAACTGAAGGAAGATATCTCAAGATAAATCATCTGTATCTCAGTAGTGATATCTTCCTAGAGCTCTTCAAAATGATTTAGACACTAAAGAGTAGCTTGTATTGTCTAGTGATACTTCTCTCATCATGCATTGCCCTTGTGATAGCGTGATTACGAAGTACATAGCATCGAGAGTACAACAAGGCATTGCAAGAGATACCAAAAGAGCTTCCATATTTTTATTTGCTTCTCCTCACTGCCTATTAAGCTCTAATTCCTGGTCTATTATATTGGGATCATCAAGCTATGGTTTTTTGGCTTATTGAAGACAAATCCCTGCTAGAAGAAATTTTGAAATGATTAAACTCTCTAAATACCTATCGCATTCAGATTTTTGATCAGTCACGACCTTTATTTTTTTTATCCTTAGAACAAATAAGCTTGTGCTATTCGAGACCACTATCTACTAAATTTGTGCCGTACCACCTGAACAATAAAAAATGTATGATTCATCCGATTCCAAGATGTGGTCTAACGTTCGAGTCGCTCAAATCTCAAACAAATGACTCTGCTGGTATAGATCATGTAATAATCGAACTTCCCATGACGTTGACCATGTTGTGGAGACTTTGGGAGTATGTAATATGTTTTGGGGGCATTTTCACGTACTACATAATGAAAGAGGCTATTACCGAGTTTTCATTAATGTGAGAGGAGGTGAGAATGAATTAGAAGGAATGAGCACCACCTATCCTGTCCATTAACTAATCAGTCTTGCATAGCAAACTACGACAAAAAATAACCGACACGAGACAGGGAATTCAGGAACTGTCTATATGTCAAGACAGTGTGGATTGGCGAGGTCTGGAGGTAACTGAAAAAAATGTGAATGGTTGACTCAACCGAAGCTTGTAAAATTACAGATGACGAAGACTATGGGCTTTTTTTCTCTTCAACCTTCAAAAGATTTATCATGAGAATAAAATCCACTGTGCTAAACACCACTAAATACATTTTCTTTCGGAAACATTACTTTCTACTGAAGATAGTGTAGTATAAGTCCATATATTCTTGAAATTATTCCTTTGATTAATGGTCTTATGTGTTGCTCTTGTACTTAAATCGAAAACTAGCACTGGGGAGTAGGATTTTCAAACAGGTTCAGGTGTTTTGCCGTGTAACTAACAAATGGACTTTGTCGAACCTAGTCAACGAATGAAATAACTACAAGTTCTTGGGTGTATTCAAACATTTATGGATCACATACTGGTCGATCACTTTACTACAGAAATCCGAATATCAAGCATCACAGTGAGAAATAAATCATTCTCTCTACCAAGTAGGTAATCTTTTCTCGTTATGCTTGCTCATTTCCATTTGTTAGTGAAAGAAAAGTATGCAATGTCGATGTAACCGTAGATGTCCACTATGCTCCAAAAGTCGCTTTCAGCATCACATAACAAGAATCTTGGCCTCCAGAAATAATTGGGTGCAGCGTTGGAGGGGGATCAGTTAGATACCGGTTTCATCATCTAATCTGAACCAAGTGCTTTTTATTGTTTTCAGACGAGACAAACAAATGGTCATTGACATTTTCCTTCCTTGTGCTTCCCTTGTTATCTAAGCCATCATTAATTGACGACATTCCTCCATCCAAATATGTGTTTCTATATAGGTAATTACAGAATTAAAGCATTGCAAATCACAAGACAGAGAAAGCAACATTTGAACAGGATTGTCTTCATTCTATGCATACATAAGTAGCGAGCGCCTCCTTCGTATCCCATCAATTCTGCTGAAGCAACACACTACAAGTCTAAGACTAGGAATCCTTGATTTTGCTTTAAATTACAAAATTTCTACCGAGCTTAAGCATGATGAGCCCTAAGAAGCTACTCAAGATGGCACGGAAGTGGGAAATATCAACCGGTTCAAGCAGAAAAAGAATTGCCCTCGCTGGAGCTAGAGAGGAGTCATGTTCTGCCTCATCAGTGACTGAAAGGTCACTTTGTCATCTACACGGCTGACAGAAGCCGTTTCATGGTTCCTTTGCAATGTCTCAGCAGCAACATCTTTCAAGAGCTGTTCAAAATGTCCAAAGAAGAGTTTGGTTTGTCAAGTGATGGTCCAGTCACCATGCCCTGTGATGCAGCTTCCATGGAGTACATGGTATCTCTCGTCCAAAGACACGTCACCAAAGACACATCACCAAAGACAGAAAAAGCTTTGCTCAATTCTATTGCATTCTTTCGATGCTCTGCTGCCTCTTTGCATAACGAATGAGTGGAGGGAGGTTTAGGTTGTGGTCAGTAAAGGAAAAACCTGTAATGCAATATGTATATGCTTGGCTAATTTGATATTGCAGTTTTCATTCTGTAGATAGCTTAATCGCAGGCTTTGTATAGCATAAGAATTGCATTAAGTATAAATTTGTACAGCAAGACCTCGTGTGAATGAGAATCAGTTATAAATTTGTATGTGGACACTCGATGTATGACATTACAATGAAGAAATGTACTTCATACTTCGACGCTTCCGGCCAGCTTTACAAAATTCATTAATTTGGAGCAAGCTAGAATGGTCCATCTCTTTCACAGCACCACATTCATCAGTGTATGGCGTCACAATATAATGGTGTGGTAAGTCCTTGAATGTAGAAGACATTGTGAATCTATTACTGCTAGCACACGATGCCCTTATCTCTTTGAGGATCTGATCTTACTATTTATCCAGTTTTGGTTTCAAAATCATCAACAGCAATGAAAGCAAAAGGAGATAGGAGTTAGCTAACTTTTGTCAGCATGAATATGCATCCACAGGGCGGTGTAATATTCAGATTACATGAATTATTCCAATATCTGTTTGCAGCAAAGACAGGCTGCCTCTGGTTCAGTTCTTTCATAAAAGAATATACTGACCCCTATAAAGAAATGCACGTGGGCAATAAGCTCAGCTTACTTTGCCCCAGGAGAGGCCATAGTATAGAGTAGAACCAAGATGCGGCTTTGGACCCGGATGGACTAGGTAATGCTAGGTTCTTTGGCCTGACCCCGTTCATTGAGTTCTTAGCTTTTTTCCTGGTGGTTCTATCTGAACCTGGTGCTAAGTATTGCCCCCCGAGCATTAAAATAGCTGCTTCAAGAAAATTGTCTGAATGCCTATCAAAATGACTTCATGTTTAGACAAAGAACGGGAGCTTTTAACATCGCATCCTAGTTAATCAATTCTAAGCCTACTAGAAAAGTTCAGAGCTCCCACCTAAATAGCATTAGCTTTCACATACCTGCCCATATGCCTGTTACCTGTTCAGGACATTTTGGCTCAATAAACTTTGTTCATTCTCACAAAGATTCACACAAAAAGAGTTGGTCGTTATAGAATTAATTCTACATTTCATGGTAAAGTTTTTCATCTTATGAAAAGTTGGTCTGATCGTGCTTAAGTCATCAGAAATATCTTGACTTTCTAAATATGATAATGCTGCTCAGTAGAGGATTCTTTAACTGACATGAACCGTACCTTGCTCAGCTTGGAAGTTGGAAGTGGTCAATCTGAATCGCTCTGTTAACGGTCATTGCAGAACACAATGAAAGAATTGATTTTGCACGAAACAATCAGGAACAACTAGATAAGTTCAACATTATTTGGGTGGCAACAACTAAAGCAACATACAGATACTCTTCCAATCCAGTCACATCATCTCCAAATATGACATAGTTCCCAACAGCAAATATTTTATGGGCAATGACGGCAGAGATGATAAAAATAAACAGATTCATCTCCTTGACTTTTAACTCTTGTGCTTCTCCATGAGCTTGGTAATTTGATTACAATATACAACTCCCTCTCTGTCCCTAAACCAAACAACAAAAGTTCTGTTATCATGCACCTTTATGCTTTCCTTTTCTTTTTTCTCTGTATTTGCATGCTAAATTAGAATATTAGAGAGTGACTATGAAAACACCTAGGCCGTATCACCAACGTTTTGCAGATATCACCACCACACAACAAATTCACATCTTTTCAAGTTTTCAGGTCTTCCACCTCTAAACTTTCTGCCACGCCTTCCATAGAACATGTCTCAGTTCTGAACTCGCAAAATCTTCTTTCTTTACCTCATTCGATTTTTTTTTTGCATGATTGTCAACAAGAGGCTCGTCAAAGTGGCTAGAAAGTGGCAAAAGATCATTGCCACTGAAAGAAAAAGAATTCCTCATCCAAAAACAAGAAGATTTTCAAATGCAGACGATCGCACGATGCCAAATGTAAGTGAAAAGGGTAAATTTGTAATCTCAAGCATTGACAGAAGCTGCTTTGCCATCCCCAGCCATGTCTAATGGTGCGTTTGGGAATTGCTTTGGAAGGGGCTTTGAGGGGCTAAAGGCCTTTGGGCCAAAATGGAGGTGTTTGGGAACCACTTCTCAAGAGGCTTTGGGGAGATGCTGGCATTTGCAAGGCTAAAAGCCTAAGGCAGGTCTTAGGCTGCCTTGGGCTTTGAGCATTCTTGAAATGCCCATGTTACTGTTCATGAACTACTGTTCATCTTCTTCTCCGGCAGCGTAGACGAGCTCGAGAGGTCGGCGAGGTCGAGGCTGAGGTCGGTGAGGTTGCGGCGACCGCCCGCGAGTCGCGCAACCCAGCGAGTCGCGTCGCCGCGACCTCCGCGTGACCTCGCTGCGACCTCCACGCAACCAGATCTGGTCGCCTGCTGGTCGCCCGACCTCGCCGCGACCGGATCTGATTGCGGCGAAGTTGCGCGGAGGTCTGGTTGTGGCGAGGTCACGCGACCTCTGGCGACCAGATCTGGTTGCGCGGAGGTTGCGGTGAGGTCGCGTGAGCTTCGGCGACCCAGATTTGGGTCGCCGCGAGGTCCTGCGACCCAAATTTGGGTAGCCGCGAGGTCCTGCGACCTCCGACGAACCTAAATCTAGGTCGGGCGACCCTCGCTAGAGGTCGCCCGACCTTGAGGTCGCCGGTGGCTGCCTGCTTCACCATCGAACTTTTTTAATTTTTTTGATAATTTTTTTTATTAATCACTAAAGTTGTTTGTAAATGTAATTTCCCCAAACACCATTTTACTCAAAGGTACTTACAAAGGGCTTTCAAAGTACAATTTAGCAAACATAGTTTGCATTTTGGAAAACACCTTTAACTCAAAGATATTTGCATTTTTCTAAAGACTTTCCCCAAAAGTCTTCCTAAACGCACCTTAAGTACTCTTCTTTTTCGAAAGTTGTTTAAAATGTCCAGAGAAGAGTATGGATTATCAAGTGACGGACCCATCAGTATGCCATTTGATATGGCGGTTTTGCAGTACACCATTGTGTTTACCCCAACAATCTTCCCCGAGATAAAATATTTAGTGGTTCGTGACCAACAAGTCATTAGCTCGCGTGGCAAGCGTGAGTCTAGTTGGCTCCATTAAATATTTGACACGTGTCTTGTGACATCCCGAAATCTAGCCCCTATTTCGTATATATGAAATAGTTATTTCATCGACGCGCTTACGGTTATTTTACTCTGAACTGATCACTCACGAGTTAACTAATTTATTAGGTGAGGTATAAAGGGTTATAAACACGACAGACTAGAGAATTCGATCAGAAATCGACTGCTCGATCATAATAATCGACAATAGTCAATACTACACTGTTATAAATCAATTAGCAAACAGATATAAACCGATTCGATGGAAGTACGTAGTCAAATTGCAGGTGGTTCCGCATGATTACGATATTCGTGTCGAACGGTAATAAACTGATTTTCTATTGATATTATATTCAGGATACATAATTGAGTCCTCGCGATTACATGACAACCGAGGGTCGTGTGACATCCTGAAAATTCGACCCTGTCCCAACATTATGAATTGGGCTTTTCATCGACGTGCCTATGGTCCTTTTTTTTTTCTGAGCTGATCACTTACGGGATAACTAATCTATCAGATGAAGCTGTAAAGGGATATAAACGCAACAGACTTGAGAATTCGATCAGAAATCGACTGCTTGACTGTGCTAATCGGCAAGGGTCAATACGGCACCGTTATAATCGATTAGAAACCGGAGATAGGTCGATTTGACAAAAGTACGTAATTAAATTGTGGGTGATTCCACCTGATTGCAAAATTCACGTCGAATGGCACTAAACCGATTTTTCTGTTGATTATGTACTTGGTGTTCATAATTAAAACCTTCAGATTTTTACGATAACTGAAAGTCGCCTATGAGTCAGAGATGTACAACGTGGATCGAAAATAATCGACCACGAGTCAAACACGCTAAAATTTCCTAAAAGCTAACTGGTAGATTATGTTACACTAAAATTGCATCCGGTCGAAATTAACTACAAAATTGAACTCGGTTTCGGGAATCGAAAGTTCGAGCGTGTCACGATTTATTTTTCGGACATCGTTGCATCCTTTGAAGAATTTTCGGCAAGCCCGGAATTTTGGCGGAAAAATGGAATGTGGCAAATTAAATTCAAGGAAATTTGGATGGGCACTTTGGTGTGGAATTTTGGCTACCAAAGTGAGTTGGTTTGTGAGGGATTGAAGGAAAATTATTTTAGGTTGCTGCCATGGCATGTGTGACCATTAAATTGAAGTTGTTTGGTAGGGAATTGAATGAAGACCAAGGCAACTTCATAGGGCTGAAGGGCTGTTGAAGTTTGGCCTTCAATTTGGCTTGTTTGAGAAGTTTGGGAGGGAAAACTGACTGCTGAATAAGGCTGAAGACTTGTGGGGCTTGCACTTGAGTGCTTAGGATATTTCGAGTGGCATCCCATTAGCTCAAGCCTTGACTTGCTTGGCCTTTGTCCCCTCTTGTTCCCCCTCTCTCCTTCCCCCCCTCCTTCCCCTTTGGTTGACCAACCTCAGCAGAAGTAGAAGAGAACTTCTTCTTCCTTAGCTCTTCATCTCCTTCACTTCCTTTTTTCCAGCTGCAACTTAGAGCTAACCAACTAGCTAAGGCCAGCACCAGCCCTCTGCACCGTCCTAGCCGTAAGCCAGCCAGCGATGCCGTCCAGCTCACTAGCTTGCCCGTCGCTGCCCTTCGACCGTCTGCTCGAGCTACCGTCCGTAGCTCGCCGACGCCCGTCGTTGCCATTGCGCCTCCAGTCCTCACGCCAACCACCTTAGCCAACCGTCTGTGTCGTCCTAGCCTTTCAACCGAGCCCTCCACCAGCTCTTCTAGCTAGCCACAGAACTGAGTCTTAGCTTGAGGGCAGAGACTTGTAGGGCCGTTTTCAGTCCTTTCCCGACCTCTTTTGGTATCGTTGTAGACCCGAGTTTTGGTCGCCGTCACGCCGCCGTCGCTGAGGTCCTGTTATCTCACTAAATTGGTGAGTTAACCTCCTAAACTCTAATTAGAAGGTTAATTACACTTAAGGGTGGATTAGTTAGGCCTAATTAGTTAGTTAGTTTAGTTAGATGATTAGGTAGTTAGATTAATTTAATTAGGGAGTTAGTTAGGTTAATTAGTTAGTTTAGTTAGATTAAATGTAGCTAGCCTAGGTGGATTAATTTAATTAGTCCAATTAGGTGGTTAGATTAGTGTATGTAGATTAATTAGTGGTTTAATTTAAATATTTTGTAATTTATTTAATTAAATGCAATTTATTTAATAATTAATTAATTAGTGTAAATTATATCGGGATAACCGGTTGTCAAAATCTTACGTTGATCATTGTGGTTGCATTGGTTTATGCAATTGATTGCTAATTTATACAATTGGGTGTTTGGTGATGGTTTTTAATTATTATTTCAAAAATATTAATTTTTGGTATTTAATTAGAAAAATATTGGGTGTCGGTTTTTGATGCCGAAAATATTTTAAAAACTATATAAAATCGTGGAATTTTAAAATGGGAGAATATCACGCTTTATGGTTCAATTTGACTATGTAACCATGCACAATTATTTTACCGGATGTTTGTAATATGAAGAAAATAGGCCAAGTACATTATTTGAAATTGAGGCATTTGAGTTCAAAGCACGATGTCCTTGGCCGAGATTGGATGTGCGTGTAATTGCTATCGGAATCCGTCACGATGCTTTTACGCCGGACGATACTCCTTCGGGAATGCCCCATGTTAACGGATGCCGGTCGCAATGGAGGCTGGGCCGATGCTCCTTCGGGAATGCCGTCTAGATGTAGACGTTGTAGTGCCCGATGAAGTGAGACGACGCCCGGTTATGTTGGATGACCGCCGATTATTGGGTTGGCTGTGGCCATTGGGTCGTAATTAATTGGAACGCTTGAATGAGTGAGATAACCACGCCTGATTATGAGACAAAATTGTGTGGCACAGAATGAGACGTGTCATAACGATTTGACCTTATAATTGGGACCCCTGTGATTGATTGATATATGAAAGTGAAGTGTTCCAATTATTGAATGTATTTACTGTATGCATATGTTATATGAGCTATACCAATGTGCACGGAGGTGTTGAGGCGAGGTAAGTCTTATATGGTGTATGCTTAGGCTGCCTTTAGGTGAATTTTCTTCCTAATCGGAGTTTAGGGTGTAGACTCGCTGAGACTTTGTCTCACCCTGTTGTGGTTTAAAATTTTCAAGTCCTTAGATGGTGGTACGTCATATGCGTTATAGGGTCCCACAGTAGATGGACTTTTAGCACTCCTATATCCTTATTCCCGGGACCAACTTGAACCGTGAGTTAGTAGAGTCCACGGTCTGGGTCGATGAGGGGCTACCTCATTGGGTACCTCATCGCTTTAAAGCGTGGTTCATTAACTTTCCTAACGGGGGTCGGGAGCATCCCATACAGGGTTTTGATGGGCCTCCCATCGAGATCGGGTAGGGGAAAATAGGGCATTCTATGGATATCGACACCCTTGATGGTGTCGTGGAGGACCCGAAGCCCATGATTAGAGAGCCCGGAGCTTAGGTGGTTCAGTAGCTCTTTTTGATCTTGACTCCTGTACATAAACCTTAGGTTTAGCTTGACTATATATAAACCTGGGTTGTTTATAAAGTGTGGCTTGTGTTAATTGACTGTTCTGCTTTTCTATCCCATGTTTGTTTGTTGTTTGGAGATTGTTATTTCGCTTCCGCATGTGCATAAATCGTTTGGGTTGGTGACGCGTTCTGGGAACGCCGCAATTTAGTCGACCGCCGAGGGATGTGTGTGCGCCCGGGGTTCGGGACGTGATAGGTCATCTACGATTCGAAGATGCACAAACGTGGGTTGAAAATTATCGACCATAGGTCAAACGCGTGAGAATCCCTAAAAGCTACATGATAGATTAGGTTGTACTAAAGTCGCGTTCGATTAATTTTAACCACGAAATTTAATTTGATTTCAGGTATCAAACTTTCGAGGGTTTCGCGATTTAATTATTGGATGTCGTCTCATCGTTCGCCAAATTTTCAACGAGTCCGAAATTTTTCGGAAAAAAGGATTTTTGGACAAGAAGAAAAGGGAAAATAAATTCGGATGAAGAAGAAAAAGGGGAATTTTGCTACCCAAAATGTATATTTTTAAGAAATTAGAATTAAGAAGATATAAGGGAGGGTAAGGATAGGCTTAGAAGACTTTAGGGGCATGTAGATAGAATGTGATGATGAATTTTGAGATATTTTCTTAGAAACCTTCTTGTTTTTCTTTATTTTGTTATATCTCCCTCTTTCTTCTTCCTCTCCCCCACGCTACTTTCTTTCCCTCCTCTGCAGACAGCCTAGCTCCTTCATTTTTTCACCATCTCCTCCTTTTATTTTCTTCCTCCCTCACCTTGCCGTCTATCACCTTCATCCACGCCACCATCATTCCACCACCACCACCGCCAGCACCTCCACCATCGCGAGCATCTCCACCACCGCCAGCACCATCCCCCACTGCTAGCACCACACCACCGCCAGCATCATCATCTTCACACCACCATCACCACCACCACCTTGGCCACACCACCGTCACCGTCATAAGCCATTGCCCACTCGCGCTGTCCGTCACCTCCTCCGCAGCCACCAACAAGCTGAGCCACCCTAGGTGGCCGAGAGCTTGAGGAGCCACCACTACCACCATCGAGGCCCCCGTTCGAGCTGCGACCGTCACGTTCTCGACGTCGTAGCGTCGCCATCGCCGCGAGCCCGCCGTCACCGAAAGCTCGTGAGTTAATTTCCTAATCATGGATTAGGGCGTTAATTGCGTTTAGGGGGTGGTTAGTTTAGTACTAATGGTGATTAGCCTTAGTTAATTTAGTTTATTCTTAATTGCGATTAAGGATAGTTTAGATTAAATTTAATTACAATTAGTGTAAATAATTTCGATTAGTCTAATTAATCGTGGTTAGATTAATTAATTGAGTTTAGTCTTTATTAATCGTGATTTATTTAATTAATCGTGATTAGCATAATGAATGACGAATTAGTCGTTAAGTAGAATTTTATGCTCGTTTTCTTGGATGAGATTATGTGTGATTTCGATTGTTTGCACGTGCGATATAATGTTATTGATTGTTCTATGGTAAGTGTCGCTTATTTTCACAAAAGAAGGTTTTACAAGCAATTGAATAGAAAAATATGAAGTGTCGGGTTTAGACGCCAAATTTTACGTACTAGATAAAACAATTGAGTTTTAAAATAGAAGTGTGCTAACTTTGACGGGTTGATTTCGAATACGTGATCACGTACGAATATTTTACCGGGATTTTTAAATATGAAAAATTGCCAAGTTTATTATTTGAAAACGAAGTATTGTGTTCTTGGCTAAATAATGGTAATAAAAGTTGGCTTGATTGATGGTGTGCTTGAGTGGTCGTTTAATCAAACCCGTCACCCAACGAGAGTTAGGGGCAATGCCCGATTTTATCGGATGCCCGGCGAGGGTCCGGATGTTGAGTTGCGGTTGAGGCGGGACCGAAGCTCTTTTATGGAATGCCGTTTAGGTGGGGGTTCTAGACGATGCCGTGCCCGATAGAGTGGGATGATGCCCGGTCATGCCGGAAGACCGCCGACACTTGTGTTGGCCGTGGCCCGAGGGGTCTTAATAATTGGAACAAGTGTGGCGACAATGCGTGTCATGCCCCGAATCCCGGGCACGCGCACATCCCTCGGTGGTTGATTAAAAATGCGACGTCCTAGGACGCGTCGCCGACCCATTTTTTTATTTATTTATCTTTTCATTAAGCACATGTGGAAGCGAATTAAATAAACACTCGGCCAATAAACAAACATAAGGATAGTAAAACACGGCAACCATTGCCGAAAACAACATATTCATTTATTCATTGTTACCCCTAGGAAGTTTAATAGTAAAAGACTTTCTACGGCCGCTTCCTATCGACCCTCTCAAAATCCTCAGGGATTAGGGTCAACCTACTTCACTAACAGCATGGCTAGCCAAAAAGGCGTCGCACCTTGCGCCCACCATATCCGCACTCAGTAGATCTCCATGCTACGACCTTGAAAAATGTTAACCACGACGGGGTGAGATAAAATCTCAGCGAGTTCACACCCTAAACCCCGATTAGGACGCAAATTCGCCTCGAAGGTGGTCCTAAACACGCATCACACAGAACTCACCTCGCCTCTGCGCGTCCCTGCACATTAGTACATCACATATACTATTATCAATGCAACAAGCGTGATTTAATAACCGGAACACATCAATACATTCACATGGGTCCCGATTATAAGGCCAAACTGTTATGACACGTCCCATACCGTGCCATACAATTTTGTCTCATAATCAGACGCAACCATCACAACCATTCAGGCGTGTTCCAGTTATTACGACCCATTGACCATGGCTAACTCAACGGTCGGCGGTCATCCGGTGTAACCGGGCATCATCCCACCCCCATCGAGCACGGCAATGTCTAGCATCCTCCGCCTAGACAACATTCCACACAAGAGCATCATCCCACGTAAACGCATCAGAACGAGTTCCACTTAGTGACCATGCAAGCACATCATCAATCAACCCATTTCTTATCTTTCGTCAATTAGCCTAAAACACAAAAGTCCCTTTTTAAACAATAAACCTTGTACCCTTTTCTTTTGTTCAAAAGTTTCCAAAATAAATTCGTAGGTGCTTGCGTACTCAAAATTAAACCATCGAATTTTGCACGCACCTAGTTTAAAATCTCATCGTTTTATTGAGCAAATGAGATTTGGTGTCCAAACCCGACATCTTATTTATTTTCTATTTTCTTTTCCAACCACCCCTTTTTGGAACTAAACTTGGGTAATCCCCCCCTTTTTTTTTCTTTAAAACTTTTGGAAAGAAATTCGTAGGTGCTCACGTACTCAAAATTAATCCATCAAACTTTGCACACACCTAGTTTAAAACCTCAGTGTTTTGTTGAGCAAATAAGTTTCGGTGTCCAAACTTGACACCTCATTGTTTTTCTATTTAATTGCCCACAAGGCCATCTTTTGCAATAACAATAGACAATCACCATAGAACAACCATTCACATAATATCACGCATAAGTTCTAAGAATACCAAAATTCAACCAAATCACAAAATATACATTATCCAGCAAGCACGACACCAAGAACAACCACTAGACCACAATTGGCCCTCACCAGCAGGAACCGGGTCCACTTGCTCGTCTCCAAGATTAATTCCAGAAACATAACCAAACGAGTTCATAAAATTCTCAAATTTGAATATGTTATAAAGACACTTAAAAAAATGCTTTTTATGAAGACACCTTGACCCAAATCTTTCTAGAATAAGAGCAGTAAATCGCCCAAACCGTTACCAAAATTGTGACCGTGTCCAGAAATTATGTTTTCCAAAACCAGCTTGGTTCGAGCTCCATAACTTATTTGTTTGATCTGAAATTTGACTATGTTAAACTAAAAGATGTGATAAAAAACTTTTGTGAAGGAACTTTTTCAAAAATTGAACCCTAAGAGTTAATAAAAATCATTTAAACACCAAAAGGTCACTAGTTCCAGCACAAACTGAGATTCTACTTTACATATAACGAAGCTAAAATCTTGTTCTTTTAAATCCATAAAATCTTGAGTAAAATATATACCATTAATGAAGATGTTTAGAACATTTTTCAAGAAGGAACCAACTTCAAAATCATAGCACATTTTAACCCACGAAAATGGCAAACGACGAGTGTCCAGTAAACCGATCTGAAGATTAAGCTAATCCATCTTAACACTAATCTAACCAAGCTAATTAACACTAATCTAACTCCATAAGCACAATTAACAACCTAATCAAGGATTAGGGAGTTAACTCATAGGAATTCGATGGCAGCGGGCTCACAGTGACGACAATGCGACGGCGGTGAAAACCCGAGACTACTGTGTCTCCAACGGAGCTCAATGGTGGCTGAAACGGCTAGGTGAAGCTCACAGCTTGGGCTGCTTGCTAGGCAGTGGTGGACGACAGCTGTTGGATGGGATGGCCTAGGCGGACGGCGAGGGCTGTGTGGTGGCTGTTGGTGTTGGAACGGACGAGTGTGGAGGTGAGCTGCTCGATGAAGTTCTAGTGGACGGTTGCTGGTGGAGTTGCTCGGTGAAGGAACTGTTGGCGTGAGGGTGCTGTTGGGTGTTGTGCGGTAGTAGCAAGTGAAAAGGAGATGGGCAGAAGAGGTTGGCGTTGAAGTGGTGGTTGGGCGGTGAAGGTGGGTTGTGAAAATGGGATGCAGATGGTGGATGATGATGATGGGGAAGTAGCTGAGGTGAGGGGTAGTGGGTGTGTGATAAGGATGAAAATGAAGAAGGAACTAAAGCTAGGTGAAAAGAAGATGAAGCTAGCGGTAGAGAGAGGGGGGGAAAGAACACATGAAAGGAGAGGGGAAATTGGGGGAGAGAGAGAGGGAACCATGAAAGTCAAGGCAGCAACCAATGAGAGCCTAGGCCAAATATCTAACTACTCATTGCTTGTGCCTCTAAAGTCTCCATGCCAAATTAATCCATTGCCCAACCAATGAGAAATTAGTCCTAATTTCTCACAAAAAGAACTATTTTGGGCAGCCAAATAGTCCATTTCACCTCCCATCCGAATTTCCATAATATTTTCTTTTTGTCTGAAATCAATTTTTCCGTAAAATTCTGGACTTGACGGAATTTCTCCAAAAGATGAGACGATATCCTAAAAATGAATCGTGATACGCTCGAATGTCTGATTCCCGAAACCAGATTCAATTTCGTGGTTAAAATCAACCGAACACGATTTTAATACGATCTAACCTATCGGGTAGCTTTTAGGGATTTTTGCGCGTTTGACTCGCGGTCGATAATTTTCGATCCACGTTTGTGCATCTCCGAATTATAGATGACTCTCGGTTGTCATAAAATTGCGAGTGTCACACCCCGATCCTCCGAGCATGTGCCCATCCCTTCTTGGTCGATTAATAGCGACGTCCAAGGACGCATCGCCGACCCATTCATTTAATATACACATGCGGAAGCATATAAATAATCCTCAGACAATAAAACAATGGGTCAGGAAAGTAGGGCCAATTTTTCACAAAATACCTTTTTATAAACACACATGTTTATACACAGAAGCCTACAAAAAGGAATTAGCTTTCAACAAAAGGGGAATGTCCTAGGACTAGCTAGTCAGACATGCTCGCCGATCCTCCGGGCTTCACCTTCTGAATTTCGGGCCTCGGGTTCCCCACCGCTTTCAACTAGGGGCCTGAAAATGGTTATACAATAACCAGTGAGACAACGTCTTAGCAAGTTTTACCCCCTAAGACCCGATTAGGAAGCTAATACACTCTAGAGGCTACCTAAGCATAACACGAGATAGAGGACTTACCTTGACCTCAGTTCCATCTTGCAAGTCAGTTCAAATAACAGATACTAACAATCACATCAACCCATCAATTCAACCAACAGGATCGAATCAGCAATCAATCGACTCAGTCGATTACATGTCATCAAGACCATCACACGGTCATCCCGACTATTCATTCTCGACTCTGAATCATGGCCCTACAGGCATAATTTATACTTAGTGAAATCACGGCCCCACTTGGCAATTTTAGACTTAGTGGAATCACGGCCCCACCTGACAATTTTCTAGACTTGGTGGTAATCACAGCCCCACTTGGTAATTTTCTAGACTTGGTGGTATCGCGGCCCCACCTGGCAATTTCCTAGACTTAGTGGTATCGTGGTCTCACTTGGCAATTTTCTAGACTTGGTGGTAATCACAGCTCCACTCGGCAATTTTATAGACTTGGTGGTAATCACGGCTCCACTCGGCAATTTTATAGACTTGGTGGTAATCACGACCCCATCTGGCAATTTTCTAGACTTGGGGGTATCGCGGCTCCACCTGGCAATTTTCTAGACTTAGTGGTATCGCGGCTCCACTTGGCAATTTTAAATTCAACTCACAACCTCACACAGTTATTTTCCCTTCAAATACCGACATTTTCCAATTCTGGGATAAATCCCCATAATCACCAATTTCACTCAATTTTCATAACCCGATGCTCAAATAAATAAACAGAAAGCACTACTGCAGTCAGCACGAAATTCCGATTGTCGGCAATCCCAGCCTAATTTCCGGAAAAAAATAAATAAATAAATAAATAAATAAATAATTACGGAAAATATTAAATAAATGCGATAAATCCAACTTAGGCTCGTAATGCCTAATTGGAAGCCGAAACGGACCTAGAAAATTTCCAAGACTCGTTTAATAAATAATAACACAAGTCTACTTGCTAATATCACTAACCATTTGCCTAACATGCATTGATAATGCACTAATTTAATTACTCTACTCTAATTTATCCACCTAATCACACTTAATTAAATATAAACAACCCCTAAGCATCATTAATCGACTAATAAGAGATTAGTGAGTAAAACTCACTTGTTTAACGAACGGTTCGGATCAAACCGATGGGAACGTTGCGGTGGTCGATTCTTCTCAAAGCGGGAGGCCCGGAACACCTCCAAAACGGGCCATGAAGGTGGCTAGAAACCCACTGACAATACCCTCTAATCTAGTTGAAAAACAGAAGAAATGACACTGGTTTGGCGAGGGAATGACGACGGTGGACCGGTGGATGGCTTGGAGAGGTAATCGGCGGTCGAACGGCGAAGAAACGGGTTGATCGGAGCTCCGGCGAGTGGGTGGTCGGCAAACGATGGCTCCCGGGGTCAAGGGGGGATGTGCTGGTGGTTGGAACGGGTAAAGGAAGGGTCGGAATTGAGAGAAACTCATGAAAAATGCGAAACAGTGCAGGCGAGCAGGGGACCGACGGACCGGCAACCAGTGGCTTGCGACGGCCGTACAGGACGGCTGGCGGCTCTGTTCGGGGCGAGGTCAAGCTCTTTGGAACGGTCTGGATGTGCTGGTCACGGTGATGGGTGGATCGTTGGCTAATTCGTCCGGGAAGACCACTTTCAACTCAGATCTTTAGCGAAAGGTCAGCTGGAGCAGAAACCGGCAGAAGTGAAAATAGAGGAGGAAAACGGTTCGGCGGTGGTGTGGTTGCTCCGGTGACTTCCTTGGCTGCTGGTGGTCTTCGAACAGTAAGGATGGAGGGAGAGGAAGGCTGGCCAGTTGGCTTGGAGAGGAAGAGAGAGAGATGGAGTGAGGGACAAGCCTGGCTTTGGTGGGGTCTCCTTGGCCAATTCTTTCAATGCTTTGTCCCCTTGACTCTTCCTTGGCCAAGTATGGTCCCTTGGCCCTCCTTCAGCCAACAACGCCTCCATCTAGAAGCTTATGGTGGTCCAAATGTTGAGGGTGGTGGGGGCATACGAAATTCCAAACAAAAGGCTTCAATTGGACACCCGTTCATGCTTAATTCAATCCAATTCGGCCTCAACAAATCCCGTGGTCGAGTCAATACTCAATATAGTATTTTTCCTCATCCCTTGAACCATCTTGCATCCCAATTTCGCGATAAAAACGATCCATGTATTTTTCTGAACAAAAACGGTCCTATGCCGACTTTTTCCCAAAAAGTCTCAGGTTACAGAAAAATCTTTTGAGACTGAGTCGACGCTCTTGGAATTTATTATGACATGACAGAATATTCAATTTCTGAAATCGGATTTAAATTCGCGGTTAATTTCACTCATGTGCGTTTTTAGCGTCATCTAGGCTATCAGGTAGTTTTCAGAAATTTTTAGTGCAAATGACCTATGGTCAATTTTTTTTGAGCCACAATGAACCCACTTGACACATTGGCGACTCTCGGTAGTTGTGAAAATCTCAATGTTTCAATTACGGGCACAGGGTACCAAAAATGACAGAAAATCGGTCTAGTGCTGATTGACGAGAATTTTGCAATCAGGTCGAATCACCCACACTTTAATCACACATCTCAGTCGAATCGACCTATCCCTGATCTCTGATCGATTTTGACAATGCCATAATGACCCTTGCAGACTAGCACGATCGAGCAGTCGACTTCTGATCGAATTCTCAAGTCCATTGCATTAAAATCTCTTAATGACTTCTCCAGATAGTCTAGTTATCTCACGAGTGATCGGCTCTGAGAATAGCACTATAGACGCGTCGATGAAAGACCCGATTTATTCAATTAAAAACAGTACTGGAAATTCAAGATGTCACAATGAGAGTTCAATTACGTGTCCCGAATATAATATCGATAGAAAATTGGTTGATTGTCGTTCGACGTGAATATCGCAATCGTGCGGAACCACCCACAATTCGACTACGCGATTCCATCGAATCGACTTATATTTGTTCGCTAATTGATTTATAACTGTGTCGTATTGACTTTTGTCGATTATTATGGTCGAGCGTTCGATTTCCGATCGAATTCTCTAGTCTGCTGCGTTTATATTCTTTAATGGCTTCACCTAATAGATTAGTTAATTCGTGAATGATCAGTTTCGAGTAAATTAACCATAAGCGTGTTGACGAAACAACCATTTTGTATATCTGAAACGGGGTCAAATTTCGGGATGTCACATGCGAATGAAATTTTAGTATGTGTCATGATTATTATTTATGCACGTTACACTATTACTACTGTGAGAGAAGTGCTAATATGCAGGGGTGTGCCGAGGCAAGGTGAGTTTATGTGTGGTGCGTGCTTAGGCTGCCTTCGAGGTGAATTCGTGTCCTAATGGAGGCTTAAGGATTTAATTCGCTGAGATTTTATCTCACAACGTCGTTGTCAAATATTTTCAGGGCTGTAGCGTGGAGATTTGCTAAGTACGGATGTGATGGACGCGAGATGCGACACTTTTTGGCTGGCCTTGTCGTCAGTGAAGTTTAGGTTAACCCTAGTCACTGAAGGTTTTTGAGAGGGTCGATAGGAAGTGGTCGTAAAAAGGCTTGTAATTATTAAACTCCTTGGATTAACCAGTTGATAAATAAATTGTTGTTTTTGGGAAATTGTTTGTTGTGTTTCACTATCCCTATTGTTTGTTTATTGACCGGAGGTCTATTTAATTCACTTCCGCATGCGTTTAATTGAAAGATAATAAGAATGGGTCGGTGACACATTTTGGGACGTCGCATTTTTAATCGACCGCCGAGGGATGTTCGTGTACTCGAGGTTTGAGGCGTGACATGTCTCTGACATGGAATATGTTGAAAATGAAAAGTTAAAATAGTAAGCGTGCTCTTTTCTTTCTCCATTGGCAAACGACTAACAAAAGTGTCTCCTGCTTAAATCGACAAAAGAACGCTTCAAGTATCATAACTTTGCACAAATGGACACTTAAGTGCCATAACTTACGAAATGTACACTTAAGTGTCAAAATCGGAGCAAAATAGATCACTTGAGTGCCAATCCGGCCAAAATCTAGCCATATTTGACGTGTCAATTTTTTAGTGAAGTGCAAAAACAAAGATCGTTTTGGTGCGCGTGGTAAAAAATTTAATATAAAAATTAATTTAATTTAATTTAAAACTAAATTTATTTAAAATATTTAAAAAAATATTAAAAATATTAAAAAATTTAAAAAATATAAAAAATTTTAAAAAAGTATAAAAAAGTTTTAAAAATATAAAAAAATTATAAAAATTTTTAAAAAAATTATAAAAATTTTTAAAAAAATTATAAAAATTTTTAAAAAAATTATAAAAATTTTTAAAAAAATTATAAAATTTTTTAAAAAAATTAAAATTTTAAAAATTTTTAAAAAAATTAAAATTTTAAAAATTTTTAAAAAATTAAAAATTTTTAAAAAAATTAAAAATTTAAAAAAAAATTAAAAATTTTAAAAAAAATTAAAATTTTAGAAAAATTAAAATTTTAAAAAAAATTAAAAATTTTTTAAAAAATTTAAAAAAATTTAAAAAAAATTAAAAATTTTAAAAAAATTAAAAATTTTAAAAAAATTAAAAATTTTTTTAAAAATTTTAAAAAAATTAAAAATTTTAAAAAAAAATTAAAAATTGTTAAAAAAAATTAAAAATTGTTAAAAAAATTAAAAATTTTTAAAACAAATTAAAATTTTTTAAAAAAAATAAAAAATTTTAAAAATTTAAAAAAATTTAAAAATTAAAATAAAAGGGAGGAATCCCTAGTTGACCCTCCCCCACCTTCCGGCGATGGCGGGAGGTGGCGGCGACGATGGCTCTGCTCTCAGCCGCTGGTTGCTTTCCTCATCCTCCTCTTTCATTTTTTTTAAATAAATATAAATTATATTATTATTTTGTGTTAAATTTAATCTAATTAATTTTTATATTATATTAAAATTCAACTTATACCAAAACAATGTTATTTTGGCCGATTTAAGGGCTTTATTCTAGCCAACACCGAAACGACGTCGTTTTGGTGTTGACATAGTAAAAAATTTAATAAAAAAATTAATTAAATTAAATTTAAAAATAAATTTATTTAAAAAATTTTAAAATAAAATTTTAAAAATTTACAAATTTACAAATTTTTTAAAAAAACAATTATAAAAGTGATGCGGCTGAGGGTTGAAATTTTTTGTAAATTTTTGAAATTTTTGTAAATTGTTTATATTTTTTGTAAATTTTTTGTAACTTTCTAAACTTTTTTGTAAATTTCTAAAATTTTTTGTAAATTTTTTAAGTTTTTTTGTAAATTTTTTAAATTGTTTTAAAGTTTTTAAAGTTTTTAAATTTATTTTTTAAAATGTTTTAAATAAATTTATTTTTAAATTTAATTTAAATAATTTTTATATTATATTAAAATTCGAATTATGTCAAAACAACGTCGTTTTGGCCAAATTCGAGCTGACTTAGCTCTTTGGCGAGACACATCGGCAAGAAATAGTAATATTTTAATGCCATGTATGATTTCCGGCCAACTTCACCGGAGATGGCACTTAGGTGTCCCACTTTTCTTAAAATGTGGTACTTAAGTATACTTTTCGTAAGTTATGGTACTTAAGGGTCCCTTTCTGCCAAGTTATGGTACTCCAGTGATCCGCGTGTCTGCTTAAATCTCTTTCTTATCTTTTCAATTTTCAAGGCTTCTTTATCGGGGGCTCTCTTGCCCCTCTCCTTTGCAAGGGCTTCATCTGCTCTCTCTCTCTCTCTCTCTCTCTCTCTCTCTCTCCAGAGAAAATATTAGCTGGTTTCTCGCTCGATCAACAAAAAGACAAGATTTTTCTTCATCCATCTTCTCCATCTTCTCCAGAAAAGTGAACGTTGAAGCGATTTCCACCAATGCAAATCAAGCAACAGGCGAAACCTCGGACGACCAGGGTGCGGAGCGATTTCCATCTTACACAAGGCTTCCATTCTCTCTTCCTCGAGGCCATTTCTCTATCCCTCACTCACCTCAAGCCCTCCCCTCCTCCTTCTTGGCCATCATCCTCATCGCATTTCCATCTCTGGCTCCAGAAATCGCCGATTGGATCGGGTCGCGATTTTCGCTTGGGTGCGTCGTCAACCATTTTGAAGCAAAAGAGGCCTGCGAGGCTGGATATGCAAGGGCGGCGCTGACTTTTAGGGTTCCGACGAGGGATTTTGTGGCAGAAAAGAGAGAGGAATGTGATTTTTCTTTATATCCTTTGCATTTTCTGTTTATTTCTTGGCTTAAGTGGATGACCTTACTCGAGATGTTATATTATTGAAGTAGTTTGATTGATTTGATTAGAAAAGGAGATGATGATCTGTCGCCGTTTACGAAGTCCTCTTTTTTGTGTGGTGTATATGCTCGTCCTCACGGATCTATGTTCTATGCTGGTGTGTTGGGATTGCTCGTTCTTTTTACGTTATTTCTTGCTTATAGCATCGGGAAATGTTGATCGTTGGAGTATTGGGTCATCTAGCTAAACTCCATAACCCATTTATCAATCTTTCAGTTTGAAGGCACTTCTTTAGCTAAAGCACTTTCAAGTAAAAATGAAAGGGACGATTCTGCCTTGATTTAACTCTATAAACATGAGACTTGCTACATTATGCCTTGATTCCAATAAAAAAACATAGGAAACGTTTGTGAGAGAGAGAGAGAGAAGGGAGCAAGTCCTTTGCAATGGCACCTCAAACTAGCATGACGTTGAATAGCGATGTAAATTATCAAAATCATCCATTGTTCTTGATATCCAGATCTCACTCTTAATATCCAAATGTTGCAACTTATCTTTTGCAAACTCTAGGATAGGAAGGGAAGCTACTGTATGATCATATTGAATGAATGAAGAAAGACACGCATAACAGCATTTTCACAGCCCCGACAATGGTGAAATTAGAAGGGGCAATTACTTCGTGTTTAAAGCTGGAGATTGTTTATTTGTAGAGCTGGCATTGCAGAGGCTCACATTTGATCATAGGCCTTGTAGGGAGGATGAAAAGGAACGCATTGACGCACCACAACATTCTGTTCATTGTTTACATGTACAAACATACTGCGTTGCATGTTTACACAGCATAAGCCGCTCGTGATTCCTCATAGAAAATATTCAAATCCGCCTTCAGAGAACATGCTTCACAGCCGTCTTTGTTTCATCCTCGTCTCTCCTCACCACTTCATCTATGATATTCTTATTCAAGTTTTCCGCGGCAAACTCAGCGGCCATCGCACCTCCATGCCCATCGAATATACTAAACAACACATGTATATTGAAACTAGCAGAATCAGCTTGGCGTCCTATTGCACTTTGACGAGGGCTATAATGAACTAAACAGACTAAAATTCCTTTCGAAACAAAACTTTTCTCAAGTTGATTACCGTTTCTTTGATTCTGGCTTTGACAACTTAAGTCAGTAACCTAATCTTCCAACCAATTTTTTTTTTTTTTTTTTTTTTTTGTAGATTGCGACTGATCTCCCACCTTCGTGCCCTGGTCATTTGAAGTTTCGCGTGTTGCTTGATCTGCATTGGTGGAAATCGGTTCAACATTCGCTTTTCTGGAGAAGATGGAAAAGATGAACGAAGAAAAATCTCGTCTTTTTGTTGATCGAGTGAGAAACCAGCTAATATTTTCTCTGGAGAGAGAGAGAGAGAGAGAGAGTAGATGAAGCCCTTGGAAAGAAGACGGGAGAGAGAGAGCGCCCCGGAGAGGAAGCCTTGAAAATTGAAAAGATGAGAGAGAGATTTAAGCGAGAGACAAGCATTTATTGTTGCCTTTTTCAGTTGTTTGCCAGTGGAGAGAGAACGAGCACGCTTCCTATTTAACTTGTTAATAACACGAACGTGTTGTTAGTTATAAACTCGAGTCCTCTCAATCTCATGCTTCGCGTGATGATGTTTCATTTTAATTTTTTAGACAACCTAAAAATGTTATTTAGGAGTCGCCACTAGCCTCGTTGTTGGGAGCCGGCTAGAAACCCAATCAAGGGTTTGGATACCACCCTCGATTTTCATAGAACCAGAGATTTCGTGGATTCGGAGACTTAGGTTACACTAAAGATTTCTATTAGTGCCCTTCCAATACCTATGAGTTTAATTGTTATCTAAAGTAGTCATACAGTCTTTTTACATTTTCGTACAAGTCAAAAGATAGGTGATTACACACGGATGGTTTGTTCATACCATTTTTATACTAACTATCTAAAGTATAAAAATGAAGCGCACAAGTAATTGAAATGATAGAGCGGGAAAGTAAACACCCAAACAGTTTGAAGATATCACAAGAAAAACCTAAACAAACAAATTTTAGTGCGAGAAAAGAAATCCTGCAACTTGTCGGGCATTTATACAACGCAAAAGGGACTCGAGATATATGTTGGGAAATGAATGTTACACAATAAAAAAGGTCAGATCGGACATTGACCATCCACCATCTTCATGCCTTCAAGGTCATCACCTCCAAGGACTACCTTTTAGACTTATTCTAATTCTAAACTAATGTTGAACTGACATATAAGATCATACAACATACAACTATGAACTCAAGCGAGGACAATAAATACAGTGAATTGAGTAAAATGCATATGTCGTCCCTTCTTAAGACACCTAGTCAATTAAATTTATGATCATCAATAATTAATTATCACTTGTGTTCACAAGTGGTAATTAATATTGAATGTTCCTAAGTTGGGTCTAGGTGATCCCAAGGGTTCCCAATGTGGTCATGCATAGCACTTAAATCATTCATCTAAATATCTACTTGCAATTGAGAAAAAAGACATGCACTTAGGCCATATGGTCTTCATTCTCAACCAATCAATCAAGTGAGCGAGCCTAAAGGGATCACTTACTCAATTAATTGAACAATCACATACGCCAAGGAATATGATCATGCAATGTATAACAATGACAAACAAAGACAATTGACCAAGGGAAATGTGATTCATGTGATGCAAAAGTAAGTTTGTGAACAATTTGCAAAGAAGGGCTCAAGTTCAAGAAAATTGCAAAGAATGACATAAACTTTACATATTTACAAATAAGTCCTAAAAAGAGCAATTTGCAACTTCCAACCATTTGGCTAGCAAGGATAACAATTTTATAGGAGTTTGAGCAAGTTCGATGTCCTTGGGAAATGGATTCTAGAACCCGGGTGTGAACAATGTCGGCACACTAATCAGGCTCCTTGGACCATCAAATGAACGCCAAATCCAACAAAATTAGCATCAAAACGAAGTTGGGAAATACCAAACAACTTTATTTAAGAAAGCGTTTCAAGATTGGCATCATATGAATATATAATAATTTCAGAATTAGCAAAGGTCAAGTTAGGAAAATGATTTTCACATAAGCCTTGCAACTTTGGAAGGGTTGGTAAAAATAGTAAACATGCTTCATATTTTCTGAAATTTTTCGACAGTGAAGTTTAGCACATATCATTAAGGACAAACAAATCACAGTAGCAACTAGGCCCAACTTAGGCTTGTTCGACCTATCCTAATGTGGTCCAATCCTCATGAAAATTTTATATGTTGTTCACAAAGATGTAATAGACGACTTCCATGAAGAAACCGTTTTATACATGCATGCGGCTATTAAAAGCTCTTGAAACCACCTTTGAATCTCATGAAGAACTGGAAACCTAAAAACGATATTATCTCACTCAAACGAAGACGTTTATCACATCAGTCCAATCAAGCGATCCGAATTACATAATACAATCAATCAAGCAAATCATCAATGCAAGCCATTCTAAGCTATGATAGACTACAAAGATAATCCATGCAAGCATAGAACATCATCCTAGGTCAAGCTTTAACCTCGATTGCCTAAGGCAATGTGGCTTCATTGAGCTCAAGATCAAGAGGGAGTCTACACTGTATATCTTCATGAAATAAGCTTGATCAAGCTAGAATCAATCTCAATAGGCAATCTCGCTTCATTGAGTTCAAGATCTAGAGGGAGTCTACATTGTATATCTTCGTGAAATAAGCTTGATCGAGCTAGAATCAATCTCAACTGAGGCTAAGGCACGTCGAGGAAGGTTCAGTTATGGGCCAAGGACACTAGAGAATGTTGGAGGACATCGGAAAAGCACTGGAATGGTCGTCAAAGTAGCTGGTACAAGGATCAGCGCCAGTTGAGCCGATGGGAGATTCGCCAGTTTAGAAGCTCATTGGAGCAAATTTGAGGGAGTTCCGATTGCCAACAGGTCTAGAACTAGTTGAGAAATGTCATTGGAGGCCACAAGATGGCTAAAGGATCGCTGGACCACCTGGAATCAGTTGCAAATCGCTAGAACTTGAATCACCAGCGAAAATGCCGGTCATCGAGCTGATTGGGAAAAAAAAAAGTGGTTGGACGAAAGATTCTAGTGTGGCCCTGGGTGGTAGACGACGGCGACTGACTTCGAGAGGGAGTGTAGTTTGCTGAACGAAGTGGCACGCTACTAGAGGAAGCCCGACAAGCGACAGTTTGGGTGAGACGAGAGGGAGCTTGAGTGGTTAGAGAGAGAGAGAGAGAGAGAGAGAGAGAGAGAGAGAGAGAGAGAGAGAGAGAGAGAGAGAGAGAGAGAGGATATGGAAATTGAGAGCCCCCATTTTGGAGGGAAAATTTCTTTGGCAAGATCAAATCTTAGCCCTTGGATTGATCCAACGGCTTGGATTTGATCTCCTTAGCTAACTAACTTACTCAAGCATTAAGTTTGCTTCAGATGAAATGATTAATGCACACATGTCTATTTAGACGGCTATGATGAATTTTCGATGAACGATGGTAATTAATTTTGAGATTAAAGACCAATCAGGGGGCATTTTTGTAATTTTACAAATCCGAGGGCAATTTTGTAAATTCATTGTGCAAGGGATGAGGAGGTGCCGACTAAGGGCTAGCTTGGTTGGAATGAGACTCCGACCATCAGAAAAATGGCTGGAAAATGGCCTTCGTCCCCGGCGGTCAACGTCGGTCAAAGTCGAGTTGACCTGGTCGTTTGGGGTTGACTTAGGCTTGACCGAGTTGAAACAGTTTGGTCCTCCCTCCAATTTCATCATGATTTTCATGATTTTGTCCAATTTAAGTGGAATTAAAATTTTTACAGGCACATTGGATATAAATTGGATCAAGTTGGACAAAATTGGGTTAGTCGAGGTGACTAATTTTGCATTGGATTAATTTCTATTAAATTGTGACTATGAGCTAGACTAACATTTGTCATTGAAATTTATTTGGCCAAATTTAAGCGTGATAACTTCAATTGAATGTCAATCTAGAATGGACCAATTCAAATTGGCTTGATTAGAATACATTAATCTAAATTTCGAAGATTCAAGAAGGTTAAATTGACCGAATTGGATTGTTCCTAGGTGAATTTCTAAAATTGGATCTCGGATTTGGATTTAGTTTAAGAAAATGAGTTGATTGGAAGTGCCAGCATGTGACTTGTGAAGAATCAATTCAGACCCTTAATTAGGGCTAAAAATGGTAATTTTTATCCCGACATGTCAAATCTCAAAATCAGTCGAACTAGTGAACTTGTGATGACCTCTAGATCAAAAGTTGCAAAAGAAAATAAGCTAAAATATGAATAGAATGAAAATAATTTTATTTTGGTTGATTCCAAGCTTAAATTCGAAAATTTCGGAAAATGAGGTTCTTAATCGATTTTCGCAAAAAAATTTATGCCAAAGTCAAATTAACGCTAAAATGAGATGATTTGCGAATTTTTTTTTATATTTTTCAGTTTTTTAAGTTAAATGATTAAACAAAAGTCAACTTTTTAGTTAACTTTAAATTTTATGATCAAAACTTTGAATTTTCTCAAATTTTTTATGGCAAAAGTGATGTTAAGATTAATTAAAACATTTTTTTTTATGCAGAAAGCTAAATTTTGATCGGGAGTTGACTTTTGGTCAGAGGGTTGATGAAAAAAAAACCCGAAAGTCAATTTTTTTTAAAGGTTTTTGATTTTTGTTAAAAATGGATAGAAAATTACCTACAAATGACAGGCCAAAGAAAATGAAAACAAAAAATGACAGTTTTAGTTCAAGAAGATTAGAAGTCCTACTCTCGAGTTTTTACCTTTAATGATATGTCGACTAAAAATCAGGTATCAATAGCCACCAAAGAATATGTGCCCTATTTTGAGGAAACTTTCTATTTCACCAAAAACTGGAATTGACCCAAGTAGTGAAAATATCTTTTAGAAAAACTGATCTTTGATTTTTTTTAGATGAGTTTAGTGGTGATTTTGAATAGGTAGCGTAACCAACAAGAAGAAAGATAAATTTAAAAGAAAAGGATTGTAATAATGGAAATTGAAAAGACATTAACATTAATCAATTGAAAAAATAGATTGAATATATGTTCATGATAATGGATCTTCAAAATAATTACATGTTTCTATATATATATAACCCTTAATCATAACTGCTCATTAATAGATATATTGCTAAATACAGTTGTAACTACACTTTTCGAAATTTCAGGCTTCCTATGCACATGCCAAACTTATCCACTAGCGGTTACAACTGTTTGGGCCACCGTGTTACTTAACCCTTGCTTGGTATCAATCTTCAATCAACATCTTTACTTTGCCTCCTTTTTTTTCTTATTCCTATGTCTAATACTTAGCCAAATTTATAACAAGATATTCGCCGACCAATCACCATCATGGATTGACAGCTTTATTTTATGTTCTTGATAATTAGTGCCAACAGTCATCAATAAGTTCTACCGTTATTGACAACTACATTATATATTTGTAGGCAACTGTTACATATCTTGCCGATAGCTATATTGATATTGTTATTGAACTATATACTCGATTAAATTGACTCTATGTTAATGATATATGTAATCAAACCAACTCCGTATTGATTATGAAGAATTTGTTTTTTTTTTTTTGTGTAAACACTTCAACCAATCTCTTAATTTATGAGTTATTTTTATCGTCTATTCGCATCAAGTAGATGGCTTCCTTTGCATTTAACTACTTCTACTATAGTCTTGACATTTCTTTTTCTGGTGAACGATGACAAAGCCCATGTTTCTACACTTTACTAACATTCCCTCGTGAACAAAACATGAGAGAGCACATTATTAAATCCCAATAGTAGATATAATCACTAGACATGTGTATTAGATAAAGACAGGCATTTTTCACCGCATTCGAGGATGAAGAGGATGCCCCTAATCATCCACCACTTTGACTAATGTCCTGCATGAGACAAGACCAATCTTTGTTATTCTACCTTTCCCCATATTTTACATACGCACCTCCCATATCTAAAACTTCAGATTCTGGTCATAATCTTGATTGTTATTTTAGAACATTTGCGCATGTGTTCGAATGATAACTTAATTGGTGACATGTAAATACTTTACTTTCAAAACCCTTATTTAAATTAGTGCAAATATAAAGATATCTCTAATTGAAGTAATCACCACTTTGTAGCCCACGGTCGACTGCCCTATGATTCATTAATTTCTTCGTATGTTCCATGTTTTACTTTGTGAATAAACTATTAGGGGGCCATTTCTTTTTTCTTTCTTTTCTTGGAAAGAATGATTGGTGGGTTGTTAATTCATAAGTGATAAATCAATATGGCACATGCATCACGCATGCACTGAGCGAAGCGGAAAGGAAAGAAAAGGTATAATTTGCATATAATTCATGTATGAGTTTTGTGACATCCTAATTTTCGGGTTCTATTTTCGATTGAATAAGTTAGGCTTTTCATTGACGCGCTTATAGTTCTTTTCCTTGAACTGATCACTCATGGGATAACTAGTCTATTAGGTGAAACCGTTAAGGAATCTAAATGCAATAGACTTGAGAATTCAACCAGGAATTGACTGCTCGACCGTACTAATCAACAAGGGTCATTATGGCACAGTTAAAAATCGATTAGAGACCGGAGATAGGTCGACTCGACTGAGCCATGTGATTAAGTGTGGGTGATTCCACCTAATTGCAAAATTCTCGTCGATCGGCACTAGACCGATTTTTTGTCGTTTTGGTACCCTATGTCCGTATTTGAAATCTCGAGATTTTCACGACAACCGAGAGTCGCCAATATGTCGAAAATGTACAATGTGGCTAAAAAATAATCGACCACGGGTCATTTACATTAAAAATTCATAAAAGCTATTCAGTAGGTTAGGTCACGCTAAAATCGTGCTCAGTTGAAATTAACTGCGAATTTAAACCCGATTTCAGAAATTGAAAGTTCTGTCATGTCACGATTCATTTTAGAAACGTTGACTCATCCTCCGAAGATTTTTTTGCAAACCCAAGATTTTGGCGAAAAATTCAAAGTAAGGTTATTTTGGACTAGGAAAATCAGAGGGCTGTTTTTGGTCACATTTTTGGGATTCAAGTTGGACAAATTGATGAGGAAAAATGTGAATTCAAGTGTGGGCACCTTGGTTGAATTTTTTAGGCTTCAATTGGATCTAATTGGGGGAGAATTGAAGAGGCAAATGTCCAAATTCGTAGGCCCTTGGGGGTGTAACATTTGGACCTCTTGGTTGGCTTGCTAAGGAGGATTGAGGGCTGCAAATTGGCCTTGGATGATAGCCAAGTGTGGTGCGGCTTTGCAATGAGTAGAAGGGGAAAGATGTGAAGACTTTTGTGGCCAAATGGGGCCCCTCAATCTTCAGCAACTTCTTCTTCTTCCCTAGGGCCACTTTTGTTGGATAAAACTTCTTTTTTTTGTTTTGAAGTTGACAAAACGTTTCCATCAGTCTAGTCTGAAGACCTCCAGACTCTATCGTCAAAGTCTGAAGACCTCTAGACTCAAGATTTAAAGTCTACCCTCACTGATAGTTTCAAGACCGACGAAGAGAAGACTTATTTAGATGCGAGTTTATCTTTAAGGATTTGATTCGTACGGTTGAAAAAGATCTCACGGCTGGAGTAGCATCTCGTGATCAATTATTCTTATTGAAATCAATTTGGATAATTAGATCTGTTGATTGGTAAAGTATACTTGGAAGGTTCTACTTATGAAAACCTAGATCCTGATTGTATGGGCGAGTAGAATTGGTGGGCTATCATCACATTCCTTAAATAACTCGAGATCTCCTAATTGATTCTATCCAATAGGTAGATTGGAAGAACTCCTTTGGAAGGTGCCAACGATTATAAAGGCATGGAGGAGTATATAATGAAGACGCTCAAGTTATTCGAGTGTGTGCATGAAAGAAAAATTCTAAAGTCTGAAGGTCCTAGTTCTTTGCTATTTCAATCACTGAGCTTAAGTTGTACTCAAAAGAGAGATAAAATACTTGTGAGACCTCGAGGAAGTGTGGTAGAGTTTCTACACTATGGAATCAAGGACGTGAGACTGTAAAATCTCTTTTGGTTCTTAGTGAAATCCAACTAGTGGGCTGTCAGTGCGGGAGAGGGGACGTAGGCTTGGTCTAAGCCGAATCACTATAAACTTTCTGTTTCAATTCTCTTTCCCTAAGCTCTTTACTTTAGTTCGTAGCTTTATATAACTGTTTATAGTCTTTTACATCTTCAGTCTATTATCCTAAAAAATGAATTAGTTTGTTAAGTCTTGCAAAAACTTCTTTAATACCTATTAACCCCCTCTAGGTGTTCTTACTAGCCCTATCAATTTTATCCATTGTTGAGACTCTAAGAAGCTCAAAAATTACAGAGAGAAACAGTGAGGACTCCCCCTACCGTTGCCAGCCCGCCCGAAGCCGCCGGACCATTGCTCACCAGTTGCTCGCCCGCCCGGAGCTACTCAATCCTATCTTGCTCGTTTTGTGCCCAGCTGCCGTCCCCCGAGCCCCTAGTTGCCGTCGAAGCTCAGCCAGAGCTCCATCGTCACTGTCTAGCAGCTGCCGCCGCCCGTCGTTGCTTGCAGCAGCCTTGGCCGCCCGTCCTCACCTTTTCAGCCCGAACCAACAGCCCGTTCCAGCTCCCTCGGCCCAAAAAAGCTATCTAGCAGCTCAAGCAGTGAGTTATTAGGCCCATTTTCAAGCCTGCTCTGTCCTCCATTGGTGTCGCCGCAGGCTTGGTTGTTGCTGCCTCTGCATCGTTGACATTGTGGACTCACCGGATCGCTAAACCGGTGAGTTTACTTGCTAAACTCTACTTAGGGAGTTAATGATGCTTAGGGGGTGATTAGTTTAGGCTAATTAGGGATTAGGTGGTTAGTTAGCATGGATTAATGATTTAATTATTCAATTGTGCATGTTAGGTGGTTAGAATAGCCTAATTAAGGACTAGATAAGTTGTGCTATTTATCTAGATAGGTTCGGAAATTTTTTAGGCCCGTTTAGGTGGTTAATTTAGCATTTACGGCCTAAGTTGGTATTTTTGGTATTTAATTGCATTTATTTAATTATTTTTGGTATTTATTTAATTATTTATTATTTTTCAGAAATTATACCGGGATAGTCGGTGATCGGAATTTCGTGCTGATTGCAATGGTGTGCTTAGTTTATGCAATTGAATACTAAATTGTGCAAATTGAGTGAAAATTGTGATTTTGGATATTTATTCCAAAATTGTGGAATTTTGATATTTAATTAGAAAAATCCCGAGTGTTGGGTTTTGACACCAAAAATGGTTTTAAGGACTAGATCAAATCGTGGGATTTTAATAGTGTGAATATCAATTTTTCTGGTTCGCATTGATTTGTCAGCTTGTGAGAGCATTGATCTGTCAGTTTGTGAGAGCATTGATCTGTCAGCTTATGTGAACAGTAATCCCTGGCTAGGTTAGTGGACCGATGTGTGTCAGTAGTTCATGCTTGTGTGAGCAATAATTGAATTGATTGATTGGATCGAATTGAATTGATTGAGTACATGAATGGTACTTACATACAGGAAGGAACTGAGGCAAGGTAAGTCCTCTGTCTTGTGTGCCTAGACTGCCTTTAGGCATATTTCCTTCTTAGTCGGAGTTTAGGGGGTGAACTTGCTGAGACATTGTCTCACCCCGTTGTGGGTTCAATCTTTTCAGGTCCTTAGATGGCTGTTCCTTCGGAATGTTTTGGTTGGCCCATGAGGGTTACCGAGCGGAGTTTTGACTACCATGATCCCGGGGGCCACTGGGTCTATAAACTCATGGTGACCACTGTCTGGGTTGATGAGGGCCTACCTCAGAGAGTACCTTATCGATTCAGAGCGTGGTTTCGCCACGGATTCATTGGATACAGGGAAGGTCCCCTCCAGGGTTTTGAGATCCCATTGTGGTAGTAGACGCCGCTTTAGATGAGAGTGCTGTTAACCCTCTTGATGGTGCTGTGGAGGAGCCGAAGCTCCCGGAGTCTATGGAGACTGAAGGATCGGCAAATGTGTCTGATTAGCAGGTCTTAGGACAGCTTCTTTTGAGAGTCGGTCTTTTGTAGACTCTTGTCTATAAACTAGTGTTGTATATAAACAGGGGTGTTTATAAAAGTGTTTTGGTTATGAATATGTTTCCTGCTTTTCTATCCCGTGTTGATTGTTGTCAGGGGTATTGTTTCGCTTTTGCATGTGCATTAAAATGAATGGATCGGCGACACGTCTTGGGACGTCACAAATTTTATCGACCACCGAGGGATGGGCATGTGCTCGAGGATTGGGGCGTGACATCCCCACTCGGAGTGGTATCGGAGCTGGTCGATAGTTGGAGTGATAATGTGCAATAGGTTATGGAATAGTTAGTAGGAATGACCTCTGTTTTATGTTGGTGCATGTGATTGATAGCTGGTTGGTAAATTGTTTTGTGGGGATCGCTTAGCTTCTAATTCTGTGTGGAATTGGAAAGCAGGTTTCTGTAAAGAACTTGCGTAATGAGTGATAAGGAGTAGAGGACTCCTAGAAAGAGAACCATTGGACTAGTAACTCGGGGTAGGATATCGACGAGGGTCGGTACCCGAGGGGGTCATGGTAGAGCGTCGGCTCAAGCTAGCGCTAGTGGAGTAGCACCGCCTCCTGTTGGTGCTGGGGTAGCAGCCCTTGGTGATCCCACGATTGAAGGGATCATGTAGGTGCTTGAGACGCTTGGAGCTTTGATGGGGCAGCAGGCCTAGAATCAAGCCGCCGCCACTACTGTCGCCGCTATTGCTGCCATTGCTGCCACTACTGAGGCCACAACCGCTACCATACCTGACGAAGTTCTAGCTGGGAACGTGGTTGTTTAGAGAGATTGGCCTATGCATAAGCTCGTCGAGCAGTTCCTGAAGTTGAACCCGCTGAGATTCACAAGCGCAGGAGATCCCGAAGTTGCACTGCTCTAGATACAAGACCTAGAGAAAGCCTTTGCATTTCTGATGTGCCCTGAAGAGAAAAAAGTTGTCCTAGCAGTATACCAGCTGCAGGGTGACGTTAGTACGTGGTGAAAAGCCACCATAGGCATGATTTTTCCCGAAGGCGTAGTTCCGGTGTGGAACGCCTTTCTTAGAGCCTTTAATGGCAAATACTTTTCCGATAGAGCCTGAGAGCAGAATATGGAGGAATTCCAGCGCCTTTGTTAAGGGATGCTGACTATGGATCAGTATGAAGTTAAGTTTGCCAAGGTGTCTTAGTACGCTCTAAGACTGGTAGATGATCATGAAGATAAAGCTCGGAGGTTCAGGAACGGCCCCTGACTAGAGCTGAAGAATCCACTGGTGCCATTCGACCTGAAGGATTACAATGAGGTTTATGGTTGGGCCCAGCTGATAGAGAGGAACCTGAGTGAATAGATTGCTGCGTTTGGTTCAAGGTTCAGTTCGAACAAAGATGGGAACCGGTTTGGGAAGAAGCCCATGACTGGAGGAATGTATCATGTCTCGCCCAGCAGAAAGGGTGAAGTAGGCAAGTCAGCTCCGAGTTAGAATGGCGCGTGTCGCTTTTGTGGAAGGCGACATGGATCAGCCCCGTGCCATTTAAGGATGGGTGCTTGCTTCGAGTGTGGCGAACAGGGTCACCTGGCTAGAGACTGTCCTAGAAAGCCGAGGGGACTACAGCAGTTGCTGCCGCTGCCGTTGCCGATGGGTCATAATAGGGGGTTTACGTCGCAGATTGCACCACAGGGTGGATAAAACAAGCCTCCAGCGCAAGGAAGAGTGTACGCCATCACTAGAGGACAGACTGAGGACTCGTCTGATGTGATTACAGGTATGGTTTCGCTGAACGACCACGCTGCTTATGCTTTATTTGATCCTGGTGCGACTCATTCGTTTATAGCTGAACAGTTTGTTAAGCTAGTAGGTTTGATTCCTGAGTTGTTGGAGTCAGTGGTTAGCATATCTACACCGTTAAAGGATAATGTGTTAACTGCAGTGGGTTGTCCTGGTTGCAAGTTAGCGATTGGTGAGCGAGAGAGGAGGATAGATTTGTTAGTCATAGCCTTGTATGATTTCGATGTGGCATCCTAAAATTTTTGGCAACCTATAGATACTACCCGACCTATAAAAAGGGTAATGGAAGTGTTTTGTTTGAACCATGAGAGACCAAGGCCAAGTATCTCAAAGGAATTGTATCTTATGTTCTTAGGATTATCAAAGTTGGTGCTATAGGGTAATTTGATAATAAGAATTTTGTTCTTGGCTATGCACTTTATGGATTTGATTTTTATGGATTAATGTTGCAAGTTTTTGGCCATATTATTTTGCAAGTTAGGTATTTATTTAAGTGGAAGATATTAGTAGATTATTAAAGGGGAAGTGGGCCGAAATTCTTAGGCCAAGCCGGCCCAAAAACCCAGCCCATGATCACCCACCTTCCGGCCATTCAAGCAAGGCCCGTGAAGCCCCATTGGGCCGTCGACCAAGGAGGGTCCGGAGGGAGGAGCCGGCCCAAGATAGGCCCATCCTCTTGCATGGCAAATCCACAAGTGGCTAAAGGGACTAAACAAGTGTCATCTTGCATGTAAACCAATGATTACTAGCTAATGATGAAGGAGAAACCGGATTGATGAGGGAGTTTCGACCGAAGAGAGAGAGACGAGAGAAAGAGAGAAAGGAAAGGAAGAAAGGAAGAGAGAAAGGGGAGACCAAGCGTGCGTGCGAGAGAGGAGGAGGAGGAGACCGGCCACCGTGCGTCCGTTGAGCCGCCTTGCCCCTCCGTTCGTTGCTTGCTGTGTTCGCTTGGACTAGAGGCAAGTAGAGTCCGAAAACCTACCCTTTGCTTGCTGTGATGTGTGTGTAGAAAATGGTGGATTTCGATTGTGGTGGAAGTGATGAAATTTCGAAGCTTTGGGGAGAAATTTGTTGGCCTAGCATGCTGTTTTCTGGAAAAATCAGTTCGACCCTTCACGAGTTTGTGAGCTGCATAAGACTTTTTAGTTGAAATCTTGCTTCGACCTCTAAATGAAAGTTGTAGAGGACTTCTTGAGGTAAAACATGTCAAAAATTTAGAGGAAATGAACAAGTATAGGTCGGTGAAATCGTTGTCCTTTGAAGAAACTGGATCTGGGAAAATGCTACCTCGACCTAGTATGATTCTGTGATTTTTCTAAAATCATCCAGTTGAAATTTGATCTTATATCCTTAATGAAAATTGTAGATGACATTCTGAAGAATAAAATACTGAAAATTGAGAAGAAATGGACATGTGTAGGTCAGTGAAGTGAATTTTCTTTGAAAGGAATTAATCTGGAAAAATAGTACCGAGAATAGGGAGAATGAAATCGACTATAGATATTAATCTAGAACGAATTTAATTTCGAATTCTTCATAAAAATTTTACTTTTATGTGTTGTCTATAACATATCAAAATTTCAGAATTTTCGGAGTTTGTATGAGTATTCAATTGAAATTATTTCTGAAATTGTGCAAACTGTAGTGCTGAAATTTTAGAAGCTGTGATGCATGGACCATACTGATTTGTGTGAGATTCTTTTGGTATGGTGTTCTTCATGAGATATCTGCCTTTAGGTCTCGTCTATAACTTGTCAAATTTTCAGAATTTATTAATACCATTTACTAATTTTTCTAGAGTTTTAACTAAAGGAGTACATTCTGTTTTATCCGAAAATTGCTGCATTCTTTTCAAAAGTAAATGAAGTGCTCCATGTGATATAATGCCTTGTGAGATTGATTGTGCTGCATATATGGCGACATTTGGCATGTTATATGACATGAAATCTAGTTGAACCTTTGGTATTGTTGCATCAAATGCCATATTGAAATTGATATGCATATGTGAATATGAATTGTGATAATAACGAGATCATCGGAGGTGTGAGCCAACGATGCCCCGGGAGTGTCGGGATGCCCGGAGTGTGTGTGCCGGATGTCCTCGGGAGTGTTCGAGATGCTCGGAGGTGTGTGCCGGAAGCCCTGGAGGTGTGTGTCGGGGGATGCCTTGTGATGCCAGTTGGGGTACGAGATGCCCGGAGTGTGTGTGCCGGATGCCCGGAGGTGTGTGCCGGAGGCTCCTCGCGATGCCAGGTTGGATGCGAGCGATAAATTGTGGGATACAAACATTGACCCCTGGCAAGAAAAATGATGTGATCTAATTGAAAGATAAAGATCGAAAATTGAATGTGTGCATATGGCATGGGATAAACTTCATAGAATGCAAGCTTGAATTGCATGGTGATATATGCATGGCTGCTTGATGATATTTGTATAAGTGCATGGTGGTATATGCACGTTGCATGGTGATATATGCATGGCTACTTGATGATGCATGTACAAGTGCATGGTGGTATATGCACGTTGCATGGTGACATATGTATGGCTGTAAGGTGAGGTATGTTTGAATGCATGAATGATATGTGTTTTGTTCATGATACCTTGATTGTTCTGTTTGACGCATTGTGTAGTTTGGTGGATCTTTACTGCTGAGTGATTGTACTCACCCCTTTTGGGGATTAACATTTCAGATTAGAAAGATGCCTTTGCTCCCAGTTTTGCGTGGTACTTATTATGGATTGCCCTCTGATGTCGAGGTGGAGTGCACGGAGCATTCCTGTGTTAGTGTATCTGGTCTGGTGTATGTTCGAGTTCGTATCTTGGTGATGTACGATGTGGGGCTGGCTGATGGCCTGGTTGTCGAGGAGTTTTTGTCTGTTCATGTCCGGCGTGGTGGAGTGATGTTAAGGATGCTGCCGCCGCCGCCACCCGATGCACTGGGTTGGGTGTGATGGCGCGTATGACTGGAGGGAGTTGACACCTTTTGGGAGATAGCCGACACTTATTGATAGAGAGGTGTACATGTTTGATGTATGGTCAAGTTCTCTTTTGAGCTATAGCCAAGTATAGTTAAAAATCTTGGCCTTTTGCTGTACCGACCCGAGATGTCCATCGTGAAAATATAAATAAAAGTGACTCGGCTTTATCGTTTTATATGGTGAATAGTCGGTGTGCATTGCATTATTGTTATTGGAGTAAGGGATGGAGAGACTCGTTTATGCTTCCGTTGATGAGCTGCGCTGGGACCCAAAAAAAAAAACAAAAAGAAAGAAAGAAAGAAAGAATATATATATATATATAGTATCCGAATGGAATGTTATTAGGACAAGTGAGAAGTACCTGTGGCGACCCTAGCGGTTCGAGGGCCGTGTCAGGGGTGTCACATTTGATGTGATAATTGATATGGACTGGCTCACCAAGCAATGAGCTAAGATGGATTAACTCGTTAAAGGGTGAAAGTTTTGAGTTTACTGGGAGTCGAGGAGGACCCTCGATTTCCTTAATCTCGTCGCTTGAGGCAACCCGTTTGTTAGACGGGGGTTGTTAGGGTTACCTGGCGACTGTCGTGGATATGACAGTTGAGGAGCTGAAGATCGAAGATATCGCAGTGGTACAAGAATTTCCAGATGTGTTTTCGAAAGAGTTGCCAGGTCTGCCGCCAGAGAGAGAGATAGAGTTCGCGATCGAGTTAGCACTCGAGACAGAGCCAATCTCTAAGGCTCCTTACTTGATGGCGTTATTTGACTTGAAAGAACTAAAGGTGCAGATGCAGGAGTTGTTGGATAAGGGATTCATACGTCCCAGTGCATCACCTTGGAGAGCACCAGTTATGTTCGTAAAGAAGAAAGATGGTTCATTGCATCTGTGCATTAACTATCGTCAGCTCAATCAAGTGATGATCAAGAACAAGTATTCGCTCCCGAGGATCGATGACTTGTTTGACCAGCTGCAAGGAGCGTCGATATTTTCTAAGAACGACTTGAGGACAGGATATCATTAGTTGAGGATCAGAAAGGAGGACATACCAAAGTCAGCGTTTCGTACTCGATACGGACATTATGAGTTCATTGTAATGCTGTTTGGTTTGACAAATGCCCCGGCTACTTTCATGGATCTGACGAACCGAGTGTTTAAAGAATATTTGGACCAATTTATGATTGTGTTCATCGACGATATCCTGGTGTATTTGAGAAGTTCAGAGCAGCATGAAAGGCATTTGAGGATGGTACTTTAGACCTTGAGGAATCATGAGCTGTATGCTAAGTTTAGCAAGTGCGAGTTTTGGTTGACTCGTGTGGTGTTCCTACTTCACGTGATTTCAGGCAAAGGAATCTCCGTGGACCCGACCAAGATCGAAACAGTTATCAACTGGCCAAGACCAATGACAGTGACAGAGATTGGAAGCTTTTTGGGTTTGGCAGGTTACTACAGAAGGTTCGTGGAAGGATTTTCAATGTTAGCATCGCCGTTGACTAGACTATTGAAGAATGAAGAGAAGTTCGTATGGATGGACAAGTGCGAATGTGGTTTCCAAGAGCTAAAGTAGAAGCTGACTACTGCACCTGTATTGACCATATCATATGGTCCTAGAGGATATGAGATCTATAGTGATGCATCGTTTAGAGGACTAGGTTATGTGCTAATGCAACATGGTAAGGTTGTTGCATACACGTCCCGTCAGTTGAGACCTCATGAGCTGAATTATCTGACGCATGACTTTAAACTCACAGTGATCATTTTCGCTCTGAATATTTGGAGACATTATTTGTGCGGAGAAAGATTCCAGATCTTCACAGACCATCAAAGTCTCAAGTACTTATTCTCTTAGAAGGAGTTGAATATGAGACAGCATCGCTGGATGGAACTTCTTAAGAACTATGATTGTGATATTTTGTATCACCCTGGAAAGGCAAACAAGGTCGTAGATGCGTTGAGTTGGAAGTTTTCAGTTGCACATATGATGGTTAATGAATGGATTTTACTCGAGAGGGCTCGAGATTCGATTTTCAAGTTTGAGGTAGGCCACCTTTCAAACCTCATGGCCACCCTCAGAATTGAGCCGGAAGTCCAAATCAGAATAAAGACGCTTCAGTTGACGGACTCGGATGTTCAGAAGATCCTGCAAGAGGATACTGATAAGAGAAAGGTTGATTCTCAGATTTTTGAAGACAGAACACTAAGGTTCCGAGGACAATTGTGTGTGCTTGACGATGCAGAACTTAAGGAAGAGATCTTATCATAAGCTCATCGTAGTAGTTACAGCATTCATCCTGGTAGAAGGAAGATGTACCAGAATCTGCGTCAACACTATTGGTGGTCCGGTATGAAGGCAGATATAGCCAAGCATGTCGCCAGCTGTCTAACATGTCAGTAAGTAAAGGTACAGCATTGTAAGCCGGGAGGACTTTTGCAACCTCTCGAGATTCTTGAGTGGAAATGGGAACACATCACCATGGATTTTGTGACGGGCTTACCATGGAGTCAGAGGGGTAATGATTCCATTTGGGTAGTAATCGACAGATTGATGAAGTTAGCTCACTTCATCGCAGTACAAAAGGACCTTGATTTGGATAGGCATGCAGAGTTGTAAGTGCGTTAGATTGTTTGTCTGCATGGAGTGCTGGTGACAATTACATCAGACCGAGACCCGAGGTTCACAGCTGCCTTTTGGAAGAGTTTGCAGGTTGCCTTAGGAACGATACTGCGGTACAGTGCGGCCTATCATCCTCAGATGGATGGCTAGTCGGAGAGGACGATTCAAACCCTCGAAGACATGCTGCGAGCTTGCGTGTTGGATTTCAAAGGAAGTTGGGAGGAACAGCTTCATCTTGTCGAGTTCGCCTACAACAACAGCTACCAGCAGAGCATTCAGATGGCTCCTTTCGAAGCGTTGTACGGCAGAGCGTGCATGACGCCAATTTGTTGGGACGGGATTGGAGAACGAAAGATCACAAGCCCGAGTTAGTCCAGCAGTCAATGGATGCAGTTGCCATCATCAGAGACAGATTGAAGACCGCTCAGAGCCGCTAGAAAAGCTACGCTGATAAGTGTCGAAGGCCATTGGAATTTCAAATTGGTGAACACGTCTTTCTGAAAGTGTCACCGAAGAGGGGTACTTCGCACATCAGCAAGAAATGGAAGCTGAGTCCAAGGTACGTAGATCCCTTTGAGATTCTGAAAAGAATAGGGATTCTAGCGTATTGTCTTGCATTGCTGCTGAGGTTGGCGCAAGTACATAACGTCTTTCACGTGTCGATGTTGAGGAAGTATGAGCCTGACCCGACCTACGTGCTAAATTTTGAAGAGTTAGATGTGGACGACAGGGTGTCATACGTAGAAAGACCGGTTTAGATTGTAGATCGGAAGGAATAGGGTCCGCGCACCTAGACGATTCCGTTGGTTAAAGTGGTTTAGCAACACCATGGCATTGAAGGAGCAACCTGAGAAAGTGAAGATTCGATGAGACGACTGTACCCCCACCTTTTTGTTTAAAGATTTGTAATGGTTCAAATTTCGAGGTCGAAATTTTTATAAGAGGGGAAGAGTTGTGACATCCTGATTTTCAGGTTCTATTTTCAATTAAATAAGTTAGGCTTTTTATCGACACACCTATAGTTCTTTTCCCTGAATTGATTACTCACGGGATAACTAGTCTATCAGGTGAAGCCATTAAGGAATCTAAACGCAATAGACTTGAGAATTCGACCAGGAACCGACTGCTCAACCATGCTAATCTACAAGGGTCATTACGGCACAGTTAAAAATCGATTAGAGACCGAAGATAGGTCGAATCGACCGAGTCATGTGATTAAGTGTGGGTGATTCCACCTAATTGCAAAATTCTCGTCGATCGGCACTAGACCGATTTTTCTGTCGTTTTGGTATCCTGTGTCCGTATTTGAAATCTCGAGATTTTCACAACAATCGAGAGTCGCAATATGTCGAAGATGTACAATGTGGCTCGAAAATAATTGACCTCGAGTCAATGGCTCTAAAAATTCCTAAAAGCTACCCGGTAGGTTAGGTCACATTAAAATTGCGTCTAGTTGAAATTAATCGCGAATTTAAACCTGATTTCATAAATTGAAAGCTCTGTCATGTCACGATTCATTTTAGGAACGTCGACTCATTGTCCGAAGATTTTTCTGCAAACCTGAGATTTCGGCAAAAAATTCAAAGTAAGGTTATTTTTGACTGGGAAAATCAGAGGGCCGTTTTTGGTTGCATTTTTGGGATTCAAGTTGAACAGATTGATGAGGAAAAATGTGAATTCAAGTGTGGGCACCTTGGTTGAATTTTTTAGGCTTCAATTGGATCTAATTGGGGGAGAATTGAAGGGGAATTGAATGAAATTGAAGAGGCAAATGTCCAAATTCGTAGGCCCTTAGGGGTGCAAAGACATTTTTGACGTTAAAAACTGACGCCTGGTATTTTCTAATTAAAATACCGAAATTCCAAAATTTTGGAATAAATATCCAAAATTACAATTTTCACTCAATTTGCACAAATTAGTACTCAATTAAATAAACTAAGCACACTATTGCAATCAGCACGAAATTCCGATCACTGGCTATCTTGGTATAAATTCTGGAAAATAATAAATAATTAAATAAATACCGAAAAGAATTAAATAAATGCAATTAATTACCAAAAATAGAAACTTAGGCCGGAAATGCCTAATTAAACACCGAAACGGGCCCAGAAAATTTTTGAACCAATCTAGATAAATAAGACAACTTATCTTGTCTCTAATTAAGTTATTCTAACCACCTAACATGCACAAACAAATATTTAAATCGCTAATCCATTCTAACTAACCACCTAAACCACACTTAGCCTAAACTAATCAACCCTTAAGCATTATTAACTCCATAAGTAGAGTTTAGCAAGTAAACTCACCGGTTTAGCGATCCGGTGAGTCCACGGCAACGGCAATGCGGAGACGGGCGACAAACCTCCTAGCGGCGACACCAAACAAGGATGGGACAAGCCTGAAAACGGGCCTTAAAGTCCACGAAACCTTGCTGGCTTTTGCTTTTGTCCAAGGCTGAATCGAAGGAGACCAAAGCTGGAATGGTCAAGGCGGGAGGCTAGGCGGGCAAGTGGAGCTACGGCGGACCAGGCGGGGCTTTCGGTGGTTGGCGAAGCTTCTAGGCAGCCTCAACGGCTTGCTAGGCGTGAGCAGGTGCGGGACGAGAGCGCGGGACGCGCGGAGCAGCGCGTGAGAGGGGGCGGCAGCGACGGGCTCAGGCGGTGGTTCAGTGGCTTGGTGGGCATGCGACAGGCTAGGGGAGGGTGTTGGCTGGTTCTTTGCAATTTTTGAAGCTTCAAAACACTTCTAATGGAGAAAGCAGATCTGCTGAAGAGGTTGAAGCCAGCTGCTGAAGAGAGGGGGCCACTAAGCTTATTTATAGACACAATTGTCCCCTTTGAGCTCATCCAACATTTCCCACCACTTCAGCCTTGACCAGCAGCCCTTATCCACTCTAAAACTTCCCTAACACACTTGCCAAATGGTCCAAAAGGTTGCACACCAAGGGACCTACGAATTTTGACATAAATTCCCCCAAATTGAACCAATTCTCCTTAAATTAAATTAAATTCGGTCCCCATAAATCCAACCAAGGTGTCTTCGACCAAATTAACATTTTTTCTTACCAATTGAACCAACTTGAATCCTAAAAATGTGATAAGAAAATGGCCCTATGATTTTTTTGGTAAAAAACGGCTCTACTTTGAATTTTCGCTAAAAATCTCGATTTGTGACATGACAAAACTTTTAATTTCTGAAATTGGGTTCAAATTCGCGGTTAATTTCAACCTGACACGATTTTAGCGTGACCTAACCTACCAGGTAGCTTTCAGGAATTTTTAGTGCAATTGACCAATGGCCAATTATTTTCGAGGCACAATATACATCTTCGACACATTGGGAACTCTCGGTTGTCATGAAAATCTCAAGGTTTCAAATATGGGCATAGGGTACCAAAATGACAGAAAAATCAGTCTAGTGCCGATCGACGAGAATTTTGCAATTAGGTGGAATCACCCACACTTAATCACATGGCTTAGTTGAGTCGACCTATCTTCGGTCTCTAATTAATTTTTAACTGTACTATAATGACCCTTGCAGACTAGCACGGTCGAGCAATAGACTCCTAATCAAATTCTCAAGTCTATTGTATTAAAATCCCTTAACGGCTTCCCCAGATAGACTAGTTATCTCGTGAGTGATCAGCTCATAGAATAGAACTATAGGCGCATCGATGAAAAGCTCGATTCATTCAATTGAAAACAGAATTGAAAATTTAGGATGTCACATTGTGTGCCTAGACTGCATATTTCCTACCTAGTCGGAGTTTAGGAGGTAAACTTGCTGAGACATTGTCTCACCCCGTCATGGCCACAATCTTTTCAAGTCCTTAGATGGTCGTTCCTCTGGAACGTTTTGGTCGGCCCATGAGGTTTACCGAGCGGAGTTTTGACTACCCTGATCCCAGGGGCCACTAGGTCTATGAACTCGTGGTGACCACCGTCTGGGTCGATGAGGGCCTACCTCAGAGGGTACCCCATCGATTCAGAGCGTGGTTTCGCCACCGATTCATTGGATACAGGGAAGGTCCCCTCTAGGGTTTTGAGATCCCATTTGTAGTAGACGCCACTCTAGGTGAGAGTGCTATTGATCTTCCTGATGGTGCTGTGGAGGACCCAAAGCCCCCGGAGCCTGTGGAGACCGAAGGATTGGCGAATGTGTTCGATTAACAGGTCTTAGGACAGCTTCTTTTGAGAGCTGGTCTTTTGTAGACTCTTGTCTATAGATTAGTGTTGTATATAAACAGGGGTGTTTATAAAAGTGTTTTGGTTGTGAATATGTTTCCTGCTTTTCTATCCTGTGTTGATTGTTGTCAGGGGTATTCTTTCACTTCCGCATGTGCATTAAAATGAATGGGTCAGTGACGTGTGCTAGAATGTAGCAAATTTTATCGACCACTAAGGGATGGGCACGCGCTCGAGGATCCGAGTGTGACAAGTTCTATTAGAAAATTTTCCTTATCGAAGAGTTGATGTAATTTGCAACTAAGGGCGCGTTTGGTAACGTTTCTATTCAAAAATTGTTCCCAAGAACAGAATTAGAAAAAACTATTTCTATTCAATGGAACAATTTTTTGAATAGAATAATGCATTTGGTAACTGCACAAAATTTCTGTTCTTGGAATAGAAAAAGAACAGAAACACGTTTGGTAAACTTGTATAATTTTTTTGTTTCTTTTAATTTTTTAATATTTTTATTTTCTTTTTTCTTTTTCTTTTTCTCTTTGACTAGTTGCTGGCCACCATCGTGGCCGGCGACCGGCTAGATGACGTTCGGCGAGCTCGCCGAAGCCTCGCCAGGCCAGGGCGAGGCCCAACGAGCTCGTCAGAGGCCAGCCTGGCCCTGACGAGCCTTGCCAAGCCACCAGCGAGGCTCGGCCTTGCCCAGGCGGCATGAGGTCGGCCTCGCCTTGGCCTAGCATGGCCTGGCGTCGTGCCGGCTAGGGAGGTTGAGCCACACCGTGGCCGCGCGAGGCTCGGCCTCGTCGGGCCACCACTAGATGACGCCATCCTGGAGGTGACCCAATGAGGCCAAGCCTCGTGCGGCCATGGTGAGCCATGGTGTGGCTTAGGCCGACGAGGCTTGCCGTGGCTCGGCCTCTCCGGGGGCCGGCGACGCTTTGGCGAGGTCGCCGGCCCTCGTCTGGCTGATCTTCACTTAAGCTTTTGAGTAAAGGTGCGTCCATCTGAATATGTTGACGGGCTCAAACTTAAGACATCCTCTTGGTGAACTCCCACGGTGGAGGTATTAGAGCCAAGAGAAAGGATTTTCTGAATTTTGATTTGGGGTTTTTGCCATTTGATTTCTACCCTAAAATTCTGCTATTGCATTTATGTTTAGAGCAAAAGTAGAAAGCGGAGAGCTCAACAGGAAAAACAACTTTGGCTTGGGGAACATCAAGATTCGTACATTATTAAGAACCCATGATTTGGCAAAGGCATTGGATGGCAAGGCTAAGTTGCCGGAAACAATGAAAGATGCCAAATTAGGTGTCAATAAAGGTGGTCGAGCATAAGAATGCTGCAACATTAAGGGAAAAATTTAAGGCTCTCTATTTGTCGAAGGATTTGAATAATCGATTATACATGTTGAAGATGATGTTTCAATTTCAATTAACAACATCCACTATAATTTTGATAGTGAACAATCAATTAATTGACTGAGTACACACTATTTAACTTTATTTCCCTCGTGATGAAAAAGCATATGCTTATGACTCTGATCAAGTGAGGTGGCAATTAGCGAGATACTGACTAGAAGAATCTTTGTAGATAGCCATACCGACGATAGGAATTTTTTGCCGATAGTCATATTCTTCGATGACTATGATCGGTTATCGATATACGATAGCAAATGGTAAGTAATTATTGTTATAAATGTGTCAAAATGCCGGAAAAGGTAGAAGTATCAATTGAAAGGCTTCAATTAACGGTTGGAGGAGAAATCATATGAGAACAACCATATTGGGAGCAAAATAGGCGCAAAGTTCAAACATGGTAGCATTCAAATTTCAAATTGCTTGCGGATAAGATAAATGAGCACAATCAATCGTGAAGGTAGATTTGAAGGAGTAACGGCTTGGATAACAGCCGAGGTGGCGATTAATAAATGTGGAGAATCAAGATGTGACTTCCAAGGAATAATTCTAGCACGGGTTACATTGTAACCTTTCAAAGAATTACTATATAATTCTAGCATGTTGGTGGTTATTAGTATAGGAGAGTGGACATACATTTGATCTAAGCCGAATTACTTTAAAATCTATGAACACATTTCTATATCTCTCTATTCATTTCCACATTTATTTGTTAGAAGCATGTTGCACTTGATATCTTTAGCTTATTCTGGCATATATTAAATAGTTCTTGCATGTATTAAACTTGATTTTAATAATTCCACAAAATCTATAAATTTCGATTATCGACCTATTCATCTCCTATAGGTTGCATATTTAACCATAAAAATTAATAGTCCTTAAATTTTGACCAAATGCTAAATATCATTATTTGACTTTTAATTTGTTCAATGTGGTCATTGAATTTTTCTAAATATTCTATCTAACCCCTAAATTTTTAATTTGTTTAATGTAGCCCATCAATTTTTCATAACAAAGTCAAACTAGTCATTGGGTGCTATCACGAGTTTTCATAATCACAACATTCCCCAAATTTTAGAATCTCTTTTCATTTCAATCCATTTCCTAAATCAACAAAAATATACTTTTTTTTATATATATTTTTACCCTTTCGATCTTTACTAATGATAGCATAGTTCCATATAAGGAAAAGGACACTAATAGTCCTTCAACTTTATCGCAATATGCATGTCATCTTTGTGCTTTTAAATTTGTTCAATATGGTTGTTGATTATTCTTAAATGTTTAATCTGGCCCCTAATTTTCGAATTATCAAATCTAGTCCCTCAATTTTCATAACAAAGTCAAATCAATCATTTGGAACTATTTCACACGTTTTCATAATTACACTACTTGCCAAGATTTAAGAATTTTTTCAATTTCAATATGTTTTTCTAACTAATTAAAAATATGATATCTATTTAATTACCTTTTTATCCTTTCTGTCGATGTGGTGATTAAACCATTTCTAAATTTTTAATCTGGTCAATAAGACCATCAACATTCAATAATTATGTCAAATTAGTCATTTCATACTATTTCATAAGTTTTGACAATTATGAAATTGCTCGGATTTTAGAATATATTTTTAGAGTTCAATCCATTTTATAAATCAACAAAAAAAAAATATGCTTTCCTTTTACCATTTTGGTCTTTATAATTGTTACTACGGTTCATGTAGGGAAAATGACACTTATGGTTCTTAAACTTTGGCTCATTGTTCAATATCATCGTTGGACTCTTAATTTGTTTGGTGCATGACATCTAAATTTATGTTCAAGAATCCTTTCATATATCTCAGGAAAAGAACTAGGGATTGAATCACGGAAAACTAAAATAATAACAGAAAAAATTCTTTTGTTTATTACACGGAATTGGGATGCTGCCGACCTAATGGAAGAAGAGAAGAGAAATAGTTTAACATAAGGCACTAAAAAAGTCTTTATCTGTCCCCCGTCACTATCCATTTTTATTTTAGTTTCCTGGTTTCATTTTATCAGCTCTTATTGAAGATGCAGTAGCTGAAATGTGTACCATTGTTTTAGAGGAAATGACATCAAATTATGCACGCAACAAATGTGAGAAACGTGTTACAACTACCAGTTCTGAAATAATTCCAAATCCACCTTTACTCTCTTAACGTTTTATTACAAGTCAGGAATCGCCTATCAATGGAGCTCCTCATGCAACCTTGCGCATATTTATTGGACACAACCATCATGCATCACATCGGACACGATGAAGAAACAGAGTAGAGCATCTTCTTGCAAAATGAATAGTGGAGAAGTAAACACAAACATGGATTAGTTCTGACAGTCCGCATCATCATCATAGTCTTCGTCCGCCAGTCAACTTTTGTGTACACGTGAATCACATGGTATATCAACTTTTCTGTTCCTTCTCTCTCAACCTTTAAGACATAGGATGCTATATTACCCATCAGCAAGGTATGTACACTCACAGAAAGGCCTCTTCCCTCCACTGTTCTTCTATAATTGCTCCGACACCTAAATCTTGAAATTAGCGACTAAGAAATGTCTCGTCAGATTTCAGAAACCCCATCTCCTTCTCCTTCTCATCAAACAAGCCTCGTCACCGAACGCCGGGCTGCAAATTTTCAACCTAGCATATGGGGCGATTATTTTCTCAAATATGCTTCGGACTCCAACTCAACGGTAGCATTTAAATTATTCTTTTTGGTTTTTGATTAACTTCTGAAAGGTTTTCTAAGGTTATATTTTCTGAAAAATGAGAGCGTAAAAATAATTATGTTGGATTACTGGGCAACAACCCGTCAAATTTGATGAAGAAAAAGAAAAATAATTCCAGTTGAGTGGGAAATCCATGCTTGTGTTGGTCCTTACGTGATTCAAATTTTCCATGTTAACCTTGGCATGCATATATGGCTTAACAAACGTAGAAATAATTTAGCTTCTATCAATAAAACTAGTCTTAATGGAACAATTTTCAAGTAATTTCAATTCCTATCTATCGTGGTTGATCGGGTTGTAAGCAATTGATTTCTTGCATTCTTACTAAACTTATGTCATTTCCTCTATTTTTAAAAACTTTTCCAATTTTATATTTATTGTAGGGTTCTCAAGCCATAGCAAAGGAACGAATTGAGAGTTTGAAAGGAGAGGTGAGAAAGATGTTAACAGGTGCTGTGCGTAAGCCTTCACAGAAATTGAACTTGATTGATCAAATCCAACGCTTGGGACTTGCCTACCATTTTGAAATTGAGATAGATGAACAATTGAAATAAATCCACAAAAGTTATTTTGAATTTCATCACAACGATAACAATGATGACCTACACACAACTGCTCCTCTTCCGATTATTGTGACAGCATGGTTACAATGTTTCATGCGGTATGTCATTTCTTCTTTTTTCGGTGTTGATGTGGTATGTCATTTCAAATGATCATAAATCGATTATTTGGAGAAATTCTATTGCAAACACTTGATAGCCCATTTGATTGATTAGAGTGAGCACATAATATCATTGAGATGTTTAGTTACTCTAGTTTTCATTTGTTAATTGTCAACTTTTTTTTCCTGTACAATTCTCATATTCTAAGTTCTTCAAATTTTCTCGCTTTGAGAGGTGAATAGTACTTTCTTCTAGTTCCTTGGTTTAGTACGTCATTTTTCCATTGTTTCCAATTGATCTAGATATTGTGCATGATGTTTTTCATGGCATCTCTTAATAGCATCTCTTCCCATGTTTCATTTGGCTATACAGTAATCTTTGACAAGTTCAAGGACAATGAAGGGAATTTCAGCAAATCTCTCATTACCGACTTCTAGGGATTGCTAAGTTTATTTGAAGCTTGCCATCTAAGGTTTCATGGCGATGATATTTTGAACGATGCACTTGCTTTTACTATAACTCACCTTGAATCAATTGACAAAGGAAAAGTAAGCCCTGCTCTCGGAAAACAAGTTAGTCATGCCCTAAACCAGCCCATCCACAATGGGACTACCAAGGCTAGAGGCGAGGAATTACATTCAACTCTATCAAAGGAGCCTTCGCATAATGAAATCTTGCTCTCTTTGGCTAAACTTGATTTCAATTTATTGCAAGAGCAACACCAGAAGGAGCTCAGTCACATTACAAGGTTTAACTTCATGATAGCATTGTTTGAAGTAGCTAGATGTTCTAAGAACACCAAATTGCCATAAATTGATTCATCCAATTTCAATTTATGTTGAACTAAAAATCATTTGTGCATGAAAAGGAGTGTTAAACTTTCGGATCATCATTCTAAAGTTGTACCTATATATAAACTCAAAATTCTTTCAATGATATGCTTGCCTTAAATAGGATTTGTTGGTATACTATAGGTGGGGGAAGGATTTAAATGTAGAGATGAAGTTCCCATTTGCTAGAGATAGGCTCGTGGAGGCGTATTTCTGGATGTCAGTAATTTTTTTCGAGCCGGAGTACGAAGCCACTAGAGAAATACTAACCAAAGTGAATGTGATTCTTTCCATTATGGATGACTTGTATGATGGCTACGGCACCTTAGAAGAACTGGAGCTCTTCACGGAAGCAATTGAAAGGTACAATTGGCACTTTCTCAGTTTACCAATTTTAAGCTTATTCTAATTTGATCAACCATTAATTAGGGTCAAGTGTGACAGTTTTTGAACTTGAACTCACGTGGGATGTTGATGCCAAAGAAAAATTACCAGATTACATGCAAGTGTTTTACCAGACAGTTCTTGGTTATTATGATGAAATTGGCTACTAAATGATTAGAAAAGGACAATCGTATCGTCTCCTCTATGCAAAAGAAGTGATATGCCATTTGAGGTTACATCAATTAAATGCAATTTTTACTCAGTCCACCTGCAACAAAACATCGAGTTTTTTGGATAAGAATGAGAAATTGTCATATTTCCAAGACCATTGAATACATTAAAGTTAGAATATTGACGTAGCCTTATGCTCGACAATGAAATCTCAGATGAAAAACATTGTCAGAGCGTACATGGTTGAAGCCAGATGGTTCCACGAAAACCACGTACCGACGATGGAGGAGTACATGACCGTTGCATTAGTTACCATTGGTTGTGAATTGAATTTGGCGACATCGTTACTAGGGATGGGAGATAATGTACCAAAAAATGATTTTGACTGGTTATTTATTCAGCGACCCCAAGTTGTGAAGGCTTCGAGTGTTGTCTGTCGGCTTATGAATGACATTGCCGGACATAAGGTAAATAAAAACTATACCGGTGAACAACATTGAATTATCTATATTTTGTCTAATAGATTTTATCAATAAGAGAAAAAAATCTTCAATGAAATATTTGTTTGTAGTTTGAGCAAGAGAGAGGAGATGCAACATCTTCAGTGGAGTGCTTCATGAAACAATATAGAGTTACGGAGGAAGAGGCCACTGAGGTTCTCCGTAAACAAGTGGTTGATGTATGGAAGGACATTAACGAAGAGCTGTGCTGTCCAACTGCTGTGCCTACACCACTCCTAGTGCGAATTCTCAATTATCCATGTGACATCCCAAATTTTTACTTCTGCTTTCACTTAAATTAATCGGACATTTCATCGACGCACCTATAGGGCTATTCTCAGGGTTGATCACTCTCGAGATAACTAGACTATTTGGGGAAACCATTAAGGAATTTCCATGCAATAGACTTGAGAATTCGATCAGAAATCAGTTATTCGACCGTGCTCATCTTTAGAGGCCATTTCGGCACAGTTAAAAATTGATCAGGGATCAGAGATAGGTCGGTTCAATTGAGATGTGTGGCTAAACGTGGGTGACTCCACTAATTTGGAAAATTCTCGTCAGCCGGCATTAGACTGATTTTTCTATCGTTTTGGTACCCTGTGTCCGTATTTGAATCATCGAGATTTTTACGACAACCGAGAGTTGCCAATGTGTCGAGTGGGTTCATTGTGGCTCGAAGAAAATCAACCATGAGTCATTTGCTCTAAAATTTTTGAAAGCTACCCGGTAGCTTAGGTCACGCTAAAATCGCGCCGAATTGAAATTAACCGCAAATTTGAGTCCAATTTCAGAAATATAAAGTTCTTTTCATGTCACAATTAATTCTAGGAGTGTCGACTCAGTTTCAGAAGATTTTTCTGCAAATCGAGACTTTTTGGGAAAAAGTCGTCATAGGGCCGTTTTTGTCCAGAAAAAGTCAGGGACCCTTTTTGATCACGCAATTGGGATGCAAGAGGGATCAATTGGTGAGGAAAAATACCAATTTGATCATTGAGGTGTCGGTTGATTTTTGAGAGGCCAAATTGGATTGATTTAAGCATGAATGAGTGTCCAATTAGAGGAAATTCTAAGCAAATTCGTGTGCCCCCCACCACCATGACTTATGGACCAATTCATGCTTCTAGATGAGAGCATGGGTGGCTGAATTTGGGCCTAAGAAGCTAGCTAGTGGAGGAGAATGGTCAATGGGACAAAGAAAGGGACTTGAAGGCTTAGTAGGCCCCTTGCTCCCTCATCTCCATCCTCTCTCCCTCTAGGCTGGTCGACTAGCCCATCCTCCTTCTTGATTATGCCTTGTGAGATCCAATTTTTGTAGAGGAGACCAGCAAGAGCCACCGACGCCGCCAAGACCGCCGGACCGCTTATAAGTAGCCCTGCCCATTGCCGTTCGCGCCCCGCCTTGCGCGCGTGCCACCCCGACGTTAGCCCCGCCTGTCCCGACATCCCAGCTACTTTCTTGGCCCGTGCTAGAGCCGTTTGGCCCACCTTCGACCACTGTGAGTCCCCGCTTGAACCCAGTTTGACCCTTTCAACCTTCCTCGGTCCATCCTTGCCTTAAACCGAGTTTGTTGCCCTCTTTTCCAGCCAAGAACAAGAGCTTAAGGAGTGGGTTTTCCAGCAAGGGTTTGGCCCGTCTTGAGGACTTTCCCGGCCCCGAAAGTTAGGCCTGCTTTGGAGAAAAGTGAGCCCCGTTGCGTCCTCAACGATTTGAGCCGATCGGATCGCCGAACAAGTGAGTTTAACTCACTAATCCTCGCTTAGTAGGTTAATGACGCTTAAGGGTTGATTAATTTAGAGTAATCTAGGATTAGGTGGTTAGTTAGATTTGATTAGTGAATTTAATTAATTACCGATGCATGTTAGGTGGATAGTTAGTGCAATTAGGGCCTAGACAAGCTCTAGTATTTATCTAGAATGATTTGGAAATTTTCCAGGTCCGTCTCGATGTTCAATTAGGCTTTTCCGGGCCTAAGTCGTATTATTGACATTTATTTAATATTTTCCATAATTAATTAATTAATTAATTATTTTCTGGAAATTAGACCAGAATAGTCGATGACCGGAATTTTATGCTGATTTTAGTAGTACAACCTGTTTATTTAAATGAGCTTTAATTTGTGCTGAATGTGCATGAATTGCATTTTTGGAATTTATTCTTAAATTGATTTAATTTCAGTAATTGATTGGAAAATAACCGAGCGTCGGTTCCCAGATAAATACTTGATCGTCCAGTGCAGGTTATCCACCCAAGATTTGTTCGTCCAAGCAAAATTAAATCTAGAAGCCCAAAAAGTGGCTAGAGCAACAGGAATGGAACACCCAAAAAACAGACGGCTGACCGAGTCCGGACGACAGGAACAAAAGGGACAATTCACAGCTGGGATACGGCCATAGGTAAGAAGCAAAACCTGCGTCGGTAGCCTATTTCTAGTGATCAACCAAAGTAGGAATTGATAGTGGGGAACCAACACATTGTTCTAAATGAAAGGAGCCATTGTGATTTCTAGCCTCTTGGCTGAATAGCCTCCCACGCAGAAGTAGTAGAAAAGATGCCAGACGGGTTATCCAACCAAAGGAAACGATCAGGTTCATAATTGAGCTTCGGGAGGGGGTCATCCCATGCGGTAATAACATTCAACACCCCAAAAGTACGGTCAGGGAATGCTAAAAAGTCAGCCACAGATGCTCCTTTAGGGAGTCGCGAACGGTAGAGCTCAGTATTGGAGAACAACAAGTCAAGCGGCCCTTTGGGATGCCAATTATCGAACCGGAAGGAGACCAAGGTACCATCTCCCACACGCCAGCAAAAAGACCTACGGAAGTCACCTCTAAGATCAAGGATTTTCTTCCAAGACCAAGAACAAAAAGTGGGCTTGGAGGCCAACCATCAGCTCTTTCATTCCTAAATTTCCCAATCCAGACAGACTTGACCAATTCGACCTATAAGTCTTTGCAACTTTGTTTATAAAATCATATCCAAGGTGATAGCTAACCGCTTGAAACCTTGGTTACCAGAGCTAATTGCAACGGAGTAAAGTGCTTTCGTGAGTGGAAGGAAAATTCAAGATAATATCCTAGTTATACAAGATGTCATGCCCCGAACTCCGGGCACGCGCAAAACCCGCCGAGGTTCACAGGCGCAGGAGATCCCGAAGCTGCATCGCTCTGGATACAAGACCTAGAGAAAGCCTTTGCACTTCTGATGTGCACCGAAGAGGAAAAGGTTGTCCTAGCAGTATACCAGCTGCAAGGTAACGCTAGTACATGGTGGAGAGCCACTAGAGGTATGATTTTTCCCGAAGGCGTAGTTCCGGTGTGGAACGCCTTTCTTAGAGACTTTAATGGTAAATACTTTTCTGGTAGTGCTCGAGAGTAGAAGATGGAGGAATTCCAGCGCCTTCGTCAAGGGATGCTGACCGTGGATCAGTATGAAGCTAAATTTGCCGAGCTGTCTCAGTATGCTCCAAGACTAGTAGAGGATCCTGAAGATAAAGCTCAAAGGTTTAGGAACGACCTTTGACCAGAGTTGAGGAATCCACTGGTGCCATTCGACCTGGAGGATTACAACGAGGTTTATGGTCAGGCCCAGCTGATAGAGAGGAACTTGAGTAAACAGACTGCTGTGTCTGGTTCAAGGTTCAGTTCGAACAAAGATGGGAACCGGTTTGGGAAGAAGCCCATGACCGGAGGAAGGTATCATGTCCTGCCCAGTAGAAAGCGTGAAGTAGGCAAGTCAGCTCTAAGTCAGAATGACGCGTGTTGCTTTTATGGAAGGTAACATGGATCAGCCCCGTGCCATTTAAGGATGGGTGCTTGCTTTGAGTGTGGCCAACAGGGTCACCTGGCCAAACACTGTCTCAGAAAGCCAAGGGGACTACAGCAGTTGCCGACGCTTCCGCCGATGGGTCAGAATAGGGGGTTTGCGCCGTAGATTGCACCACAGGGTGGACAAAACAGGCCTTCAGCGCAAGGAAGAGTGTACGCCATCATTAGAGCACGGGTTGAGGACTTGCTTGATGTGATTACAGGTACAGTTTCACTGAACGACCACACTGCTTATGCTTTATTTGATCTTGGTGCGACTCATTCGTTTATAGCTGAATAGTTTGTTAAGCTGGTAAATTTGATTCCTGAGTTGTTGGAGTCAGTGGTTAGCATATCTACACCGTTAAAGGATAAGGTGTTAACCGCAGTGGGTTGTCCTAGTTGCAAGTTAGTGATTGGTGAGCGAGAGGGGATGATAGATTTGTTAGTCCTAGTCATGTATGATTTCGATGTAATAATTAGCATGGACTGGCTCACCAAGCAACGAGCTAAGATGGACTGTTATTGTAAAACGATTCAGTTTAACTCATTAGAGGGTGAAAGTTTCGAGTTTATTGGGAGTCGAGGAGGACCCTTGATTTCCTAAATCTCATCGCTTAAGGTAACCTGTTTGTTAAACGGGGGTTGTTAGGGTTACCTAGCAACTGTCGTTAATACGACAATTGAGGAGCTGAAGATCGAAGATGTCGTAGTGGTACAAGAATTTCCCGACGTGTTTCCGAAAGAGTTACCAAGCCTACCACCAGAGAGAGAGAGAGATAGAGTTCCTGATCGAGTTAGTACCCGGGATAGAGCCAATCTCTAAGGCTCCTTACCAGATGGCATTGTCTGAGTTGAAAGAACTGAAGGTGCAGATGTAGGAATTGTTGGATAAGGGATTCATACGTCCCAGTGCATCATCTTGGAGAGCACCAATTATGTTCGTAAAGAAGAAAGATGGTTCGTTGCGTCTGTGCATCGACTATCGTCAGCTCAATCATGTGACGATCAAGAACAAGTATCTGCTCCTGAGGATCGACAACTTGTTTGACTAGCTGCAAAGAGCGTCGATATTTTCTAAGATTGACTTGAGGATAGGATATCATCAGCTGAGGATCGGAAAGGAGGACATACCGAAGTCAACGATTCGTACTCGATATGGCCATTATGATTCACTATAATGCTGTTTGGTTTGACGAACGCCTCGGCTGCTTTCATGGATCTGAAAAATCGAGTGTTTAAAGAATATTTGGTCCAGTTTGTGATCATGTTCATCAACGATATCCTAGTGTATTCGAGAAGTTCAGAGGAGCACAAAAGGCATTTGAGGATGGTACTTCGGACCTTGAGGAATCATGAGTTGTATGCTAAGTTTAGCAAGGGCGAGTTTTGGTTGACTCGTGTGGCGTTCCTAGGTCATGTGATTTCAGGCGAAGGAATCTCCATAGACCTGACCAAGATCGAAGCAGTTATCAACTGGCTAAGATCGATGATAGTGACAGAGATCAGAAGCTTTTTGGGTTTGGCAGGTTCGTGGAAGGATTTTCGGCGTTAGCATCGCCGTTGACTAGACTATTGAAGAAGGAAGAGAAGTTCGTGTGGACGGACAAGTGCGAGGGTGGTTTCCAAGAGCTTAAGTAGAAATTGACTACCGCACCCATGCTGACCATACCATCTGGTCGTGGAGGATATGAGATCTATAGTGATGCGTTGTTTAGAGGACTGGGTTGTGTGCTAATGCAACATGGTAGGGTCGTTGCATATGGGTCCCGTCAGTTGAGACCTCATGAGCTGAATTATCCGACACATGACTTAGAACTTGCAGCGACCATTTTCGCTCTGAAGGTTTGGAGACATTATTTGTGCGGAGAAAGATTCCAAATCTTCATAGACCATCAGAGTCTCAAGTACTTATTCTCTCAGAAGGAGTTAAGTATGAGACAACATCGCTGGATGAAACTTCTTAAGGACTATGATTGTGATATTTTGTATCACCCTGGAAAGGCGAACGAGGTCGAAGATGAGCTGAGTCAGAAGTCTTCAGTTGCGCATATGATGGTTAAGGAATGGATTTTACTCGAGAGGACTCGAGATTCGATTTTCAAGTTTGAGGTAGGCCACCTTTCAAACCTCATGGCCACCCTCAGAATTCTGCCGGAAGTCCAGATCAAAATTAAGACGCTTCGGTTGACGGACCCGGATGTTCGTTTGCATGGAGTGCTAGTGACGATTACATCAGACCGAGACCCGAGCTTCACAACTGCCCTCTAAAAGAGTTTGCAGGCTGTTTGAGGAACGATGCTGTGGTACAGTACGGCCTATCATCCTCAAACGGATGGCTAGTCGGAGAGGACGATTCAAACCCTCGAAGACATGCTGCGAGCTTGCGTGTTGGATTTCAAAGGAAGCTAGGAGGAATAGCTTCATCTTGTCGAGTTTGCCTACAACAACAGCTACAAACAGAGCATTTAGATGACTCCTTTCGAAGCGTTGTACGGCAAAGCATGTAGGACGCCAATTTGTTGGGACGAGGTCGGAGATTGAAAGATCATAGGCCTAAAGTTAGTCCAGCAATCAGTGGATGCAGTTGCTGTCATCAGAAACAGATTGAAGACCGCTCAGAGCCGCCAGAAAAGCTACACTGATAAGTGTCGAAGGCCATTGGAATTTCAAGTTGGAGAGCACATCTTTCTGAATGTGTCACTAATGAGGGGTACTTCCCGCATCGGCAAGAAAGGGAAGCTGAGTCCGAGGTACGTAGGTCCCTTTGAGATTCTGGAAAGATTAGGGATTCTAGTGTATCGTCTTGCATTGCTGCCGAGGTTGGCGCAAGTGCATGACGTCTTTCATGTGTCAATGTTGAGGAAGTATGAGCCTGACCCGATCCACGTGCTAAATTTTGAAGAGTTAGACGTGGACGACAGGGTGTCGTACGTAAAAGGACCGGTTTAGATTGGAGATCGGAAGGAACAGGTTCTGTGCACCAAGATGATTCAGTTGGTTAAAGTGGTCTGGCAACACCACAACGTTGAAGAAGCGACCTGGGAAAGTGAAGATTCGATGAGATGACTGTACCCCCACATTTTTGTTTAAAGATTTGTAATGGTTCAAATTTCGAGGACGAGGGGAAGAGTTGCGACATCCTAATTTTTGGGTTCTATTTTCGATTGAATAAGTTGGGCTTTTCATCGACACGCCTATAGTTCTTTTCCTTGAACTGATTACTCACAGGATAACTAGTTTATCTGGTGAAGCCGTTAAGGAATCTAAACGCAATAGACTTGAGAATTCGACCAGGAACCGACTACTCGACCATGCTAATCTACAAGGGTCATTACGGTACAGTTAAAAATTGATTAGAGACCGGAGATAGGTTGACTCAACTGAGCCAAGTGATTAAGTGTGGGTGATTCAACCTAATTGCAAAATTCTCGTTGATCGGCACTAGACCAATTTTTCTATCATTTTGGTACCCTGTGTCCGTATTTGAAATCTCGAGATTTTCACGACACGAGAGTCGTCAATGTATCAAAGATGTACAATGTGGCTTGAAAATAATCGACCACAGGTCAATTGCACTAACAATTCCTAAAAGCTACCCAGTAGGTTAGGTCATGCTAAAATCGCGCTCGGTTGAAATTAACCGTGAATTTAAACCCGAGAAATTAAAAGTTCTGTCATGTCACGATTCATTTTAGGAACGTCGACTCATCCTTCGAAGATTTTTCTGCAAACCCGAGATTTTGGCGAAAAATTCAAAGTAAGGTTATTTTGGACCGGGAAAATCATAAGTAAAGGTATAGCATTGTAAGCCGGGAGGACTTTTGCAACCTCTCGAGATTCTTGAGTGGAATTGGGAACACATCACAATGGATTTTGTGACGGGCTTACCATGGAGTCAGAGGGGTAATGATTCCATTTGGGTAGTAATCGACAGATTGATGAAGTTAGCTCACTTCATCGCAGTACAAAAGGACCTTGATTTGGACAGGCATGTAGAGTTGTAAGTGCGTTAGATTGTTTGTCTGCATGGAGTGCTGGTGACAATTACATTAGACCGAGACCCGAGGTTCACAGCTGCCATTTGGAAGAGTTTGCAGGTTGCCTTAGGAACGATATTGCGGTACAGTGCGGCCTATCATCCTCAGATGGATGGCTAGTCGGAGAGGACGATTCAAACCCTCGAAGACATGCTGCGAGCTTGCGTGTTGGATTTCAAAGGAAGTTGGGAGGAACAGCTTCATCTTGTCGAGTTCGCCTACAACAACAGCTACCAGCAGAGCATTCAGATGGCTCCTTTCGAAGCGTTGTACGGCAGAGCGTGCATGACGCCAATTTGTTGGGACAAGGTCGGAGAACGGAAGATCACAAGCCCAGAGTTAGTCCAGCAGTCAATGGATGCAGTTGCATCATCAGAGACAGATTGAAGACCGCTCAGAGCCGCTAGAAAAGCTACTCTGATAAGTGTCGAAGGCCATTGGAATTTCAAATTGGTGAACACATCTTTCTGAAGGTGTCACCGAAGAGGGGTACTTCGCACATCAGCAAGAAATGGAAGCTGAGTCCAAGGTACGTAGATCCCTTTGAGATTCTGAAAAGAATAGGGATTCTAGCGTATTGTCTTGCATTGCCGCTGAGGTTGGCGCAAGTACATAACGTCTTTCACGTGTCGATGTTGAGGAAGTATGAGCCTGACCCGACCTACGTGCTAAATTTTGAAGAGTTAGATGTGGACGACAGGGTGTCATACGTAGAAAGACCGGTTTAGATTGTAGATCGGAAGGAATAGGTTCCGCGCACCTAGACGATTCCGTTGGTTAAAGTGGTTTAGCAACACCATGGCATTGAAGGAGCAACCTGAGAAAGTGAAGATTCGATGAGACGACTGTACCCTCACCTTTTTGTTTAAAGATTTGTAATGGTTCAAATTTCGAGGTCGAAATTTTTATAAGAGGGGAAGAGTTGTGACATCCTGATTTTCAGGTTCTATTTTCAATTAAATAAGTTAAGCTTTTTATCGACGCACATATAGTTCTTTTCCCTGAACTGATTACTCACGGGATAACTAGTCTATCAGGTGAAGCCATTAAGGAATCTAAACGCAATAGACTTGAGAATTCGACCAGGAACCGACTGCTCAACCATGCTAATCTACAAGGGTCATTACGGCACAGTTAAAAATCGATTAGAGACCGAAGATAGGTCGAATCGACTGAGTCATGTGATTAAGTGTGGGTGATTCCACCTAATTGCAAAATTCTCGTCGATCGGCACTAGACCGATTTTTCTGTCGTTTTGGTATCCTGTGTCCGTATTTGAAATCTCGAGATTTTCACAACAATCGAGAGTCGCAATATGTCGAAGATGTACAATATGGCTCGAAAATAATTGACCTCGAGTCAATGGCTCTAAAAATTCCTAAAAGCTACCCGGTAGGTTATGTCACATTAAAATTGCGTCTAGTTGAAATTAATCGCGAATTTAAACCTGATTTCATAAATTGAAAGTTCTGTCATGTCACGATTCATTTTAAGAACGTCGACTCATTGTCCGAAGATTTTTCTGCAAACCTGAGATTTCGGCAAAAAATTCAAAGTAAGGTTATTTTTGATTGGGAAAATCGGAGGGCCGTTTTTGGTTGCATTTTTGGGATTCAAGTTGAGCATTGATGAGGAAAAATGTGAATTCAAGTGTGGGCACCTTGGTTGAATTTTTTAGGCTTCAATTGGATCTAATTGGGGGAGAATTGAAGGGGAATTGAATGAAATTGAAGAGGCAAATGTCCAAATTCGTAGGCCCTTGGGGGTGCAAAGACATTTTCGACGTTAAAAAGCGACGCCTGGTATTTTCTAATTAAAATACCGAAATTCCAAAATTTTGGAATAAATATCCAAAATTACAATTTTCACTCAATTTGCACAAATTAGTACTCAATTAAATAAACTAAGCACACTATTGCAATCGGCACGAAATTCCGATCTTTGGCTATCCTGGTATAAATTCTGAAAAATAATAAATAATTAAATAAATACCTAAAAGAATTAAATAAATGCAATTAATTACCAAAAATAGAAACTTAGGCCGGAAATGCCTAATTAAACACCGAAACGGGCCCAGAAAATTTCTGAACCAATCTAGATAAATAAGACAACTTATCTTGTCTCTAATTAAGTTATTCTAACCACCTAACATGCACAAACAAATATTTAAATCGCTAATCCATTCTAACTAACCACCTAAACCACACTTAGCCTAAACTAATCAACCCTTAAGCATTATTAACTCCATAAGTAGAGTTTAGCAAGTAAACTCACCGGTTTAGCGATTCGGTGAGTCCACGGCAACGGCAATGCGGAGACGGGCGACAAACCTCCTAGCGGCGACACCAAACAAGGATGGGACAAGCCTGAAAACGGGCCTTAAAGTCCACGAAACCTTGCTGGCTTTTGCTTTTGTCCAAGGCTGAACTGAAGGAGACCAAAGCTGGAATGGTCAAGGCGGGAGGCTAGGCGGGCAAGTGGAGCTACGGCGGACCAGGCGGGGCTTTCGGTGGCTGGCGAAGCTTCTAGGCAGCCTCAACGGCTTGCTAGGCGTGAGCAGGTGCGGGACGAGAGCGCGGGACGCGCGGAGCAGCGCCCGAGAGGGGGCGGCAGCGACGGGCTCAAGCGGTGGTTCAGTGGCTTGGTGGGCATGCGACAGGCTAGGGGAGGGTGTTGGCTGGTTCTTTGCAATTTTTGAAGCTTCAAAACACTTCTAATGGAGAAAGCAGATCTGCTGAAGAGGATGAAGCCAGCTGCTGAAGAGAGGGGGCCACTAAGCTTATTTATAGACACAATTGTCCCCTTTGAGCTCATCCAACATTTCCCACCACTTCAGCCTTGACCAGCATCCCTTATCCACTCTAAAACTTCCCTAACACACTTGCCAAATGGTCCAAAAGGTTGCACACCAAGGGACCTACGAATTTTGACATAAATTCCCCCAAATTGAACCAATTCTCCTTAAATTAAATTCAATTTGGTCCCCATAAATCCAACCAAGGTGTCTTCGACCAAATTAACATTGTTTCTTACCAATTGAACCAACTTGAATCCTAAAAATGTGATAAAAAAATGGCCCTATGATTTTTTTGGTAAAAAACGGCTCTACTTTGAATTTTTGCAAAAAATCTCGGTTTGTGACATGACAAAACTTTTAATTTCTAAAATTGGGTTCAAATTCGCGGTTAATTTCAACCTCACACGATTTTAGCGTGACCCAACCTACCGGGTAGCTTTCAGGAATTTTTAGTGCAATTGACCCATGGCCAATTATTTTCGAGCCACAATATACATCTTCGACACATTGGCAACTCTCGGTTGTCATGAAAATCTCAAGGTTTCAAATATGGGCATAGGGTACCAAAATGACAGAAAAATCAGTCTAGTGCCGATCGACGAGAATTTTGCAATTAGGTGGAATCACCCACACTTAATCACATGGCTTAGTTGAGTCGACCTATCTTCGGTCTCTAATTAATTTTTAACTGTACTATAATGACCCTTGCAGACTAGCACGGTCGAGCAATAGATTCCTAATCAAATTCTCAAGTCTATTGTATTAAAATCCCTTAACGGCTTCCCCAGATAGACTAGTTATCTCGTGAGTGATCAGCTCATAGAATAGAACTATAGGCGCATCGATGAAAAGCCCGATTCATTCAATTGAAAACATAATTGAAAATTTAGGATGTCACATTGTGTGCCTAGACTGCCTTTAGGCATATTTCCTACCTAGTCGGAGTTTAGGAGGTAAACTTGCTGAGACATTGTCTCACCCCGTCATGGCCTCAATCTTTTCAAGTCCTTAGATGGTTGTTCCTCTAGAACGTTTTGGTCGGCCCATGAGGTTTACCGAGCGGAGTTTTGACTACCCTGATCCCAGGGGCCACTAGGTCTATGAACTCGTGGTGACCACCGTCTGGGTCGATGAGGGCCTACCTCAGAGGGTACCCCATCGATTCAGAGCGTGGTTTCGCCACCGATTCATTGGATATAGGGAAGGTCCCCTTTAGGGTTTTGAGATCCCCGCTGTAGTAGACGCCACTCTAGGTGAGAGTGCTATTGATCTTCCTGATGGTGCTGTGGAGGACCCAAAGCCCCCGGAGCCTGTGGAGACCGAAGGATTGGCGAATGTGTTCGATTAACAGGTCTTAGGACAGCTTCTTTTGAGAGCCGGTCTTTTGTAGACTCTTGTCTATAGATTAGTGTTGTATATAAACAGGGGTGTTTATAAAAGTGTTTTGGTTGTGAATATATTTCCTGCTTTTCTATCCTGTGTTGATTGTTGTCAGGGGTATTCTTTCACTTCCGCATGTGCATTAAAATGAATGGGTCAGTGACGTGTGCTAGAATGTGGCAAATTTTATCGACCACTAAGGGATGGGCACGCGCTCGAGGATCCGAGTGTGACAAGTTCTATTAGAAAATGTTCCTTATCGAAGAGTTGATGTAATTTGCAACTAAGGACGCGTTTGGTAACGTTTCTATTCAAAAATTGTTCCCAAGAACAGAATTAAAAAAAACTATTTCTATTCAATGGAACAATTTTTTGAATAGAACAATGCATTTGGTAACTACACAAAATTTCTGTTCTTGGAATAGAAAAAGAACAGAAACACGTTTGGTAAACTTGTATAATTTTTTTGTTTCTTTTAATTTTTTAATATTTTTATTTTCTTTTTTCTTTTTCTTTTTCTCTTTGACTAGTTGCTGGCCACCATCGTGGCCGGCGACCGGCTAGATGACGTTCGGCGAGCTCGCCGGAGCCTCGCCAGGCCAGGGCGAGGCCCAACGAGCTCATCAGAGGCCAGCCTGGCCCTGACGAGCCTCGCCAAGCCACTAGCGAGGCTCGGCCTTGCCCAGGCGGCATGAGGTCGGCCTCGCCTTGGCCTAGCATGGCCTAGCGTCGTGCCGGCTAGGGAGGTTGAGCCACACCGTGGCCGCGCGAGGCTCGGCCTCGCCGGGCCACCACTAGATGACGCCATCCTGGAGGTGACCCGATGAGGCCAAGCCTCGTGCGGCCATGGTGAGCCATGGTGTGGCTTAGGCCGACGAGGCTTGCTGTGGCTCGGCCTCTCCGGGGGCCGGCGACGCTCTGGCGAGGTCGCCGGCCCTCGTCTGGCTGGTCTTCACTTAAGCTTTTGAGTAAAGGTGCGTCCATCTGAATATGTTGACGGGCTCAAACTTAAGACATCCTCTTGGTGAACTCCCACGGTGGAGGTATTAGAGCCAAGAGAAAGGGTTTTCTGAATTTTGATTTGGGGTTTTTGCCATTTGATTTCTACCCTAAAATTCTGCTATTGCATTTATGTTTAGAGCAAAAGTAGAAAGCGGAGAGCTCGACAGGAAAAACAACTTTGGCTTGGGGAACATCAAGATTCGTACATTATTAAGAACCCGTGATTTGGCAAAGGCATTGGATGGCAAGGCTAAGTTGCCGGAAACAATGAAAGATGCCAAATTAGTTGTCAATAAAGGTGGTCGAGCATAAGAATGCTGCAACATTAAGGGAAAAATTTAAGGCTCTCTATTTGTCGAAGGATTTGAATAATCGATTATACATGTTGAAGATGATGTTTCAATTTCAATTAACAACATCCACTATAATTTTGATAGTGAACAATCAATTAATTGACTGAGTACACACTATTTAACTTTATTTCCCTCGTGATGAAAAAGCATAAGCTTATGACTCTGATCAAGTGAGGTGGCAATTAGCGAGATACTGATTAGAAGAATCTTTGTAGATAGCCATACCGACGATAGGAATTTTTTGCCGATAGTCATATTCTTCGATGACTATGATCGGTTATCGATATACGATAGCAAATGGTAAGTAATTATTGTTATAAATGTGTCAAAATGCCGGAAAAGGTAGAAGTATCAATTGAAAGGCTTCAATTAACGGTTGGAGGAGAAATCATATGAGAACAACCATATTGGGAGCAAAATAGGCGCAAAGTTCAAACATGGTAGCATTCAAATTTCAAACTGCTTGCGGATAAGATAAATGAGCACAATCGATCGTGAAGGTAGATTTGAAGGAGTAACGGCTTGGATAACAGCCGAGGTGGCGATTAATAAATGTGGAGAATCAAGATGTGACTTCCAAGGAATATTTCTAGCATGGGTTACATTGTAACCTTTCAAAGAATTACTATATAATTCTAGCATGTTGGTGGTTATTAGTATAGGAGAGTGGACATACATTTGATCTAAGCCGAATTACTTTAAAATCTATGAACACATTTCTATATCTCTCTATTCATTTCCACATTTATTTGTTAGAAGCATGTTGCACTTGATATCTTTAGCTTATTCTGGCATATATTAAATAGTTCTTGCATGTATTAAACTTGATTTTAATAATTCCACAAAATCTATAAATTTCGATTATCGACCTATTCATCTCCTATAGGTTGCATATTTAACCATAAAAATTAATAGTCCTTAAATTTTGACCAAATACTAAATATCATTATTTGACTTTTAATTTGTTCAATGTGGTCATTGAATTTTTCTAAATATTCTATCTAACCCCTAAATTTTTAATTTGTTTAATGTAGCCCATCAATTTTTCATAACAAAGTCAAACTAGTCATTGGGTGCTATCACGAGTTTTCATAATCACAACATTCCCCAAATTTTAGAATCTCTTTTCATTTCAATCCATTTCCTAAATCAACAAAAATATACTTTTTTTATATATATTTTTACCCTTTCGATCTTTACTAATGATAGCATAGTTCCATATAAGGAAAAGGACACTAATAGTCCTTCAACTTTATCCCAATATGCATGTCATCTTTGTGCTTTTAAATTTGTTCAATATGGTTGTTGATTATTCTTAAATGTTTAATCTGGCCCCTAATTTTCGAATTATCAAATCTAGTCCCTCAATTTTCATAACAAAGTCAAATCAATCATTTGGAACTATTTCACACGTTTTCATAATTACACTACTGCCAAGATTTAAGAATTTTTTCAATTTCAATATGTTTTTCTAACTAATTAAAAATATGATATCTATTTAATTACCTTTTTATCCTTTCTGTCGATGTGGTGATTAAACCATTTCTAAATTTTTAATCTGGTCAATAAGACCATCAACATTCAATAATTATGTCAAATTAGTCATTTCATACTATTTCATAAGTTTTGACAATTATGAAATTGCTCGGATTTTAGAATATATTTTTAGAGTTCAATCCATTTTATAAATCAACAAAAAAAAAATGCTTTCCTTTTACCATTTTGGTCTTTATAATTGTTACTACGGTTCATGTAGGGAAAATGACACTTATGGTTCTTAAACTTTGGCTCATTGTTCAATATCATCGTTGGACTCTTAATTTGTTTGGTGCATGACATCTAAATTTATGTTCAAGAATCCTTTCATATATCTCAGGAAAAGAACTAGGGATTGAATCACGGAAAACTAAAATAATAACAGAAAAAATTCTTTTGTTTATTACACGGAATTGGGATGCTGCCGACCTAATGGAAGAAGAGAAGAGAAATAGTTTAACATAAGGCACTAAAAAAGTCTTTATCTGTCCCCTGTCACTATCCATTTTTATTTTTGTTTCCTGGTTTCATTTTATCAGCTCTTATTGAAGATGCAGTAGCTGAAATGTGTACCATTGTTTTAGAGGAAATGACATCAAATTATGCACGCAACAAATGTGAGAAACGTGTTACAACTACCAGTTCTGAAATAATTCCAAATCCACCTTTACTCTCTTCACGTTTTATTACAAGTCAGGAATCGCCTATCAATGGAGCTCCTCATGCAACCTTGCGCATATTTATTGGACACATCCATCATGCATCACATCGGACACGATGAAGAAACAGAGTAGAGCATCTTCTTGCAAAATGAATAGTGGAGAAGTAAACACAAACATGGATTAGTTCTGACAGTCCGCATCATCATCATAGTCTTCGTCCGCCAGTCAACTTTTGTGTACACGTGAATCACATGGTATATCAACTTTTCTGTTCCTTCTCTCTCAACCTTTAAGACATAGGATGCTATTACCTATAAATACCCATCAGCAAGGTATGTACACTCACAGAAAGGCCTCTTCCCTCCACTGTTCTTCTATAATTGCTCCGACACCTAAATCTTGAAATTAGCGACTAAGAAATGTCTCGTCAGATTTCAGAAACCCCATCTCCTTCTCCTTCTCATCAAACAAGCCTCGTCAGCGAACGCCGGGCTGGAAATTTTCAACCTAGCATATGGGGCGATTATTTTCTCAAATATGCTTCGGAATCCAACTCAACGGTAGCATTTTAATTATTCTTTTTGGTTTTTGATTAACTTCTGAAAGGTTTTCTAAGGTTATATTTTCTGAAAACTGAGAGCGTAAAAATAATTATGTTGGATTACTGGGCAACAACCCGTCGAATTTGATGAAGAAAAGGAAAAATAATTCCAGTTGAGTGGGAACTCCATGCTTGTGTTGGCCCTTACGTGATTCAAATTTTCCATGTTAACCTTGGCACGCATATATGGCTTAACAAACGTAGAAATAATTTAGCTTCTGTCAATAAAACTAGTCTTAATGGAACAATTTTCAAGTAATTTCAATTCCTATTTATCGTGGTTGATCGGATTGTAAGCAATTGATTTCTTGCATTCTTACTAAACTTATGTCATTTCCTCTATTTTTTAAAATTTTTCCAATTTTATATTTATTGTAGGGTTCTCAAGCCATAGCAAAGGAACGAATTGAGAGTTTGAAAGGAGAGGTGAGAAAGATGTTAACAGGTGCTGTGCATAAGCCTTCGCAGAAATTGAACTTGATCGATCAAATCCAACGCTTGGGACTTGCCTACCATTTTGAAATTGAGATAGACAAACAGTTGGAACAAATCCACAAAAGTTATTTTGAATTTCATCACGACGATAACAATGATGACCTACACACAACTGCTCTTCTCTTCCGATTATTGCGACAGCATGGTTACAATGTTTCATGCGGTATGTCATTTTTTCTTTTTTCGGTGTTGATGTGGTATGTCATTTCAAATGATCATTAATCGATTATTTGGAGAAATTCTATTGCAAACACTTGATAGCCCATTTGATTGATCAGAGTGAGCACATAATATCATTGAGATGTTTAGTTACTCTAGCTTTCATTTGTTAATTGTTAACTTTTTTTCTCTGTACAATTCTCATATTCTAAGTTCTTCAAATTTTCTCGCTTTGAGAGGTGAATAGTACTTTCTTCTAGTTCCTTGGTTTAGTACGTCATTTTTCCTTTGTTTCCAATTGATCTACATATTGTGCATGATGTTTTTCATGGTATCTCTTAATAGCATCTCTTCCCATGTTTCATTTGGCTATACAGTAATCTTTAACAAGTTCAAGGACAATGAAGGGAATTTCAGCAAATCTCTCATTTCCGACTTCCAGGGATTGCTAAGTTTATTTGAAGCTTGCCATCTAAGGTTTCATGGCGATGATATTTTGAACGATGCACTTGCTTTTACTATAACTCACCTTGAATCAATTGACAAAGGAAAAGTAAGCCCTACTCTCGAAAAACAAGTAAGTCATGCCCTAAACCAGCCCATCCACAAGGGACTGCCAAGGCTAGAGGCGAGGCATTACATTCAACTCTACCAAGAGGAGCCTTCGCATAATGAAATCTTGCTCTCTTTGGCTAAACTTGATTTCAATTTATTGCAAGAGCAACACCAGAAGGAGCTCGGCCACATCACAAGGTTTAACTTCATGATAGCATTGTCTGAAGTAGCTAGATGTTCTAAGAACACCAAATTGCCATAAATTGATTCATCCAATTTCAATTTATGTTGAACTAAAAATCATTTGTGCATGAAAAGGAGTGTTAAACTTTCGGATCATCATTCTAAAGTTGTACCTATATATAAACTCAAAATTCTTTCAATGATATGCTTGCCTTAAAAAGGATTTGTTGGTATACTGTAGGTGGGGGAAGGATTTAAATGTAGAGATGAAGTTCCCATTTGCTAGAGATAGGCTCGTAGAGGCGTATTTTTGGATGTCAGTAATTTTTTTCGAGCCGGAGTACGAAGCCACTAGAGAAATACTAACCAAAGTGAATGTGATTCTTTCCATTATGGACGACTTGTATGATGGCTACGGCACCTTAGAAGAATTGGAGCTCTTCACGGAAGCAATTGAAAGGTACAATTGGCACTTGGATGCTTTTCTCAGTTTACCAATTTTAAGCTTATTCTAATTTGATCAACCATTAATTAGGGTCAAGTGTGACAGTTTTTGAACTTGAACTCAGGTGGGATGTTGATGCCAAAGAAAAATTACCAGATTACATGCAAGTGTTTTACCAGACAGTTCTTGGTTATTATGATGAAATTGGCTACGAAATGATTAGAAAAGGACAATCGTATCATCTCTTCTATGCAAAAGAAGTGGTATGCCATTTGAGGTTACATCAATTAAATGCAATTTTTACTCTGTCCACCTGCAACAAAACATCGAGTTTTTTGGATAAGAATGAGAAATTGTCATATTTCCAAGACCATTAAATACATTAAAGTTAGAATATTGACGTAGCCTTATGCTTGACAATGAAATCTCAGATGAAAAACATTGTCAGAGCGTACATGGTTGAAGCCAGATGGTTCCACGAAAATCACGTACCGACGATGGAGGAGTACATGACCGTTGCATTAGTTACCATTGGTTGTGAATTGAATTTGGCGACATCGTTACTGGGGATGGGAGATAATGTAACAAAAAATGATTTTGACTGGTTATTATTCAGCGACCCCAAGATTGTGAAGGCTTCGAGTGTTGTCTGTCGGCTTATGAATGACATTGCCGGACATAAGGTAAATAAAAACTATACCGGTGAACAACATTGAATTATCTATATTTTGTCTAATAGATTTTATCAATAAGAGAAAAAAATCTTCAAAATGAAATATTTGTTTGCAGTCTGAGCAAGAGAGAGGAGATGCGGCATCTTCAGTGGAGTGCTTCATGAAACAATACAGAGTTACGGAGGAAGAGGCCACAGAGGTTCTCCGTAAACAAGTGGTCGATGCATGGAAGGACATTAACGAAGAGCTGTGCCGTCCAACTGCTGTGCCCACACCACTCCTAGTGCGAATTCTCAATTATTCACGAACCTTCCATGTGATATATAACGATGAAAAAGATCACTACTCTCATGCTGGAACCAAGTTCAAAGAGCTTGTAACTTCTCTACTTGTCAATCCATTGCCAATGTGATGATTTGAAAGAACAAGTGTAACTACCAAACGTCTTAGATTGCATTAGTCATCGTCGAATCTGGAATCTGTCCAACTGTAAATTGTCTCAACACTTGATCATTGCTCTATTTTGGTTTGTCTTTTTTATTTGTTTGAATGACAGCATCTATCTCTTATCTATAGTTAAATTCTTAGAGAGCTATTTCCATGGCCACATTGATCAGCTAGTCAACTTTTGTGCCGTTATATTGCACTCACCACCTGGCCCTTGTTTTGTTGCAATGGAGAATCGCTGCTTTTGGAAGACCCATGTAGATAAAAACAACGAAAGTGCTTGGCTCTTCTTTGACTAGAGGGGTCACAATTCTGTCGCCTTTCTGATTTACAATGAACCGCATAGAGGAGGAAGAAGAAGCACGCTTGGTTGCCCTCTGCAAAAGATTAGGTCGCCTGTGGTCAGAAGAGGAAGTCGAGATGTGGGACGATGAGGCCCGTAAGGAGAAAATTGAGGAGTGCAAACTTATTTTGGTGGATAAGCTTCTTTCAAACCCATGTATAAATTTTCAAGCTTTCCAAAGTACATTGAAACGAGCATGGAGAGTAGAAGCGGTGGATATATATCACGGAGAGGCGCATACGTATGTTTTTAAGTTCAAAACTGAGGGGGAGAAAAACAAGGTACTGGATAATGCTCCTTGGCTGTTCTCAAATCACCTGGTGATTTTAAAACCATGGATCCCAAATACCCCCTTCATTGTTATGACTTTACAACCTGTGCTTTTTGGGTCCAAGTGTTCGGGCTACCTCTAGAAAGGAGGACAAAGCAAGCAATTCGTAAATTGTCAGTAATCTAGGGAGAGTGCTATAGGCTAAAGTTGAGACAAAAGATGGTGCTTTACTCCGAGCAGGGAAAGCTAGAGTAGAAATCAATTTACTGGAGCCACTAAAAACTGGAAAGCTCATCAAATTGGAAGGGAAGAACACTTGGCTGGATTTTCGTTATGAAAGACTATCCCATTTTTACTACTCTTGTGGCAAGCTAGGTCATTATGCTATGTATTGCAAAGACTTTCCTTTGATGAACAAAAACTCAAAGGAAAAGAAAATATGTGTCATGGCCAGTGGCTACGTGCTGATGTTCGGGAGTATAGCCCATTTTGGTTAGCTTTTTATGAGAAACAAGAGAAGGAGGATGAAGAAGAAGCTATCCCTGAAACACCTCAGGTGACCGCCCACTTGATTCCTTTTGAGGATGTTGATAACAGCAAAAACAAAAGGATTTTGGAGATGGTAGAGGAGGACATGCTAGATATCTCTCACGGAAGAATGTGTAAACACCACCCGGAAAGAGAGTTAACGATTTATAAAGCTAATTCGCCTAGGTCCCCGAGTTCTCCACAAAAACAGGGGAACAAGGGATTGGAAGAAGACTCTTTGAAGGGGAAAAAGATGAAGATTAAGGGTGCAATCTCTAAGGCAGGTTCTAGCAAGAATATCAAATGTTTTAATCCTTACGGATTACGCACAAATCTGCAGGAACTGATTGATGAAACTCAACTGTTAGACACCCCAATTGTAAAGGCGGAGGGGTAGGAAAGTGGGCTCTAGTGGCTAGCCCAAATAAGCCACCAAGTGACAAAAGAAGCTTATTAGCTGGAACTGTCAAGGTTTGGGCAATCCACTGACAGTCCAGGCTCATAGAGCCATCGTGGCTAACACTTTTTCACAAACCCCACTTTATATACATGCCAAGTTAAACCTACTGGTTTATAAACACCAATTTGTCCCAAAAAGAAACAATCACACAACCTACACTCTGGACCCTTCCGCCTCGGGTTTCGAGTTCTCCAGGACACCATCCGATATCTCCATACTAAGAACCTAAAAATATTTAACCACGACGGGGTGAGATAAATCTCAGTGAGTCAAAACCCTAAACCCTTATTTGGACGCAAATTCGCCTCAAAGGCGGTCCTAACATGCACCATACAAAACTTACCTTGCCTTGGCGTGTACCTGCACGTTAGCTCATCACATATGCTATTATCAGTGCAACAAGTGCAGTTCAATAACCGGAACACATCATTTCAATCACAGCCAATCACATGGGTCCCGATTATAAGGTAAAACTATTATGACACGTCTTATACCGTGCCACACAATTTTACCCCATAATCAGGCACAGCTATCACAACCACTCAGGCATGTTTCGGTTATTATGACCTATCGGCCACGGCCAACTCAACAATCGGCAGTCATCCGGCATAACCGGGCGTCATCCCGCTCCGTCAGGCACGGCAACGTCTAGATCCCCGTCTAGACAGCATTCTACAAAGGAGCATCGGTCCGACCTCCACTGCGAGCGACTTCCAGACCCCCGCCAAGCATCCGATAAAATTGGGCATCATCCTGCGTAAACGCATTAGGACGGGTTCACTACCCCACGTAAACGCATCAAGGTACTTAGGTGACCACACAAGCACATATTTAGCCAAAAACACCATGCCTTGCGTTCAAATGCCTCATTTTAAATAATGAACTTGGCCAATTTTCTTTGTACTTTTCTTTGTATTAAAAATCTCCCAGTAAAATAATCATGCATGGTCACACATTTAGATCGAACCATCAAACTTGGTACGCTCCCAATTCAAAACTCCACGATTTTACATAGTACATGAGAATTGGTGTCCAAAAATCGACATAGGGCATTTTTCATCTGAAAGCCCATAAAACCAAGTTTTGTAACCATCATCGGTAACTACCATCCAGCAATCAATTGCACAACAAAACACGTACAAGCCATCATATAGCCAAGAACACAAAAATCCCTTTTTAAAAATCAACTTGGCAACTCTTTTTTTTTTCTTTAAAGCTTTCGGAAATAAATTCGTATGGGGTCACGTATTTCAAACTAACCCACCAAACTTTGCACGCATCTAGTATAAAACCTCCTCGTTTTATTGAGCACATAAAATTCGGCGTCCAAACCCGATGCCTCATTTATTTTCTATTTTCTTTTCCAACCACCCCTTTTTGGAACACTCTTTAGTAACCCATTTTTTTTTGTTCAAAACTTTTAGAAATAAATTCATAGGTGCTCACATACTCAAAATTAATCCGTCAAATTTTGCACACACCTAGTTTAAAACCTCATTGTTTTATTGGGCAAATAATTTTTGGTGTCCTAACCCGACACCTAAATTTTCTTTCCATTTAAAGGCCCAAAGGCCATCTCTTGCATTAATGATAAATAATCAACATGAAGCAATCAACCTCATCATGTCACGCATAAGTTCTCAGCATGCCCAAAATTCAACCACATCACAAAATATACAATTCCCAGCAAGCAAGACACCAAGAATAACCACAAAACCACAATCGGTTCTAACCGGCTGAAACCGGTCCACTCGCGCGTCTATAGAATTAACTCTAGAAACATAACCAAACGAGTTCAGAAAATTCTTAAATTTGAATATGTTATAAATGACACTTAAAAAAAAAACTTTTCATGAAGACACCTTGACCCAGATATTTCTAGAATAAGCAGTAAATCGCCCAAACTGTTACAAAAACTGTGTCCGTGTCCAGAAATTCTATTTTCCAAAATCAGTTTGGTTCGAGATTCAAAACTTGTCCATTTGATTTGAAATTTAACTATGTTAAAATAAAAGATGTGATGAAAAACTTTTGTGAAGAAACTCTTTTGAAAATCGAACCCTAAGAGTTGATAAAAATCCCTTAAACACCAAAAGGTCACAAGTTCCAACACCAACCCGAGATTTTGTTTTGTAAATGACGATGCTGAAATATTATCCTTTTAAATCCATAAAATCTTGAGTAAAATATATGTCATAGCTGAAGATGTCTAGAACATTTTTTAAGAGAAGCAACCCCAAAATCGTAGCACATTTTTCCCCACAAAAATAACAAATGGCGAGGGTCCAGTAACTAGATCCGAGGGAAATCCACTAAACCAAGTTAAGTCACCCTCATTAGTTCTAATCCAACCAACTATATCAATACTAATCCATCTTAAGGCTAATCTAACCAAACTAGATTAACACTAATCCATCTTAAGGCTAATCTAACTTAATACTAATTTAACTAAACTAATTAACACTAATCTAACCCCCTAAGCACAATTAACAAACTAATCAAGGATTAGGGAGTTAACTCACCGAAATTCAACGGCGGCGGGCTCACAGCGATGGTGACACAAAGGCGGTGAAAACCTGAGACTACCATGTCTTCAACGGAGCTTTAACGGCGAAGGAAAACAGCCCACAAGCTCATGGCTTGTGGCTAGTTCAGTTCTGAGGAGTTGCTGGAGTTGGTGAGGTGGCTGCCCGGTGGAGTCCCGGTGGGTGAGTGCGGCTGTGAGAAGCTGGGGTGAAGAAGAAGATGTGAGGTGGGGGAGGCATGAGGGTGAAGCTACGGCAGAGAAAATAAGAAGGAAAAAGATGGCTGGCTGCGCAAGAAAAGAGAAGAGATGGGCTGTTCTGCAAGGGCTTACACGCACAAGGGGAGGAGAGAGGGAAGGAGGGTAAGGAAGTCAACACCAAGGCCAATAGGAAGCCATGCACAAATATCAACCACTCAAGTGCTTGGCCCCTAAAGTCTTCATGCCAATTTGTCAATGGGCCAACCAATGGCCAATTTCCCTCCATTTCTTCACAATTTAAATCCTTTTGGGCAGCCAAAAAATGCCATAAATCAGCCCATCCGAATTTCTTCATTCCTTTTGTTCCAAATTTGATTTTTCCGCAAAATTTGAAGCTCAACGGAATTTCTCCGAAAGATGAGACGATGTCCTAAAAATGAATCGTGACATGCGCAAACGTCCGATTCCTGAAACTGAATTTAATTTCATAGTTAAAATCGACCGAACGCGATTTTAGTACAACCTAACCTATCGGGTAGCTTTTAGGGATTTTAACGCGTTTGACCTATGGTCAATAATTTTTTATCCAAGTTTGTGCATCTCCGATTCGTAGTGTTCCCCATAAAAATCTTTATTATCATTTCATTTTTTAATTTCAAAATGAATTTCTCATTTATCTGATTTTATAAATCAAAGATGCACTTTTTTATCAATGATTTCTTAATGAAGCGGCTTTTTTTTTCTTCCATTTTTCAAGAAAGATGAGTTTAGATGACTTTTGGTTGTCATAAAAATCGCAAGGTTTCAATTATGTGTCCCAAGTGCACTATCGATAGAAAATCGGATTATGGCCGTTTGACGTGAACATCGCAATCGTGTGGAATCACCCGAAATTCAATTACGTGTTTCCATCAAATCGACTTATATCCGATCTCAACTCGATTATATGGTGTCGTATTGACCCTTGCCGATTATTATGGTCGAGCAATCGTTTTCCGATCGAATTCTCTAGTCTTACGCGTTTATATCCCTTAACGGCTTCACCTAATAGATTAGTTAACCCGTGAGTGGCCAACTTAGAGTAAAATGACCATAGGCGCGTCGACGAAATGCTTATTTCATATTTATCGAGATGGAGTCGAATTTCAAGATGTCACACAAGAGGTACTCCATCAACTAAGGATTAGAAAGAGAAAGAGGAAATTTCAGGCTATCCTAAAGCTGGATATGCAAAAAGCCTATGATCGAGTGGAATGGGATTTTTTGGAAGGATGTCTACTCAAAATAGGATTTCATGCCAAATGGGTGCATTGGGTTATGCAGTGTATTACCACCATCTCCTTCAGTATGAATTTAATGGAGAACCCTTACGGTATTTTTATCCATCAAGGGAGCTTAGACAAGGAGACCCTCTTTCCCCTTATCTCTTCATTTTGATAGCTCATGTTTTGTCTAGTCTCATCAAGCAAGCAGTCAAAATAGGAAACATCAAAGGCATATGGTTAAACAGGTGGTGTCCTTCTCTATCTCATCTATTTTTCACTGATGACTATTTTTTTTCCTAGATAGGAAGTTACATGAATGTCAAAACCTGGCAAATGTGCTGAATCAATATTGTGTAGTTCCGGGCCAAGCTATTAATTTGAACAAATCCGATCTTTTTTAGCAGGGATTGTCTTATTAGGCTTAAGGAAAATCTGGCAAGGGAACTTAAAGTTCCTATGATTGAAAAAACAGGGGTTTTTTTAGGAATACCGTCGGATTGGGGTGGTTCCAAGAAGGAAATGTTTGCTTGGATTATGGGAAGAGTTAATGCTAAACTGGAAGGGTGGAAGGAAAAATTTATATATCCAAAGCTGGAAAAGAAATTTTGATCAAGACAATTGTATAGACAATTCTGCAATATGCTATGTCAATCTTTAAAATCCCCATGTCCATCTGCAAGTCAATTGAGCAAAAAATAGTAGCTTATTGGTGGAAAAACTCGAGTGCTAAGTTGGGTTTACATTGGAAGAAATGAGAATTTCTCAAAATCAGGAAAGATAGGGGGGGGCTTAGATTTAGAGATTTAATTGACTTCAACAAAGCAATGCTCGACAAGCAGGCGTGGAGACTTGTTCAGCAACTGTCCTCACTATGGGGACAAATTTTCAAAGGAATATATTTCCCTGGTAGGGATTTTTGGTATGCGGAAAAAGGAACAAGACCATCGTGGGGGTGGCAAAGCCTTCTATTAGGAAGGGACTCGATAGCTAACAAAACACATTGGTCGGTGGCCAATGATAAGAAAATATGAGCTCGAGAGGATAGGTGGTTGAGGAGAAGGGTAATTGGAGGTCCAGCTCCAAGCGGTGAACCTGGTTTGGTGGTCGATTTCATAAATCAAGAGAACACATGGAAGATTCAACTACTAAAGAATAGTTTTGATGATCAAACAGTCGAAGAAATCCTATCGATCCCAGTGAGACCTACAACTACTATTGACGAGATCATATGGATAGGGACACAATCAGGCACATATTCAGTTAAAAGTGGATATAACTGCATAAGAGAAGCAGAACAATATGCAATGCAAGATTTACCATCATCTTCCTATCAAGTACCTCATAGTCTATGGAGGAAAATCTGGGAATTGAAGACCGCTCCAAAAATCAGATTTTTCATGTGGTCTATATGTCAAAATGCTTTACCTACGAAGCAAAATTTGTTCCGAAGAAAGCTATTGTCCGATCCATGTTGTACTCTGTGCAACGAAGGTATCCTAGAGTCAACTAAGCACCTATTTTTAGTGTGCCCCTGGACAAACAAGATATGGTCTCATCCTCAGCTTAATATTGACATACCACCACAAGGAATATCAAGAATTGATGCATGGATTGCAGATTTTGGAAAAAATATGGCAAACTCACCCAAACTTGAGGTTTTGGCCTCGATCCTTTAAGAGATGTGGAAAGCGCGGAATCAATTAATTTTCTGAAAATCTCTCCCTGATCCAGCATGCATAGTGGAGATGGCGTTGGCTAATTCAAGAATATCTTGCCTTTGGGGTCTGCGACCTTAAAAAACTCAGCAAAACCTTATCGGATCTGACTTAATTTGGCGTCCACCGGGGCTTAGGTCGCTGAAGGTTAACATCGACGGCGTCTTTCCTACCGGAATAGAGGAGGGCGCGGTGGCTGGTGTTTGCCGAGATAGCCAAGGAAGACTCGTTGAGGGATTCTCCAGATCTGTTCACGCCACTTCACCGCTGCAAGTGGAGGTACAAGCTTTAATAGAAACCCTAAAGCACCTTTGGTAGAGGAGGAGAGAGAGAGAATCTAACAATTGAGTTAGACTGCTTAACACTAGTAGATGCAGTTCTAAATCCAAGTTTGACTTCGTGGGAGATACGTGTGTGGTTGGCTGAGTGTGCTGAACTGCTTCCTTTATTCCCGAAGCTCCACATCCAACAATGTAGAAAAGAGGCTAATTTTATCACGGACTGGGTCACCAAAGCCCATGGACACAACTCTTTATCTTCAAATTGGGTTGTTTCACCTCCTCAGTATCTTTTAGACCTTTTATATACTGAAGCCCATTTTATGGGTCCACTTAACATTCCTACTTGAATGAAGATTCTATATTTCATACCAAAAAAAAAAAAACCTTTTGTTGTACTATACGTGAATAACATGGCATAACTAATGGAAATTTAAAGGTGAACTTTTTTCTTCATTTGTATCTAATCAGACCCCAAGACAATCATGATTTGCATCCAAAACAGGAAATAATTATCTACTGTGGTCAACTGAAAATACGCCTGGATGGACAATTCCATGGGGAACAAGCTAAACACATCAGAATTTTTTATGTTTCTTGCTAGATTCTAGCAAGGCGCAATTGAATGAGAATCTTTTACTCACCCTGATCGCTTATAGTGAATTCACCTGAAGCAGTCTGAACATGACACGCCGTTAAGATTCAGGCTGTCTGCCATTCGAGGGAGCGCGAGTGTCGGCGCCCATTTATAATTAATTACCTTGATTCGAACAATACGAGCGGGGGCAGGGTGTAAGACTCGTCTCAGTGGCAACGTCTACATAAAGCAAAAAGGGTAAAGAAGTGGTTAAAGCCGCACAACATCAAAAGAAGAGAAGAGATGCTTGACTTAGCTCTTGGATTGGAGTTGGAGTCCTCAAGATGAGTGCCAGATGTCGATGCGACAGCGACAAGTGGGTTTGAACCCAACGAGCTACAAGTTTCTACTGCAACAAGGTAAAAAGTGGGAACGCTGAAATAGCGGCAAAGGCAAAATTCCGGGCAAAAGAACATCCCAATTACCAAAACTTGACATAGGGATACATTTAAGTGCCAAAAATTAGGAAAGTGTTACTTTTTTTAAAAAATGAGACACTTAATTGTCACATCCGATGAATCCTACCAAAAATTCTACGTGTCAATTTTTTATTAATTTTGTTCACTTACGTGACTCGCTGAAAGGCTGACTCAGCAAAGATATATAAAAATAACGTTGTTTAGGAAAATTCGAATTTTAATATAAAATTAAATTAAATTTAAAAAAAAAAGAAATAAAAAAGATGAAAATAGTCGGCGGTGAAGGCTCCACCCTTGCTACCGCCGCCTCCCCGCCGTCGTTGGAAAGGTGGGGGGAGGGTTGGCCGGAGTCACTGAGCCCTAGCCAGGGGCTGGTAACCCCTGCCAACCGATGGCGAGGGCCTGTAAGCCCTCGCCCAGATCTAAGGTGAGGGTCGCGGCCCTTCCCTAAATCCGGTGAGGATCGTCGGCCCTTACCTGGCTGAGCCAAGGGTTGTTGCCCACTAGCCCTCGTCGCCAGTCGGTAGGGGTCATCAACCCTTGGTGAAGGCTCGACGACACCGGCCGACCCTCCCCCCAACTTTCCGGCGATGGCGGGGAGGCGGCGGCGAGGGCTAAGCCCTCAACCGCTGGCTACCTTCATTTTCCCTTTTTTTTTGAAAAACAAAATGGTTTTAAATTTAATTTAATTAATTGTTATATTAATTATTTACCCACGACAGCATGCAAAACAACATTTTTTTGCACTTGGCTCGCTAGAAAATCACCATATCAATGTTTTGGCTGAATCTTTTTGCCGTTGGCACTTAACTGATCCATTTTACTTTGATTTTGACACTTAGGTATTACTTTCATAACTTTTGGCACTTGAGTGTCCCGTTGTTTCAAGTTTTGGCATTCTAAGTGTCCCAGACTCCAAAACTCCCCCATTGCAACTTGTTGCAATGCATCGGAGAAGCAGCATACAGCCAAGTTCGTGACAACTAATATCGACAATGATTAACGAGCAATGGCAGGGATTGCGGCTTTGCGGACAGACTGGTCTAGACAACGATTGAAACTCGGGGATGTTGGCTCATTTTCGTTCAACTTAGCAATCCGGGAACATGGGAGAGCAGAGTACAAAACCCAGCGCTTTAAATGATGAAGAATGACAAAAACCGAAAGGAAAAATGAAGGAAAAAATACTTTTATATTATGATCTCAATACATGTACATTGGGCCATTTACAGTGTAAAAATATAAAGGAAAATAGGAAATAATATACTAGAATTACAACTTTCTTATTTACTAAACTAATCACGGATTGACTAAATCAATTAGTCCACAATCAAGATCGGCACCATAATTGGGATCTTCAATCATATTTCAAACACTTCCCCTCAAGCTGGTGGCCTATATATGTCGAGGACACCTAGCTTACTTAGTAGGTATGTGTATTGTCTTTGATATAGTGACTTAGTGAAAATGTCTGTAGGTTGTTCCACACTTCCAATTCCCTTTGTTACGAGGACTCTTTCTTTGATCTTATCCCAAGTCATATGACAATCAACTTCTATATGTTTTGTTCTCTCATGAAAAACTAGGTTTGCCACTAGTTTGAGTGCAATATCATTGTCACAAAACAATACAAATTCACTTGGTTCATTGACCTGTACTCCAAGGTCTGAGAGTAGTCCTCATTTTCAAACTATTTTGTAGGTAGTTTCACCATGGCTCGATAATATAATTTAACTGGCGGCAGTGATACAGTCGATTGCTTCATCGTTTTCCATGAGATTAATGATTTTTCCAATTTTATGCAAAAACAAGTGATGCATCTCCTAGTCATTGGGCAAGTAGTATAATCTATATCACAGTAGGTTGTTATCTTCATGTTGCAGTCATGAGATGAGAATATTCCAAGTCTTGGACATCCCTTCAAATATTACACAATTTTTAGGGCTACATGAAGAAAAGCATTGTGGACATTCATTTGGTGCAGTGACCAATTTTAAATGGCTGCAACAAATAAGAAAGAATGGACTGTGACTTCTTTGGCAATAGGAGAAAATGTTTCATGATAATCAAAACCTTCTCTTCGAGTGAACCCTTTAGCAACCAAACTAGCCTTACAGCATTCAATGGAGCCATATGCCTTAAACTTGATTTTGTATACCCATTTATAGTCGATCGGTTTCCGATGTGGGGTAAGGAATAATATCCCAAGTGTGGTTTTCCATGAAGGCAATAAGTTCTTATTCCATCATGTGTTGTCACCGGGGGTCACGTGCTACTTCAACAAATGAAGATGGCTCATGTTCTTCTAAAATGCGGCTAATACAACAAATATGTTCTAGTGATAGCTGACTAAAGGAGACATATGAGGAGACAGGATATTGTGTACTGGAGAACTCATTGCATAACATATGCAGTCCTCGGTCCATTTAGGTGGACGAATGTGCCACTAAGAACGTTGAGGCTGCTCAATTAATATTTGTTTGGGTATTGGTGAATGTTCAGAAGTAGTCTCTAATGTAGCTATCGTTGACGGTAGAACTTATCGATGACCGTGAACAATGATTATCGAGACTATAAAATAAAGCGCTAGTGGATAAGCTTGGCATGTGCATAGGCGGCCTGAAATTTCAAAAGTTTAGTTACAATTGTATTTAGCAATATATATGTTAATAAGCGGTTATGATTAGGGGTTATATATATAGCAATGTGTAATTATTTTCAAGATCCATTATCATGAACACATATTCGATCTACTTTTTCAATTGATTAATGTTAGTGTCTTTTCAATTTCCATTATTACAATCCTTTTCTTTTAAATTTATCTTTCCTCCTCTTGGATACGCTACTTGTCTGAAATCACCATTAAACTCATCTAAAAATAAAATCAAAGATCACATTTTCAAAAAAAAATCACATATTCTTTAGTCCTTGTTGATATTTGATTTTTAGTCAACAATTCATTAAAAGTAAAAACTTGATATCAGAGTTTCTAATTGCGAAGAAACCTATTTCTCGAGCCAAAAGTGTCATTTTTTGTTTTGTGTTCTTTGGCCTGTTGTTTGTAGGTAATTTCTTATTCTTTTTTACCAAAGACCCAAAAAGTCAAAATTTTGACTTATGAGTTGACTTTTGATCAACTCTTTAACTAAAAGTCAACTCCGTTTAAAATTTGACTTTTTGCATAAAAAATTCCTAATTAATCTTAATATCACTTTGGCCATAAAAATTTTGAGAAAATTCAAAGTTTTGATTTTTTAGTGAAAAATTAACTAAAAGGTTGAATTTTGGTCAATCCTTTGACCAAAAAAATTGAAATATATAAAAATTCCCAAATCATCTCATTTTAGTGTTAATTTGACTTTGGCATAGAAAATTTGCAAAAATTGATTAAGAACCTATTTTCCGAACTTATGGATTTAGGTTTGGACTTGGCCAAAAATAAAATTACTTTTATTCTATTCATATCTTAGCTTAGTTCCCTTTTTGACTTTTGATCTAGAGGTCATCACAAGTTCACTTATTTGACTAATTTGAAATTTGACATGTTAGGACAAATATCCGTTTTTAGCCCTAACTAGGGGTTTGAATCAATTCTTCATGAGTTGCATGCTGGCACTTCCAATCAACTTGTTTTCTTAAACTAAATCCAAATCTAAAGTCAATTTTGAGAAATTCAATTGGGAACATCCCAATTTGGTCAATTCAACCTTCTTGAATCTTAGAAATTTAGGTCGATGTGTTCCAATCAGGCCAATTTGAATTGGCCTATTATTGAAATTATCAAACTTCAATTTGACCAAATAAATTCCAATTACAAATGTTAATGTAGCTCACAGTCACAATTCAATAGAAATTAATCCAATCTAGGACATTTCTTGCATAATTAGTCAATTAGTGTTATATTTTCGGCAAATGGTGAGGGAGAGAGAGTGAGAGAGAGAAGAGATAAAGATGAGAGGGATGGGGGGCCCTTGGCTTGATTTTTTTTTCCAAACTTGGTCTTCAAGTTTCATTCTTGGCCATGCACTCCTCCTTGGTTCACATTGAACCACCAACACACACCCCATAACCTCTCTTTTGGTCCATTTGGCTAGGGGGAAGGGGGAGCTACGAAATTGAAGTGGGGTGGCTTCAATTTGATTCAATTCTCTCTTGATTCTCCTCAATCGGCTCTTGTAAAATCAATTGATGTATCACTTATCAAATTGATAATTTTCCTCATCCAAGAATCCCTCATGCTTTCCAATTTTGCTGTCAAAACTAATCATCGGCTTGTTCTGCACAAAAACAACCACGTAACGACTTTTTCCCAAAAAGTGTCGGGCGTCAAAAAAATCTTCCGAGACTGAGTCGTAGGTCCTAGAATTTATTGTAACATGATAGAATCTTCTAAGACTGAGTCTTGCATAATTAGCCAAGGGCCTCCCATCCCTCTCATCTCTATCTCTTCTCTCCCTCACCATCTGTCGAAAATCTCTCTCTCTCCTACAAACCGTGTGAGCAAGCCAGCTGAAGAGGGAACCGAAGCTGCCGTCGCCGTTCACGCCACCGCGCACCACCCGCCGTTCCACCGTTCACGCATGCGCCACCGCCACCGAGCTGCCATCCGCCTCCCTCACGCTGTTCCAGCCGTCGTCCAAGTAGGTGTCACCGTCCAGCAGCCAAATCGAAGCCGTTTGGCCACCGTCGGCCTCCGTCCGACCACCGTTCGGCCTCACTAGAGCCCTGCTCATCCTCCGCCAGCCTTACCTCGCCATCTCAGCCACCGGATTAGCTTCGACCGGCCAAGAACAGCAGCTGGAAAAGTGGGTTTCCAGCAGTGGTCCAAGCCCACTTTTGAGGTGTTCCGAGCCCCGAACCCGAGGTCTGCTTTGGAGTTAATCGTTCCCCGTGCCATTCTCGTCGGATTGATCCGACTTGCGCGCTATTCCGGTGAGTAATCTCACTAATCCTCGCTTAGTAGACTAATGATGCTTAAGGGTTGATTAGTGCTAATTAAGTAGGATTAGGTGGTTAGATTAGATTAGATTAGTAATTATTAGTTAATTGCATTGCATATTAGGTAGGTGGTTAGTGTAATTAGCTCAAGGATAGCCTATACTATTTATTGAATGCATCTCGGGATTTTTCCCAACCCTTATCGAGCTTCAATTAGGCATTACGGGCCTAAATTGGATTTTTAGTATTTATTTATTAATTTTCAAAATTATTTATTTATTTATTTATTTTTCGGAAATTAGGCGGGGATAGCCAATGATCGAAATTTTGTGCTGATTGTCGTGGTACAGTCCGTTTATTTATTTGAGCTCTACATTGCGTGGAATTGAATTAATTATGATATTTTAGGAATTAATCCTAAATTGAATGGAAATTGAGTGATTGATTAGTAGATGGCCGAGTATGATTATTTAGCATTAATAATGCTTTGATGAGTAGTAAAGTGGAGAGAATTGTGAGAATGAAATGGGAATACTCTTAGCTAAGACCAATCAGGTACGATATTATGGACCTACATAATTCAGTGATTAAAGATATCACTGGCGAAAACGGCGCCTTAAAGAACGCACGTAACGGTCTAGTACTCATATCGTTATAGACATATGTGGTTCGGTGATTAGGGACAACACTGATGAAAACAGCGCCTTAAAGAATGCACGTAACTGTCTATTAAATACATTGTTATAGGTATGTGTGGTTCGGTGATTAAGGACATCACTAGCGAAAACGGCGTCTTAAAGAACGCACGCAATTGTCTAATATATACATCACCTTGGCAAAAACGGCGCCCTGGAAAAGACACGTGGTTCGGTGATTGAGGACATCACTGGTGAAAACAACGCCTTAAAGAACGCACGAGGTCGGTGATGGTATGTCATTTGGCGAAAACGGCGCCCGAGAGAGTACATGTGATTTAGTGATTGGAAATGACCTAGAGATGGACCAACTAAAATATAATCGACTAGGTCGATTGATCAATGATTTGAATCGATTGTCATGAATTGATTGATTGTTTGAAGCAATATATGAAGCATCTGTATATAACCTTAAATTGCAGGTTGGGACTGATGCCAAGGTAAGTCTTCTGATTTGTGATGTGTTGTGCTTAGGCAACCCTGTGGCATATTGGTTTCCTAATCGAGTTTTAGTGGGGTAAAACTTGCTGAGACGTAGTCTCAATGGTTATTGTATAACCATTTTAGGCCCCTAGATGGCAGCACCGGTACCTCCCCCTCCTCCAGAACAGTTTGGCATTCCAGTGGATATCTCCGCCAGTGGATATCTCCGAGAAAGAAACTCACTTCCATGTTCATCCTCATCCAAAAGGGTTAGAATATGTTTTGATTGAGTCAACGGTGTGGGTTGATGTTGGCCAGGACGACCTAGTGCCCCATGAGTATCGGTCTTGGTATCATTACTATTTTGATGAACGAATCATAGGTCCCATCCCTGAGGAAGATATACCTTACTCCGTCCTGGAGAAAGCTTTTGGTGAGGGGACTGCAGACCCCGATGGTGGAGGCGTAGATGATGCCAGAGATCCTGCACTTAGGAGTGAGCCGACTTCACCTATATACACTGTAGAGGATGAAAATTTTGAGGAAGGTGAGATCATGGAACAAGAAGTGGAAGGTCCAAAGGAGGACGAGGATTGGGGAAATGTTGAGGAGGAGCCGGTAGAAGAAGAGCCTGAAGAAGATGAGGAGCCTGAGGAGGAGGAAAGTGACTCAGAAGAGTCAGAAGAGGATCCTGATGATCTTGGGTACGACCCGGATGAGGACTGAGATCTCATCCTCTTTTGTGAACCCTGTTTATGTGTGATAGAGTGAGACTAGAAAGTTGTGAATAGTTTTGTGAATATACTTTGAGCTGTGCTTTGTATAAAAGTATAGTTGTGGATTTCAATATGAAAAAATATGGCATTGCTTTTCTAGCCCACTGTTTTATTGTCTGGGGATTTATAACTGTTTCCGCATGTGCTATTAAAAATCAAAGGGTCGGCGATATATAGTCCTAGGATATCGCATTCTAAAATCAACCAACCAAAAAGATATGTGCATGCCCGAGGATCGTGGCGTGACAGTGTGTCTCACAGAGAGATGACACAAACAAGATTATGTAAGCAAGATTATGTGTGTCCTAAGACAAAGTTGAAGAAATAGAAGAAGAATTTGTTCGAGGAATGACCTTTTCTCTTTGTAGGAAATGGTTAGTTAATGATGATATTAACAAAATGATTCGAGGAATGACCTTTTACTGTAGTCGCCTTGAACCGTATGCAACGCTTCTCTATATCTTAAACTGGCGGTCGTTTAGTAAAAATTCACCTGATCTTGAAAGCTCATGCGTATATAATCTCTTTAAGACCTCTCTAGTAATTAATCTTGCGAATCTGCTAGCCCAATAATAGAAGAAGCAAGAAGGAACCTTACAAATCCTAAAGTTTTATACAATAGAATTCCTGATGGTGTGCGCAATGATCACTACTTGACGTCTGATAATTTATGACTATGTTTCGAATATTATAATGTTTCCCTTGTTGCATCATATGCCACAATTGAAGTGGCTTTGCGCGTTTTGATATTTAAAATAGGCTTTGCACGTAATTTGTTTGCGTATTCTATTGTGTACTCACTAGACATTGAAGTTGACTCGCAGAAAGGAAATCCACTTATCATTACACCTTAAGATAGCTCCCATATGCAAACTCTGACCATGGCTTCAAAAAAAAAAAAAAGGAGTTAAAAAAGAGAAGATTCTGACCATATGGTTACAAAAATGGAGGAGGCAATATCGATTTGATTTCTCAATGATTGAAGAGCATGTTTCGAGTCCTAGGTTTTTGCTTACTCTAGGTAGATGTAGTTGTCATAGTTTTCATGAGAAAATAAATAAGATGTTTACATCTTTTGAGGGAGAATCACCCAAAAGTCATAAACTCATTATAATAATTTAGTTTACTTGAAGGGCAAAACCTGGCTTTATTATGGATCGGTACAAATAGAGAGTCCACATAATGTAATTTCGTGCTTGAAGATAGCAAATGGGACTAGTGTGGATGAATACGAATCTTTGTCCATATATATTCTTGCTTTCCCAATGTACCAATCACATAGTTCTTACTTTATGAAAGCGTGAATCCTGTGATTCCACAAAATAGAAAATCTAAGGGTTAAATTGTGCAAAACCTACTTTTTGAAACCCACACGATCGCCGAGTAAACATTAAAAATCCTATAGGTCCTCGTCAATTCCACTATTGAGCAATGATTTGTCCTTGTTTTGTTAACAGGGAATGGCCTTTATTGACCCAATCCGCCGTACTCTCCCAGCTGAGGCCGCCCCATGCAAGGACGACCAAGTGTGCCAAGAAGCCAGCGGCTGCCAGCTCGCCGTGCTCTACACTACTTTCCTGCTTGCAGTCCTCGGCTATGAAGCACGAACACGCTGCCGGAGACATATTCGACACATTCGCATACGCTCGGACACACGGTCAACATTTTTCGACACGTGATCAACTTTTCTCGACACGTTCTGACACATGTGTTCGAGAGAGAGGATCATTAAAGAAGACGATGGAGGGTGGAGGCGAGGCTGAGGGAGCGGAGGTGAGGCCGCGATAGCAAGGGAGGGCCAAAGGAAGAGTATAGACTGAGGCGATCTAGAGGGCGCTGCAATGGAGGGCTAGCGGCAAGACTACAGCTATGAAGAAGGAAGGGCTAGAGGCAAGGCAGCGAGCAATTGCAATGAGGCAACCGAGAGAGAGCTGAGAGGATCGTGCGATGAGGAGGAAGAAGAGGCCGTGGTTAGGGTTTTAGCAAGAAGGCAGAGAGGGTGGTGGGGAACGACGGAAAGAAACTAGGGGCAGAGAGGGGGTAGATGGGGGTGGCGTGGGATGGGGGAAGAGAGAAACTAGGTAAATGATAGGTGCACTTGGGGGGCTAGGGGAAGAAACCGAGGGGTCGGGGAGTAGGGATCGGGGTGATTGATGGGGGCGGGGAGCAGGTGGTGGTGTGGGTTGGGGGTGATTGATGGGGGCGGGGAGCAAGTGGTGGTGTGGGGAGAGGGGGGGGGGAGAGAGAGAAATGAGGGAGGAAAAAGATTTTTCAAGGGTTTGAAGAAAAAAATTAGAGAGGGAAATAATTTTTTGGGAGGTTTTTGAGGGGGAATAATTTTTGGGCAGCAAAGTTATTTTTGTTAAAAAAATAAATAAATAAATAAGTTAAAAAGTGATTTCAAAAAATAAAAATATCGAATGTTAAATAATGATAAATTTTGATCATTATAGAAAATCATAGATTTATTTAAATAAAGTTGATTCTATTCTTTTGTTAGTCATTAGTTTCATCCATAATTTTTGTTAAAGTTAAAAACATGTTCTCAAATATGGATACGCATCAATTATGAATGTCTTTCAAATTTTATATGAATAGATTTATTAACATTATTAGTGTAAATTCATTGTAAGCTCTTATTATTATTATTTATTTATCTGTGAATTTGGACCAAATTAATTAAAAATAAAAATAATGTTGGAATTTTATATTTTTTAGAAATAACGTGTCGACGATCGTGTCGTGTTGCGTGCCCGTGTCGTGTGTTGGTGTTACTTAGGCCCTAGGGATTGGCGGGATCTTCCCCAACGTGGTCGCCTTCAGGAAGGACCAATTCGAACCGACCAATCTGAAACAGCCCACCAAGACGTGGAATTTCTGATCAAAAAAAAAAAAACCAAGACGTGGAATCACTTCAGTTGGTAGTACTTTGTGATGGGGGTGTCTATACTGGTGGCATTGATGGTGCTCGTTTACATTGAGGACAACATTGGATGGGGCTGGGGTCTCGGGATCCCGACTGTCTTAATGTTCCACTTGGTGATCGCTTTGATTGGTGGGTATCTGCTATATCGGATGCTGGATCCGGCGGGTAGCCCGTTTAGCCAGTTGTTGCAGGTTTGTGTGGCTTCGTTTAGGAAGAGGAGGTTAGCAAAGGTGATGGATTCAACATTGTTATACGAGAATGAAGAGCTCGATGCCTCAATTTCTTTCAGTGAGAAGCTCGTCCACACCAAGCATATCAAGTAAGTGTTCTCTCAAAGAAAAGAACATCAATTGAAGCATAACAAAGTCGATTTGTAAAATATAAGCAATCGATTAAATCAAAACGTCAAGTTTATCTCAGCTATCCAGAACGAAAATATCCTCTTTTGAAGGAAGATGACATCTGAATTCATTTCACTTCATTTCGAATTAAAGATAACATCTCAGCTATCCTGAATTCTATTCTATTATGTGTCAAACTATATGATATTTGGGTACTATTTACTTCATCATTTGGTTGATCGAACATCCAGGTTCCCCGACAAAGCAGCAATCGTCACTCCGGACGACGACGTGAAATCGCCCAACTTATGGAGGTTGAACACTGTCCGTCGAGTAGAAGAACTCAAGACATTGATCCGGATGAGCCCGATAAGGGCGTCGGGCATCCTCCTTTGCACCGCCTACGTGCAACAGAGAACCTTCTCCCTCGAGCAGGCCACGACCATGGACCGCCACCTCACCCGCTCCTTCCAGATCCCCGCAGCCTCCATGTCGTTCTTCACGATTACCACCATGGTCTCCACTGTAGTTGCCTACGACCACCTCGTCGTCCCAGAGGCTCGCCGCTTGACTGACCTCAACTGCGGGATCAGCTTCCTCAAGCGCATGGGGATCGGATACTTCATTTCCATCCTGGCCTCCCTCGTCGCGGGCTTCACCGAGGTAAAGCGAAAGCAGCAATATGCAAAGGCCCATGGGCTGTTGGACTCCGCTCATTTGACGACACCCATCTCGGTGTTCTGGCTCGTGCCCCAGTACGCAGTCCACGGGATCGCAGAGGCCTTCCTGGCGATCGGGCTCCTCGAGTTCTTCTACGAGCAAGCCCCGGAGAGCATGAGGAGCACGGCGTCCGCGCTGCACTGGACAACGATCTCGACCGGGAACTACTTGAGCACGTTGCTGGTCACGCTTGTGCACAAGTAGAGCGCCAGACCTGATGGGCCCAACTGGCTTCTCGACAGAAATCTGAAGCGAGGGAAGCTCGAGTACTTCTATTGGCTGCTGACCTTGTTGCAGGCTCTCAACCTGATGTACTACGTTTGTGTGGCCAAGTTCTACACGTTCAAGCCGGTCCAGATCGACTGTATGGAGGCCACGAAAGGCACAGGGGACAAAGCCACGGTTGAGCTTGCAACAGTGTAGTTGATAGGCACAGTCACTGTTTGCGTCACTTATATATGTAACTCATGTCTCAGGTAATTGTAATTACCCTTTAGGATTGTATGAGAAGTGGTATATACAGACAAGGGCCCTCTACCCGCTCTGTGCAAGTTATGATCCTATAAAGACCTTGACACGTTATGTGAGAACTTATTCTGGCGATCTAACCGGTCCTACTATATTTAGCATTTCTCTACACTGATTTTTTTTTTCATTAACTAGAACTTAATAAATCGGGTTAGGTTGAAAATATTGATCATCAAGTGGTTAGCCAAATGATAACTGATGGTAAAGGAAGATCGATTCATAGAATTGGTATACAGAGTAACACGGTTCATTCTAACAAAAAGGAAAAGTAATACTATATCTTTATCAAGCATTAAAACGTAGAGCTTTTTTGTTCCAATGCCTCCTTGTTAGAGCAAACTTTAAATGCATTTATTTGCTCAATCCTGCGAACTAACTCCGAGAGCTTTGCACAGGGCATGCCTATTGGCGTATTTTTTAATTACTCAACAATATGGTAACATTATTCTCAAAACAATATGGTAACATGAGATGTGATATGAGAGAAGAGATATTTATCAGCGATTATACATATAGAGTTTTAGAAGACTATCATACTCTATGGAGATCTAAGTTTAATACGGGGCGGCAAAAAAGACGTTAATTAAACAAGTTATGGGGTACCAAAGTAAACTCAATTATTGCTTCTTTCTGTTTATGGCGGCCTTAATTAAACAAGTTATCTTTGTCGTAGATGGACCCAAGCCATGTTTCCTAAAGCCCAAGCCCATGTTTCAATAGCCACAATTCAGCCCACTTTCAAATTGTCTTCACCAGGTAAAAGCATGAAGTCAGTGAAGGCAGTGACAAAAACGAGGAAAAAGAGAAAGTGAGCTCGGCCGTGAAGGACAAGGGAGAACGAAGAAAAAGGAAATAAATTTTCGCAGATACACGTTTCGGATGCCCGACAAGGCCGAATAACTCCATTTCGCAGCGCCTAGTAAAAATTCAAGCCAATTTATTCATCTATTCGGAATAATTTTCGAAATTAGACCATAAATTCGGAGTAAAGCTGTGAATTATCTGGAGAAAGACATTATGAAGTTATAAGATTTCATGAAAATCACTTTCAAATTTAAGGTTTGATCAAACCGGATTTTTAAAGTTTCATGTGCAAGTTATGTGTAGAATGTTTGCTATAGACGAGTTTCTTTATTAGTACATAAAAGTCGATTGGTTGATGGATGAGAGTATATAACATCAGTAAAGTAAATATACATTAGCAATGAATTGCCCAACCCCAACTGATGTGGGCAATTCTCCAAATGGTATGATATTATGATGGAGTTCTTCTTTCATGCTTTTGTTTTGTTGGAAAGGATGCGACGACGGAGACAGAGTTGGTTTCGTTCAAAGCAATCCCGTGAAAACAGAAAGATACTCATCGCTCGCTAGACAACAATTAGGGAAATCAAGTGATACTCTTCTAATCGGCATTAGGAAAATGCCCAAAAATGTCGTAGATCCTAACAGAAAAGTTGTCTTGGTAATAACAATGTCGAAGCATACTGAATTTGACCCTTTTGACATTAATTTGCTTTCTTCTCCCACAAGCTTAGTGATTTCAGACAAGACAGCTTCATTTGGTGGCATATTGGAAGTGAATCGGTTAAATGTCCGTTTCATCCGTTATGTTTTTTGCAGGTGCCCTGTTGCTGTTATCCCACACTGCAGACTGAGGATCGTCGCCATCTGCCTTCTTGAAGCTTACCCTAGTTATTTATGTCACCGCAGTGCTGATGATCCTCCCTCATGGAAATGTATGTCACCATAATTAATTCAAAGTTTAAGCACTGTAAATGACAATGCAGAGAAAGTGACATTTACATGGGATTGTCTTAAACCTTTTGCATTTATAAGCAGTGTCTCTCTACTTCATTTCCACTCAGCTCTGCAGCATTTGAAGCCTACAATCCAAGAATAGTTCTTTTGTTTGAAGCTTTACATTCTAAATCTAACCGAGAAGCATAAGCCTGATGAGCCCCAAGAAGCTAATGACGATGGCGAGGAAGTGGGAAAAACCAGCCGCTTCAGGCAGGAAAAGAATTTCACATCCGGAACTTACTGTGGAGATGAATTCATCATTAGCACCAGAGAAAGGGCACTTTGTCATCTACATGAGCGACGGAGGGCATTTCTCAATTCCTTTGCAGTGTCTCTGTACTAACATCTTCCGAGAGCTCTTCAAGATGTCTGAATAAGAATTTGGTTGGTCGGGGGATGGTCCTATCACCGTGCCCTGTGATGCAGCTTCCATGGAATACATAGTATCGCTTATGCGTAGATGCATAAACAAAGACATAGAGAAAGCTTTGCTAAACTCTATTGCATTCACTCTGTGCTCGTTGGTCGCTGCTGTGCATACCAAATGTGTGGATCAGCAAATTCCTTTTCTTGGTCAGTGAAGCAAAAACTTGTGATATGTATATACTTGGAAGAAAATGTAGGGTTGTATAGCATAAAAATTGGAATAAGTGTAGTTGGCACAGCTAGAGCTAGTGGGAAGATGGATATCTTGTAAATCTGTACATGGACAATTTATGCATGACATCATAATGAAGTGATGTGTCCATGGTTCAACTTTATAAGGCTGACTTTGATTAATTAGTATATCAGACCCAAATCTACGCATGTATCTTTCTCGCAGAATGGCATTCTTGCTCTGCAACAATGTCACGCCACTGAGTTTTCGATTCTATGTATTTGATATTGTTCCATGTGAGGGTAGACAAAAGAAATAGGGGACGTGCCACTTCAGTACCGAGAAAATGTATATGCATATCAATTGGTTGGCAATCTCAACCTAGTGGATTTGGTGATCGCTTTGCAGCATCTGTTATCTTGTCAGTAGGGGGAGACCTGAAGATAATGTTCTATTTAACCAAGGAAATGTTGGGCGACAACAGTAAGATTTCCTGCATGTATAGTCATTCATATGAGTAAGATGATGATTTCGATTGATTTAAATCTGCAGCACTCTAATCAGAGCGAGTTCTGCTAAGTCTTTGCTGGAAAAGTTCATACTTCAATTGAGCAATTGCATTTTCTCACATCTTGCACCAAACTGTCCTGAGAATATCACTCTTGTACAAAGAAAGTTGGTACGAAATTCTGAATCCAAATGTGGCCCCCTTTGGACTGTAAAACAAGTGCTAGTAGATGGGAGACTGTGCAAACCTCGACACGACAGTTTTGAACAACAAAGTATGACCTTAGAAAAAGAATTTTCGCATAGGGTTTGCATCAATTCTTCTAAGCCTTTTCCAAAAGTTGAGAGCTCCTAGTTTGCGAGGTCTTCATTGACAATTATAATATGTTTTGAACAACAAAGTATGACCTTAGAAAAAGAATTTTTGCACGGGGTTCCCATTAGTTCTTCTAAGTCTTTTCCAAAAGTCGAGAGCTCCTAGTTTGCAAGGTCTTCATTGACAATTGTAATATGTCAATTTGGTATTTTTGTGTGGAAGTTCTCTGAGCATATTCGAATTTGGCTTATGGGCTGAAGTGTTCATTCTCTGCTTTGGCGCAACTTTTCAAGTGTACTCCAGACACTAGGTAAATTCAATTCTCACGTTGTGCTGTTTATGGTGGCCTTAATTAAACTAGTTGTTCTTAATGGAAACCTCAACACAAATTAACTGAAACTGGATAAGAATTATAAGAACTGTGCATATATAACTACCTAATTGCTTAACCTCCCATTCAGTGAAAAGAAAACCTTCCATTTTAAAAGTCCTTGTTTTTTTATACTGGTAAGTTCCTTCTCTTTTATACAGTTAATCATGAGTGTACACGGTGTTGTACCTAGCCAAATTATGCAAATCTCTCTAGATATTGTTGTTAGTGGTGCTCCGGTGTCGATTGTGAAATATTTAGGCCATACGTTAAATGATCCTGTCAGTATCTCGTCTCAGTGAATTGTGCTCATGGTAACATAGCACTTGTAAAGCAAGATAACTGGTGATAATGCCATACTGATACTATTTCTGATAAAGTTATGACGCAAACTCGACTTCTCTGGTTCACTGTCAAAAGACAAGGAAATTAGTTTATGCCCTTTTTCATTTCTGAACGTGAGAGCCTCTATAGTGCGGTCATGTCACCTACCAAGGAAATGAAAGAGTTGGTTGTGCACTAAGCATTGTTTCAGCACTGAAGACAGGAGTATCACTTAGAAAGTATAGAGATTAAAGTCCAGCTAACAGTTAAATGTTGAACATCCAAACCGATCTAAGATTCCAGGAGAACGGAGAAGAATTGATGAATGTTTGGACAACCTCATTGAAATTGGGATATGATCAATCCTTTCCTTATCTTGTTTTCAGAATTTCAGACTTTTCTGCAGTTCTTACCAAGGTTTTCTCTGCCAAATGGTATCGCCACTTTTATCATTTGGTTAAAATGGTCAGTGGAGTTATCTTTAGTAAGCACGCTGCATAAGGCAAAGTACTTGACAGCTTATTGAATCATTAACTGACATGTTCTCCAAGGAGAAAGAATCCCAATACTGTTGATGGACCTCATTTCTAACTAAGCAAGACATAAACGGCCATGAACTTTCTTAGTAATTCAAAAATTATTGAACTGATATGGACCTCGTCTAAATGTTTTCCTTTTGACTGGAAAGAATATGATGGACAAGTTAGTTGCGCTCATTGGAGTTGTAATACTAAAACATTTATCAATGCTTGAAGCGAGAACAACTAGGAAACACAGACACAAACAGATACTCTTAAACAAAACTAGGAAAACGTTAAGATATGCCTTACTTCCTGACAAAATTTTTTTCTTATAGGCAATATCAATGCAGAATTAGGGAAATGATTGCTTTGACTTTGGCCCAAGCAGATGATTGTTATTGGCAATGACAAACAGTTACTGCAGATGCCAGGCCAGGATGTTAACAACGAAATATTCTGATATGCATGTGCCAGGTGTTAATGAAAAGGAGTTCTATATCGGATAATCAGATTTATATGACTAGTTAAAATTATCTATTCGGCTCATAATTCATTATCTCAGATTTGGAAAGTACTTTTTAGAGAGGTATTATCCCTGCAGTGGCAAAATCTCTAATACTATGGACCTGGTTGCGCACACAGCCTATGTAGAACAATAATGCCAGAGTTCGTTTTGTAATAAGCAATTGTATGTGACCAGAGAAGCTTCACAACAGTTTAGGTGAAAACAATGAAGGAAACATAGAGAACATGTCTGAAATGACTTAGTTCCACACGGAAAAAAATTTCTAGTGGCAATAACTATGAAAGAAGACACAAGTGGAGAAAGTCCACTGTTGTGCTTTTCCCTTGAGCTTAGTAATTTCAGACTAATCACAACTACTTCTGTCATTTAACTGGAAACAAGGGTTCCGTTATCGTCCACCATTTTTCTCTGTTTTTTCTTCTTTCTGCCATAGTTGTGGACAAAATTAGATAAACGCTATGTAAACATCTAGGTCACTTCATCAATCATTTGGTTTTACAACGGGCATGACTAAGTAACAAGCTAACTTTTTTGCAAATTTCTCGAGTCTTCCACCTATATAAACTACTCCCAATGCCCTCTACAGAACATAGCCTTGACTCTAATCCGCAAAAGTATCCCTTTCAGGCTACATTCAATCCCTCTTCCCATACTTCGCACGTACGACAACATGATCAGCACCAAGAAACTCCTCAATGTAGTTAGCAAGTGGCAAAAGATCACTGCCATTGGAAGGAAAAGGATTTCCCATCCAAGAACAAGGAGACCTTCGAAGGCAGACGGTTGTAGAATGCTGGAAGTGAGTAAAAAGGGTCACTTTATAATCTGTAGCACCGACAGAAGACGCTTTGCCATCCCCCTGGCTTGTCTAAACACTTATATTTTTCAAGAGCTGTTCAAACTGTCAGAAGAAGAGTACGGATTATCAAGTGATGGACTCATCACATTGCCATTTGATGCAGCAATTGTGGAGTATACAGTCTCACTCACACGAAGAGGTCTAACTGAAGATTCACAGAGAGCTTTGCTTAACCTGATTTCTTCTTGCTGCTGCTCATCATATGATTCTATGATCAAGGCTGTATAAGCCCACGATCATATGATTGTTAGTACATCGTTTCAATTCTGTAAATGGATTTGTAATGAAGTTTAATTTAAGTCCTTATCACTTCCAGTTCAACTTCCATAGCTTGCCTGATCAAGAGAGGATGCTTTCGGAAAGGCGATCCAAAAAATGTGAACTAAATTGCCTGGTCAGTAGAAGATGTTGAATTGACTCTCTCTCTCTCTCTCTGTTGTTTTTATGTCCTTTGCATCAGCTGCTGAAGGAATGAAAGCGGGTTGGGGCTTTGTGATTTCTTCTTCTTTCTGTTTACATGCCCCATTTATTACTGATGTCTCAAGATCAAAGTTCTTAAGTCCAGATACATGCGAGATACTTGAGCTACTCGTGGAACATATTTTAGCTAGAGAGAGAATTGCAACTTTGGCTTCTAAACTTCATCCAAAACTATCTAGATTATAAGTAGACAAGATTTTCAGTTGAAATAAAACATTGATATTGCCTTGCCAGAGTCTCCCATACCAACAATCTTTGTAAGTAGCTCCATACTCTGCTAGTTCTCTAGCCATGATTCTGTGAACTTGCTTTTTAATCATGTGCGCTTACGTCACTTACGAATCCTTCAACAGAAACAAGTGATGCTTGATCAATAAGGAGCCACTCAACCATTTAGTTCTCTCCCAATAGGATTAAAAATGATGTGCTCTTCGTCAATGTCAGTGAAGATATGCATGCCCTTTGTACTCGTCCAACAAAAAAGATTAGCGTGCTAATCTCTTTCTATGATATTATTATGCAAACAAAAATGGATGATCACTATGTAAGCATCTATTTGCATCATTGATTTTCTGATTTTTACTGCAAGAGTCACTAAATCACTGGTAAACTCTCTTTCCCACATCTCATACGTTGCATCTATCTCACTTTTTATTACCACCGCAACTGCAAACCATAATCTCTATTCTGGACCTTCTTCACTATTTCCCTCAAATCCTGCATTGCTTACTTTACATGTAACACAACATGATGAGCCCTACGAATCTCCTCAAAGTAGCAAAGAACTGGCGAATAATAGCTGCCATGGGAAGAAGTATTCAACCTGACGTGATTTTCCAATGTCTGATGACCACAGAATCTCCGAGATGAGTGAAGAGGTCAGTTTGTAATTTACAGCCCCGATAGGAAGTGCTTTATGATCCCCTTGACTTATCTTGAGACGTACATCTTTCAGCTATTACAGATGTCAGAAGAAGAGTTTGGATTATCCAAAAATGGACCTATCACAATGCCACTTGATGCAGTTGCAATAGAGAACAAGAGTTGGGATCATGATCTGATTCTCTGTACATCGCCTTATAGACACAATTTTTTGTGGCATAACGGAAACATGCAAATGTTGTAAGAACTTCAACACACTACGTCTTGTTCGATTGATAGGATATAGAAGGCTGAGAATGTAAGCTTAATATGCATCAAATAAATTTTGAGCAAATTTACATTTCAAGAGCTAATGTTTCCGTTTTGCTTGGTTTCCTCTTATCTTTTTCCTCTGTTCTTTCAGAATTGGTCGGCGTTGCACAACTTTCACAGTATCTAAATACAGACATCACTAAAAGTTCATGTAGGCAAACGAAGTATCTCATATTTCAGACAAGTGCATCAGTTATTGTCCAGAGCAACAAGGATTGGAATGAGTTTGGAGAACAAAATTGTATACCAGACTCGTTTTGCCATAAATACCTCCATCTTCTGCTACGTGAAATTCTGAGCACTTTTAACAGCTAGAATTCACCGACAGACCATGCTCCTGAATCTTCCTCCTGACCTAACTATCTGATCGAAATTAGTATTTCGATTTCCAACATCAATACCCACCTTATCTTAGTTCATTCTGCTGCTGCAAGTGGGAACACTTCAGGGGCAATGCATAATGAAGCACCAGAAAAGTGTCTCATTTTTTCTATTTAAGTTCATGTCACGTTAATTGTACTAGACGAAGGAAAGACCAACGATTATCTGAACCTGTAAGGCCTGCTATGCCGAAAACTAGCATACCTCGTGAAGGTTGGTGTAATGACCCGGTCCGACGAGAGTGGCAGTGATCATCGGGGGCAGAGAGGGCCCGGTCAAGGTGCAGCTCATACTTTAGGATGGTGTGGGGTAGGAATGAAACGAATCCGACATCGCCTAGGTATTGTAAGGTGATTTTATATAAAGAGTAGCACCAGTCTTAAATCTTGACAAAGCATTTTCTAGGTGAAGCCCTGAAGAACAAAACCATGTAGGCTCTAGCCCAAAGCGTAATATTGTTGGCAAGTAGAGTCAAATGTCAGCCCTTACAATGATATCAGAGCCAAGTCAAGCTGAAAGTGTGTGGTTTGAGAACAAACCAAACGGAAGTTGGTGGGCTGGTAACGACCTGGTTTGATGAAGGTAGGACCCGATTATCGGAGCCAAAGTGGATAATATTATTGGTAAGTGGGGCCAAAGGTCGGCCCTTATAATGGTATCAAAGCCAAGACTAGATAGAAGTGTGTGGTTTGGGGACAAACCGGGCGGAAGCTAATGGGCCTTTAACGACTTGGTTTGACAAGGATGGGAGTGATGGCCGAGACCAGAGGAAAAGATGCGACTCCAATTTTAGGATGTTATGAGGGTATAAATGAACCGAATCCCACATCGCAGGTGGTAAGATGATTAGCTATATAAGGAATAGTACCAGTCTTAATTATCAATAAGGCCTTTTCTGGAAAAGTGGGGCCAGAGGTCGACCCAAACAATTGGGCTGTGAAGAAGAGCCTAAAAGGCTGCACAAAAAAAAGAAAAAAGAAAATTGCATCACTCAGTAAGCACGCATTTATTTTAAACCTATTGTCGCGGATTAATGTTCTCTTGACTACCTCAAGAACAGTCATTGACCAAATTTTGAGCACCTATATGCGAAATTCAAATGTTTTCGCAGTTTGTACTGACAGTTTACCTTTGATGGCAGAAATGCCAATTCCAAATAGGATGACAATATTCCCGAGAGGGGCTTATCATGTTGCACCATACAAAATCACTGACAGCCTGTATGGTGTTTCATTGCCTCGACCATTGGGCATGTTTTTCTAGGAGAAAGAATCTTGAAATGCAGCTTCTGGACTTAACTTTTACAGTTTGCTATTAAAATAAAGTACAAGTACTGCCTCACTGAAACCTCCAACTAATATGTCGTTTAGAGTACATGTATCGATAAAACTAATCCGATTCTGTACACATTTCGCTCCATATTAGAGCTTAGAGCTCCTAGGTATGTATCTTGGGGAATCAGTCTATCATTTGTTTGTATCTGCAAAGATTCTCAGAATTCATCTTTCCTAATTTCTAGCGATAGCCTGGAGAGTGGCTTGGTCAACGATGATCAGCCTTAGGAAAATCAACTTTTTCGGAGAAGAAAATTCTTCTTTTCAAGATTGGGAGTCATGGACTCTGCATAATGTACTCTTTTAATGTGATTCTTTTTGACCAAAAAATAAATGTGACTCTTCAATATTTTGATACCTTTCCTTCTTTATGCTGGCTATTAATTCAAACAGTGATTCTTGAAAATTCTTCTTTTCAAGATTGGGAGTCTTGGACTCTGCATAATGGACTCTTTTAATGTGATTCTTTTTGACCAAAAAAAATTTGATTCTTCAATATTTTGATACCTTTCCTTCTTTATGCTGGCTATTCATTCGAACAGTGATTCTTCAATTCCTTGATTCACATTGAATTTAAATCCCTTTAGTAAATAATACTTTGAATTGTATAAGGATATGGCCATGTAGTAGGTATTGACCTCCCATAATCGTTTTAGTTTTGCGAATACACAGTATATACTTATCGAAAAGAGTATATATGAATTGTCAAAGACTTTCCTTGTTGAAGTACTGCAGCATAGATCAGAAATAAACAAATGAATATTTCAAAGCATATATTTCGTTGCATTGAAAATGTTCTGCATCTACAATTTCAGCAACATCTTATGAACTGTCACAATTCATTTACAGCAAAATTAGCAGCTCCAGGACTACCAAAAAAAGCAGGAAAAATTTCCTGAAGGGTAAAATTATTAGTATAATTTCGGTTATACTAACTGAAAAGGAGAGTATTCTTAAACTTTGAGAAGACGAAAGAGTTCACTTCCATCTCTCTATGAGAGATCACTAAACTTCCAAATGATGACTTTTTGCAGATATATGTTGTTGAGTTGATTATAACAGTTATTGGTATTTCAATCCTGATTCTCTAGGCATTCGACATGGGAAAAAGAAACACATTCGACATTCTGATATGCCAGATTCAAACCTTGTTTTTGTGCTGTGTCATAGAATCCAAGAAAGGGTGATAACTCCAAACATATAGTTATTCCTATGCTTTGTGAATGAGAATGTCAGTGACTTGCAATAATAGACCAGTTCCAGCAAGGGGTTCACGACTGATGACCTTATGTCAAACAATTATTACAATGCTAAAAAACAAGCAAGATCTGGACAAAGCACTGGCTTTCAGCCAGTTGCTCAAATAGTATCATTTGCACTTCTGGACTTAGTTTGTAACTGACTAGATCGTAACTGTGAATAATTGCTATTAAAATAACATACAAGCAGTGCCTCACAACCAATGTGTTATATGGACGACATTTTAGTACATGACTATTCAAATTACGTATGCACTTCCCTCAAAACTAGTGCTCAGAGCTCCATGGTAGTAGTGTCTAGAGGAAATTGTCCATCCTTTGTTTATAGCTGCAAAAATTCTCTGCATTTGTCTTTTTAGATTTCGAATGGTTGCTTGCCTAGTGACTTGATTGACATTAATCTATCTTATATTTCCAATACTAACATTTTCTGCAACCTACATGACAGATTTACAATCCCATCCTCCTCATTGTGTTTGGAGGAAAGTAGGAAAAGTTAGGGGTTATGGAGAAGAAATTTACTCTCTTGACAAGGGGAAGTCCTGGACTCCGGCATGATGATCTTACATATCCTCGCTCATGATTTCTTTGGATGTCATACTCCAGTATCTTGATGCCTTTTCTTCTTTCTACTAGTGAGTACTCGTTGTAGCAATGATTCATAAATTCCTTGATGCAGACCGATTTTGAATTCCTCTCTCTAGAAAACTCATCTTTTTGTTTAGGTGATGCACAAGAAATTACGGAAGAGTTCACAAGAATTCAGGAATCGTCCACTGAATAATAAACACGAGCAGAATTGCCATATGAAGTACATGAACAACTAAGACTGCTTTGGTATTGACAAATGAATCAGCTAGAACAGAGACGACAAAAGATGATCGATATCTACAAAGATCTGTACTATGATTCTGTACTTGTTGATGTATCTGATGTTTGTCAAGCACGACGGTTTGCGACGAATCCTGGCTTCAAAAGGAGCCAAAGAAATACAGAACGCAAGTTTTTCCACATAAGATGACAAAATTACTTGCTTTCCATTGTTTCGACTTTGTTTCTTCCATAAATAGCCGAGGAAATAGTTGGGAAGCCCACAATTTGGCATCATCCTGCGTTGATGTTCATTATGTGTCTCGTTAATTCCTATTTTGGTTTTCTTAACTGGCCACAAACCTTGTGATTTATGACCACCTAATAACTGCCATGTCCTGAACTACCAGACGACCAAAGACAGCGTCCTACTTGTATTTGTCTTCTGGGATCTTTCCATAACCAGACAAAATGGCATTTTGACTTCACAGGGTCTCTTCGCCTCTCATAGAAAACTCCGGTGCAAGGAAGGCTATGTTTCTATGCAATGTCACATGCCTCCTTGATAAATAGTCCACACGGCTTCATTTTAACTCACAACTTAGTTCTCAATACTCCCTTCTTGAAGTCACTGCACACTTTAGACTGGACCACTAATTTGAACAGTATGATCCAAAAGAAGCACAGCGAGATGGCTAGGAAGTGGAAGAAACTTGCTGCCATAGGGAGGAAAAGAATTTATTTTACCAGGAGCAATGCAGAAGGTTGCAATTCACTGACTTTGGCTGATGAAGGTTGTTTTGTTATCTACAGCATTGATAGGAGGCGATTTATGATACCTTTGGTGTACCTCAGCAGTAATATTTTCCAGAAGCTTCTCAAGATGTCCGAAGAAGAGTATGGACTATCTAGGTCTGGGCCAATTGTAATGCCTTGCGATTCAGTCCTCTTGGAAAACATACTCACGCTCATCCAACAAGGTGTATCTAACAGTTCAGAGAAAACCCTGCTTGATGCCTTGTCTTCGTCCTGCAATATCCAACTGTCGGCTGTCCCTGTTTGCTGATTGACTAGGTCACTTACTTTCTGTACAAACTAATTGAAGCGGACTTTCATCATTGAATTGAAACTGCATAATTCAGAAATGTAAAGTTGAACTTTTCTTCAAACATGCTATTTTGCATTGCAATATGTTCCACACGTTGTCCAATTCCAAGCATCATCTTATGAATCGTTCGAAATGTATCAACAGCTCATATTTAGCAGTTCCCATGCTAGCAAACAAAGCCAGACCAGTTCATGAAGAGTACGCTCGCTAATAGAACCTAAATGGCAATAAGTGAAAAGGAGACTGACTGTTGATGAACAAAAGAAGTACAGGTTCTGAAGCTGTGTGAATTGAATACAGTATCACCATCCAAGTGAACTCATTGCATGTCAATTTGAAAGATCACTAAAATTCCAACTTTCGAGTTTTAGCATATGTTGTTGTAGATTCAAGTATCAAAGTGATTGGTACTTCAATCCTGATTCCTAGAATGCTCAACATGGGAAAAAGGAAATACTCTAGCATTCCGATAAGCTAGATCCAAATCCATCATAGCATCCAAGAAAGGGTGCCAACTCTGAAGGTAGAGCTACGCCTATGCTTTATGGTTTGAAAGCATTGTGTCGCGGTAATAGCCTAGTTACAGCAAGATTGTAACAATTGATACCCTTATGGTCAATCATATATCACAATGCTAAAAGGTAGGCAAGACAAAGCACTGGCTTTCAGCTAGCTGCAGGGGTAGTACCATTTACTTTTGTATCTGTTTTTGGACCCCTTGAAAGCAAATCTCAGTCACCTTATATCACAATTCACTATGAGGTTTAACATACAGCCGTGGAGGCATCGATCATCCGTGTAGATGTCTCAATTCATAAACACCAAGAACCAAAGAAAAAACAAATAGCTTCCAAAAAATAAACTCAATTTATAAAAAGGGGACATTTCACCGTTCCATGAATGAAGCTGAATCGGTAGAAGTGCAAGTGAAAAGGACCAAGGGGATTGAAAGCCTAACGGTCACATGCCTTCTTCGCCTATGTTTGGGAAGAGGGCAAGATAATGAATGGTGTGAAACTAGGTGGAATGAAATTTTTGATGTGAAGAAATGATTTTCTTGATGTTGTTTCGGAGAGTGATGATTGGGGGGAGATGAAAATGTGAAGGTCATTCCTTTCACATAGTGGAACAAAAAGAAGGCAGAGAGAATAGGAAATCTATATTGCAAAATTACGATAATGTATTTTGAGAGTTAAGAGAGATATAGGTTGTTTCGTCAGCAAAATTGGGAAATCCATTTGTTTTTAAATTCTCAAACTCAATTGCCACTCCATATGTCGGTTGGAAACGCAATTACACTGTCCCTATCATTTCCGTGGAGAAGGTGATCATGAGTAAACATATAATCTTCTCTCGTATTACACATTTATTTTCGATTATTTTGATATAAAAAGGATTTGGATGGAATTGGAGACTACCTCACTAGCTGCGGGAAAATTCGACTTAAAGTGCCAAGAAAGCACCAGTTGCCACTAGGCAAATTGATCAGTGCAGGCCCACTAGGTGCGATTGGGGGAGTCCATCACCGACAGTAAATTCAACCTCAAGCCCTCCCTTCATGGACTATTCAAGGTTTCTTGATACCGAGGATAGATCGGACAATCGAACTTGTGACATTCGGCTTAAATTAAGTAGTGGACTACTCGACCAACCAACTAGTTGGTCATTTATTTTCTGGAAAAAACAGACTAAAGAAAACGAAAGTTTAAGTGATGTGATAACGATTGAAAATAAGGGGAGAATATGTATTGTCCTGATTTTATTTTATTTTTGTTTCGTTTCCCGCAGAGATCAATCATTGCATCTCCGTCATTATCCAATATTAAATTTGGAGACAGGGCTAAAAGATTAAGCTGATATAATAAGGTCGTCGGTTGCATACTGGGCACGAGAAGTGGGAACCGAGGAAAGGGAAATTTGATTGTTTTTTCTCACGGGCTTCAGCCGTCCAACATTGAATTCAACTTGGCTCGCTTAATTTTTCGGTGGTTCCCAGATATTCCCCTCCCTGGAAAAAAATAAAACAAAGAAAAAGATAAATTGCTGAAGAGGACAATCCCACGGTTGCCGTATTATCCACGTATCTGTGGGACTAATCTTTTGCAATTAATTTGAAGATTTGTCAAAGCTTATTATAATTTATGAGCCTCCCCCATACGAAGAAAGTAGGGGCTCTTTCCTTGTCATTTCCCTTTGGGACTCGTGCTTCTCAGTATTATAAAATGTACCAATGGGATAGTTTTGCAGGGTATTTTCCCTACTTGTTTTCTTCGCCCACGTAATTATCCAGATAAAAATTCTCGCAATGATGTTGGTAGGTAAATATGTTTTTTTGCAAAAAATTATCATTACTCGTACCATTTAGAAAAATTAGTCGGTAGAAAATATATTCATTATCAATAATAACCCATATCTAAACATTTTTGTTGATGATCGAATTATCTCTTGTTCGTTTATTTTTATAAGTGATGCAACCAATTATTTAAAAAAAAAATTCATAATTGTTGGATTTCCAATATACACCAAGTGGGTAATTGGAAGAATAAGCCTCACCTCATATATATAGATAGATAGATAGATATGTAAAGAATAATCTAGTTGAAGCATTCCATAACCGTCATTAAGTAATTATAAATCGATATAAGTGTAATTCCAATCAAACATCTTATAAGATCAGTATATCGAATCATGGATCAATTAGTTTCAAGATATAAAAAATGATATTCTTATTAAGATTGATTTACAAGAATGATTTATAAAGTGACGTGTCGGGCTGCTTTTTGGTTCTTGAACGTAGTCCACTATTTTCAAAGATCACCCACACCCCGGACACATCATTTCAAATTCCAATCCTACAAATTAACCTTAATAAATCTATCCCTCCCCTATAAATTGACTAATATTTGGTTCGCTTTCTTTTGTTGACTGGAGGAATGGCGGTGCGCCTACTACGAAGGGAAAAGTTGTCGCACTGATGCGTGGGTCGTCTCTCTCTGTTTACTTTCTCACTGCTAGAAAATCACAGCCTCCACAGAACATTCTTAAAAGGCAAGGAGCATGCACAAAATGATTGGCACTGCTTTCGATTGAATATAGACCTATCTGATGTGCCCCATCAGAAAAATAATAAGAGTGATTAGGCTCTTGATTTAGGGTTTGATAGTAATTAATGGGAGGAGATGCAGAGGAAGAATGTCCAAGCAAGATATGTGCCAAACCCTAGGCTGGAATTCACATACTCGGTGTAGGAAATTTGAACAAGACAAGGCTAGTAAGAATTCAGCAGTATAAGTTATAAAGATTATTCGATGAATTGAGTATTTACAATGAGAACGATAATTATGACTAGTTTGACATTAAGGACAAAGCAAACACACGAGACGGACAAGTAAATTTAATAAAGTAATATAAAGAAGTATGAATGAGGCACCCGAGACAAGTGGATTTAATAAAGTAATATATAAAGAAGGAAAATAGCCAAAAATGGGTATTATTATAATTTGACCAACCGATCTTACTTTTAAATCAGGTTAAAATTTAAAATCAGGGGTAAAGTCTATAATTTGACTGTCACATGAAGAACAATGCTAGGGGCGTGAAAGATAGACAAAATTCCCACGGAGATCATGTCCAAGCATAATCTCAACAATAAATGTGTTAACTTTCCTAACCTAATGCCGAATGTTTAAATAACAAGGTACACATTCTTTCATGTCTACGACTCAAGGCTATAATCTCGAAATGAGCCCCATTTTCTATTAAGAAAGTATTTTAATAACACTCACTTGTGTAAACTCTATTATCTCGCGCTGGCAACATCCTTTTTTTTTTTTTTTTTGTAAATTGAAGGTTATATCTCTTAATTATCCAAAAATAAGATGAATCCGTATCAATTTTCAGGAGGACTAGGTCCAAGTCAAGGCTGTCATTTAAGATAAGGGCCAACTACAAAAGTACCCGACCCCCTTCTGCTCCTCTATTTTACAAGTATGGACGCTGACCAGAACCAAACAGGCGGTTTCCTATGACCGGCGTTGGTCCGAATTGGACCAATTTTATCAGTGTCCCATAAGAACGTTTGACAAAACATGCTCGGCTGCTATATTCTGTCATTATTCATTTCCGTCACATGCAAACGAATTTCTTCTAGTACCCTTTTTCTAGAGGCCACTTGTGGGCTCATCGCCTTTATTAAATGTTAAGAATTATGAAAGGTAAATTTGACCCACAATATTCCACGTTACTTTCCTGAGTCCTCCTCTATGACCGAACGAACCACGGTCTAAAATCATCAACGGATGTACTTGTCCTCAGCACCCCAAAGTCCCTTATATAAAGAGAAGTTTGGCATCGGTGGTTCTTGTGTGGAGACACCTTGATTTGAGAGGAAGAGCAAGAACCTTAAGGACGCCAAGTGAGAAAGAGAGAGAGAGGTTCTCAGGTCTTCCTTTGGAGAGGTGCTTGCTCTTAACCCAACAAAAAAGGAAGAGCTAGCAAGGATGGGCGATGAAATAACCTCCAAACCGGTGACTCCCCGGCCAGCCTCCGAGGCGACAGTAGACTCCTCGGCGACGGCGGACTCCTGGGCGGTCCCGACGCCACCCCCTGTGTCGACCCCTCCGTCCCAGTACCACTCGCCGTCCCTGTCGAGGTCGCCACTCCTGTCAACGCCGGAGATAAAGCCGTCGAAGACCCCGAGGATCGTGACCCCAAAGATTGCGACCCCGAGGCTGTCCCTCACCCCGAGGTTCATAACCCCGCTTGGCAGCCCGATCCGGCGGGCCCTGCACCTGACCAAGCTCGACCCGCAGGACGCCTGGCTCCCGATCACCGAGTCGAGGAACGGCAACGCGTACTACGCCGCCTTCCACACCCTCTGCTCGGGTATCGGGATTCAAGCCCTTATACTCCCGGTCGCTTTCACCTTTCTTGGATGGTAAGCGAAATTCAAGCAACTCGTTCGTTGATCGTAATCTTGAAATAAACTCCCAATGCATAAAGTCTTTCTTTTCATACATGAATATGATTCGATATTTATGATAATCTTGCAGGACATGGGGGATCATATGCTTGACTTTGGCGTTCATATGGCAGCTCTACACGCTTTACTTGCTGGTGCAACTCCATGAATCTGCCGAGACGGGGATGCGTTACAGCAGATACATGCAGCTCGCCGGTGCTGCTTTCGGTAATTATTGATTTTCTCTTTGATTTTCCAAAAGAGAAATACAGCAAGAAAAGTTGAATTTTGCAAACCTTTAGTTAACTTGAATCTTAATGCTTGTCGCACATGGCCAAAGATGATTTCATTCGCTCTAGTTAAAAAGCATGGATATAATGCTAAAAAGAACAGTGACAGAAGAAAAAAGAAAGAAAGAAATTCTGACTCAGCCACGTTCTCCAGTATAACGTCGTACGAATTACTATGTTTCAGGCGAGAGGCTAGCGAACTGGTTGGCGCTGTTCCCCATCCTGTACCTCGCGGGAGGCACCTGCGTGTCCCTGATCATCATCGGTGGGTCGACGTGCAAGATGTTCTTTGAGATCCTGTGCGGCGGCACGTGCGGCGCGCACCACCTCACGACGGTGGAGTGGTACCTCGTGTTCACATGCGCTGCCGTCCTGCTGTCCCAGCTGCCCAACCTCAACTCCATCGCTGGCGTGTCACTCATCGGGGCCATTACCGCCGTCGGCTACTGCACGATGATGTGGGCCATCTCGGTGACCGAGGGACGGATGCCCAACGTGTCGTACAAGCCCATCAGGGCAAGCGCGCAAATCGCCAGGGTCTTCGACCTCCTCAATGCGCTTGGGATCATCGCTTTCGCGTTCAGAGGCCACAACCTCATTCTTGAAATCCAGGTACCAAGATGTTTGCCCTAATTTTCCAATTCTCTTACAGTCTCCTACACTACTACAACGTCTAACATAAAATCCATAAAATTCACGGAAAATTAGATCAAGCAGAATGTACCTAAAGTGCTTTTAGTGAATCGCCAAATTTTGTAAAGAGTCATCATTTTAGGAATTATGTACCTAACTCTAGGGTTCCTTAGCAATCAATTTCTCCGGCCGAATTTTACTTCTAGCACAGGCAAAGTGGTCTAGACTTGATAGAGCTGCTATCTCTTCGTGACATAGCTTGAATATTACCTGATAATCAATTAGTTATAAGTTAATATTAAAAAAAATTGGTCGTATTAAAATACCCAATACAAGATAATCACGTTACTTTATAAGCTGATCGTGGTATTTTCAGAATTGTTTATTATGTTTTGTTTTGTTTTTTCTTTATTAAGTCTAATGTTTTCGGTGAAGTCCACATGCCACGTCATCTTCTTGGAGTTGTTGCAAAGAGTACATGCATAAATAATTAAAAAGAAAGAACTTAGCAGCTAAAATTTGACTGTTGACCCTTGAGGAATGGGGCTTCACTGACACATAAATGGCCACGATGCCGTCTATGTTGAAACTTCAACACCGTTCACGGCGGGGGACTTTCGACTTTGGCCCTTTGCCCTTTGACTTTCCACCACAACCGAACAATTTCCAATCGGACGGTCCTCCCTGGCTTAGGTGGCAACCAGATGCTTTGAGGAAGATGGTCTGAAACCACGCCGTCCCAACCTAGTCCTCTGTTTCCAATACAACATTCATCTAGAAGCATGCTTTGCTTAAAATAGAATACAATCCTTGATGACATCGAGTCTTCGTTAAAATCTTAATGAAATCAAGAGCTGTTTCGACTGTACGAAACATGAAGAAGTTAAATCTTATTTATTACAGTGATGTCCCCACCTAGGACCACCCAAACTTTTGTCATTTTGATGGACCATGATAGTTGTCATATCGATTATTAATTACTTTCACTAAATCGAATTTCTTATAATTTCGTTTTTTCATTATTGCTTTTTGGCAGGCCACCATGCCTTCGAGTGAGAAGCATCCCTCAAGAGTGCCAATGTGGAGGGGTACAAAAGTCGCATACGCCATCATCGCGGCGTGCTTATACCCTCTTGCCATTGCAGGCTACTGGGCATATGGCCAAATGGTATGAACATAATCCCACTCCAATCTCTTGAACAATAACTGATTAGAAGAACAATTTTCAGATGATGTATCTTTCGTTTTGATTGTTGCAGATACCCGCGAATGGGGGCATGTTGACGGCCATATACGCGTTCCACGGGAAGGACATCAAGCAGTCCGTCCTCGGGCTCGTGATCCTGTTCGTGATCATCAACGCCCTGAGCTCGTTCCAGATCTACGGCATGCCCATGTTCGACGACATGGAGTCTAGGTTCATTGTCAAGTTCAAGAAGCCGCTGCCATGGTGGGGCAGGGCAATCAGCAGGGCGATGTTCGGGTACGGCTGCTTCTTCGTGGCGGTGGCGATCCCGTTCCTGGGGAGCATAGCTGGTCTCATCGGCGGGATTGCGCTGCCCGTGACCCTGGCCTATCCGTGTTTCATGTGGCTCAAGATGAAGAGGCCCAAGATGTACGGCCTGAGCTGGTGGGTCAACTGGGTGCTCGGATCGTTGGGGATGGCGCTGAGCGGGCTCTTGATTGCGGGGGGTCTCTATGTGGTGATCGACACTGGGATTAAAGTCAGCTTCTTTAAGCCTCAATAGGGGTGAGGTTTTTCCTCGTAAGTGATGCGGGGCTGGTCCAAAAGAAACACAAGGGTTACTAAAAGTTCAAGTGAAAATAGCTTGTAGGGTTTTTAAATATTCTTGATTTGTTTCTTGTGTGAACGTTATAACTTGTAATCTGTTTGCCTCTCAAGAAGAGAAACTATAGAGTGGATTGAATGAATTCTTGAATCTTGCAATCTCTCTCTCTCTCTCTCTCTCTCTCTCTCTCTCACACACTTTAATGGGAATGGCTAGTCTATCTGACACGACAATAATCAAAGCTTCCTGTCCTAACATCCAGTCAAAACTAGCCATCAATCAAGACTAAATAATCTGCGCAATCCTAACAGTTTCAAAGGTAAATTTTCCTTTGTCAAAAAAAAAAAAAAGGTAAATTTTCCAGGGCGGCTTTTTATTTAATGGATTTTCTACTTTAACTAAACTAAAGAATACCGGTAGTATGAAACGACAGAAAAAGGTTCACTTTTTATCGTTATATTATCTGGTTTTTTTGTTTTTTCCAATCAAAGTACTTTTACTTTTCATTTCTCTATGTGATTACATCTACTTTCACAAATTAAGGCCCTCCGACGCCAAATCTAACCAAATCTAGTTGGAGCGACTCGCGAATGACATTAAAGTATCGTGTGAATTAAACGTGCATATGCCCACGTGAATGTGTTTTTAAACCTTTAGCCAATATAGACAATCGGTTTATGATGTGGATAAAATACTTCCATTGTGGCATCTACTTTTAAAAAAAGTACACACATCACACTTCAACATCATCCCATGGTGATATTAGTCGAATTTGGCTGGTTTTAGCGTCTAAGGGGCTTGATTATAAAATTTTATGAAAGTAGAATTTCTTGATCAGACAAATTATAAGGACTTGATTGAAAAGATAGGGAAAATACATGAATGAAAACTATTAGTCTTTCAAGGAAAAGAAGGTATCGAAGGCTGGAATAAGCACAAACTCAACTTTTATGCATGGTAAAAAAGATAGTCAATGTACTACTTTTTTTGTTCATGTTGGGGGATTTCGATAAAAGTAAAGCCATCAAATTGGTGAGTCGAGTCAAATTGAAAATAACTTGACTTAAATTAACCCATTTAATGGATTTTCTACTTTGACTAAACTAAAGCATACCGGTAGTATGAAACGACAGAAAAAGGTTCACTTTTTATCGTTATATTATCTGGTTTTTTTGTTTTTTCCAATCAAAGTACTTTTACTTTTCATTTCTCTATGTGATTATATCTACTTTCACAAATTAAGGCCCTCCAACGCCAAATCTAACCAAATCTAGTTGATGCGACTCACGAATGACATTAAAGTATCGTGTGAATTAAACGTGTAGATGCCCACATGAATGTGTTTTTAAACCTTTAGCCAATATAGACAATCAGTTTATGATGTGGATAAAATACTTCCATTGTGGCATCTACTTTTAAAAAAAGTACACACATCACACTTCAACACCATCCCATGATGATATTAGTCGAATTTGGCTAGTTTTAGCGTCTAAGGGGCTTGATTATAAAATTTTATGAAAGTAGAATTTCTTGATTAGACAAATTATAAGGACTTGATTGAAAAGATAGGGAAAATACATGAATGAAAACTATTAATTTTTCAAGGAAAAGAAGGTATCGAAGGCTGGAATAAGCACAAACTCAGCTTTTATGCATGGTAAATAAGATAGTCAATGTACTACTTTTTTTGTTCATGTTGGGGGATTTGGATAAAAGTAAAGCCATCAAATTGGTGAGTCGGGTCAAATTGAAAATAACTCGACTTAAATTAACCCATTTAATGGATTTTCTACTTTGACTAAACTAAAGCATACCGGTAGTATGAAACGACAGAAAAAGGTTCACTTTTTATCGTTATATTATCTAGTTTTTTTGTTTTTTCCAATCAAAGTACTTTTAATTTTCATTTCTCTATATGATTACATCTACTTTCACAAATTAAGGCCCTCCGACGCCAAATCTAACCAAATCTAGTTGGAGCGACTCGCGAATGACATTAAAGTATCGTGTGAATTAAACGTGCATATGCCCACGTGAATGTGTTTTTAAACCTTTAGCCAATATAGACAATCGGTTTATGATGTGGATAAAATACTTCCATTGTGGCATCTACTTTTAAAAAAAGTACACACATCACACTTCAACATCATCCCATGGTGATATTAGTCGAATTTGGCTGGTTTTAGCATCTAAGGGGCTTGATTATAAAATTTTATGAAAGTAGAATTTCTTGATTAGACAAATTATAAGGACTTGATTGAAAAGATAGGGAAAATACATGAATGAAAACTATTAATTTTTCAAGGAAAAGAAGGTATCGAAGGCTGGAATAAGCACAAACTCAACTTTTATGCATGGTAAAAAAGATAGTCAATGTACTACTTTTTTTGTTCATGTTGGGGGATTTGGATAAAAGTAAAGCCATCAAATTGGTGAGTCGAGTCAAATTGAAAATAACTTGACTTAAATTAACCCATTTAATGGATTTTCTACTTTGACTAAACTAAAGCATACGGTAGTATGAAACGATAGAAAAAGGTTCACTTTTTATCGTTATATTATCTAGTTTTTTTGTTTTTTCCAATCAAAGTACTTTTACTTTTCATTTCTCTATGTGATTACATCTACTTTCACAAATTAAGGCCCTCCAACGCCAAATCTAACCAAATCTAGTTGATGCGACTCGCGAATGACATTAAAGTATCGTGTGAATTAAACGTGTAGATGCCCACGTGAATGTGTTTTTAAACCTTTAGCCAATATAGACAATCAGTTTATGATGTGGATAAAATACTTCCATTGTGGCATCTACTTTTAAAAAAAGTACACACATCACACTTCAACATCATCCCATGATGATATTAGTCGAATTTGGCTGGTTTTAGCGTCTAAGGGGCTTGATTATAAAATTTTATGAAAGTAGAATTTCTTGATTAGACAAATTATAAGGACTTGATTGAAAAGATAGGGAAAATACATGAATGAAAACTATTAATTTTTCAAGGAAAAGAAGGTATCGAAGGTTGGAATAAGCACAAACTCAGCTTTTTATACATGGTAAATAAGATAGTCAATGTACTACTTTTTTTGTTCATGTTGGGGGATTTGGATAAAAGTAAAGCCATCAAATTGGTGAGTCGGGTCAAATTGAAAATAACTCGACTTAAATTAACCCATTTAATGGATTTTCTACTTTGACTAAACTAAAGCATACTGGTAGTATGAAACGACAGAAAAAGGTTCACTTTTTATCGTTATATTATCTGGTTTTTTTTGTTTTTTCCAATCAAAGTACTTTTACTTTTCATTTCTCTATGTGATTACATCTACTTTCACAAAGTAAGGCCCTCCGACGCCAAATCTAACCAAGTCTAGTTGGAGCGACTCGCGAATGACATTAAAGTATCGTGTGAATTAAACGTGCATATGCCCACGTGAATGTGTTTTTAAACCTTTAGCCAATATAGACAATCGGTTTATGATGTGGATAAAATACTTCCATTGTGGCATCTACTTTTAAAAAAAGTACACACATCACACTTCAACATCCTCCCATGGTGATATTAGTCGAATTTGGCTGGTTTTAGCGTCTAAGGGGCTTGATTATAAAATTTTATGAAAGTAGAATTTCTTGATTAGACAAATTATAAGGACTTGATTGAAAAGATAGGGAAAATACATGAATGAAAACTATTAATTTTTCAAGGAAAAGAAGGTATCGAAGGCTGGAATAAGCACAAACTCAGCTTTTATGCATGGTAAAAAAGATAGTCAATGTACTACTTTTTTTGTTCATGTTGGGGGATTTGGATAAAAGTAAAGCCATCAAATTGGTGAGTCGAGTCAAATTGAAAATAACTTGACTTAAATTAACCCATTTAATGGATTTTCTACTTTGACTAAACTAAAGCATACTGGTAGTATGAAACGACAGAAAAAGGTTCACTTTTTATCGTTATATTATCTGGTTTTTTTGTTTTTTCCAATCAAAGTACTTTTACTTTTCATTTCTCTATGTGATTGCATCTACTTTCACAAATTAAGGCCCTCCGACGCCAAATCTAACCAAATCTAGTTGATGCTACTTGCGAATGACATTAAAGTATCGTGTGAATTAAACGTGTAGATGCCCACGTGAATGTGTTTTTAAACCTTTAGCCAATATAGACAATCGGTTTATGATGTGGATAAAATACTTCCATTGTGGCATCTACTTTTAAAAAAAGTACACACATCACACTTCAACATCATCCCATGATGATATTAGTCGAATTTGGCTGGTTTTAGCGTCTAAGGGGCTTGATTATAAAATTTTATGAAAGTAGAATTTCTTGATTAGACAAATTATAAGGACTTGATTGAAAAGATAGGGAAAATACATGAATGAAAACTATTAGTTTTTCAAGGAAAAGAAGGTATCGAAGGCTGGAATAAGCACAAACCCAGCTTTTATGCATGGTAAAAAAGATAGTCAATGTACTACTTTTTTGGTTCATGTTGGGGGATTTGGATAAAAGTAAAGCGATCAAATTGGTGAGTCGGGTCAAATTGAAAATAACTTGACTTAAATTAACCCTTTTTGACCCATTTATATGTGGTATAAATTTAGTAATTCATATCCGACTAGACCCAATCAATACTATTAAAATGATTTCATATTTAATCTAACTTATAAAAATCCGTATTAGTTAACTAACTTTAAGCTCTTCACATGTATATGTTATTTGGATAAAATTGCTATTTCGACTAAAATATTTGTTTTGCTAGGAACAACATCAAAATTGATGTAGGTATTTAGTCCTCAAACGGTGCCTCCTAGGCCTTACCTATTGAATACTAACTTTTGGCATTCAACTTTAATTCTTATTCAAGACATTAGGCCTATCGGCCTGAGAATTTTGATGCATAAGATTCTCATGGAGGCTAGTGCAGAATATAGTATTAGGATAAGTGTTATCTTACCAGTCTAAAATCTCTAATACTAGATAAGGATTGTGAAGAAAAGATTAAGAGATTTTAGTCTCGCATGTTTTTCACACTTAATACAAGTTTATTATTGTATTAAAGGCATAAGAGGGAGGAAAAGATAAATAAGTACCCAACACATATAGCCAATAATTCACACACATGGTCCATGCTCTTGGCAACCAATGATACAACCGTGGCATTGGCAATTGCTTTTGGACAATTATTGACACACCGATATTCACATGTGACCGACAAGATATATTTCATCAGATATATCACATCCTTTTTTTAATCACTCCCTGTCGAGGGAGAAGATGACCAGGAGGTAATGTCTTCTTTTCCATGTGTCTGACAAGGCGATCCCATTCCATTTTTTCGAATGCGTCGTTCGATGCTATCTTTTACCAGTTGGGGTCCCCGGAATATTTTGTACCATCTCGAGAAATTCAGGGTAGTCTCGTGTGAGGCGTAGCTCTCAGGCGGGCACTGATGGGATCTTGATGGAATGTCACATAGAATTTTTAATTTTTATATTGATTCACAATAAAAAAAAATTAAAAATTAGTACTTGACAGTGAGTATATAAAATCACAACAAGTGACGTGAAGGATTAGTATCTGGCAATGAATATATAAGATCACAACAACAAATAATGTGGAGCAATTGAAATTTTAAGTAAATAGAAGTAAGATATTGATTAAGATGATTATGTTGAATATGAATTGCGATGACAAAAACTAAGATTAGAATAGTATGTATGACAAATCTATTTTAAATTAATTTTTTGACTATTAAATATATTAAACTGATATATTTATAATAAATTTACTCTAGTGCATAGAATTTTCAACTTCTTAATTTGTTTCATGTGTGAACTATATGACTCCTCACACAAAGAAACTATAGAGCGGATTGAATGAACTCTCTCTCTCTCTCTCTTATTTAAAAGGGATTGGCTAGTCTATCTGACACAATAGTCAAAGACGCCTGTCCCAACCTCCGGGCAAAGCTAGCCATCAATCAAGGAGTGCCCGTGGCCGAGAGAATCAGGACTGCATAATCTGCACTAACGGTTTCAAAGTGAATAGATTAAAGGAGTCAAAAGCTCTTTCAGTTTGTTGACGCGCACGATGTCGCATTCTGGACGGTATGCAGACAAATAGGCGTTTGATAGGCTGAATTTTTTACTTTGACTAAACTAAACATACCAATAATATGAAACCAATGAAAGAAACTTTTCATCATTATATTATGAGATAATATGGTGAAAAATCCCAAATTAGTACACTTATATTCAAATTAATGATATGACCACCAAAAACCTTAAATTGATATATTTGTGATAAATTTATCCCAAATTGAATTTTTAACTACAAAAAACCCTAAATTGAATATTTATGACAAATTGACTTTCAATCCTCAAACTTTCTACCTTTGGAAAGGTCCAATTCTAGTGCCTCATTCCTGCCATTAGAAGAATTCATAGATGTTAAATTAGATTAATACAATAAAAAATCACAAATTGATACACTTGTAACAAATAGAGAATTAAACTCAAAACTGATATACCCATCTCATCTAACTCAACAATTTGACAATAAAATCTAACGAAAACTAAAAGATGATAAATTTGTTATAAATATACAAATTTAAGTTTTTTGGTAATTAAAAAATTAATTTAGGGTAAATTTGTCATAAGTGTATCAAATTTGTTTTTTTTTTTTTGGTGATATGACCCTTATATTATCACATTTTCTCTTTATTTTTAATTTGTCTATGCAAATACTTCTACTTTCACAAGATTCCTAATCAAGTCCTTCGACAATAAATCGAATCAAATTTAGCTAACACGACCATCGAATGACATTCCAACTGCCCAGAGAATGTAAACTATCTAAATCATTATGTGGATATTATATGTGGATGCCTATGAGGAATTATGTTTGTAAAAATTTACCCAATGTAAACAATCTCAAGGTATGATGTGGATAAAGTTTTTTCAAAGTATATAAAGAATTTGATTAGAATTTTTTGTGGAAGCAGAATAATTGGATTAGACAAATATAGAGACTTTTTCTCGTTCATGGACAGGGACATGGATAGAAGTATAAACGACGTAACATGTTATTTCCTATCTGAGGATTGGAACAAACCTTTGCCTTTTTTAATTACAAAAATCATCTTTAACCTCGCTACCGAAATTAAATACTCTCCTCTAATTTAAAAACCTGTATTTTGCATCCTCCCAATCCCCAAAAAAACTAATTTGTCGTCATGGACACCCATTCACTCTTTTCGCTTGCCCATTCTCTCTCCTCACATACAATAGCACGACGCACCAATAATCGAGAGCTACCCTCCCACCCGTCAAGTAGCCGCTTCAGCCGGACCTCGACACCTACAACCTGCCGCGAGCCTCTCCGACGCGCAAGCTCTGTAGCAGAGCTCAGCCATGGCTGCCAGATTGGAGCTTGTCGACCGGCATGTGGCCTTGAGCTGGCGAGGCAACCGTCGCCAAGCTTAGACCCGGAGTCATCGATCGCCTTTTGAGGAGAAACTGTGGTGCACACGCTAGAGCAGAGGAGACGTGATGGTGGGGGTGTTAGACGTGATACGTTTGATATGTTTGGTCCAGTTTTTCCAAGACCCCTTGTGAAAATACTGGAGTATTTAGCAAATATTTTAAAATAACTTTCAAATAAGTATTGGCATTGGGAATGTCGAAAGTCTACTACTCCTCCCACACACCCTTTCGAAATAGCATTTGCAAAATGCTGAAACTAGGATTAAAATATTTTTTTTTTCCTTCTAAAACTACTCTCATCAATTCTATAATTTTCCACTTTTACTCCTACCTGTAACTATTCATCTTCTTTGTGTGAGAGCGGCCAACGAAGCTAGATTTGGTTGGCGAAGGCTAGCGAGATCAGATTTGGCCAACGAAGGGCCAACAAAGGGTTGGCCAGAGTCGCATGACCCAGGCAATGGTCGCCCAGGGTCATGAGACCTTAGGTGCCCAAGGTTGGGCGACCTCAGCCAACTGTCGCCAACGCCAGATCTGTTTTATCAATGGTCGTAGCCCTTCACTGGCTCTGGCTAAGAGTGTGGGTCATTTTTTAATTAAAAAAATATAAAAAATACATTCAAAACCCATTGTAAAAGTTTTTTTGGCCAAACACTACTTAAACTCAATGTTCATTTGTAAAGAGTTTTTACCAGACACAATTTGTATTTCTCCAAAAGATTTTGGCTTTTAGTATTTGCATCATACCCAACATCCATTTGCAAAGTTAAACAAAATCCACCCTTAGCAACCCTCTCATATGAGGGAAAGAGTTTGGGTGGGTGTTGGTTTTTTAGGGGTGGGGATATATATATATATATATATATATATATATATATATATATATATATATATATATATGTATATGTATATATATATATATATATATATATATATGTATATGTACATGTACATGTATATGTATATGTATATGTACATGTACATGTATATGTATATGTATATATACATATATACATGTATATGTATATGTATATGTATATATACATATATATATTTTTTAAAAGGACAATTTGGTAAATTGTGTGCGAGTGAGAAGTGAAAATTGATTCCATCGTAGAAGTGACAATGATAATTGGAAGTTTTGAAATGCGAGGAGCGCATTTGATATAAAGAATTGGCTTTGTCTTTGCTTAGCAAGTTGAATAGAAAAACAAAATATTTTTAGTAGGTTAACGCAATTTTTCTTTATTTTTTTACTTTCTCGTTACGCCGCTTTTTACTTATATATACATCTTTTTTACTTCTATCGGGTGAGGGAAAGAGTACGGATGGCCCTTAGATTACAAAGTTACCCTTCTCACCTATGTCGTTTGCATTTGAAAATTTTCCTGTTTTTGGGTGAGGAATTCTTTTTTCAGCAGCGGTGATCTTTTGCCACTTCCTAGCTCTAAGGTGCATGATAACAGAACTTTCGTCATATGACAGAAATGTAGTTGTATATTGCAATGAAATTACTGTCGTCATTGCCAATAAAATATTTTCTGTTGAGAACTACGTCATGGACATGATGTGACTGGATGAGAAGAGTGTCTGCATATTGCGGTTACCACCCGAATATTGGTGAACTTATCTAGTTTTCCCGATTACTTCATGCAAAACCAATTCTTTCATTGTGTTTTGCGAAGACCGTAAACAGAGCGATTCAGATGGACCACTTCCAACTCCAACTTGACCGAGGTACGGTCCATGTAAGTTCAAGAATTCTCCACTGAGCAGTGATATCATGTTTAGAAAGTTAAGATATTTCTAACAGCTAAAACACGATCAAACCAGTTTTTCGTCAGATGAAAAACTTTTACCATGAAATGTAGAATTAACTCTATAATGACCGACTCATTTTGTGTGAACATTTGTTAGAATGACCAAAGTTGAGCCAAAATTTCTTGAACAGAAAACCGGCGTATTGGACAGGTCTATAATCTTTGCCTTATGACCGATAGTATCACTATCAATGGCAAATCTGCTACATTCCCCATAGAAGAATCTAAGGACGGGTACGAAGATTCCGGAGTTATAATATGCGCTTCATCATGCTCACCAGACAAAAGACATAGACCTAAGAGCTCAATGAACGAGGTCAGGCCAGACAACTTAGCATTACCTAGTCGTCTGGGTCCAGGGCAGCATCTCGATTCTACTGAGCTTATTGCCCACGTGCATTTTGTAATAGGGGGCCCTATATTCTTTGATGAAGGAACTGAACCAGAGGCTGTCTGTCTTCGCTGCAAATAGATACTGGAAAATTCATATAATCAGAGTACCACACCGCCCAATGGATGCATAATCATGCTGATAAAAGTTAGCTAACTCCTATCTTTTTATGCTTTCATTGCTGTTGATGACATCGTATGCAGATGAATGTGAAAGAGATGCATCATTCTGGCTAGTTTCAATTCATGGAATTTTGTAAAGCTGGCTGGAAGCGTGGAAGCATGAAAAACATTTCTTCATTGTAACGTCATCTGAGTCTCATAATACAAATTTACAAGTGATTCTTGTCCACACGAGGTCTTGCTGTATAAATTACACTTGTTGCAATTCTTATGGTATACACAGCCTACAATCAAGCTATCTACAGAAAGAAAACTGCAATAGTGAAATTGGGGACCTAGCAAACCCTCTCTAGGCTATAAAATGATCGGTTATACCTATCATTTGCTTAATCCTATTGAAAGCTGCTATACTAAAATAGGTTATAGAGAGAAAAATTTGACATTCCAATAGATCTCTGGTATCAGAGTGATCTATTTTTTTATCCCTTCAAGTGAAGCAATAGCTCAAATAAATACGTTTTAATTCCACTGTGTCTATCAATTTTGGTGTTTTACAATTCTATATGGATTCAATTCTTCTTGATTTATTAATTATACATGTGAATAGTTTCTACATGTGGTATCAAAGCAAAAAATCCACACAAAAAAATAACGACAATATTCGGTTCAAAGAGGAAAATTTCGAATTTGTCCATAAAATAAAAATAAAAATTGGGTTCTACAATCATATATGACTCGCTCTAAGTGAGGATGAACCTTCCAAACGCAATGATCAAAGTACTACAGATCAAAATGCCCATTATGTTAGATGGGAAAAATCTAACCGATTAAGCCTCATTGTTATGAAGAGGTCCATTGTTGAGCATATCATTAGTGGTTTGCCGGAAGATACGGATGCCAGACAGTTTCTTGAAGCAATGGCTCAAATAAGTACGTTTTAATTCCACTGTGTCTATCGATTTAGTGTTTTACAGTTATATAAGGATTTGATTCTTCTTGATTAATTAATTATTCATGTGATTGATCTTGAAACTTTAGGGCTTTTGTTTTACATGTTGAGATCTTTCTAACCATATATAATTTGTATAATTTCGTTGAGAATTAAGTAAGAATTTCAAATTTGAAATTTTAGGGTTTATAACTTGAAAAGTTCTAGAATTTTTTAAATTACATGCCATTGATTGATGTTTATTATAAATTGTTGCATGGGTATTGTTATATATATATATTTAAGATAAGCTTTTTGGGCTTAAAAATTAGAAATCCGAAATTCAGCCGTGGGAGGCTTAGATCTAAAACTTTGAAACTTGAATATGGAAGATTTTCTTGTTCTTTCTTCGTTTAATTCATTCTAGTAACTATTCTATGTTTTTTTTTAGCTCCGGGTCAAAATTGGGTCGTGTTACTCGGTTTTGCAGAGGTTCAGGATCCAAGTGGAGGTTGAAGAAGACCTCAAGCCGGGCCTGGGCCAAAATATGGGCTTTCGCCCATATTCTATTTAAAATTCGAAGGGCATGAGCCCATAATTGTGGGGCTATAACTCACCTGGGCCAGGGCCAAATAAGCCCATTTTCCCTTTTATTTCTTATTCTGGGCGTGAACCCAGAATCATTCTAAAGGGCCCAAAGTTCGCGCGGGCCCTGTAGCCTAAGCGAAGGGGAAATCGTCTGGTACATCTTGGGCTCCGCAGGCTCGCCCGTTTCCAAGCCGCGAATTAGACAACGTGGGTCGGGCGAAGGTTTAGGCTCCGCGGTCCGATTTGGGCCTCGCGGGTCTAGCCTTGTGGTCCGATTTGGGTTGCTAGCGGGTCAGGGGCCCGTGGGAGGGTTCGAAGCATTTAAATAATAAAAAAATAACAAATAAAAAGAATTTTTAAAAAAATTGTGGCAAAAATTGTTATTTGATAAATGCAACATGATCTTGGGAAGCACATGTTGTAAAATGGTTCATATTGTTGATGAATTTTGGGCATAAATTTTTGAAGTCCCCTATTGATAAAAATTAGTATATACAATAACTCACCCAAAGAGGGTTATTGTGTACATTAATTTGGAAAATAGCATGAAGATTAATTCTCATATTTAAAAGATGGAGATGTATAATTGAAAAATATTTATCTACCCAAATGGGATAAATATTTTGAAAATTATATGTAATTCCCCTCTATATTGATATTATAGAGACGTATAATTTAAATGATTTGTCTGCCCAAAGGAAATAGATCATTGACAATTATATGTAATTCTCATTGTTGTTGCTTTATAAACTTCATGATGTGGAAAATAATAGTGCATTATACACTCCGCCCAAAATGGAGTTTATAATGTACTAATTATTTTTATTGAATTGCTTATTGCCTATGATCATTTATGTGTGACAAACAATTATCTTCGCTGTAAATAACAACAATATCACGGTTGAAATGTTAACTTGATCAAACTTCAAGAGATGGAAGCAAGATATAGAGTTTGCTTTGAGCATCGTGGATATGGACTTGTCTCTACGTGAACCTTCTAGGCCAAATGATCAAAGCATTGCAGATCAAAAGACCCATTATGCTAGATGGGAAAAATCTAACCGATTAAGCCTTATTATTATGAAGATGTCCATTGTTGAGCATCTCATTAGTGGTTTGCTGGAAGACTGGAATGCCAGACAGTTCCTTGAAGCAATGGCGCAAACAGGTACATTTTAATTCCGCTGTGTCTATCCATTTTGGTGTTTTACAGTTATATATGGATTCACTTCTTCTTGAGTAATTAGTTATTCATGTGAATAATTTTCTACAGGTAAAACATATGAACCTGTTTGAATATGCTACTCCTCAGAGCTAGTTTTCGATTTAAGTACTAGGGTAACACATAAGACTATTAATCAAATGGTACTCTCTCGAATATTAGGACTTATACTACACTATCATCGATAGAAAGTTATGTTTCGAAACGAAAATGCATTTAATAGTGCTAGCTCAGTGGACGTTTCTTCTCATGACAAATCCTTTGATGGTTGAAGTGGAAAATGCCCATGGTCTTCGTTATCTGTAATTATACAAACTTCAGTTGAGTTAATTATTCACATTTTCTTCAGTTACCTCTAGAGCTCATCTATATTGTCTTGACATATGGACCGTTCCTGAATTCCCTGTCTTGTGTCGAAGTTTCCTATGCAAGACCGATTAGCTAATGGACATGATAGGTAGTGCTCGTTCCTTCTAATTCATTCTTGCCTCCTCTCACATTAACGAAAACTCAGTAATAGTCTCTTTCATTATGTAGTACGTGAAAATACTCCCAAATGGCTAGCCTATTCTCACGAAAACTAATTATATACTCCCAAGGTCTCCACAACAAGGTCAATCTTATGGAAAGTTTGATTATTATGTGATCTATACCAAGAGGGCCATTTGTTCGAGATTTGAGTGACTTAAACATCAGACCACATCTTGGAATCAGATGAATCCTTTTATATCGTTCAGGTGGTACAGTACTAATTTAGTAGATAGTGGTCTCCGATAGCACAAGTTATCTGTTTTAAGGAAGAAAAAATGTCGTGACGGATCAAAAGAGAATGCGTTATGTATTACAAAGTTTGACCATTTCAATATTTCCTATAACAGGGATTTCTCTAAGCCAAAAACCATAGCTTGATGATCCCAATATAATTGACCGGGAAGCAGAACCTAATAGGCAGTAAGCAGAAGTAAATGAGAATAGTAGGACTACTGATGCTATGCATCTTGTAGGAACGGCATCACAAGGGCACTGTGTAATCAGAGAAACATCACTGGACAATGCCAACTGCTCTTCAGTGTTAAAATCATTTTGAAGAGCTTCAGGAAGATATCGCTGCGGAGATATAGCTGATATATCACGAGGTATCTTTGTTCAGTTCCCATCTTCTCGAGTCATTTTGCATTTGCTTTGCATTTAAAATGAACTTATGAAATTGATTTCCTTCCAGTGCACATCTATCCATCATGCAAAGGGCATCTGGGAAAACATCTAAAACCAACTAGTTCTCATAAATTTCATAGCAAAATCATTTAAAAAAATTGAAAATTTTTGCTTTATCGACAAACAAGTAATTGCTGATGGCCTACTCAACCTTGATATGGAGAACAATGAGAGAAGCAACGGCCTCAGGAAACGACACTAAGCAGCGCTCTTTGTGAATCTTCAGACAGACCTCTTCGTATGAGTGAGACTGCATACTCCATAACTGCTGCATCAAATGGCATTCGGATCAGTCCATTGCTTGATAGCTTAAACTCTTCTTCGAATATTATGAACAGCTCATGGAAAATGTAAGGTTGGAGACAATGCCACAGAACAGCAAAGCGCCTGCCATCTGTGCTATAGATTACAAAGTGGCCCTTCTCACTCACTTCTAACACTTCACGGTTCTGTACGCCCGAAAGTCTCCTTGCTCTGGGATGAGAAATTCTTTTTCTCCCTGAAGTAACTATCTTTCTCCACTTTCTAGCAATTTTGAGTATTTTCTCATTGCTGATCATGTTGTCTTACCTATGAAGTATGGAATGGAGGAAACAAATGGGATGACAAAAGAAGATTTTACCCTAATGCAAACTCAGGAAAGGTTTTGTTCTGGGTAAGGCGTGGTAGGAAATTGGTTATATAGAGACGGGGGTTTGAGATGCGACTCCAAAAAGCGCTAGATCTGTTAGAAGAGGGGATTCGCTCATTTTTTGTGAAGCACAACATCAACATTCCAGACATGGAAGCTATGTTTCTGACACAATGTTCACTTCGTTTTACAAGTAATTCATGAAGCTTCATTGTTATACTTTATTAGTACATCTATGAGTGCGATTAAGACGCATCATTTCATCTTGATATGTTATGATGAAGAGACACCATTTGAAAGGGTATGAAGAAAGTCATATAAATAACTTCTGGAGATAACCGTTGGGTTGGTTGGCAGAAAGAAACTTTTCTCTTCTTCTCCTCTCTCCATCAAAGAACAGAAGGCATTCCATTACTGCTTTGAGAAGACAGTCGGCATTAACATTGTGGAAATTGGATGTTTTCCTCGTGATTGCATTCGGACCATCGTCAAGTCATATTGTCCATCGTTCGCTCATAATTCAATGTTTGTTCTAGGGTAAATTGTTTATTGCGCATCAAAGAGGTTAGTCGTTTCTTTTGCCGACTTTCTTCCTACATTGGTATCAAAGCCTGGTTATGTTTCATGCCCTATTTTGCCATCGAGTTTTCTCATTTGCTGTTTGATACAGGGATCAAAAGGATGAACCTCACATCGTCTGGATGGTCATTACTCGAAAATTGCAACATGAATCATCGAAAACGAACCGAAGTGAAGAACGGGTTTGGAAGTCGTGTACACTTGTACGATTTTGGTCATTTTTTGAAATATTTTCTCTGCCAAAATCAAATTTTGAATATACAGGATAAAAGTACTCACCGAGACGAGTTGAACGGTGGGTCGAGCGTCACCGTAGGACGCTGGACACGCCCACATGCGCGGCCAGAAACCATGGCGCGTGGGTGCCATGCGCCCAACCCGTTGGAAATGCTAGTGTGTGAGCGCCACGCGCATGCCGGCGAATTGACGTGTGCTAACGTCATCAATGACATTAGCCAATGGTTGGTAACCACTGATGACGTCAACAGGCCGACGATTGACTGATGACTCGACCTGACCGGAGACCTGACCTATCCGGAGACCCGACCTAGAGGATTGACCTGACCGGAGACCTGAACCGATTGATCGGTCAACCAATCCGATCGGGTAACTAAACTTACGGTTGGACCGATCGTCGATCGGACTAGCTAGGAGCCTTAATGGCTAGCTGGCGCGTGCGCTACACATGCTGCATACTTAGGCAGTGCGTGGAGGATCTGATCGGCACGTGGTCGGTAGCATTTGGTTCGTATAAATGTGCTCTACATTGTGGTATAGTTATTTGATATATTTGAGACTTTTAAAGGTATAAAAATGTGTACGGAACCTTAAGTATGCGTATTTTTGGGATATAAGTGTATTGTCTATTCCTTTTAACCGGTATTTTCTTATGGTTTTGGAAATACAGAAGCTAGCCTATATGAAAATGATCACATATATGTTGTTTAGAGTTTGGTTCGATGATAGCATGTTTATAGTTTAATATGCTTGCAATTTCCTGGTTCCTAGCAAACTCGAACAATTGCTAGAAATCCTCGATTTTTTTCATTATGTGTTGAATTACAGTTTCGATTATAGTTGTTGCATGATTGTTTTTGCACGTTGGTTCACATCTTGCTATGCCTTTTGTGTTGACAACAAAATGTGGAAATTACATGAGGTCGTATAATTTTTTTCTAATGGGAATTCGTAGATTGGTAGAATTTAAAGAAGTTCTCACCTAAAACTTAAAATTTGCACAAATTAAACTAATTAATGATAGTATAACAATCGTACTTAGAAGTTGATTGGGAATTTAGTGAATTTTCGTTTCTGTGTCTTTTGTTGGATTATCATTAATTTAGTTTATCTTTATTGCAAATTATGTATGCGTGTTATTTTAAAAATATGCTAGTATTGATTCTGCATTTATTATGTCAATGTGTTAGAGTAATTGATTATGGCTTCGGCATCCAAGACCATTGTGGCTTACCTCAATAAGGATGAGAATCTGAATAGTGATAATTATGATATTTGGCACCAAAAGGTTCAATACATCATTGAGGAGTAAGAGGTTTTAGAAACCCTCAATCACATCATGGATGAGCCTGAGTATGAAATTTTAGCTCAACACAGGAGAGATCAAGAAGCTTATCAACCTTGGAAAAAGAAAAATCACATTGCTCGCATTACGTTGTTGAGTCGTATACAAGATGATATCATGTGTGAGTTTGAAAGTTATGATAAAGCTCAAATAATGTGAGTTGTCTTGAATGATAAGTTTGGGGTATGTTTGCCACTAAGTTGAGGAGACTCACCATCAACTTTAACACATCGAAAGCGCCCAAATGTAACAATAAGGCAGCGTTTTCAGGATATGTCAAACATGATTTGTGCATTGAAGTCGACAAGTCACTCTCTTACTGATAAATAATAAGTTCAGGTTGTTATAATAGTTGGGAGCATATGAAGATCAACATGATGCACAATGAGAATGTTGTCACTTTTGATGATATAGCGCGTCATTTGGAATTAGAGGATGAGCGTATAGAGGCTATGAGATCCTCTACCCATGCTTATGTTGCTGAACAGAGTTCGTGCAAAGCTTCAGGCTTTGAGCACAAAAGGAACCATCAATTCAATAACAAATAGAAAGATATTGATTAGGCACTTAAGAGAGCTAAGACCTTTCGATGTAAGAAGCGTGGTGGGAAGAAAGACAAGGCCAAGATAAAGTGCTACAATCGCGGCAAGATGGTTCACTTTGCTCATAAATGCACTAAGTCGAAAGAGGTACCCTATTACTCAATTACTTTAAGTAATGCTTTTGTTTCTAGTATTGCAATACTTACTAAATGTCATCCAATGTGAATTGTAGGCTTAAGAGCAACAGACCACGTAACTAGAGATTGAAAAGCATTTGTAGAGTATTGTCGGATACAGCTGGAAGAAGATGGATATATATTGGAAATAACTCAAAAGTTGAAGTAAAATGTATTGGTACATGTAAATTAATTTTACATGATAATTGAAACCTATTCCTACATAATGTCCTCTATGCTACAAATATTCGACGGAATTTGATCTCCGTAGTTATTCTTCTTAACCTAGGTTATGTATTGAATTTCCATGGTGATTGTGTTGACATTTTGTTTGTCATGTATTGAATGATTTTATGGTGTTAGACATTGACTATGATGTGTACAATGTTAATGTTGATGGTTGTTTTTCTTTTATTGCATTTTCTAGTAATGTTGAGATTGATGCAAATACTTGGCATGCTAAACTATGTCACATTGGATTACAAAGAATGCAAATATTAGTTAGAGAAGGCCCTTTAGGGTCGTTTGCTAATGTTGGTCTACCTATATGTGAATATTGTCTAGCGGGAAAAATAACTAGAAAACCATTCAATAAAGGAATTAGAGCCGAATTTCCATTATAACTCATACATTCTGACATTTGTGGTTCATTGAACATGAGAACAAAGCATGGAGTCTCATATTTCATCACTTTTATAGATGACTTCCCGCGTTTCGGTTATGTCTTTCTAATCTCCCATAAGTCAGAAGCATAGATTACTTTAGACGATATATAGTGTTGGTAAAGAATCAGTTGGCATTAAGAACCGATCGCGAACGTGAGTATTTATCTAAGCAATTCAAGACTCTTTGTGATGAAAAATGAATTGTACGACAATTGACTATTTCTAATGCTTCGCAACAAAATAGGGTTGTTAAGAGAAAGAATAGAACTCTATTGAAAATAGTTAGGTCTATGATAGCGTAAGCAAATCTATTTATCTCGTATTGAGGAAATGCGTTATTAACTGCTGCCTATGTACTTAATTGTGTACCCTTAAATTTAGTTACTTCCACTCATTATGAATTGTGGACTAGTAGGAAATCAAACTTAAGTAATCTACGTCCTTGGCGGTATGTAGCTTATGTTCATGATTCTTTTCATAAATGTGGCAAATTAAGCCATAGAGGAAAAAAATATATCTTTATACGATATTCGGAACACTCAAAATGGTACATGTTCATAAGTGAACAAGCTGATGGAAGTGTGACCGAAATGAAGTCATGAGATGTCACTTTTTTTTAGAATGATTTTCTTAGTTGAGGTGAGATTGATAAAGATTTCCAATTATATGAGATAGAAGATTTTGATAACACACCCACTAATGTTGTTGAGAGAAATGAATATTTACCTCAACATACAAGACCTAGTGGGAGTGTTGCATTGCTTGACGAACTAAATTCAAGAGGAGTTTAGTTACATAAAATAATCGTAAAAGTATTCCGTATTGTCGTTTTGAGATTGAAGGGGAAGCATTTATGATTGCTCTTAAAGACGATGCCAAGCCTAAGATTGTTCAAGAGGCTATTTCATCCTCTAATAAGAAATAATGGAGAAAATGTTTGAAAGATGAGATGGAGTCAATGATCTACCACCCAATCGCAATGCTATTCGAAACAAATAGGTTTTTAAGATTAAGCGAAGGATGGATGAATCCATTGAAATATATAAGGCTCATCTTGTGGCGAAAGGTTATACTCAAACAAGAGAGTATAACCTATGAGGAAACCTTTTCACCAGTTATAAGGTTTGCTTCAATACACCTTATTCTATTCATCATTACACATTTGGATATAGAATTATATCAAATGGATGTAAAGACGATTTTTCTCAATATAGAACTAGATGAGGAAATTTATACAAAGTAGCCAATAGATTTCATAGCTGAAGGTCAGGAGCATAAAGTTTGCAAGCTTTATTGCTCAAGATATGGTCTTAAGCAATTATCTAGACAATGGTATATTTGTTTTCATTGAGTCATAACGTCTATTAGATTCACGATGATCAAAGAAGATCATTGTGTATATGTCAAACGGTCCAAAGATAAATTTGTGATTTTATTACTTTATATGGATAATATTCTGTTGGTTGGAAATGACAAGAGTTGTTTATCACCATAAAAGAATGGTTCTTATATATTAGGAGTTAAGATCGAAAGAGATCGATCAAGAAAACTCATTACTTTATCACAGAAGTCTAAAATAATGAAAATTCTTTAGTGTTTCAATATGCAGCATTGTAATCCTATTAATACCTCTATTATGCAAGGTGAATTCCTAAGTACTAAGATAAGACTCCGGAATAAAATAAAGAAATGGAAATTGTTCCTTACGCTAGTGTAGTCGGAAGTTTGATATTTGCTATGATGTGTACTCGACTTGACATATGTGATGCTGCGGGGTTAGTCAGTCGACATCAATCAAATCATGGTCAAGCATACTGGAAAGTAATGAAGAGGATCCTGAGATACTTAAAATGCATCATGGACTATCGACTTTATTATCAAGAAAATAATTTACGTTTAGTAGGCTATTCAAATGCTGATTGGGGAGGAAACCTAGATGAGCTTAAATCAACTTCTAGATATGCGTTCTTGCTCAATGAAGGTACAATTTCTTGGAATAGCAAGAAATAGGCATGCACGGTCTTGTCTACGATGGAGGTAGAATTTATTGCATGCTTTGCCGCAGTGCAAGAAGTAGTATGGCTAAAATGTTTCTTTGAAAATTTAGCTATTATCACTGAGGTTCCAAGACTAGTAATAGTTTATTGTGATAGTCAAGTAACTATTGCCTATGTGAAAGATCCCAATTATCATGAAAGGAAAAAACACATTGACATAAAGAAAAACTTCATCAGAGATATAATAGCGTAGAAAAAAAGTGATCCTTACAAATGCTGTTCCTAGAGATGTGTTCTTGACCCACATGATGTTTGTAGGGTTACGTAGAATGTGACATATAATATTGTAGATGATCATTGATTTATGTATATGTAAACATATTTATTGTACTTGTTTGTCTTTAGTGACTTGATATTTTATCAATAAGTACAAATCTATTATGAGACTAGCACAAACATACATATATTGTTGAAAAGTATATCAGCAGGCAATTATTGGTTCACTCACATGAGCAATCACCTCAAGTGTTTTAGTTAGTACATTGAGATGAGATGTTATGTACATATAAATGTTGAAGAGCAAGTTTAATATATAAAATAATATGTCGCCTTGATTGGAGTCAAGATGAGGTCTGTGATTTGTAAATAACAAGACCGAACATGATAGTCTCACAATCATGTATGCCTGAAAAATGCCGAATGCAAGTACTTAATTAGGCACTGTAGAAAGTGAGCTAATCTAGTACTCAAGCTAAACTTGAGTATGTGAGAAGCACGTGACTATGTTTAGGCTAAGATCTGTATAGTGAATGTATTTGATAAATGACATACGCTCTTATAGAATAATAAATCCACTATAACAAGTAATTCATACTACATGTGCATTGCACGACCAACAAGGGAAGACAAATGAAATTATCTCTATTTACTCATCATGTGAGCCCTTGAGGTAATTTATATTTTACCTCATTTTGTGCCCTATGTTACTTCTGACTACGTTCTCGAAGTGAAAGATTAATGTTGTTACTTTAGCATATTACCGGTGGTCATGAATATTTATGACTTTATGGAACGTGTCTAGGAGAGAAATGAAGAGAAATATGAGTACGAATGAAGATTATTATTTTTTTACATCTATCACATGTATTTACTAGTCAACCAATTATATCGCATTCTATGGTTTTGGATATAATTGTAAATATATGGTGTTATGAGAATAGTCAAGTATAGTTTTTAAGGGATATGTATACTTGCACTGATGTAGAAAAATATGTTTGGGGCACTGTGAGGTATTGATTGTTTTTTTATTTTTTTATTTTTTTTATGGTTGTAGCAATTATGTCATCCTTAACAGGTACATAATTTGAGCTCCCAAGTGCATGTGTATTCATTGGTCGCATGTCTTTCTTGCCAATATGAATTGTTTCTAAAGTGGATGAATGTTGAATGTTTTATATTCTTAATAGAGCTCTATCAAGCCCATCATGTTCGAGTGGATGATATTATACTTTATTAGTACGTCCATGATAGAGTGCGATTAAGATGCACCATTTCATCTTGATATGTTTCAATGGAGAGACACATTTTGAAAGGGTATGAAGGAAGTCATATAAATAACTTCCGGAGATAACCATTGGGTTGGTTAGCAGAAAGAAAGTTCGGAAAGAAACTATTCTCTCTTCTTCTCCATTCTCCATAAAAGAATAAAAGGCACTCCATTACTGCTTTGAGAAGACAATCGGTATTAATGTTGTGGAAATTAATTGTTTTCCTCGTGATTGCATTCGGACTATCGTGAAGTCATATCGTCCATTGTTCGCTCGTAATTCAATGTTCGTTCTAGGGTAAATTGTTCATTGTGTATCGAAAAGGTTAGTCGTTTCTTCCATCGACTTTCTTCCAACATTCATTATTTGGTTTTGTTTAGCAATGGTTATTGAAGTGGCCGTTATAGGTTCCATAAGTAGGAAAGGGGGAAAAGTGCCAAAAAAGTCCTAAACCTTTTGTCTTTGTGCCGATTTAGTCATAAACATTTTTTTGGTGCCGATTTAGTCCTAAACCTTTTTACGTGATGCCAATTAAGTCTTTTCCAGTCAATTTTGGCCGGATTTTGCTAAATGGACGCTGATTGGCTGATGTGGCTTGATCGGCGCTGACGTGGACAACTTTTAATAATATTTTAATATTTTTTCTTTTTTATTTTATTTTATTTTTATTTTTTTCTTCTCCCCTTCTTCCTCTAGCCAATCGTCGGACCTCGGTGACTGACCAGAGGCGACGGTCGGCGAGGTCGAGGTCGACCTCAGCTAGGGGTGAGCGGTTCCAGGTTCCGGTTCGGTTCCGTCTGGAACCTGGAACCTACCCTCGGGTACAGGTTCCAAAAATTTTGGAACCTGGAACCTACCCGTCAGAACCAAGAACCTCGAACCTACCCGGTCACAGGTTCCAGGGTCGGTTCCAGGTTCCAACAGGTTCTGTTTTTTTTCATTCATTTTTAGAGTTGAATTATAACATACGTGCATATTATCGGACTCTTCAGCACTATCGTAATGATCCTCTAACATCAAAATCATGCCATAAATATACTTCCCGAGCTATGAAAACAATAAAACAAAACATACATTAGTGGCCTTGTGATAAATAGGATCTCCCCCATGAGAAATAAAGACCCATGAACGCCCTTCTCGGACAAAATAGATGACAAGGTTGATTTCTTTGCCTTTGGAGCTGTCATAAAACAAAATGTACCAGCAAAAGTACATCATACAACTTTACCAAGGTTCAACTAACAACCTCCTGACATGCCTACCAAGAGATTCCATAATAGCATTCTACTGTTGCACCCTGCGCAACCATGGTGGGTCAGAAGCCATTCTAGCATTCTCTCCAAATCTGCTTAACGCTGACAGTGCTCTTCCTTCCAGATTCCACCCATTCTGCCCAAAGCTATTCCTGAAAGAACCAGGCCCACTATAAAATCCAGGTTTTCTGGAATCTCCAGGTCTGGACTGTGAGGAGGAAACTTCTGATGCCTTCTCAGAATTTGGAATCTCTCCGCCCTGTAGAAGCATCTTATAGCCACTATTCCTAAACATGGCTAACCTAACCAAAAACCTGGTTCAAACAGACTACCAGATCATCAGGAAACTACACAAACTATGGCTACATGAAAATTCAGCTAACATCATCTAAACTCACTTAATAGCCTTTGTAGCTGCAATGAAGTTCCACTTCTTGGTATCACCATAGTAATGTTGTGCGATGACTTCAACAAGTGTTTCCAAGTCCTTCAATGCAGATATGCATAACGAATAAGGAAATGTAGAAGGTTTAGGATGACAAGTGTGGATCTGAGATGGGGCGGTATCAATTGTGTTCATTGACGGCAGTTATGACACCCAAGATAGCAGTCACTACAGTAAAATGACAAACTTTCCCAATAAAACTCCAAATTCTTTCATTACACGTGAGGAAAAAAATGTGGAAAACAATAGTCAAAATTCTATAAGAACAAGCAGCCTTAGTTTCAATTAACATTGGCTTGCGTGTACACAGTTTACTCCTTGAATAAAGCCCCACAATTTAATGAAGTGATGGCCTATTAGTCAATCATGCTATCTTGAGTTTCTGTAAATGTGGAGATTTAAAGTAATAAAAATATGGAAATGTACGGTTTCACTTTGACTAAACAATCTCTCCTATTCTCAATTGATGCAGAAAAGGTCCTTAAAAACCTAAATTGAAAATATGTAGTTTAACGTAACCAAATTCTCGCACTTGTATGTTCAATTCAGCCCAACTATATCTTATAGGGCAAGCATAAAGGCATTTGATGCAGAAAAGGTCTTTCAAACCCTGAGTTGAAACATGTAACTAAAAGTTACCAAATTTTCACAAAACCTGCTTCTGGTCCTATCTCTGAAGAAGAGAATCGCTCGGGCAGCAGCCATGTAAAACCCTGATGCACAATTAAAACGTCCAGATGAGATAAGGGCATAAGTAGAGAAGAGTCTGCTTTCATCAGAAATCAGCACTCATGACATTGTAATTCACCTAAAACCGTACATAGAATAGTCCAAACCAATCTTTAAAAATAAAACTAAAAGAAAAAGCACACAAATAGAGCTTTTGTATGTCAGATCAAGAATATACTATGGAGTGAAGCAAATAAGATTTTTTTTTTCCACCCAGACAGAAAGGTACCAATATTGATGGATCTAGGGGGGTTACAGATTGTAAGCAACAAGATGCACATAACTGAAATAGAAGCTAGGCAGCATCCAAGTTAATGCTAGGCTGCGAATGCATAATACTACCATTTTTCTTGTAAATTTAAATCAAGTTCTGAATATGCTGTAAATGAAAGAGGGTGAGCAGGGAAAAAAAAGGCCAAAATGCAGATGTTGGTCAAAGACATATCTTCTCGCTTTTTAACCACTTTTCTGTTGTCCAGCTCAGATAGAGCTTTATGTTAATGCAATTGCAGGCAATAGATCACTACAAGTTACTCCACTGCGAAATCTTCCAAGTAAAAGCTATATTGAGAAAGGAGATACAACAACGTGATAAAAATTTGTACAAGAAGAAGATCCACAAGATCCCAAAAGACTCAATAATAGAATTGATCCTCCAAATGATGGTCATTGAGAGCCATCAATTGATAAACTTACGTTAAGATTGCCAAAGATAGTGTGTTGTGCTCTTCGACAAACCATGACCCCTAAAAAAGTACAATAACAAGACAATGGAACTAACTAAATGGCTTCTTATCCTCTTTGCACAATGTTTTTCCATGCATTAAACTTATCAATGGTGAGATCACAACAACCATCTAAAGGCTCCTAAACTCTTTGACAACATAATTAAAGCAGCACAAAGCCAACAAAAAACCTTGCTTGAATTCTCAAACGCTAGACCCATTGCAGTTGCGACACCACCAACTCTATTTATCGACAATAATCTCCGCATTAAGACCAACCATATCTGAAAAAAGAAGAAGAAGAGGTTAAATAAAATATTCACTTATCAAATATACAAAAAGAATTACAATATATAAAGATATAAACATTACTTACCCAATTCAAATTGTTCTGCGTTCTCGATACACTCTTCAACATTAAGCGGAACACGAACGGCTCTCAACCAATCTTGAGTGCAAATCAAAGCTTCCACTACTTTGGGAGTTAAAGAACTTCGAAAGCCATCAAGCACACGACCCGATGTACTAAAAGTTGACTCTGAAGCAACGGTAGTTACAGGTATGGACAAAATATCTCGAGCCATCAAAGAAAGGATCTTATATTTTGAACCATTAGTCTTCCACCAAATCAAAATGTCAAGACCAAGATCCTTTTCATTTTTTTCTTGAAGATACTCATCAAGCTCGGACTTGTTATCATCGCGCCCTTGTTCATTTGAGTATAAAAACATTTTCTTCCAATCTTGGGCGTCATACATCTTTAGTTCTTCACTACCACCCGTATCGGGTTGGGAATTGGAACTACTACTACTTGCACCCAAATTATGGCCACCAAAATCTTGATCACTTGAAATAAGAGAAGATTGCTCATAAAATTCATACAAATGCTCCAATGTATCCTTCACCTTGAAATGCATCTCTTCAATCTTCAATTCATCATCATAAATTTGTCCATACAAGAATCTCACATAATTTAACTTGGCTCTAGGATCTAACACAACCGCAATCAACACCATCATGTTTACTTTATCCAAGCTTCCATAATATTTGTCAAATTTTTCTTTCATTTTCAGACCCATAGCTTGAAGCTTAGGATCCGAAGCATTGACCGCATCTTTCAAATATCTATACAAAAGAGCTATCCCTTCAAAATAATCATTTGAAGTAACATATGAAGTCCTAGACATCTTCTTGGTGGCATCATAGAATGCTTTTAGAAAATTCAAAAGAATAATAGCATTTTCCCAATCATCATCCCTAGGAGTTTCATGATCTAGCTCACTTACAAAAGATGGATCGTGATCTTCCATCCTTTCGAAAGCTTTTCTGAACTTTATGGTGGTGTCTAACATGAGGTAAGTGGAGTTCCATCTAGTGGCGACGTCAAGAACTACCGAACCCTTATAAGTGATCTTTTCTCTCTCAATGCAAGATTGAAATCCTTGGGCTCTTGTGGGAGAACTCCTTACATACCTAACCACATTTCGGATACGTGCAATGGAGTCACGTACCGTAGTCAAGCCATCTCTCACAATCAAATTTAATATATGAGCTGTACATCTCATGTGCAAAACACTACCATCTAATATCAACGACCTTTGTTTGGAAAGTTTATCCCTCAAATAGCCAATTGCAACATCATTCGAGCTAGCATTATCCACGGTAATTGTAGACACCTTTTTTTCTATTCCCCACTCCTCAATGCATGTCTCCACCATTTTCCCAATCTCCCTACCCCTGTGACTATGCATCACCACAAAGTTGATGATTCTTTTATGCAACTTCCAATTTTCATCAATAAAATGTGTAGTGAGACACAAATAATTCAGATTTTGATTGGAACTCCATGTATCGTGATGAGTGCGATCCTAGAATTAATCTTTCCAAAATAATTCTTCAAAGAAGTTCTTTCACATAAAAACAACTTCATGCAATCTTTTGCCATTGTGAAACGTGATATATGTTTGAAGAGAGGTTGTAACTCAGTAACATATTCACGAAATCTAACACGCTCAACCAAGGAAAAAGGTTGCTCATCAAGGATGATAAACCGAGCAAGCATGTGCCTAGCTCGTTCTTGATTAAATGACCATGTCGATAAGACACTACCAGTACTAGAATCTCCTCCTGCCTTGCTAGCCATGTTGACATTACGTGGTACAAAAAATTTCTACCTCTTATCTAGATTATGGGGAAACCTCTTGCATGTGTTCAAGTGCTTCCTCATTGCAGAAGTACCGTTAGCAACAAGGTACTTAAGCATGGATCCACAATGAATGCATTTCACTTGATATATTTTTCCATCTTTATCACTGATTTTCGAATAATGATTCCAGCATTCAGATGTATATTTCTTATCATGAGAATGATGAGAATCGGATACCTTATTTGTGGCACTCAAGGTAGGGGGTGCATCTTCTTCAATTTCATTACCAGAAAACTCAAATTCCGTACCCGGAGTCATCTCCTCACGTCCCTCCACCTCCATTGACGTGTTATCTTGATACATTAACTTCGCAATACACAACAATAATAGAATATAATTAGAAAATTCAAAACATAATGTGAATTGAGTTATAGAATGTGCAAGCAGTTGCTAAAAACCAAATCAATACACAAGTTTAGGACTATATCAACACAAATGCAAAAGATTTATACTTTTTTGGCACTTTTCCCAAACCCATTACTAGCAAGACAAGATGCATGGAATTATGGAGATTCTCCTTATCTTGTAAGCCCACATCAAAGCCTCTAAAAGTTTTCTCATCAACAGCTGTTGCAGCTGCACTAAATGATAGAAATTGAACAGCTTTGGAAAGGGAAATATATGTATTAGTAGTTTGTTTGGCGAACCAATTCCAAAACAGCTGTTGCAGTAGCAAGGAACAATTCCAAAACAAATGCAGCTAGAGAATAAGTTGTCACGTAAGTCAGTTATGGAAGCTAAGGTGGTGATTCTAGCAAATGAATTCTCGTCATTGTCATTTGTCAGCATTATTTCTTATCCTTGACATTGTAAATGAATTATTGACATTGCCAGCATTACATTACCTAGTCATCAACAGCTGGGAGAAAAACTGTAGTCGAAACAAACACAACAGTAGTTTATATATGCATCAGTCAAAGATAGGACAACAATTGAAAGAATGAACCCATTACACAAAAAAGACTTTAAGAGCACATTAGATTTCACTTGCGCTAAACTTCTTGTAAGTCAGGTCAAACAGATGAATACCCTATGTACAATCTAATGAACAATCTAATGAGATAAATTAATTTCTATCACATATCTGGCAAACCGTTTTCTCACCAGACATCATACAATTCAAACCATCGAACCGAGCGAGTCTTTCTTGGCCAAAACAGAGACAGAGTAGAGCCTTTGGAGCGAGATTTTGCACCTGGTTTGTTTGGCGGATCAAGGTCTCAATTGACGACGATGAAGAGCATCTGGTTAGAGCTTTTCCTCCGCTTGCAGAAGAAATCTCAGTATTCGTCAGATCTTCGACACCAAATCTGTTAAGAACAACTTAACAACTTGCGGATTACCCTTGACCGGAGCTTTGAAAATCCACGGAGAGCTCTGGCGATGTGGTTTTTCGTCGCTCTGAAACGAGCGTCGCAACTGCTGGCGTCGGGTTGTTAGAGCAGAGGCGGAGACAGCAACAACGGCGCCGTGGGTCAGAATCGGAGACCTAGTGATCAGCAGCTATGATCGGACGGCCTGAGGACGGAATCGCGGCCGGAACAGTGGCTTCTGGCGTCTGGTTGCAGCAGCAGTGGAGGACCCCGCAGCAGGGGCGTCGGGGCTTCTGGCGCGAGCGGCTTGGGTCGCGAGCGGAGACGAGCTCGGCTCAGATTTGCCTGCGTCGAGTAGTCAGGGACGGGCGTCGAGGTAGAGCACGGCAGCGACGGGCGTCGAGCGGCGTCCGATGACGGTGGCCGGCGCTGAGCAGTGAGCAGGGATGTCGGTCAGGGTCTTCGGGGCAACGACGTCAGGACTTAGGTGTCGCGAATGCGGGCGTCGAGCGATTGGAGTAGCGGCGGTGACCTTGAGGGCGAGCGGCGTCCGCGGCGAGACTCAAAGCGGCGTCTAGCTGAAAGTGAAATCGGGAAGGACTCGGGAGTCAAGACAGGAGGCTAGAGACTGGAGTGCCGAGCGAGGGGGGGTTCCTTTTGGAACCCTAACCGGTTCCGAAACCGGTTCCGCGACCGGTTCCGGTTCCGGTTCCGCGACCGGTTTCGGTTCCGCTTGGAACCGGAACCGGGATTGCCGGTTCCGTAAAAATGGAACCGGGAATCGGAACCGGTCCTTTAAGAACCGGGAACCGAACCGAACCTCCGGTTCCGGTTCTCCGGTTCTGGTTCTACCCGGGACCCGTGCTCGCCCCTAACCTCAGCCACTACATTTGTGAATCAAGGCGCGATTCTGGAGCAACACGAATGCGTAGGGGAGGAAAAAAAGCCGACTTGCGCGAGTACCGTTGGAGGTGGCACGCTTGAGGCCTTTCTTCTTGAGGATGAAGCTCGCGTCGATGAACGCGCTCGAGGCCACGGCTAGTACGAGCCCCCTGACGTTGTTGGACATCGCCATTGGCAGCTTGGCCCCGCGGGTCGGCGCACTCATGCGAATCGCCGCGAGAGGGCGTGCGGGTGCACTACTCGCCGGACTCGGAATCGCACGGACTGCGTGGGTTCCTCCGATCGGGGAAGGATCACTCCGCAGCTGATCGAGATGAAGCGATCTCGCATCGTCGGAGACGCGAGGGACGCGGAGAATGAGAGAATCACAAAGCAGAGGGAATCTCGATGGTTGTGCCATAGAGAGAGAGAGAGAGATCTTCGATGGCACGCGGAGCTCGTCGTCTGGTCGGGAGCTTCCGGTGGCCCGACACGAGGCCAGCTCGAGGTTGCCTCCTCGTGCCAAGCTAGTAGGGCTCGCCCTCACTGGCCATGGGTGAGGCTCGACCCTTGCCAGATCTGGTGAGGGCGAGCCTTGCCGCCCAGGCCTCGAGGGCGGCCTCGCGCCGGGCGGGCGAGGCTTGCCCTCACCGGATCTGGCAAGGTCAAGCTTCGTCGGCCATGGGCGAGGCTCGAGCCTCGCCACCCAGCGCGAGGCTGCCCTTGCGGCCACTAGCGAGGTGGTCGGTGAGGTCGACCTCAACCTCACCGGCCGTCGCCTTTGGCCAGTCGCCGAGGTCTGGCGACTGGCTGGAGGAAAAAGAGGAGAAGAAAAAAAGAAAAAGAAAAAGAAAAAGAAAAAGAATTCAAGAATTCAAAAATATTAAAATATTATTAAAAGTTGTCCACGTTAGCGTCGATCAGGCCACGTCAGCCGGCCGGCATCCAGTCAGCAAAATTTGGCCAAAATTAGCCGGAAATGACTGAATTGGCACCACTTAAAAATGTTTGGGACTAAATCAGCACAAAAAAAAAGGTTTAGGACTAAATCGGCACAAAGACAAAAGGTTTAGGACTTTTTTGGCACTTCTCCCGGAAAGGACTGAATTGGCACCACGTAAAAAGGTTGGGTTGGTTAGCAAAAAGAAAGTTCGGAAAGAAACTGTTCTCTCTTCTTCTCCATTCTCCATAAAAGAATAAAAGGCATTCCATTATTGCTTTGAGAATCGGTATTAACATTGTGGAAATTAGATGTTTTCCTTGTGATTGCATTCGGACCATCATGAAGTCATATCGTCCATTGTTCGCTCGTAATTCAATGTTCGTTCTAGGGTAAATTGTTCATTGTGTATCGAAAAGGTTAGTCGTTTCTTCCATCGACTTTCTTCCAACATTCATTATTTGGTTTTGTTTAGCAATGGATTTTGAAGTGGCTGTTACAGGTTCCATGGGTAGGAAAGGTGATGGCGAACAACGTGCATATTTAACCAATGGATAATATTTGGACATTGCATTTGCTGTCTTGACAATTTGACGGGTCTTGCAAGGCATTAACTTGGAAAATTCTAGTCACTCTAGGTGGCTAGAAAAGGATTTTGAAAAAAAAAATGTTAATTTCCTCATTTTGTTTGTTTGTTGTATTTGTCAATCAAGACCAAGATCCGTAGAAAGAAAGAAAATAACATAGTCATTAAGGGGGAGTTTTTCTTTGGCCAATATAAACGAAAGCTTTCAGGTTCATTTTTAGCAACAATGTATCCTTTTACATTAGCTTCATGCCTACACTCTTGTGTACAACCTTTGTCATTCAAGCCTTGGAATCCGATCCTTCTTAAGGCTTAACAAATGTAAACTACATTGGCGTTGAGAGGAAAGCTCTTTTGAAGTTCAACTAGGATCCTTTGAGATGTTTATGGTCATAGACCAGCAAGGGTTGTTGCAACTTAGAAGGAGTCAAATGCAAAGAGATAACTAGTCACATCTCAAAGCTCAATCTTGGTAATCCTTGTGATGGTTTAGAGAAGTGCAGTCTAAGAGGTAAGATACATCCTACTCCAAATGAATTAAAGCAATTGTAGTATCTAGATCTTAGCTTCAACTCAACCTAAAAATATCCTAGATTCCTTAGCTTCTCTTCAAAAATTGGAGTGTATCAGCTACTCATCTGCAGGCTTATATGGATATATTTACAATGAAGTCAATAACATCTCCAACTTATGGCACTTGGATCTTAGTGGGTGGACATGGTGGAGCCCCCCTTCAAGGATATTGAACCTCTAATGGCTATCGAACACGCAAGCTTGGAGCATGTCCTCGAGGGTTTGAATTGTCCTCTCAGACTGGCCATCCGTCTACGGATGATAGGCTGTACTATACTGCAGCTTCATCCCAAGGCAATCTATAAGCTCTTCCAGAAAGCTGCTGTAAACTTCGGGTCTCGATATGATGTAATCGTCACTAGAACTCCATGCAGACGAACTATCTGACGCACGTACAACTCAGCATATCTATCCAATGCAAAGTCTTTTCGTACGGCGATGAAGTGAGCAGATTTCATCAATCTATCAACCACAGCCCATATGGAATCATTACCTCGCTAACTCTTTGGTAATCCAATCACAAAGTCCATTGTGATATGTTCCCATTTCCACTTGAGAATCTCCAGAGGTTGCAAAAGTCCTCCAGGCTTGCAATGTTGTGCTTTCACTTGTTGGCACGTCAGACACTTGGCGACATGTCTGGCGATATTCGCCTTCATACTGGCCCACCAATAGTGTTGACGCAGATTCTGATACATCTTCGTACTGCTTGGATGAATGTTGTAACTGTCATGCTCCGATCCTCTAAGTGCATGCCTATCCCTTTGCGGTCGATTAAATAAAGACGTCCCAGGACACATCGTCGACCCATTCAATTTTTATGCACATGTGGAATCAAATAAATAATCCCCAGACAACAACAAGATGTGATAGAAAAGCAGGGCCACAATTTTTCAAAACCAAACCACATAGCAAACCATGTCATATATAATACAAGCTGATAAATAGATGCAAGGTCTACAAAACAGGGGAGGGGGGCTCAAAGAACTACAGGTCTTCCTCTTCATCCTCATCCTTATTGGAGCCTTCAACTGAATACACCGCGGACTCAGGTTTCGACAGGTTGGGGTCTTGGTCCATCACCGAACCACCTGGAGGGTTAGCTGTACCCTTTCCAAAAGCAACCTCCAGCACATAAAAAGGAACCTCAGACTCCGGTATAGGCCTTTCCCTCTATCCATTCCGCTCCCGACGATACCATGATCTGTATCAATGGGGAACCTTTTTGGGTAAACCCGCATTGACCCAGAGCACGGACCTCACTAACTCATACACCCACCCCCTTAGGTCTCCATAAAGCGGAATGAAACACTTTTGCTCAGTGACCTTCTTTGACTGACCAAAATGCTTAGGAGGAGCTGCCATCTAGGGACCTGAAATTGTTATCCTACAATGGGGTGAGATAATGTCTCAGCAAGTTCACCCCCTAAGACCCAACTAGGAAGAAAATACGCCCCAAGGGCTGTCTAAGCTCAAACACGAGTCAGAGGACTTACCTTTGCCTCAATTTCTTCCTGCAAGTCAGTACATTTCATATACTCACGAATCACATCAACCAATCAAATCATCAAATTAGATCGAGTCATCGATCAATCGACTCAGTTGATTCCGTGTCATCATGATTGTCTCTCGGTCTACCATTTCAATACTATCTATTAAACAATACTATATATTAAGTTGTTTCCTTGAAACGATCACTGCTCACCTAAGCTGATACAAATGAATGCTCGCCTAAGCTAACAATGATAGATAGTATATCTCACCAAAGCTGATATATATTGATAGCATAGCTCACCAAAGCTGATATAGATAGTGTAGCTCGCCTAAGCTGATTTGTGCTCATCAAAGCTGATATCGATAGTGTAGCTCGCCTAAGCTAATTTGTGCTCATCGAAGCTAATTTATAGATATTATACTCATCCATTACCCATTTCACCGATTTCATAGTATCGGGTAAAATAATTGTGTGTGGGTACACGGTAGGCCTCAGCAAAAAATATAATATCTTTATTTTGTAAATTCCCACTAATTATACAATCAATAAAAACATTTTTAGAGCTGTAAATCGACGTCCGGTAATTTTCTAATTAATTATCGAAAATAATAAATTTTGGGATAAATTCCCAAAATTGCAAATCACATTCAATTGCATATAATATCGGTCAATTAAATAAACAAATCACACCATTGAAATTAGCATAAAATTCCGGTCACTGGCTATCCCGATCTAATTTCTGGAAAATATAATTAAATAATTTTGAAAATTAATTATTAAATACCCAAAAATGCAACTTAGGCTGGAAAAGCCTAATTAAAAGCCGAGACGAGCCCGAAAAATTTCCGAACCACTCTAGATAAATACTAGAGCTTGTCTAGGCTCTAATTACACTACTTTAACCACCTAGCATGCAATATCAATCAATTAATTCACTAATATATTCTAACTATCCACTTAATCCATAATTAATTTAAACTAATTAATTCTTAAGCGTCATTAACTTACTAAGCAGGGATTAGTGAGTTAAACTCATTTGATTAATAATCTGCTTGGATTAAAATGATGGCAAGGCGGAGACGGTCCACAAATCCCAAAGTGGCATCACCAAGCGGGGACGGGAAAGGCTCGAACTGGCCAAATAGTGGCTGGAAGCCCAGGAGGTCACAATTCTAAGGCTAGGCCAAGAAGGGCTGATCGAGCAACTGGTTGAGGCTGAAACGGGCAGGGAAGAGGCGGACTGTTGTGGCGTGGCTTCCGGTGGCTCGGTGGGTGGCTAGGCGGCTTCGGTGATAGCGGGGAAGATGCAACTGGCTCGGGGGACATCCTGGGGTCACGACGGAGACAGAACGGTGGCCAGGGACATGCGGGTTTGGCGCGCGAGCAGGCAGACGGCAAATAGGTTTCGGCTGCTTGGCGAGGCTTTGCAACGGTGGGGAGGGTCTGCTGGCTTGGTTATCTGGTTTTGGAGGTTTCAGCTAGTTGGAAATGGAGGGAGGGATAGGTCAATGGGCAGAAAGGAGGAGGGGGAATCGGTTGGGCTATGAAGGGGGCCACCTTGGTCTCCTCTCATCCCTTTGTCCCCTTGACCTTGGCCTACTTGCTAGCTGGCTTCCTTAGCCAATTTCTAGCCATAAGACTTGTCTAGGAAGCTTTTGAAATGGTCCAAATGTTGGGTCTAAGGGGGAGCTACGAATTTTGGAGGCAATTCCCTCTAATTGGACTTCACTTCCTTCTTGAATCAACTCAAATTGGCTCCCATAAATTCCGTTATCGAGTCTATGATCAAATTGATATTTTTTCTCATCATTAGAATCTACTTGCATCCCAATTTCACGATAAAAAACGGTTCTCGAAATTTTCAGGACAAAAACAGCCCTATCTCAACTTTTCACCAAAAATCTCAGTTTGCAGAAAAATCTTCAAAGATTGAGTCAACGTTCCTAAAATGACTCGTGATATGACAGAATTTTCAATTTCTGAAATCGGATTCAAATTCACGGTTAATTTCAATCTGGTGCGATTTTAGCGTGATCTAGGCTACCGGATATTTTTTAGGAATTTTAGTGCAAATGACCCTTAGTCGATTTTATTTGAGCCACAATGAACCTCTTCAACATATTAGCGACTCTTGGTTATTGTGAAAATCTCGAGATTTCAAATACGGACACAGGGTATCAAAACGACAGAAAAATCTGCCTAGTGCTGATCAACGAGAATTTTTCAATTTGGTGGAATAAGCTACGTTTAACCACACATCTCTGTCGAACCGGCCTATCTCTGATTTCTTATCGATCTTTACTGTGCCGAAATGATCTCTGTAGATGAGCACAATCGAGTAGTCGATTTCTAGTCGAATTCTCAAGTCTCATGCGTTAAAATTCCCTAGTGACTTCCGTAGATAGTCTAGTTATCTCAGGAGTAATTAGCTTTGAGAATAGCACTATAGGCGCATCGATGAAAAGTCCGATTTGTTTAATTGAAAACAGAATTGAAAATTCAGGATGTCACAGTAACTGCTACGATGAGCTTCTAACAAAATCTCCTCCTTAAGTTTTGCATTGTAGGTACACACAAACGTCCACGAAACTTTAGCGTCCTATTCTCATAAATCTGAAAGTCAGCATTTCTTTTTTCTACATCCTCTTGCAGAATTTTCTGGATCTTAGGATCTGTCAACTGCAACGTCTTAATCCTCATTCACACTTCCGGTTCAATTCTGAGGGTGGCCATAAGACTTGAAAGGTGGCCTACCTCAAATTTGAAAACCGAATCTCGAGCTCCTTCGAGTATAATCCACTCCTGAACCATCATTTGCATAATTGAAGACTTCCGACTCAACGCATCTACGACCTTGTTGGTTTTTCCAGGATGATACAGGATGTCGCAATCACAGTCCTTGAGAAGTTCCATCCAACGACGCTGTCTCATGTTCAACTCCTTCTGAGAGAATAAGTACTTTAAGCTCTAGTGATCCGTAAAGATCTAGAACTTTTCTCCACACAAGTAGTGTCTTCAAATCTTCAGGGCGAAGATAATCGCTGCGAGTTCTAAGTCATGCGTATGATAATTCAACTCATGAGATCTCAACTGACAGGACGCGTATGCAACAACTCTGCCATGCTGCATTAAAACGCAACCTAGTCCTCTATACGACGCATCACTAAATATCTCATATCCTCCAGGACCATACAGAATCGTCAACATTGGTGCGGTAGTCAGCTTCTACTTAAGCTCTTGGAAGCTACGCTCGCACTTATCCGTCCATACAAACTTCTCTTCCTTCTTCAACAATTGGGTCAAAGGTATGGCTATTGCTGAAAATCTTTCCATGAATTGTCTGTAATAGCCTGCCAATCCCAAGAAACTTCTGATCTCTGTTATTGTCATCGGTCTTGGCCAATTGATCACTGCTTCAATCTTGGTCGGGTTTACAAAAATTCCTTCACCAGAAATCACGTGACCTAAGAAAGTTACACGAGTCAACCAAAACTCGCACTTACTGAACTTAGCGTGCAGTCCATGATCTCGTAGAGTCTAAAGCACTGTCCTTAAATGTCTTTCGTGCTCCTCTGGACTTCTCGAGTACACTAGGATGTCGTCGATAAACACTATCACCAACCGATCCAAGTACTCCTTGAATACTCGATTCATCAAATCCATGAAAGTAGCTGGGGCGTTGGTCAAACCAAACGGCATTACAGTGAACTCATAGTGACCGTAACGCGTATGAAACGCCGTCTTCGGTATGTCTTCCTTCTTAATTCTCAACTGATGGTAACCTGTCCTCAAGTCAATCTTGGATAATATCGACGCTCCCTGTAGCTGGTCAAACAAGTCGTCAATCCTCGGTAACGGATACTTGTTCTTGATCGTCACCTGATTGAGTTGCCGATAGTCGATGCAAAGACGCAACGAACCATCATTCTTACAAACAGAACTGGTGCTTCCTAAGGTAATGCATTGGGACGTATAGATCCTTTGTCTAACAACTCCTGCATCTGCACCTTCAGTTCCTTCGACTCTGACAACACCATTTGGTAAGGAGCCTTAGAGATTGGCTCTGTCCCAGGGCCAACTCAATTACGAACTCGATCTCCCTTTCTGGGGGCAGATTAGGCAATTCTTCAAGAAACACATCTGAAAACTCCTGTACCACAACGATGTTCTCCATCTTCAGTTCCTCAACTGTCAGGTCGACCACAGTTGCCAAATAACCTTGGCAACCCACATCTAATAAACGGGTTGCCTCAAGTGACAAGATTAAGGTAATCGAGGGTCCTCCTCGACTCCCAATAAACTCGAAACTTTCATCCGCTAACAGGTTTAACTAAATCGATTTACAATAACAGTCTACAGTAGCTCATTGCTTGGTGAGCCAATCCATGCCAATGATCACATCAAAGTCATACATGGCCGGCACAATAAAATCTATTCTTTCCTCTTGCTCACCAATCACTAACTTACAACCAAGACACTCTACTACATACAACACCTTATCCTTTAACGGAGTCGATAAACTAATAACTGACCCCAACGGTTCTGGACTCAATCCTACCAACTTAACATATTGCTCAGCAATAATTCAATGCGTAGCTTCAGGGTCAAATAAAGCATAAGCAGCATGGTTGTTCAGCGAGACCGTACCAGTGACCATGTCTGGCGAGTCCTCTTCCTCTCGTCGAGTGGCAGCATACACCTTTCCTTGCATTGGAGGCTGTTCAATCCGCCTTGCGGTGCGTTCTGTGGTGCATTCCCTCTGTTCTGTCCCATCTACAGTAGCGGGAGCGATGATCCCATAGGCCTACGGGGACAATCCTTGATCTGGTGGCCATGTTGGCCACATCTAAAACAAGCTCCCATCCTAGCGAAGCATGGGGCCGATCCATGTCTTCATCCACAAAAATGACACACATCGTTCGGGTTGGGTGCCGACTTTCCAATCCCACCCTTCTGGTTAGGCTGAATGGGATATCTTCCACCTAACATCGGCTTCTTCCCGAATCGATTACCATCTCTGTTGAACCTGAACCATGACCCAGATACGGTGGCTCGCTCATTCAAGTTCCTCTCTATCAGCCGTGCCCTCTCATATAGATCGTTGTAATCCTTCAGATTTAGCGGCACGAGCGGATCCTTTTATCTCCAGTGTGAGGCCATCTCTGAATCTCCTCGCTATATCCACTGGATCCTCGATCAGTCTTGGTGCATACCTGGACAGCTCTGCAAATTTCGCCTCGTACTGGTCTACTAACATCAGAGCCTGACGAAGGCGTTGAAACTCTGCCATCTTCTGCTCTTTGGCGCAGTCGGAAAAATACTTCCCATTTAAGACTTCCACAAAGGCATTCCACACCGGGACCGTGCCTTCTGGAAATACTCTTCCTCGGGTGGCTTCCCACCACGTGCTTGCATTGCCCTGCAACTGGTAGACCACCAGGACTACCTTGTCTTCTTTAGAGCACCTCAGTAGTGCGAAGACTTTCTTTAACTCCCTGATCCAGAGGGTTGCAGCCTCGGGATCGCCTGTTCCTAAGAATCACGGTAGATTCAACTTCAAAATTTGCTCAACTAACTTGTGCATCGATCGCTCTCTGATCACATTTCCAGGTTGGATCTCAACAGGTGCGACAACAACGGTGGCTATGGCATTGGCGGTGGCAATGGCGGCGGTGGTAGCAGCAGCTTGATTCTGGGCCTACTACCTCATCATGTTCCCCAAGGTCTCAAGCGCCTGAACGGTCCCATTTATTCTAGGATCGCCCGGTGCTACTCCTTCAGTACCAGCTTGTGGCGGTACTATAACACTCGTGCTGGTCTAAGCCGGCGCTCTACCTTAGGCACCGACCCTAGTCGACGTCCTACCCCGAGTAACGGACGCAACGGTCCTCTTCCGAGGAGTCCTCTACTCTAGATCACTCATACTGCAGGATCTCTATAGAACCTGCTTTCCAATTCCAACACAGAATCATAAAATTGAGCGACCACAAACAATCAATCAATCAACAACCGTCAGCGTAAGGAAAACATCTTTCCTACTAACTATCCCAAGATCCATCGCACCTCATTACTCCAGACACTGACCAACTCCGATACCACTTCGAGCGAGGATGTCACGCCCAAACCTCGGGCACGCGCACATCCCTCGATGGTCGATTAAAATGCGATGTTCCCAGGATGCGTCGTTGACCCTTTCTTATTATGCACATGCAGAAGCGAACTAATAATTACCCAACCAACAAACAAACACATGTGATAGTAAAAGCAGGACAAAAGCTTTTCATAAAATACACTTTATACACAAACCGAGTCAACCCTGCAAGTTATATACAAAAGGTCTGTCTCAAAAGAGGCCCTAGGTAGCCTACGCTCCGGACCCTTCCGCCTCGGGCTCCAGGTCCTCCACAACACCATCTGGGATGGGGAGGTAGCTCATCTTATGGACATCCACATCCTTGATTTCGACGGTAGGTCCGTCAAAACCTTGCAAAGGACCCTCCCGAGCCCCGTTACGCTCGTTAATGTACCATGCTTTGAAGCGATGAGGTACCCAGTGACAGAGACCCTCATCGACCCAAATAGTGGTCACAACTAACTCACGGGTCTCAGTGGTCCTAAGAATAAGGAAAATGGTAGACTCATAATCCATTTCCTTCGGAACCCCAAAACGGATGGGAAGCCTCTCTATACTAAGGAACTGAAAATATTTAACCACGATGGGGTGAAATAAAATCTCAGCGAGTCAACACCCTAAACCCTGATTAGGATGAGAATTCACTCAGGGGTAGGCTAAACATGCATCACACACAAACTTACCTCGCCTCAGCACCTCCCTGCATATTAGTGCGCCACATATAACATATAAATACAGTAAGCGTATGTAATAACTGGAACACCTCAATTCAACTTTTAAACAATCACATGGGTCCCGATTATAAGGTAAAATCGTTATGACACGTCCCATTCCGTGCCACACAATTTTACCCCATAATCAAGCGTGGCTATCTCAATCACTCAGGCATGTCCTAGTTATTACGACCCATCGGCCATGGCCAACTCAACAGTCGGCAGTCATCTGGCATAACCGGGCGTCATCCCACTTCATCGAGCACGGCAACATCTACATTTAGATGGCATTCCACACAGGAGCATCGGCCCAGCCTCCACTACGACCAGCATTCGTTAACAAGGGGCATTAGAACTTAATCGGGCATCGCCTCCCCAACTCCCGTTGGGTGACGGGTTTCGATAGCGATCGCACATACATCAATACTCGGCCAAGAACATTGTGCTTTGCACTCAAATACTTCCATTTCAAATAATGGACTAGGCCAATTTTCTTTGTATTAAAAATTCCCGGTAAAATAATTGTGCATGGTTACACATTTAAATTGGACCAATAAACATGATACTCTCCCATTTCATAATTCCATGATTTTATATAGTACAGAAAATATTTTGGCGTCAAAAACCGACATCTGGTATTTTTCTAATTAAATACCCATAAAATCAATTTTTGCAATAATAGCTAATAATCACCACCAAGCACTCAATTGCATAAATGAGAAAAAAATTTCACATATAAACTCATCCACGACGATCAGTGTAAAATTTTGATAAACGGCTATCCCATCACAATTTACGCTAATTATAATTAATTAAATAAATTACAATTAAATTAAATAAATTTAATTTAATTAAACTAACCACGGTTAATTAAACTAAACATGGTTAACTAACCATAGTTAACGAACCATAGTTAACTAACCCCAGTCAACTAAACTAACCTAGGGTAGATAATCCTAAGCAAACTAACCACCTAACTAACTAGTCTAGGTAACTAACTAACCTAACTAACTTAGTTCATCTAACTAAGGATTAACACTAATCTAGTTTAACACTAATCTAACCACTAAGTGCAATTAACTTCATAATCCAAGATTATGGCGTTAACTCACAGGATTAGGGCGGCGATGGGTTCATGGTGACAACGACGGGTTCATGGTGACGGCGACGCTAAGGTGGTGAGATCCCGTAACTACGGCGCCACCAACGGAGGCTCGGATGAGGTTGAAAACAGCTTAACAAGTCTCAGCTTGAGGGGCGGTTTTGTGAAAGGGCTGAGCTGGTCGGTTCGGCTTGGAGGCTACTTGGGCTGGATGGTGGCTACTGGCAGGCTAGCTAGACCCGGGTGGCTGGAACGAAGCGAACAAGGACGGCGGGTGGCTAGTGGTAGCGACGGGTGGAGCTGCTGATCAGGTGGCTGGACCAACGGACGTGTGAGGCGAGCTGGCTGGTAGCGTTGGGGCTGGCGGGATGGTAAGGGAGGTGTGAGGGTTGGCCGATGTCGAGCTGGTGGCCAGGCGGTGGATCGGTGAGCTAGACGCAATAGCTAGATGGAGGAAGAAGCAGAACCAAAGGGGAAATGGGGATGGCGCAATAGCAGGAGAAAGAAATGAAGAAGAAGAAGAAGAAGAAGAAGAAGAAGAAGAAGAAGAAGAAGAAAACTAAAGGAGTGGGGGGGGTTCGGTTTAGCAAGGGATGTGCATGAAGAGGGGGGACAAAGGGAGAAGGAAGTCAAGCAAGGAGCCAATGGGAGCCAAAGGAAAATATCCCATGCACTTGAGTGTTTTTGCCCTTAAAGTCTTCAACCACAATGTCAAAGGGCCCTCCAATGGCAGTTTTCCCTCCAATTCTTCACAAATAAAGCCTTTTTGGAGGCCAATTTACCAAGCAAAGCGGCCCACTCGAATTTCTTGATTTCAATTTTTTTGAAATTGATTTTTCCACAAATTTCCGAGCTCGACGGAATTTTTCCAAAAGATGAGATGAGCTCCTAAAAATAAATCATGACATGCTCAAACGTTCAAATCCCAAAACCGAATTCAATTTCGTGGTTAAAATTGACCGGATGTGATTTTAGTACAACCTAACTTACCGGGTAGCTTTTAGGGATTTTAGCGCATTTGACCCGTGGTCGATAATTTTCGATTCACGTTTGTGCATCTTTGACTCATCGGCGACTCTCGGTTATCGTAAAAATCGCAAGGTTTCAATTACGGGTACCGAGTATAAACTCGACAGAAAACCGGATTAGTGTTGTTCGATGCGAATTTCACAATCCTGTGGAATCACCCACAATTCAATTGTGTGTTTCCGTTGAATTGACCTATATACGATCACTAATCGATTATCATGGTGTTGTATTGACCCTTGTCGATTATTATGGTTGAACAGTCGATTTCTGATTGAATTCTCAAGTCTACCACGTTTATATCCCTTAACGGCTTCACCTAATAGATTAGTCAACTCGAGAGTGATCAGCTCCAAGAAAAAGGACCATAGGCGCGTCGACGAAATGCCCATTTTATATAATCGAGACGGGGTCGAAATTTAGGATGTCACAAAGTCTCTCTAACAATAATAGCTTTCCAAAATAATGTCACTATACTTTTGTTTATATGTCTAATGCTCATGAATGCCATAACTACTCCTGATCAACTCTCATGTTCTTTTTGGGATTTTAAACCTTTATAATGGTAATTTTCATCTTGATTGATGTTTCAATCGGATGAGCAAGTGATGAATGCCATCCAAGACTTGATATGAGCATTATCACTTGCCCATAATTAAGACTGCAGGTTATCACCAGTCTATTGATGTTATCCACTAACAAATCATGTAGAATACCTTACAATCAATCATCCAATGATCCTCGTAAGTATTTTAGCTTCCAAAGGTGCCATTTTGATGAAAATATTGACAATGGTACCTCCAAGTCATCATGAACACATCAGCATTTTTTATTCGTTTTCCTACCTATCAAAATCCCCATCCTTGTACCTAGTTTTCGCTGAAGTCACACAAGTCATTGATATCATCAATCTTCCACCTCATTCATTCAAGCCAACTACTCTTGATAATAATTTGCTACTCTTGATAACGATCCTACTACTCTTATTTATGGTCTTTCCAAGCACATTGATGATTATGACTCTACCAAGTTGGTGACCTTCATGGTCCTTCTAAGCTTTATCCAACATTCTTATTTTGGGCTTGTTCATCATCACCAAGTATATCCAACTTTTGACCTCATGTTGATCTTTCCAAGCCATCATGAACATCCCCGTTCTACTCAACTTGTACACCATCAATCAAGGTACTTCTAGATGTTCACATTATTTGAAGATCCTTCCAACTTGTAGACAAGCCCAATATTTTCTTCACCCTAGATGTCGATAGTGATCCCTCGATATCAGTAGGAATACTCTTGATAGTGGCAAAACACTCTTCACATCAGAACCTCCAGGTGTTGTTTATGACATCATCAATATTGTGCCTTGTGTATACATCACCTAGTACTACTCAATCAATAAATATGTTAGTAGATTTGATTGTCTATGTCATCGTCAAAACAATATATAGGATTTTCCCAACAATATTTTGAATGATTTAAATAAGAAACGCTGATAATACTAGGTTTAGCTCAACTTATTTATGTTCTTAACTGAAAAGAATCGATCAAATTACTTCATCTTATTGTCAAACTTCCTGTTGACAAATAGGTTTCTGATCCTATCTGAGAGTCAAACAATTGTGATTTCAAAATGTTGGAGATATGTTCCTAATCCCATATTTGCCAATATGTGTAAGGATTATGTGCTAATAAATAAGTCCTAGCACAATCTATTTTAAAGTCATGTGCACATGAATGAGCTGCGAATAAAACAGACAATATCGTGATAACGAATCGCTGGGGGTGAGGCTGTCTACTTACAATATTATTAGCGCCAAGTTAAGCATGTTAGAGGTCAAATGCGTCTTTGATCCCATAGTACCCACGTATGCATTGTTACTTGGGTAAATACTTTTGGTACAAACTTAAATTAACACAATATATCTTAAAGTCATGCGAAGAGTATCCAATTTTTTTTCAACTCAACGATGTCTTTTAAAGTCATCAAAAGTCATGTTTTACATTTACACGATGCGTCTTAACTACACATATGTATGTGTTTATAGATGGAATAAGCACATACTCGTAACCTTTTCTCATTGCAAAGAGTATCCAAATCTTCAACTCAATAAATCTCGTGGATACCCAGTGAATCACCTCATTCATATACATCAAGAAAGGCTTCACCCATAGTAGTAATTTGAATCTATGTTAATATCATTTCGAGTGAAAGATTTTATGATTCAAATATGAAATTTACCGTTTGCGTGCGAACTAAAGCCAATTCATATTTCTTTTGCATCTATACATTTATTTTTGAATACTTTTCAAATTGGGTAGGGGTCCATACTAAAAGAAGATGGTGGATTTGATGGAAAAAAACTGTTGTCTGATCTTGATTTCCAACTGATTGTGTAGTGGCCACCCAGCTTGTTCCACAATGATAAAGAAAATGGGTTGTACCATTCTAAAAGAGGCCGATTCCCACTTGCATTCGTGGCCCTATAAGTTGCCAAAGTGGGATAATGTCAGACATTTCATGTCCACGGCAGATATCACTGAGGAGACAAATCCATCAATTTATCCAATGGCTCAGTCCGTCGTTTCACCTACAATATAGTCATCACTTATGTCATTTGAGGGCCAAATTTTCCACAAAGTCTCTGGTAGTCGATGAAATTATGTCGATAATAGACGAAGAAGCAATGCGGTTCTCTTTCTGAAGAGCAATTAACTATTAATCCAAGACTCTCCAAATATATTGAACCTTTTAAAATAGTTCAGTTATGGCCACCTCATTAATCTGGAACTACAAACAACTAGATGTGAGCGACTAGGTTGATTTAACGAGGTAACCAAACCAAATTGGCCTTATATCCAGTCAATTCCAGGCCAGTTCCTGGAAGAATCAATCCGGTTCTAAGGTTCCGGCCTTTAACCATTTTGGGTCCCATGTCAGAACAGTCGGTTCGATCCAAGAACCAACCAAACAAGCTTGTTCCAGGTCGAACCATTTTAAAATTGGACTTTTTTCTTTTTGGTAGGTAGAATCGGACCTATACACCTTTGTTTTAAAAGAAAAAAGTGAGATGCAACTAGAGAGAATGGAACCAACAACTCCAATTTCAATTAGGCACACAGACAACTCAACTAACAAGGCTTTACTAATCACAAGCTAAACAAAACAAACCTAGTTCTCCGATAGAACTCGGAAGTGGCCTGCAACGACCAGTTTAGTTCCACGTCAGTGCCAAGTATAATTGGTTTGGTTCCCAAGTCTGATTTTTCCGAATGGTGACCTATAAGGCAAGTTCTAGATTCCAATCTTAGAGCCGATCCACATTAGAACTAGTCATCCTAAGTACAACATCGATACATTAGTATATATTAATTTAATCTACTGCAATAATTTCAGGACGGCAAAAATGAACCCCACTGAATACAAAACCGACCTTTTTTCACTATTTTCTTCGCCTCCTGTCTTTACATACGTCCGCAAGTTGAATTCCGAAATATGATCTTGTGAAAACTTCCCTTCCAAGGATTCTATTATCATGCGTACCACGTTTGCACTTCGCTCAAATACGTCATTTGCGAAGGACAGCTTATGAATGCATTTCCTAGCTAGTATGGAAAGATCGTGGTTGCTTTATTCTTACATCTGAAAACGTATTGTGCAGCACAACGCTGCAGAACGGGGACCCATCTTTCAAACAAAGTCTTTATTGGTAAGGGAGAAGTGAAACCAATATGGCAGATGCTCTGTATAATGCAGTGAATAATTAACCAACATGGATCATTGCTCCTCAGAAAGTTTGTCTGAGCTTGACGTTAATCTGGGGGGACGGTCGACCCCCCGTTTCTTATAAACATAATCAAAAGGAGTTAGACCATAGTCAAAAGAAGTACATACCATGAAACACGTGGTGGGATCCTTTTTGTCTTCCTGTCCTTTCATTTTTTCTCAGAAAAGAGAATACACTAGATGAAATTAAGCACAAACACAATAAAGAAAAAAAAATTATTGGGTCCGCAGCTAGTATAAGGAATGTCTTTTGACTTGCCGTTGGATTATATACACGGGGAAAATTACCAAAAAAGTCATAAATCTATTACAATTGTGCCAATTTAGTCATAAACTTATTTTTTGACCAATTGAGTCCTAAATCTTTTACAATTATTCCTGATCAGTCCCTCTGGCTAAAATTGGCCGGCTAGTGCTGACATGGTAGCCGGCTGGTGCCGGCAAGCTTTTTTTAATAATATTTTATTTTTTGAAATACTTTCTTAAATTTTTTTATCTTTTTTTTTTCCTTTTTCCTCTTTTTTTTTTTTTTTTTCTCTTTTCCCTCTTCCTCCCTCCTCCTTCCTTTGGCTTTGACAACCGGCTAGGCTGGCCGGTTGCCGCACTGAGGCAATCCGACAGGCTCGCCTCGCTAGTCGGCAAGATCGCGCCCAGCGACGGCGGGGTGAGCCCTTGCTAGATCTGGCGAGGGCTCGCCTTGTGGTCGTTGGGCGAGGCGAGCCCTCGCCAAATCCGGTGAGGAGGCCTCACCAGACGCGACGGCGAGCCCCCCTTGTCGGATCTGGAGAGGGCTCACCTCACCCGGCGACCGTGAGGCGAGCTCATGGCCAGCGACAGCGGGAGGCAAGCCCTCACCAGATCCGGCGGGGGCTCGCCCGTCGTCGCTGGGCGCGAGCTTGCCGAGAAGTGAGGCGAGCCCATCAGAGCCAATGGAAAGAGGAGGGAGGGAGGAGAAGAAAAAAAAAAAAGAAGAGAAAAATGAAAAAAAAAAAGATAAAAAAATTAATAAAATATTTCAAAAAATAAAATATTTTTAAAAAAGCTTGGTGGCACCGGCTGGCCAATTTTAGATGGATGGAATGATCAGGAATAATTATAAAAGGTTTAGGACTCAATTGGTCAAAAAAAAAAGTTTATGACTAAATTGGCACAATTACAATAGGTTTAGGACTTTTTTGGTAATTTTTCCTATGTACACGTGGTGAAATATAGTCACTACACTAGTTTCAAATACATATGTTACTCGTCCAGCGGTGAGCACACGTGTAAGTATACACTTTTTCAAAAGAAAAACTTCTATCTCTTGTATATTTGTTGAACCATTCTTTTGGAGTATATGAAACAATCATCATTTCACTCAAGTAAAATACTTTAATCTAAGAGAAATACACCAAAACGTGTCTTAACTTGTGTGCAGCGCTCACTTTAGTATAACAACTTTTTGTCGGCTCACTTAAGTGCTAAAATTGAAGAAAAACAATCACTTAAGTGCCTTCAGCAAGAAATTCCAGCTAAACTAATTAAGTGGCTTTTATTATTAAAAGTGTCATTTGATGTGGCATTTTTTGGCATTGCAGTTATCACTTTTTTATTAAGATTGGCACTGAAGTGATCACTTCTTAACTTATTATATGATATCGTTTAAGGGTTTTTGAGTCAATGAAGTAATCACTTTTTCATTAAGATTGGTACTAAAGTGATTGAAGTGATCATTTTTTTCAACACTTGCACTAAAGTGATCACTTTTTTAACTTGCTATACGACGTTGTTTAGAGATTATATAATGATTGGGCATGCCGACAAGTCATGTAGGATTGAGAAATTATTAAAATATAACCATGTCAGATTTTCGATGACTTAGATTGGAATTGACACTTAAGTGATCATTTTTTTCCTAAAATGTGGCACTTAAGTGAGCCAACGAAAAGTTGTGGCACTAGTGAGCACCATGCACAAATTAAGGCCCTTCTGGTGTACTTCTCTCCTTTAATTTTGAACTTAATTTTTGTCTTTGTTCTATCAATTACCAATATAATATGTCTAGAACGATTTAAATACCCAAAAAGATATAATTACTTCCATTTTATATTCACAAGATAAATACATTTAGAGGAATGAAAGGAAGTCGGGATTTCTTTTTCTGAGAAGTTGCATGCTTTATACCCGTACATCTCCAATTGACGTTAGCGAAACAGCATAATATCATTGAAAACATTTTTATAGTTGTTCTTTTTAAATTGAAAGTGCAATATCCAAAGCCCTAACTCATTTCAAAAGCATTCTATTAAGTGATTCACAAATCAATACTCATCTCCAAATTGTCATCACCTTATGTGATTACTTTGAGTATTCTTTTGAGGGTTTGGCTCACATGTAACTAGTCGAATCGTTAAGGAAATAATGGAGCGGCTCTAATTTTCATATGAAGCTATGACTATGATCTTTTAAAACGAGACCAAAATGTAGGTAGAAATTGGGAAGCAACCTCGATGGCTCCCCCCATTCACACGTTTTCTTCTTTGTTAGAAGAAACGACGAGCCTTTTACTTTTCGGAAGAGGAAAAAATTGAGAGTTCATATCTTGTATGGGTCTTCCAATTTTTTCTACATTGCAAAGCATTTCATTGGACAATGGTACAAATTGAAATCAAAGAAATGGAAGACAAGTCCATCTTGGCATTTTGCTTCAACAGTCTCTATAAATAAATGAAAACAAATTCAAAGAGTTAGTCTTCATAGCGCCAAATTTGTCACTATCTCAGTTGACGTGAATGCCGGTCATTTTATGTGGTGCGATCGACATTAACATGGATAAATTTTTTAATTTGTTGGTGCTTTCATGAAATTTCTATTATTTTTTTATTATTTTTCTTTTTTCTTCCTTCTTTGGTTTCCCCATGTGGCTGGCAATGGTCGCCAAAGCTCACCAGCCACTGGGCAAGGGCTTTCAGCCCTTGCCAGCTCTCACCAGGCCTTAGTGAGGCCATGGCTGCCTTGGACTACGGCCACAAGCTTCATCGCCGATTGCAAGCACAATGTACTTGACTCCAAACTAGGAGGGACGGAGAGAGAGAGAGAGAGAGAGAGAGAGAGAGAGAGAGAGAGAGAGAGGTTTTTGGGTAGGCCTTGAGGGTTTCCTTTCTAGGTTCCATTGTGATGCTTCAAAGAGAAAAAACCAAGTGGGAGGCCTGGCCATGGGTGAGGCTGCCATCGCCCACAACTGCTATGGCCTCACCCAGATTTGGGTGAGGGCTAATGACCCTCACTAGCCACAGGAAACAAAAAAGAAAGAAAATAAGAAAAGAATAATTAAAAAAAATTATACATTTCAGTGCTAGTTGTGCTACATACGATGGTCAACGTCTAACGTCCATGCCACTAATTTTCGGCCAAAATTAATTAGATAGATTGAATTGGCACAAATACAAAAAGTTTATAACTCAATTAATCACAAAAATTATTATGACTGAATTGACATAATTATAACAGGTTGAAGATTTTTTTTGTAATTCTCCCTCTTTTTTGGTTGGACTAACCTAGCGATCTATGTCAAGTCTTTCTTAAATTTTAGAGGGAGTAACAAGCGGAACGACAAGAAAGCTTTCTTTATCTTTATGGATGATAACTTTATTTTCAAATATAATCGGAAGACTTTACCCAATAAATGGTTTAAAAAAATGGAAAGATTGGAACATGGGAATAGACCGAATACCAATACGGACTATTATAGTAATGCCAATATTTTTTTTACGTAATATGAAAAAATATGACGTAATATATTATTCGGTAGCCGAGCCATGTAACTTTTGTCCCATATGTCATTAATAGATTCCCATGAAAAAATAACTACGTAAATTAGGAATAATCTCAGATGATAGAAAGTCGGCGTTCCTTTTGGACAAGCGAATTGATGGCTTGACATGCTCTACCCTCGTACATGTCCAAAAGAAGCTTCATAGCCATGTATTGAAACTCGAAAACGTGACATTCAGGGGTCTCATGTCAGTTGGGAGATGACCTGTTGAGCAATCCATGAGCCGAGACATGCTCTCAAAATGGTCACTGCTCGAATAGATCGGGTCATTACGGAAATAATCTCAAGCCTTGATTTGCGTCTGGAGCATTTGGAAAATAACCGTGTTTGTTTGAGAAGAGACCAAAGTGAAGGTAGCAATGGGAAAGCAACAAAAATGGCTTTACTATATTCGCTCGTTTTCTTCTTTTTCTGTGAGAAACAAAGACCGATTGGAAACGACGTGTCTTTGACTGTTCAGAGGAGAAAAATTGAGAGTTACACGTCTCGCACGCGTCTCCCAAACATTTCTCTCTGAGTCAATGAAGACTTATTAGGAAAAGCATCATAAGGGAGTTCGACCCCAATTAGGTTCTCTTTTTTTTCTCTCTCCTTATTTTGCTTAGTTTGAAATATGACATTTTTGCTTGACATCTTTTCAATTGTTAATCATGCCAAGAGTACTAGTAAAAGCGTAATAAGGAAATTCGAGTCAAATAGAATTTGCAACCCAAAAAAAAGAAAAAACTTAAAGATAAGGAAAATTAGAGAAAACCGTGTTTCATGGTGATATCTACAATGCGTTTGTTTTATGGAAAATCAATTTTTTGGAAAACATTAGAAAAAAAAAACCGCTTTTGTCACTTATAGAAACGAATGAACAAAAAATATTATTCTCATCAATGAAATTGTTTAGACATAAATTATTGCCAATGGTGAATATAGTTTTCATTGACTAATTTTTTTAGAGATACAATTACTCATTTTTTGAAATATGTTTTTCAAATTATTATTTTTTTGACTAATCAAAATACATGTCGTTTGCTTCAAGTAGTTACAAAATCCCCCAGTTCCTTTATGTTGAGTTAAAAGTGAAAATTTCAATTCCTAATAAATGCTCTTTAAAATCCCATTTCCTATATTTAACTCAGATCAATTTGTTTTTACTACATTTTTGGGCAATCATAGAGTCCAACTTGATACAAGGGATCATTTTTATGGATATATTCATCAGATCAATCATTTTCCCTGAAAACGAAAACGAAACCACAGAAGAATAGGGAAGTTGAGATAATGACTATCCATATATGTAATGATTGATTAACCGCAAACAACGGATGTCGAATTTAATTTTGATACCATGCTAAAAAGTTGATTCTCGAAAATAAAATAAGTGAATAAGTGGTGGGAAAAGAGCCGTATCAAATAGTCCCGAAAGTTTCTAGTAATCCGGAGAATCAAATTACAAGTTAAGAATAAATAGAATGGTTCACAATCATTGGTACCACCACCGAATGCCATCGCATATTTGCTTAAAATCTTCTATCTAGCCCTATAAAATCAGACATTAAGATCGATTCCAAATTTAATTGGCAGCCGGAGGAGAAGATTTTTTTTCGTTGATGCCGATTCTGCCGTCCTACCATTTATGTATCTAGCATATTTGGTAAGAATTTGATTCGGCAATAGAGAAAACAAATACATATTTGGGGAGGCCACCACATCAATTTCTTTTAATAGTATATAGTCAACTTTTCCATATAAGTTTTATATAAAATTGCTTAATTTACTGGACTAACATGAATTAGAATAAGATCTAATTCTTTGTTTTCTTCATCTTCTCGAAACTTAATCAGCGTGGACCTTGACAAAAGCGTCCCCATTAATGACGTCACGAAGGTGAGCTCACGACGCTGACGTCATTGCGTCCATTTCAGGCGTTAATGTGAAATTTATTCCACTCTTTTCGAAGGTCGATGCCGATTTGTTTGCAAGGAATTTTTTTAATTGAGAGAGAGAGTTGAATGCCTTTACGCAATGATATAACGGCAGAGTTGAGAGTTGAATGCCTTTACGCAATGATATAACGGCACCGGTTTTGTCACTGTATGTAGAAAATATTTTTTTAAAAAATACATTATTAAATAAAAGTCTCAGAGATTACAAGTATCCTCTAAATAATATGATTTTTTTAGAGATATTCTTAATCATATTCAAAAGGAAAATCAATTTTTATGATATTCGACATAGAAAGACAAACCTGATTGACGAAATATTTAGATTACATAATTATTTATCCAGATCACCTGTACTTTGATATACACCTCCCCATGCACAGTCGAGATCTGCCCTCGGTAAATGCATGAACATTACATTTTCTAGAAAACATTGTCCACGCGGCGCAGATTAAGTTGACGCTCAGACTATTAGTTGGTCCAGTCCCCCTCACCAACAAACCAAAGAAAGAAAAAATAATCATGTGGAATGCGTGGTAATATAAAAAAAAGTATGAAGTAGTCATCAACGGCCGGTGCGCCTCGACTGCTACAGCTTAGCATCGTCATTGCAGTCGCCACAACCCGCGTCGGTCGTGACGCCATCATGCAGTCCTCCTCCGCTCGCGGTTGCACTGTACACGTCGCCATATATGTATATATATGCATTGCAGCATGGTCACATGTCGCCATCAACCTTCTTCCACCAACCCACCCCCGCTCATCTCTCTCCTTATAAGTGAAGTTCGAGATCTCGGGTCGGGGATATCAAATCCGTATGGGGGAAGTAGCAGCAGAAACTGCCAACTGGACGCCCGACGGCATTGCCGTCTTGACCGAGCCCACCCATGTGGTCATCGCCATCACGACTGGCTCCATCGTGGACGAGTCCACCGCCGAGGCAGCGGCCGCAGCTCGTGATGCGAACCCTCGGGACGGGTGGCTCCCGATCACAGAGTCGAGGGGCGGCAGCACCGCATCAGCGGTGTTCCACCTCTTGTGCTCCGGGTTGGGGATTCAGGCGCTCATGCTGCCCGTTGCCTTCGCTTCTCTTGGTTGGTAAGCCAAAGTCATCCATCTCGTCGTCTTTATACCATTTTTATGTTGGTAATTCTTTTGTTACTGGGATTCATTCATTTCTTCATTTCTTGATGGACATTTTGTCTTTTGCCTGTTGGAGAATACGGCCTCCCAGACTTGTTGGGGGAATACAATATCACATGACGTGTTTTTTCGGAAAAATTACTAAAAAAGTTTTAAACCTATCATAATTATATAAATTCAATCCTAAACATTTTTGGCCAATTCAGTTCTAAATATTTTGTATTTGTGCTAGTTGAGTCCATCTGATCAATTTTGACCGATTGAGGCTAACGTGACACTGCAATTTTAACATAACATTTTAATAATTTTATTAAAATTTTAAAATTTTTTCTTTTATTTTCTCTAATTTTCCCCCTCCCTTCTCCTTCCCCTTCTCTTAGAGTAGGGGAGGGTCGCTGGCTCGCCAGCTACAAGTGAGGGTTGCAATGCCTTTGCTAGTACTAGATGAGGGTGTCGCGGCCCTCACCTAGAGGGCGCAACGCTCTTGCTGGCTAGGGCATGGGCACGCAGCCCCTCACCCTTGTCCAGTGTCGGCAAGGGTGTTGCGGCTCTAGCCTAGTCTAGACAAAGGCTGAGATGCCCTCACTAGCCTTAAGGGAAGGGGAAGGGGAAAAAACTTAAAGAAAAAATTATAAGAAACATGAAAATATTATTTTAAAATTGTCACGTTAGCACCAATAACACCACATCAGTGGCGGTAGGCTAAAATGGATTGCATGATCTCAACTGACATAGATGAAAAAGATTTATGATTGAATTAACAAAAACAAAAGTTTATAACTAAATTCACAAAATTGCAATAAGTTTAAGAATTTTTTGGTAAATCTCTCCGTGTTTTTCTTGATTTTGCTTTACAAAGAAATGGAGAAAGCCCCGGTTGGTTCCAGAGATCGGCATTGTGGGCTCTAGTGTGGAGCCCTTGCCCCCCGAAGGGGGTGTGGACGGGGTCTCCAATGGGGGGAGGATGTTTTTCGAGCCCTCACCCAGGCTCTACCCAGACTTTCCTGGTGGTCAAATCAATTTAAGGACTTGATTAGGTCCCAATCTTGGATTTCTTAAGGGTTTTGATAAAAAGTTTAAATATTGACTTGCACTCCACGAGGCCATGGAGTCTACGGCAGGCTGGAATGGAAACCTAGGACTTGGACAAATCAACATAAGAAGACAAACTTTTGAGCGAGTTCCTTTGAAGGTGTGAATTCGCTCCGAAATGTTTTTATATGAATTAGAAAGTTGTTTTAATTATTAAATCGATGATGATCTTGCAAAGGATATCCCTTCGATTCCGGTCTCCACGTTCTCACCCATTAAAGAAGCAGCTATTAATAAATATGGTGAAAATTAGCGGCGAAATAATCCTCAACTTCACAGGTGATCTTTCCCTTCGCACTGATAATGGACCTAATATTACTTAAAAGAATGTAACATATTTCGGAATTCGAGTTCTCACCCTTAAAAGAAGCGCCGGTTTTTAGTTTTTAGTTTTTGGCATTTGCACCCCGCCCTGTATTGGTCGTACTATCCTCAACTTCCCGTATAATGATCTTTCTCTTTGCACTGATAGTGCGCTTAATGATATCTCTATAGAAAAATTGGTGTCACGATGATGCGGTCATGTGATACCGAAAGGTCGACATCAATGTCTTTTCTCTTTGCCGCGTGTCCGTGTACTCCCACTAAGTTCGTCAGTACCACTCATCCAAAATTCTGGATAGCGTGTCTTTATTTTGTAGTTGTCGTTTGGTGCAAAAATCTTGCCAGACCATCACCAATCGAGTTCTGTAACTATAGAACCATTTTCATCATTTTTAAAAAAAGTTTGGCAACTACCCATATTCATTTTTCTTATTTTAAGGCAGATAGCATGATATAGATGTTTTTCCCCGTAAAAAACGGCAGCTTTGTAGAAAATTTTGGCTTTTGGGTTTTTTTTTTTTTTTTTGGTGGAAAATCCACTATTTGTTACTTTGCCTATTCCATGACCCACTTTTTCCCATACATTGCACGAGAGGTGCCCGGAGGAAGTGGAGAATATCTCATTTATTAAATGATCATGCTTTAAAAGCAAAACAACCATTCTTTCCATTTAATGGCTTTGGGTAAAATTTGTCTTTTTTAACTTTTGATTACCTATATTTTTTAAAATCTATCTTATTTGTTATTGTTGAATATTATCTCATTATATTCTTTTTAAAATTCTGAAGGGTTTGGGGAATCATAACTCTGTCCACAGGGTTTCTATGGCAACTCTACACCATATGGGCTCTCGTGGAGCTCCATGAATCCGTTCCTAGAACCCGCTATAGCAGATTCCTCCACCTCTCCATTGCTGCCTTCGGTAAGCCGCGATATATATATATATATATATTAAATCTTCGTTATTAAGTTAATTAATTTACATTAGAGAAAAAAAAAAGAAAGTTTATTATTTCCAAATAGCAAAGTTTGAGCATGAGTTCGAGTTTAAAATTTTGTCTATTAATCATAATTAGCATAAGTCCAATTGAATGTTGTTTTAATTTTGGGTTGATATATTTTCTTGTATATTTTTCGTAATGGGAAAATTGGCTATTAATCGTAATTAGGCAAATCGGTTTGTCAGTAATTAAAAATTAATTTGTATTATAATAATATTTCAGGACCCAGGTTGGGAAAATTGCTTGCTCTATTCCCCGTGATGTACCTGTCGGGGGGCACGTGCGTGATGTTGATCATCAACGCAGGCGGGGCCATGGAGGATCTCTTCAAGACCATGTGCGGCGGAGATGGCGCCGCTTGTGGCATCAAGCCACTGGACGGCGTGGAGTGGTTCTTGTTGTTCACGTGCATAGCCATCGTCATAGCTCAACTACCAAATTTAAATGCGATAAGCGTGGTCTCACTTTTTGGAGCAATCGTGGCCGTCGGGTACGGCGCTCTGATTTGGATCCTACCCGTCGCCAAAGGTAGGCCCGAGGGCGTGTCTTATGAACCGTTGATTGAGGCAAAGTCGGAGGAGGCGAGAATCGGCAGCGTGCTGAATGCCATTGGGATCATTGCACTATCTTTTAGAGGTCACAACCTTGTGCTTGAGATTCAGGTAAAATGACCATATTTTCTTTTGTCTAATTTCTTCGCTTTTCAATGACCGTGAGGAAACTATTCCGTCCTTGATTGCGTTGGTTGCAACGGATAAAACTCATGGGACTACAGATAACTTTCTTCTCCTAGAACTGGGCAAAATCAAGCCCGTCGCGATTAGGGTTTCAAATCCGACACTCATTCAGCAATGATGATTTGCCTTGTGCCTATTTTGTGTTGTAGGGAACATTGCCTTCAACCCCGAAATGCTTGTCCAAAGAGTCCATGTGGAGAGCTGTGATCATCGCCTACTCAATCATCGCTCTCTGCTTATACTCTTTAGCCATTGGTGGGTTTTGGGCCTATGGAAGCAAAATCCCAAATGGAGGACTATACGTCGCTTTCCCTCAATTTCATGGCCATGACACACCAAAGCTCGTGATGGGCCTAACCTACCTCCTCATTGTGGCCAGCTGCCTCAGCGCATTCCAGATCTATGCCATGCCGGTCTTCGACAACCTAGAGCTCCGATACACCAGCATCAGGAATTGCCGCTGCTCACGGCGGGCCCGCACGTCCCTTAGGGTCTTCTTCGGTTGCCTCACCTTCTTCGTGGCGGTGGCGCTTCCGTTCCTAGGGAGCCTGGCCCCACTGATTGGGGGGATGACTTCCACCCTGACGTTTGTGCTACCATGCTTCATGTGGCTGATGATCAAGAGGCCTCGTCGCAAGAGCGGCAAGTGGTGGCTCAACGTTGGGCTGGGGTGGCTCGGGGTGGTGTTGTGGGCAGTGATGGTGGCCGCAGCAATTTGGGTATTAGTCGATAGAGGGATTAATGCTAACTTCTTCGATCCTTGAGAGTGACTTGGAAAAAAATATAACAAATCGGGTCTCGAAAGAAGAATTGTAGCGGAGGAAGGATTCACCTTGTCAAAAGAAAATGCGAAACAAAATACAAATATAGAAGAGTTTTCCATATACGAGTGTCGGTTGATAAATAATTGAGTAGCGTCCATGAGATTGAGGCCCCATTTGGTTTGGTTTTGAGGAAACGTCATTGGGAAAATGCAAATACTTTTAGATTAAAAGGGTTTTCCGAAATGCAAATAGCATTTGGTAAATTATAATTTTAAAATACATTGGGAAACAACTTTGACTTAAATGCCGTTTGATAAAAACCACATTTTGTAAATGACTTTTGCTAAATATGTTTTTAAAAATTTAAATAATTTTTTGGTTAAGGTCCGCTACCATCAACCAAAACAACCGCTGGATAGCCTTGCCTAAGGTTGCACAACCCAAGCAATTATCGCTCGGGTGGCCGCTTGAGTTGCGACCCAGGCAACACTCGCCTAGGTCGCAACCACCCAAGCGATGATCTCCTAAGCTTGCGTGACCCTCGGCAACAATCATAAGGTGGTCGTGACCCCCAAGCAATGGTCATTGGGTGATCATGACCCCTAGGCGTCGATCGTCACTGCACACTACCCATTAGTCAGCGGTCATCGGCCTCCATCTAGCTTCTCCATCCAAACCTATGGAGAAGAATAGTGATGAACAGTGACAGGGTCAAGACTTGCATTTTGAGGATGTAACTTTCCAAAAGACCTTTAAACCTACTTTAAGCTAAAGGTTCTTCAAGCCCTTTGGAAATGCAATTGTATTTCCTCAAAGTTGAGCAAAAAACGAATCAAATGTTATTTGCATTTGGCAATGGGATTTTAGAGTCCCAAAGCCCATTTGAAATACTAAACCAAACAGGGCTTGAGTCGGGTATGTCAAAAAAAAAAAATGAAGAATTGTGTGACATTGCACAGTGGACATGCTTTCTAATTGTGATAGACACTTTTTAAAAGGGTATGTCATAAAAAAAATGATGGAATTAGAAATGGCATGATGTGTTTTTGCATTTAAGAAATTTAGATTTTGAAAAATTAGGGGAAAAACTATACGTGAAAATTCTATGTGCCAACAGTTAAGTATTGTGAAAGTTTCAGCAGTTTCGAAGTCGGAGTTAATAAAAGTCAAAATACACGTGCGATCCATGATTTAGATAAAAGGGAGAGTAAAAAATAAATGTCCATCGAGAAAATTTACTTTCAAAGCTACAACAATTCCAATAGTTTTCAGGACTTAAGGATGGTAATTTGGGACATGCCTGATTGGCATAAAACTATTTAAATATAGCTACATGTGTTATGATTGAGCCCTTTTATGATCTCTTCTCTTCTTCTTTCTTTCTTTTTTTTTTTTTTTTTTTTCCCTTTGTCCCTCCTCTGACCTCAAGCAAGGGCTACCTTTCCCGGCCTCGAGCGAGGGAGCTCACGCCTAGGCTAGTAAGGGTAGAGGGTGCCACTTCGCCGGGTCATGTGAGGCCTTGCTCTCTCCAGCCTAGGTAAGAGCGACCCTCCCCTAGACTAGCAAGGTGTTATCATTCGCCTGATTGAGCAAGGGCTTGCCGAAGGTTGACAAGGGCTACCCTCACCAAATCAACAATGGCGGCCATTCGCTAGGTTAGGCAAGGGCAGCCCCCTCCTGACATCGAAGACCTCTATCAGCCATCAATGAGGCCCGGTGATGGCTGATGGAGGAAAAAAAGGGAAAAAAGAAAGTGAAGAAGGAAAAGATAAGAAAGGAAAAATAAATAAAAATTAAATAAAAATAATAAAATATTATTAAAATATTATTAAGAATTATTGACCGATGTCCACATTAGTAATTTTGGGCTTAAATCAACCGAATAGACTAAATTGACAAAATTTGAAAAGGTTTAGGAGTCAAGTGATAAAATTGAAAGATGTATGACTCAATTATCAAAACTAAAATAGAATTGTGACTTTTGGACAATTTGCCTCGGTTTAATATATGCCATAGAAATTTGGGTGTCAATGGATAGGGGGATTAAAGCTAATTTCTTCAATCTCTATCCAATACCTCTCTCTTGTATTTGTGTGTATAGTACACTATTCAATCTTGTGAAGATTCAGGAAGAAAAAAATCTTGTGATCAGACCTGAAAATCAGTCAAATGTTGGACCTTTTAAAAGGAGATGCTCTTAAGAAACCTCATGTGTGTTTTTTTTTTTAAGGAAAACCTTCATTTTCATAACAGAGAAACCCGAATTTCGATTTATAAGGGAAAATTGTCAAGAATTGGAGACTAGACTAGGTATGGGTTAATTCCAAATTAAGTTGGTCGGCTGTGGATCTTTGAAGTTTTGTTTTATAATAATGTGTCGATGTAGATTAAATTGACCAATTTGGGTCAAGTACTTCTTCAACCTACCCAAATTCCCACTTGCTTGACCAGTGACAACCCACATGTGTAATATATCAATAACAACAAATATTGATCTAATTTTGACATCTTGTTAAAAAGTTTAATTTATAAATGAATTAAACCTCCACCAAAACAATGAATTTAATGAACAAGTGGAGGAATAAAAGCTTATTTAAACACGCTCTTAGGGCTTTGTTTGGTAACGTTTCTATTTTTCTATTTTTATGTTATTTTGTTCCTTAGAATAGAAAAAAGAAACAGAAATCTATGAGGTAACGTCAGTTAATATTTTTAATTCCCCAAAATAGAAAAATGACCAGTGAATAGATGTAAAATAGAAATAAAAAATAGAAAAAAGTTGCTTCTTGTTCCTAGGAATAAGTCATTTTCTTTCTTTTATTTTTATTATTTTTTTCTTCTTCCCTCTTGAAACCGGTCCACTACCCACCGGCCACCGCTTGTTAGAACAAGACTCCTAGCTGCCCGCCAAAAGTCACTGGGGTTGGCTAGATGAGGAAGAAGAAGAGAAAAAGAAAAGAAAAAAAGAAAAATCTTAAAAATTATTTAAAATATTAAAAGAAGTTCTACATCACAAAAAAAACTATAAGTTGTACCAAATGCATTTATGTTCTTTTTATATTCCAAGAATAGAAATTTTGTACATTTACTAAATATGTTCTTTTACTCAGAAACTATTCCCAAGAATTGAAATAGAAAAAAACTATTTCTAAAAAGAAATTATTCTTGGAACATAAATATTACCGAACGCATCCTAAATTTCAAAATTGTTAGAAGTTTCTAGTGAGACCTGAGAATCAAATGATTAAGCTAAGAATAAACTGAATGGTTCCAAATCATTAGTAACACCATGTAATGTCATCACATATCTTCGCAGAAAGTACTGAAAATATCCTAAACTTATTGCATTTATGCTAATTTAGTTCTAAACCTTTCAATTTAACCAATTAGACCTAAACATATTGTATTTGTACTGAATTAGTTATAAATATTTCAATTGTGCTAATTGAGTCTTAAACTTATTGTACTCGTGCCAATTCAGTTATCAACATTTCAATTATGTCATTTGTGTCAAAATCTTTTGCCAATTTAGTCTTAAATATTTTGATGATTTGTCAACTTTAGTCATTCTAATCAATTGTGGTCGGAAATTATCGACGTAGCGGTCTAGTGAGCATGAGTTGTCATGGCTAGCTAGCACTTGTGTGTCAAGAGCCTCTACACCCTCACTTGGATGGAGGCAAGAGTTGATGGCCTCACCTGTGGCCGACAAGGGCCTTTGTGCTCTTGTTGCCCTAACTAAGGTTAGGATAGAAAAGAAAAGAAGAAGAAAAAATTTTAAAAAATTAAAATTTTAAAAAATTGTCAATGTAAGCATCAATGGTCATGAGACCGCCACGTCAGCAATTTTCTGACCAAATTGATTAAAATGACTCGATTGACAAATTATCAAAATATTTAGAACTAAATTAGTAAATTATCAAAAGATTTAGAACTAAATTGACACAAGTGCAATAAGTTTATGACTAAATTAGCTAAAATGGAAGGTTTATTATAAATATAATATGTTTGGTACTTTTTTATATTTTTTCCTAGATAGTCCAAATCGTAAAATCAAATGCTGAGATCGATTCGCTCTATCATTGGCAACAGGAGAAGAAGATTTTTCATTGATGCTGATTCGCTGTCCTTGCATTTAGTACATGTAGTATATTTAGTAAGAATATATTTTGGCAATTAAAAATAAAAATGAAAATTCATATTTGGGGAGTCCATCACATCAATTTCTTTTAATAATATAATCGACTTTCCACACAAGGTAGAGATTATAAAAATAAAATAAAAAAGGTAGGTAATTTAATGGACTGAGATGAGTTGGAATAAGACCTAATTCTTTTATCTTCTTCTCAAAACTAAATTGAGCGTGGACCTTGACGGCAGCGTCGGCATCAAATGACGTCATGAGATGAGATTACGTTGATGACGTCATCGTTAAGATCCGTCCCGTTGACTTTAGGATTAAGACCAAATTTTTCTAAGGAATCTTTTCGATTAAGACCAAAATTTTCTAAGGAATCTTTTCGATCGAGAGAGAGTTGAATACTTGTACGCAATGATATGACAGCACCTGTTATGTCATTGTATGTAGGAAATACATTACTGTTTTCTAAAGGTACATTATTAAATAAAAGAGTTCCAAAGATCACTTATGGTCATATACATAATATAATAAATTGGATATCCTCTAATTTCTTAAGGAAGAAATCCGCCGAGATAATTATTTAGAGATGTTCTTAACGTTTATGTCCAAAAGGAAGAAGCGATCTTTATGAATTTCCATACGATAAGACTAGTCAAATTGAGAAAATATTTAGATTACATAATAGTTTTCCGTTCATATCTTTCATTACTATGCTGATATATAATGACTTTTATATGCTAAAATGAATCTAGGTCAAATTACAACAAAAAAAAAAGTTGAATTTAGGCACATGTATTTCAATATACACTTTCCCGTCCATTCTCAATATTTGCCCTCAGTAAAAACATAAACATAAAGTTCTACAAAAGAATGCGCCACTTATATTACGCCTCAATAGATTAGTATTTCAACTCACCAACTAACCAAGGAAATAATATTAATATATGTATATATACACACACACACACATATATGTGTGTGTGTGTGTGTCGGGCATATTTTTACGCTCTATATGACTATATCCATCCCATTTCCACTTAAAAGACAAAACAACCCTCAATAATTTAATTGCAAAGTGAAGGCTTTATTTCTTTTTTTTTTTTTTTTTTCTGGTTTTCTTTAGGATCTAGTTGCAATTCGCATGTTTTTTAGCATATTAAAGATTTTTTTTAGTGTCTTCCTACATACTTTTATAATTTTTACATACTATGTGTAAAAATATCTCACTCATCATGAGGAAAAGAGATAAATTCTTTGATATCGTAAAAAACTTAAAAATCTTTTTTTCATTATTTCTCTTAAAATAACCTATCTAACATTTGTCTCTCTTTCTCAAAAACTCACTTTCTTGGTGAATTTTATATTTTTAATTTCATTAGTCTAAAATATATTGAGTCACTTTACTAACTACATTAAAGAATTTATCTTTTTTCCTCACTATTGGCGAGATATCTCTACACAAAGCATGTGCGACATTATAGAAATATCTAGAAATACACTGAAAATATTATGCACAATGAGACATCTTGATATCTTTTCATAAATATCTTATAGATTATATTAATTTTTGTTAATAAAAATAATGCGATTTTACTAGCATTTGAAAAAAAAAAAACTTATTTTATGCCATGTTTGATATAATTGAATGTATATTTTAAGTTTCACATTGGACAATGTAATTGTGATTTTTCTTGGAAAATCTTCAAAGAATTTTTTTTTTTTTTTTGCTTTGTCTAATAATCCTATTATATAGACTGATAAGACGAGATTTGATGATGATATACACAACAAAAGTAAAAATTTATAAACAAATGATTGAGCTAAAAAATGTGTGTTTAATTACTTCTAGATTCTACTAACAATTTATTTATAAATTTGATTGACAACATAGAAAAGAGCATAGGTTTTTTTTTGGAAATTTCTCTTTTCGACAAAATTTATGGAAGTAAAATCTAACAAGTAAAAAAACACATAGTGCCTTTTGATATACCTTGGTGTAATGCCCCAGAAAGTCACGCATGACACATGTCTATTCCAATTATAACTTGTATGTATTATTTGCAAGTGGAAGCACAATAAAATACTCATACCGTCCCATACAAGAAATCCCACAAGTTTTATTAATATACATACGCTTCATCTTTTACAAAAATATCAGTGGTTGCTATCTTAATACAGTGGGCAAGCAAAGCACAAATACAATATATTAGTTTGGGTAAGGGTTAGGGTCATCTATTAGCGACAACACACCTTTGCCCAAAAAGTTACCTACACAAAGATCAAGTAAATTACTATGGATCGACAACATCGTCCAATGATAAGTCATCGTCATCAAAACCAGGAGACCATCAAAAACCCTAACTGGTCCAACAAACTCCTCTTCAACTTATACAGAGGAACCACACTTAATATATTACCCCCAATTCAGGTACAAGCATATATTGATAATCACAGCCACAATGTACAGGAACTCCAAGCCAAAAAGGTGGAGGGTGATCTATCCTACAAATCTTTAAAAAATAAATAAATAAATAAATGAGTGAGCCAAAGCATAATAAATGAAATATCTAAGTCTAAAGTAAGAGATCATCTTACCACTTAATTTGGTGCCAACAAACAATGTTAATTGAAGACAATACAAAATAACTATAAGAGGCAATCAAATGAATAAATGCATTATTTCTTCTCTCATGACATACCAATGGAAATCATAACAACATTGCATAAGATTATTCACTCAAATACAAGTAGATGGCATATTGTGTTGCCTGATTATCACTAATCAGTTCATCAAATAGAAACACATATGCATCATTAGCATATCATCGCATCCGACTCCCGAGGCATCCGAGTCACGGGACATCTCAACTCCGAGACTTTTCAATTCACTGGGTATCCTAATTTGAATACATCATCCCACTAATATGTGAGTGACGGAAATAATATTCATAAGAACTTTCCATATTTAATCACATATCAACAAGACATACCATATAATTATAATTATACAATTTCCTTTGCATCAACAACAAAATCACCATTTATTTTAAGAATCGACATTAGGGACACAACATCTTTCCATGCAAATTACTTCTGAATTATACTTACCTTATCCTTTCAATCACATAAGCAAGTGATGACATGGTTATCTCCTTTCATTTCTCATGAGAGCAATAATAACATATTCAAAAAATTAGCAAAGGGGTAATATTGACTAGCAGTAAAACTGGCAAGTAGGTATGGTTGACAAGTGTGTATAATCGACTAATTGGTATAATAAATAAGTAGATATAATCGACGGATAGGTATAACCAACAAATGGGCATACTTGGCGAGTATAATATAATAGGCAAGTAGGACCACTCTGCAAGTGGGTATGACCAGCAAAAAGTCAAAATTACGTAAAGATTACTTTCTACTCCAATTTCATCATTTTCATATCTAGCATGGTATTGCACGTCATGGAAATCAATCAAACACGCTTTAATAAGAACTCATCAATACAAGTCAGATCATCACAATATGTCAACATGCTACTAATGAGGCTTGTTCACACTTAACATCAAATTTAAACTAAATTAACAAATATCAACCAACCAAGTCAATAATCACATTCAAAGCTATGAATAGGCTTGAGCAAAATGCAAGCTTTAATCACATTCAAAGCTAAATAATAAAAAAAAAGATTAATAACTTCCAACCTTTTAACAAAACTAATTTAAAAAAAAGAAAGAGAGAGAGAGAGAAAAAGAATAAAGCCCGCAAGTTCACATTGTAAACTCTTGAAAGATCTTTTAATCTTTAGCAATACAAGAATGGAATCTTTGCTTTTATACTTAAAACTTGAAAGTGAAAATAGAAGTGGAAAGTGACAATGGATCTCTTTCTTTTTCTTTTTTCTTTTTCGCAAGAACAAGTTGGAACTCTTTAGAAACTCGAAGATATAAAAATATCTACTTATACGACCAAGGGGATGAATCTAGCATGCCATACAAGAGTCACAAAAGGATAAGATTGATTAACGGAGGTTAGAATTATGATGACCTTGAGTTAAAAACATGTGGTGGAAATTGGAGGAGGTGTGGTCAAGAAAAAACATTACATATTACCACATTTAGTTTGCTTGATAAAGATATTTTATAATTTACCAAGAAATAAGATCAAATGACCAAGGTTAAATAAAATAATGACAATGGATTAAAAACACTAGGCGTAAAAGAGATATTAGTGTTCCTTCCAAGCTTTAAGGAACATTCTCATTCTAGGCTTGTTCATCATCACCAAGTATATCCAACTTTTAACCTTATGTTGATCTTTCTAAGCATCATGAATATCCCCCTTCTTCTCAACTTGTTCACCATCAATCAAAGTCCTTCTAGATGTTCACATTATTTGAAGATTTGTCATGCCCCGGACCCCGAGCACACACACATCTCTCGTCGGTCGACTAAAATTTTGCGATGTTCCTAGGACGCGTCGCCAACCCTTTCATTTTATGCACATGCGGAAGCGAAATAAACATATACCCGAACAACAACAACATGAGATAGAAAAGCAGGACAACCAAATTTCACCAATCACGCTTTATAAACATATCAGATTCAACCTACAGGTTTATACACCAGTCTGTCTCTAGAAACAAACTACTAAACCACCTATGCTCCGGACCCTTCAACCTTGGGCTCTGGGTTCTCCACACTAGAGACCTGAAAATATTTAAACCACGATGGGGTGAGAATAAATCTCAGTGAGTCAACATTCTAAACCCCGATTAGGACGAGAATTCACCTAGAGGCAGCCTAAACATGCACCATATAGTACTTACCTTGCCTCAGCAGATTCTTGCCCATTAGTGCATCACATATACACTTATAAACGCAGCATGCGTAATCAATAATTGAAACACCTCATATCACTCATCAAATATTCACAGGGGTCCCGATTATAAGGCCAAATCATCATAACACGTCTCATTCCGTGCCACACAATTTCGTCCCATAATCGGGCACGGATATCTCATATCAATGGATCAATCCACACTCAATATTCAAACTCAAGGCTCTAGAGGTGGCTTCCACGAAATTACGTTATCGTGTAGCACTTAGTCCTTGACCACATATAACAATATTACAAGGCTCTAGAGGTAGCTCCGACGAAGTTACATTATCATGTAGCACTTAGCCCTTGACCACATAAAGCAATAGTATAAGGCTCTAGATGTGGCTTTCACGAAATTACGTTATCGTGTAGCACTTAGTCATCTACTATGCATGACAGCAGTGCAAAGCTCTAGAGGTGGCTCCCATGTGACTTAAGTCACCATGTAGCACTTAGTCCTTTACCCACTCACAACACATTTGATTTCCTCAACCCAACACGTCATCTTCCAATAGTCATCACACAATCACACACCATCACGCATAAGTTCCAAGCATGCCACCAGCCAACCATATCACCAAATATACACTATCCAGCAAGCACTACACCAAGAACACCACAAAATCATAACTGGCCCTAACCGGCGGAAACCGGGCCACTCGCGCGTCTCCAAGATTAAATCCAGAAACCTAGTCAAACGAGTTCAGAAAATTCTCAAATTTGAATATGTTATAAAGGACACTTAAATGAAAATTTTTCATAAAGACACCTTGACCAGATCATTCTGGATTAAGAGCAATAAATCGCCCAAACCGTTACAAAAACTGTGTCCGATTCCAGAAAGTCTGTTTTCCGAAATCAGTTTGGTTCGAGATCCAAAACTTGTCCATTTGATCTGAAATTTGAATATGTTAAACTAAAATATATAATAAACAACTTTTGTGAAGGAACTCCTTCGAAATTTGAACCCTAAGAGTTGATAAAAACTCATTGAATACCAAAAAGTCACAAGTTCCAGCAAAAACAGAGGTTCTGTTTTGTTTTTAACAAAGTTGAAATATTATTATTTTAAATCCATACAATCTTGGGTAAAATATATGTTATGGATGAAGATGTCTAAAATAATTTTCAAGAAGGAATAAACCTCAAAATCTTAGAACATTTCAATCCACAAAATGGCAAATGGCGAGGGTCCAGTAAACAGATTCAAGGAGTTGGTTGATCTTCTAACATAAGCTTATATGAAGCCCTTATAAGTGATTTTACGAATGATTTCCCATCATAGCGAAAAATTACGAAAACAAGTTGCATGATATGCCATGACTTCTAATGGATTGTTATTTTAAATTGAGTGTAAGTTGATTATAGCTTGTGTTAAGTATGTATGTGACCAAGTAAAGTGAATGATGAAAAGAGAAAAGAAAATATGTGCAATTTAAAATATACTACACAACAATTTACTTGATTCAAATACCAAGTAAAGTGAATGATGAAAAGAGAAAAGAAAATATGTGCAATTTAAAATATACTCATTCACAGTTTATGTAGCCTTTCTTGCAATATTCAAATTTGCTTAACATAAATTCACAATGAACTGAATAGCTGAAATATTGAAAAACGAGGATTGATTCATTGTAGCAGTGTCCTCTTGGCTGGAACACAAATTCAAATTTGCACTGTCCGAGTCTGAGTATTTTAAATTGGCTATAACACATATATTTTATTAATGTCTCAAACCAGAGAATGCCCAACCTTTATTGACTATACCCTCAACGAAAGTTTCTAGAAATCTTTATGCTTGTGCTTTTAACACGCGCAACTGTATACTAGTTGTTTTTGTTAGATTAAAACAATCATATGAAAATCATAAAATATTGTTAAATCATTTTAATGCAAAATGCTAGGGTTTGTTCCTCGATTATCTATTATGTCCTCATTTAAATTTTGCTTCTTTTTTGTGGTGGCAAATGGCAATTATATGTTCCGTAATTCTCTTGCATACAAGTATGACACAAAGTCCAATGAATGCTCATGATTTATGTGTTGGTCTTACCTACACCTATTACTTTTATATTTCTCTCAAATTTGTGAATATAATGGAAAGTTAAGATTGAGATCATGATCACAATGAATTATTTGCACTCTTTGGAGATGTCATGCTTCATTATCTATACTCTTTTTGGAATAGCTTTGCTTGCACGACATACTACACCATGCTTCTACTTCTTCACTCCACCTTCTCGGATTGACACAATGAGTCGATCAATTTGTCAATAGTCATGGCGAGTGACTCTAAAGGACAAAAAGTGAATGGAACCGTGCTATTAGGATCAAAGAACATACCGCTACAAATTTTGTGCCAATATTGGACAAAGCAAAGTGCAAAGGAATATCAAAGCATGCACATATGAAGTGCAGAGTAAGAATTTATTAATGTCATAAAGGAAAAGAAAAATAACAAAAATCGCACTTCGTGAGCTATTTTCCCAAAGCTAGTCCCTACTAGCTTTGGGCTTACAGCATTTTGAAGGCAAGTTGAAAGCTGAAAGCCAACTTCACCGGCTTCAAAGTTGAACCAAACGGTCCAGCATTTCCCCAAGGGGCTTTCAGGCTTGAAAGGCCCTTGGAAATGCTGAACCAAACGCAACCTTAGTCTGGTTGCAAGGGGAGTTACTAAAGGAAATTGATAGTGCCAATGCACCAAAAATTATTGGGGGAGTTGATCACGGAAGGGAGAGGATAGTGAGAACACTTTGTAGTAAGAAGTTTCTCATAGTTCTTGATGACGTTGATGAGATAAAGCAAATTGAGAATCTAATTGGACTAGATCGATTGTGTTTTGGAACAAGAATAATTATCACCACTAGGAACATAGGTGTACTGGAGACTATCAAAAAAATGAAGTCGGAGAATTCTATCCTTGCACTCCAAATTCTGGCTTATGAAATGGTGGAAATGAAATTTAGCCACGCACTCCAACTTGTCAAGAGGCATGCACTTTTGGAAGGTTCTCTGGCAAAGGATTTTGATTTTGACAACCTCTCAATAGATATTGTCTATACTACTAGGTGCCTTCCTTTGGCCCTTGAAGTCATAGGTTCATTACTTTATGGAGAGCCCAAAAAAATGGGAGAATACATTAAAACAGTTAAAGAAAATGCCTCATAAAGAGGTACAAGACACATTGAGGATTAGCTTTGACACCCTAGAGGATATTCAGCGTGATATTTTTCTCGATATCGCATGCTTTTTCATCAATGAGGATATTACTAATGCTAATTATATATGGGAGTCTTGTGAATTGTATCCTGGCATTGAGGTCCTTGTTAGGAAGTCTTTGATCAGGATAATGGACAACAAATTTTGGATGCATGACCAACTGAGAGACCTGGGATGGGAAATCGTTCTTCGAGGAGATGTTGGAGATGCTAAAAATCTCAAAAAGTGGAGTAGGGTGTGGACAAGCGAGGAGTTCCTCGATTTCATAAGAACTGAAGAGGTAAGACAACTATAGGGTTCAAATGAAAAAGTGACATCCTGCCTTTGAGGATCCAACTTTTTGCTCATGATCTTTTCTTCCATTTCTTTCATTAAAATCGTAAATAAAATTACTAGTCACTGACAAACTTCATTTAATCACGATAATTGATTTATTGACAGAGGTATCAAGATGTTGAAGCACTTGATCTACGGAGGAGTTCTCATATCTCAATTAGCCATGAAGAAATTGGAAGGTTTAAAAATTTGAGGTTCTTGAGATTATCTTATGGGACCTTGGATGGGGATTTCGTTGTTTATTTACCAAAGTTGAGATGGATTTCGTGGCATCATTCCCCACCAAATGTTAGTGTGACTAGTTTCTGTTCAAATAATTTAGCCGTCCTTGAACTTTTTGACAATAGGTTCACAGATGATTAAAAAATATGGGACTTAATTAAGGTATGGTTTCATCTCAATTTATAACAGATGTCTCGTACATTATTTGACTTATTTATTTATTTATTTATAGTGATTATTTAATTATTTATAGTGTTTATATTTCCTTTTTGTAGATGAAAACCAAACTTAAAAGTCTCTCTCTTGTAAAATGTCATTGCATTACAAGAATGCTAGACTTGTCTAGATACTCAACTTTAGAGAGGTTGACTTTTGATAATTGTGAGAGGTTGAAGGAAATAGACAGCTCCATTGGAAAGTTAACGCACTTGCGTGAACTGAATATCACTAATTGTAAGCTCATTGAGCATGTGTCTGATGAAATTGGAGGGCTAGTGAAGCTTGAGCGCTTCTCTTTGCGTGGCTACTACGGTGTGAGAATACTCTCCACCTCTATCGGTGACTTGGCATCATTAAAGAAGCTGGACCTTTCAATTACTCAAATTGGAAGCCTACCAGAGTCTATCAGAAAGCTACAACGTTTGTCAGATCTCTTCCTACAATTCTCAGGAATCACTGAAATTCCCGGTGCAATTGAAGGGTTAGTAAAACTGCGACATCTTCATCTGGCAAGTGATGAGATTAAACAACTTCCAAGCTTCATTGGAGAATTAAAATCATTGTGCACTCTGAATTTGTCAACTAATGGTTGGCTTAGCTCAAATTCAAGTCAATGGAAGTTACCCAAAGCCATTGGAAAGTTGGAGAAACTAGAGGAGCTTTATCTTGGTTGTCGCAAGGAGTTGGAAGGCGATATTCCTGATGAGATAGGACATCTTTCCTCTCTAAGAGTCCTCGATTTATGTTCTACCAAAATCCGTCGAGTTCCGAGAACAATTAACATGCTTTCTTGCCTCTTAACACTTGACTTAACGAGGTGTAATGAGATTACAGAGTTGCCTGAGCTTCCAACGAGTTTAGTCTGTTTACATGTTCAATCTGGCGCATGGCATTTGTTCAATTTATAAAAAAAAAAAACGAAGATATATATACATATATTATACCCATCAAAGCCCATTGTGAAGGGTTTTTATTTCGGGGAACTATTTCTTTTAAAAAATTGTCTTTTTCTATTTCTACTTTGGGATCAATTTTGAGTAAAATAAGGTGTTTGGTAATTATACAAAATTTCTATTCTAGGAATAGAAAAAAATAGAAATGCATTTGGTAAAAATTTATAAATTTTTTATTTATTTGTTTTTTCTTCTTACTCACGGACCGCCGCTCGTCACCGCACGACCGTTGCATGAATGCCGCACGACCGTCGCACGACCGCCGCACGAATGTCGCATGACCGTTACACGACCGCTGCACGATCGTAGATCGTCGCCGCAGGATTGCCGCCCACAGCCCACCGGCCGCGGGTGGGGGTGGTGGCAAGTGAGTTGTGGGCGGTGGTCTGTGGTGCTAGATCTAGCTCGCCGGCGGTCGTAGCCCTTCGCCGGTCCGGCGAAGGGTTTTGTTCAATTTTCAAAAAAGAAAAAGAAAAAGAAGGAGATATATATACACTTCTGATATCTTGCAGATAGGAGCCATGAGTCTGCTGTACCCTTGTTTATGAAAAAGGCAAAGCCAAAGTTAAGGAAAATATTTATTTGATGACAGTTGCATTTTCTTGTCCTAGTATGCTAGCTAAAGAAAATCTTATTTTTCATGTAGGATGAGGCTAAAATGGAAGGGGATGCCGTAGAGCCTGATACCAAGCTTCAGTCTCTGTTTTATTCATCTGCAAGTTCTTGGGATCATGAAATTAGCGAGGAGCCTCCCTTTGACAATGTCAAAGAAGGGACTTTGCCCGAAAGGCAAAATCAGACGGAGGAAGACTCGAACCATATTTCCACCACTATTGTCTATGTTTCAATCTAATAATATCATGTTACATATACTGAAGAAGTATATGATGAACTTTACCACAACCTGTTTTTGCAGGTCTTGATGAACTTGCTCTACTAAGAACTTTTTGTGATAGGTTCAGGATATGCTTCGCGAGCATATTGGAATGTGTCTACAACCGCGACTTTCCTAGCATTAAAGCTGAAGGGGGTTAAATGATGAATAGTCTTTTTGTAATGCATGTTGATGATATCATGGATCCGTGAGGTGAGGAACACCAATTCTTCAATTCTAGCGTGTAGGATTGCAGTTAGAGACCAAAATTTAATTGGCATAATGCTTAAATGGGCATGAAATTGGAAATGAAGGCTCCCATTTCTTAATCACGACTTGAATTTCATGCATCCTAGTCGGGTTGTATGCATTTTTTTATTTGTTTATTACTGAATGTATTGGTCTCTTGTTTGTACACAATATTGCACCGGCGGTAGATTGGGCATCATTTTTAGGACTAGATATTGAAGTCATTAATAAATTTGGAGAAGCAAGACTAATGCAATTATCGTTTTCTTTTGGCCAGAATTGAAACTCATAGTACTAACCTCATTGGAAGTATCATGGCTTATCCTATGTAGCTATCTGCATTATGATTAAAATTTTCATCAATCCCGTAGGTGCAACCAGAATGAGCTTTGCAACAACAGAAGCAATACCAAGTGATGTTGATAAGAAAGATGAGGATCTTGTATTTGTTGCTGGTGCCACTGGAAAAGTTGGATCACGGACTGTGAAGATGCTTTCCAGAACTTACACTTCTAATGCAAACTGTTTTATACCTTACTTTCATTTGATCAAGAGGATGGATTCTTCCTTAAGGAGCTTTTGAAATTAGGATATCAAGTAAGAGCCAGTGTGCGAAGTGCTAAAAGAGCAGTAACTCTTTTGCAGGTAGAAGGTTTGGTTGATCTGAACTTGCTCTCCATAGCTTGCCAGTTTCCTGCTATAATGACTCAATTAATGACAAACTTCTTGCAGAGTGTCAAATAGATGAAGTTTGAGGGGGATGACACGAAGGAGGGGTTTAAACGTAAGAAAATAAAATATGGAAAGCTGAGATTTATGTTCTGTTTCCTTCTTTTTAAATAATTCAAAGAGGAAATTTTCAGACGAAAGAAGAGTAGTACAAATCCATTATTGTTTATAAGATACTCTGTGATAACAAATAACGGCTATTTTCTAGTTTTTAGCCCAGCTGTAGAGAAGCTTGAAGTTGTGGAATGTGACTTGGAGAAGCTAGATCATATAAGGCCAGTCTTAGCCAATACTTCGTGGTTATATGCTGCATTGGTGCAAGCGAAAAGGAAGTTTTTGATGTGACGGGCCCATACATAATTTATTTATTTATAGTGTTTATACTTCCTTTTTGTAGATGAAAACCAAACTTAAAAGTCTCTCTCTTGTAAAATGTCATTGCATTACAAGAATGCTAGACTTGTCTAGATACTTAACTTTAGAGAGGTTGACTTTTGATAATTGTGAGAGGTTGAAGGAAATAGACAGCTCCATTGGAAAGTTAATGCACTTGCGTGAACTGAATATCACCGATTGTAAGCTCATTGAGCATGTGCCTGATGAAATTGGAGGGCTAGTGAAGCTTGAGCGCTTCGCTTTACGTGGCTGCTACGGTGTGAGCATACTCCCCACCTCTATCAATGACTTGGCATCATTAAAGAAGCTGGACCTTTCAATTACTCAAATTGGAAGCCTACTGGAGTCCATCAGAAAGCTACAATGTTTGTCAAATCTCTTCCTACAATTCTCAGGAATCAATGAAATTCCCGGTGCAATTGAAGGGTTAGTAAAACTGTGACATCTTCATCTGGCAAGCGATGAGATTAAACAACTTCTAGACTTCATTGGAGAATTAAAATCACTGTGCACTCTGAATTTGTCAACTAATGGTTGGCTTAGCTCAAATTCAAGTCAATGGAAGTTACCCAAAGCCATTGGAAAGTTGGAGAAACTAGAGGAGCTTTATCTTGGTTGTCGCAAGGAGTTGGAAGGTGATATTCCTGATGAGATAGGACATCTTTCCTCTCTAAGAGTCCTAGATTTATGTTCTACCAAAATCTGTCGAGTTCCGAGAACAATTAACATGCTTTCTTGCCTCTTAACACTTGACTTAACGAGGTGTAATGAGATTACAGAGTTGCCTAAGCTTCCAACAAGTTTAGTTTATTTACATGTTCAATCTGGCGCGCTGCATTTGTTCAATTTTCAAAAAAAGAAAGAAGAAGATATATATACATATATTATACCCATCAAAGCCCATTGTGAAGGGTTTCTATTTCAGGAAACTATTTCTTTTCAAAATTATTTTTTTCTATTTCTACCTCGGGATCAATTTCTGAGTAAAATAAGGTGTTTGGTAATTATACGAAATTTCTATTTTAGGAATAGAAAAACAATAGAAATGTGCTTGGTAAAAAATTATAAATTTTTTTATTTATTTGATTTTTCTTCTTACTCACGGACCGCCATTTGCTCGTCACCGCATGACCGCCACCACGACCGTCGCACGAATACCGCACGACCGTCACATGACCGCTGCACGATTGTAGATCGTTGCCGTAGGATTGTCGCTCACAGCCCACCGGCCGTGGGTGGGGGCGGTGGTCGGTGAGCTATGGGCGGTGGTCCTGTGGCGCCAGATCTAGCTCGCTGGCGGCTGTAGCCCTTCGCCAGTCCGGCGAAGGGTTTTGTTCAATTTTCAAAAAAAGAAGAAGAAGGAGATATATATATACATATATTATACTCATCAAAGCCCATTGCGAAAGTTTTTTTTACCAAATGCACATTCAACTCAAAGTCCATTTTCAAAAAAAATTTGCCAAACATAATTGCATTTCCCCAAGTAGCTTTGGGCTTTCAGCATTTGCATTGGGCTCAAAGCCCTTTGCAAATGCTGAACCAAACGTAGTCGTAGTCCCAAATCTCTCAAAGTTTACCAATCTGGTAGATTTGGCCATATCCGATTTCTCTGCAAATCAAAATTCGTCAAATGTGACCCGAGGTGGATTGGAAGGCTATCCAAACTAAAAGAGTTTAGCTTGTATTTTCTCAAGTTCACTGCATCGGTTTTGGAGTTGGGTCTCCTTTCTCTTCTAGAACATCTTCGTTTGAGAGGACTAGACTTGCAACCCCTCAAGCAGCTTCTGCCTTCCTTACTTTCTTTAAATCTTCACAATTTCAACTCCACAGGATCGCCACTATTTAACTCAAAAGTTTTGGCAGATTTGACGCTTAATTGCTCGGGATTGCAAGAAATTCAACTTGTGGGACTTTCACAATTGCAGCACTTATCTTTGCTCAGTTGTGAACTTCGGAGCTTATCCATACCATATAGCTTATGGACACTGTATGTACGTTGTTGCCCTAATATGATTGAGATTCAGTATGTTGGGATGTTGGCATCATTGGAGATATTAAATATCTATGAGTGTCGGTCAATTGGAAGGATAGTATTATGCAGTGAGGTAGGATCTCACGAGGTCCTCGATCAATCAGAGTCTTCTTCGATTGAGACTATTGATTGTTCACCGGGAGTACTTCGTCTTCCTAATGCCTTCAAGAAACTAAAATGCCTTAGATTGTCGATGTGTGAAAACCTACTTGAGATTCAAGTCGTCAATACATTGTTATCCTTGCAAACGATTGAAATTTATAGTTGCAATGCTATGGAAAATTTCAGCGGTATGTCGACTTGAAGAACCTTCACCATTTGTTCATCAATGAGTGCTCTAAGCTGCGGGTTGTCGAGGGCCTTGACAAACTAGAGGTAAAATCCACTAAATTAAACTAAACCACCCTCATTAGTGTTAATCTAACCAATTGGATTAACACTAATTCATATTAAGGATAATCTAACCAAACTACATTAGCATTAATCCAAATTAAGGCAAATCTAACTTAACACTAATCTAATTAAGCTAATTAACACTAATCTAACCCATTAAATGTAATTAACAACCTAATTAAGGATTATGAAGTTAACTTACCGGATTAGCAAGGCAATGGGTTCACGGCGACGGTGGCGCGACGACGGTGAGATCCCGTGACTACGACGACTCCAAAGGAGACTTGGAAGGGGCTGAAAAACAACCAACAAGTCACTACTCGAGTTGGAGTTTTGGTTCTACTTCTATGGCTACTAGTCCTTGCTGGCCAATGCGGTTGGGATGGCGAGTCGGTGGCTGGCTAAGGTGGAGGAGAGGCGGACCGTGAGGCGGTGAGGAGCTAGGACAGTTGGTCAAATGGCGGTGGAAGCGACAGCAGCTCTAGTCGCAGTTGGATGGGACGGAGGTGGAGCCAAGCGGCCTGGTGTGGGCGTGTGGTTGGTTCGGCAAGCGGCTTGGACGAGTGGCGAGAGAATTGGACTGGGGGCTAGCTGGTTGGTGTAGATTGGAGTGGTTGCTGGCTGGGAGTGGCAGTAACAATAACAAGGGAGAAAGAAGTTGCAAAAAATGGAGAAGAAAAGAAAGAACATAAGGTGATCTGCATAAGGGGGAGGAGAGTTAGTTGCACAAATGGAGAGGAGAGAGAACCAAGGGAGATAAGGGGCATTCAAAGTCCAACCAAGAGCCAATGGCAATCCAAGAGGAAATACCTTCCACTTGAGTATAGCCACAAAGTCTTCAGCCATCCCCCAAAGTCCATGCAACATCCAATGGCCATTTTCCTCCTTTTTCTTCACTATTTAAAGCCAAATTGAAGACCAAAAATCAGCAGCCCAACAACCCTATGAATTTGGTGATTTTCTTCTTCAATTCTCCACCAAATACTTCAATTTGATGGCCCCAAAAATGTCATGGTAGAGCCCTTACAATTTTCCCTTCAACTCTTCACAAACCATCCAATTAGAAGGCCAAAAATATCACCCCTTATTGTCCATACGAATTTGCACCCATTTCCTTTCCAAATTCTCACCAAACAAACCAAATTGGAATCCAAAAATGTCAACTAAGGTGCCCAAATGAATTCCCATAATTTCCCTCACAAACTAACTACTTTAAATGCCAAAAATCCACTTAAAAATGCCCCATTTCTTGAGCTCAACGGAATTTCTTCAAAAGATGAGTAGAGCTCCTAAAAATAAATCGTAACATGCTCAAACGCTCAATTCCTAAAACCGATTTCAATTTCGTAGTTAAAATTAACCGGACACGATTTTAGCAAAATCCAACCTACCAGGTAGCTTTTAGGAATTTTACCGCCGTTATATCCCATAGCGGCTTCACCCAATAAGTTAGTTAACTCGTGAGTGATCAGCTTAAAGAAAAATGACCATAGGCGCGTCGATAAAAAAGCCCACTTCATTTTATTGAGATGGGTTGAAAATTCAAGATGTCACAACTTTTCCCCTCTAATAAAAATTTCATTCTCGAAATTTAAAACATTACAATTCTTCTTGAAAAAGGTGGGGGTATTGTCATCTCATCGATTCTTGCTTTCCCAAGTAGCTTCTTTTGTCTCGTGGTGTTTCCCGACCACTTTGACTAAAGAGATTGTCTTGGTACATAGTACTTGCTCCTCTCGATCCACGATTTGAACTGGTCTCTCCACATACAACACTCTATCATCCACGTCTAATTCTTCAAAATTCAGCACATGGATCAGGTTAGGTTCATACTTTCTCAACATCGACAAGTGGAAGACATCATGCACCTGAGCAAGTCTTGGTGGCAACGCAAGATGATACGCCATAGTCCCAATTTTTTCTAGAATTTGAAAGGGATCGATGTACCTCGGACTCAACTTTCCTTTCTTACTAAAGCGCGAAGTACCCATCATTGGTGACACTTTAAGGAAGACGTGTTCACCAACTTGGAATTCCAATGATCTTCAACGCTTATCTACGTAGCTTTTCTAGTGACTTTGAGCTGTCTTAAGTCTTTCTCGAATGACTTTAACAGCGTCAACTAATTGTCGGACTAACTCAAGGCCCGTAATCTTACGCTCCCCAACTTCGTCCCAACAAACAGGAGTTTTGCACGCTCTGTCATACAACGCTTCAAACAGTGATGTCTTAATGCTCTATTGATAACTGTCACAATAAGCTTCTGACAAGATTTCCTCCTTAAGTTCTGCATTGTCAACCTTTCTCTTTTTTGCATCCTTCTGCAAAATCTTCTTGATCTCTGGATCTGTCAACTGCAACGTCTTAATCCTTATCTGCACTTCCGATTCAATTTTGAGGGTGGCCATAAGATTTGAAAGGTGGCCTACCTCAAATTTGAAAACCGAATCTTGAGCTCCTTCAAGTAGGATCCACTCTTGAATCACCATCTGCACAATCAAGGACTTTCGACTCAATGCATCTGCAACTTTGTTGGCTTTTCTAGGATGATACAGGATGTCGCGGTCATAGTCCTTGAGAAGTTCCATCCAACAATGCTATCTCATGTTCAACTCTTTCCGAGAGAATAAATACTTGAGACTTGATGGTTTGTAAAGATCTGGAACCTTTTTCCGTACAAGTAGTGTCTTCAAATCTTTAGAGTGAAGATAATCGCTACAAGTTCTAAGTCATGCGTCGGGTAATTCAACTCATGAGATTTCAACTGACGGGACGCGTATGTAACAATCTTGCCATGTTGCATTAACACGCAACCTAGTCCTCTGAACGACGCATCACTATAGATCTCATATCCTCCAAGACCAGACAGAATCGTCAACACGGGTGCAATAGTCAACTTCTGCTTAAGCTCTTGGAAACTATGCTCGTACTTATATGTCCATACAAACTTCTCTTCCTTCTTCAGCAATCAAGTCAGCGGCATGGCTATTGCAGAGAATCTTTCCACGAATCATCTGTAATAACCTGCCAATTCCAAGAAACTTCTGATCTCTATCACTGTCGTCGGTCTTGGCCAGTTGATAACTGCTTCGATCTTGGTTGGGTCCACAAAAATCCCTTCACCAGAAATCACGTGACCTAGGAACGCTACACGAGTTAACCAAAACTCGCATTTACTGAACTTGGCGTACAGTCCATGTTCTCACAGAGTTTGAAGCACTATCCTTAAGTGTCCTTCGTGCTCCTCAATTGTCGTATCCACAACAGTCGCCAAGTAACCTTAGCAACCCCTTCTAACAAACGAGTCTTCTCAAGCGACAAGATTAAAGTAATAGAGGGTCCTCCTCGACTTCCAATAAACTTGAAACTTCCATTTGTTAATGGGTTAAACTATATTACCTCACTACAACAATTCATTACAATGAGCCAATCCTTTTTATTTATAACATCAAAGTTATACATAGCAAAATAGTCAAGTACCACTCTAGCTAGTGATTCTCCTTTTCACGACTTCATTTCAACAAATCGAAGTTCTACAAGCTTAACTATATTTCCGCTACACCACTCTGATAAAATTTTCCCAGAAATATTCTTCCCCTGATCGACATATAGCTCGGTTCATTCCTGTCCCCTTCATCATCCTAGTAGTGCCCTATCTACGGTAGTAGTGCCTATGCTCCCCGGACCTGCATGGACAGTTCCTCACCCTAGTGGCTGTGCTGACCACATCCGTAACACGCTACCTTTTTGTGACCACATCTGGTGAGTCCTCTGTTTCTTGTTGAGTGACAGCATACACCCGTCCTTGTGCTAGAGGTCTGTTCATCGTACCCTATGGTGCGTTCTGCGACACACTTCCTTTTTTGTCCCATTGGTGGTGGCAGTAGTAGCAACTGTGGTCCCATCTACCTGCGCGGACAATCCCTAGTCTAGTGGCCGTGCTGGCCACATTTAAAACAAGCTCCATCCTGGTATAACATGGAGCTAAACTATGTCTTTTCCTACAGAAAGGACACACGACGTTCGAGTTGGGCGCTGGCTTTCCAATCCCATCCTTTCTGTTGGGCGGAATGGGATATCTTCCTCCGTTCATCGGCTCCTTCCCGAACCGATTACTATCTCTGTTGGACCCGAATCGCGACCCAGATGCGGCAGCTCGTTCACTTAAGTTCCTCTCTATCAACTGCGCCCTCCCATATAGATCATTGTAATCCTTCAAATCAAACGACACTAGTGGATCCTTTAACTCTAGTCTCAGTCCATCTCGGAATCTCTTTGCTCTGTTGGCTGGATCCTCAATCAATTTGGGGGCATACTGAGACAGCTCGGCAAACTTCGCCTCGTACTAGTCTACAAACATTAGACCTTGATGAAGACGCTAAAACTCTGCCATTTTATGTTCTCTAGCTCAGTCAAAGAAGTACTTTCTATTAAAGACTTCAACGAAGGCGTTCCACACCGGAACCATGCCTTCAGGAAACACTCTTCCTCTGGTGGCTGTCCACCAGGTACTTGCATTTCCCTTCAACTGGTAGACCGCATGGACTACCTTATCTTCCTCCGAGCACCTCAGCAGTGCGAAGGCCTTCTCTAATTCTTTGATCCAGAGGGTTGCAGCATCGGGATCGCCTGCTCTTGAGAACCTCGACGAGTTCAGCTTTAGAAATTGCCTCACCAACTTATGCATAGGCCGATCACCAATCACGTTCCCAGGTGGAACCTCGGCAGGTGTGGTAACGGCAACGGCAGTGGCAGCTTGATTCTGAACTTGTTGCCCCATCAGATTTTCTAAAGTCTCAAGCGCCTACACGATCCCATCTATTCTAGGATCGACAGGCGTTGCTGCACCAGTACCAACCTACGGCAGTACTCTCTCACTTGTGCTGGCTTGAGCCTGCGCTTTACCTCGGGCACCAACCCTAGTTGGTGTCCTACCCCGAGTGACTAACGTAATGATCCTCTTCCAAGGAGTCCTCTGCTCCGGGTCGCTCATATTGCCCTCTTTACAGAACATGCTTTGCAATTCCACACACGTAATTAGAAAGTTGAGTGACCCACACAAAATAATCAATCAATCAATCATAGGCGTCTACATAAGGAAAAAGGCTTTTTCTACTAACTATCCCAAGACCCATCGCACCTTATCACTCTTGACATTGACTAGCTCTGATACCACTTGAGCGAGGATGTCACGCCCAAACTCCGGGCACGCACACATCCCTCGGCGATCGACTAAAATTTTACGATATTCCCAAGACACGTCGCTGACCCTTTCATTTTATGTACATGCGGAAAGCGAAATAAACATATACCCGGACGACAATAACATGGGATAGAAAAGCATGATAACCAAATTTCATAATCATGCTTTATAAACTTATCAGATTCAACATACAAGTTTATACGTTAGTCTGTCTCCGAAAGAAACTACTAAACCACCTACATTCCGGACCCTTCAACCTCGGGCTCCGGGTTCTCCACATTAGGGACCTGAAAATATTTAAACCATGATGGAAGAGAATAAATCTCAGGGAGTCAACACCCTAAACTCCGATTAGGATGAGAATTCACCTAGAGGCAGCCTAAACATGCACCATATAATACTTACCTTGCCACAGCACATTCTTGCACATTAGTGCATCACATATACACTTATAAAAGCAGCATGCGTAATCAATAATTGAAACACCTCATATCACTCATCAAATATTCACAGGGGTTCCAATTATAAAGCCAAATTGTCATGATACGTCCCATTCCATGCCACACAATTTCGTCCCATAATCAGGCGCGGATATCTCATATCAATGGTTCAATCCACACTCAATATTCCAACTCAAGGCTCTAGAGGTGGCCCCCACGAAGTTATGTTATTGTGTAGCACTTAGCCATTTACCACATATAGTAATAGTACAAGACTCTAGAGGCGACTCCCACGAAGTTATGTTATCGTGTAGCACTTAGCCCTTGACCACATATAGTAATAGTACAAGGCTCTAGAGGTGACTCCCACAAAATTACGTTATCGTGTAGCACTTAGCCCTTGACCACATAAAGCAATAGTACAAGACTCTAGAGGTGACTCCCACGAAATTATGTTATCGTGTAGCACTTAGTCCTCTACTATGCATGATAGTAGTACAAGGCTCTAGAGGTGGCTCCCATGTGACTCAAGTCACCATGTAGCACTCAATCCTTTACCCACTCACAACACATTTGATTTCCTCAATGCAACACATCATCTTCCAATAGTCGTCACACTATCACATAATCACACACCATCACGCATAAGTTCCAAGCATGATGCCAGCTAACCATATCACCAAATATACACTATCCAGCAAGCACTACAACAAGAATACCACAAAACCCATAACCAGCCCTAACCGGTGGAAACCGGGCAACTCGTGCGTCTCCAAGTTTAAATCCAAAATCTAGTCAAACGAGTTCAGAAAATTCTAAAATTTGAATATGTTATAAAGGAAACTTAAAAGAACATTTTTCATGAAAGTCTATTTTCCGAAATCAATTTGGTTTGAGATCCAACTTGTCCATTTGATATGAAATTTGACTATGTTAAATTACAAGATGTAATAAACAACTTTTATGAATGAACTCTTTTGAAATTCGAACTCTAAGAGTTGATAAAAACCCATTAAATACCAAAAGGTCACAAGTTCCAGCAAAAACAGAAATTATGTTTTGTTTTTAACGAAGTTGAAATCTTATTCTTTTAAATCCATAAAATCTTTGGTAAAATATATGTTATGGTTGAAGATGTCAAAACATTTTTCAAGAATGAATCAACCTCTAAACCTTAGCACATTTTGATCCACAAAAATGGCAAATGACGAGAGTCCAATAAACAAATTCAAGGGATCCATTAAATTAAACTAAACCACTCTCATTAGTGTTAATCTAACCAATTAGATTAACACTAATCTATATTAAGGCTAATCTAACCAAACTAGATTAACACTAATCCAACTTAAGGCTAATCTAACTTAACACTAATCTAACCCCCTAAGCATAATTAACAACCTAATCAAGGATTATGAATTAACTCACCAAATTAGCGAGGTAACGGGTTCATGGCGACGGGCGGCGCAACGGTGGTAAGATCCCGTGACTACAGTGACTCCAAAGGAGGACTAGAAGAGGCTGAAAAATAGCCAACAAGTCATTGCTCGAGCTGGAGTTTTGGTTCTGCTTCTGTGGCTGCTGGTCCTTGCTGGCCGATACGGCTGGGATGGCGAGCCGGTGGCTGGCTAAGGTGGAGGAGAGGTGGTTATTATCTGGGATGGCGGGTCAAGTGGCGATGGAAGCAGTGACAGCGGCTCTGGTCGTGGTTGGATGGAACGGAGGGCGGAGCCAAGCGGCCTAGTGTGGGCGTGCGATTGGTTTGGCGGGCGGCTTGGATGAGGGGCGAGAGGATTGGACTGGTGGCTGGCTAGTGAGCGCAGATTGGAGCGGCTACTGGCTGGGGAAGGGTTCGGTGTAGGGAGCAACAGCAACAATAACAAGGGAGAAAGAAGATGCAGAAATTTGAGAAGAAGAGGAAGAACATAAACTGATCTGCAAATGGGGGTGGGGAGTTGGTCGCACAAGTGGAGAGAAGAGAGAACCAAGGGGAGACAATGGGGCCTTCAAAGTCTAACCAAGAGCCAATGGCCATCCAAGAGGGAATATCTTCCACTTGAGTGCGGCCACAAAGTCTTCAGCCATCCCCCAAAGTCCATGCAACATCCAATGGCCATTTTCCTCCTTTTTCTTCACTATTTAAAGCCAAATTGAAGACCAAAAATCAGCAGCCCAATAACCCTACGAATTTGCTGATTTTCTTCTTCAATTCTCCACCAAATACTTCAATTTGATGGCCCCAAAATGTCATGGCAGCAACCCTTACAATTTTGCCTTCAACTCTTCACAAACCATCCAATTAGAAGGCCAAAAATATCACGCCTTGCTGTCCATACAAATTTGCATCCATTTCCCTTCCAAATTCTCACCAAACAAACCAAATTGGCATCCAAAAATGCCAACTAAGGTGCCCAAACGAATTTCCATAATTTCCCTCACAAACTAACTCACTTTGAAGGCCAAAAATCCACTTAAAAATGCCCCTCCGAATTTCCTTGATTTAATCTGCCGAATATGATTTACCGCCAAAATTCCCAAGCATCGACGGAATTTCTTTAAAAGATGAGACGAGGTCCTAAAAATAAATTGTGACATGCTCGAACATTCGATTCTTGAAACTAATTTCAATTTGTGGTTAAAATCAACTGGACACGATTTTAGTACAATCCAACCTACTAGGTAGCTTTTAGGGATTTTACCACGGTTATATCCCTTAGTGGTTTCACCCAATAGGTTAGTTAACTTGTAAGTGATCAGCTCAAAAAAAAAAAAAAAAGGACTATAGGCGCATCGGTGAAAAGCCTACTTCATTTTATCGAGATGGGTCGAAAATTCAGGATGTCACAAGATCCTTCCAACTTATAAACATCTTCAACGCCCAATATTTTGTTCGCCTCAGATATTGACACCAATCCCTTGATATTAGTAGAAATACTCTTGATAGTGAAAAAGCAATCTTCATATCAGGACCTCCAGGTGCTGTTTATGACATCATTGACATTGTGGCTTGTGTATACATCACCTAGTACTACTCAATCAATAAATATGTTAGTAGATTTTATTATTTTTGTCATCGTCAAAACAATATATAATATTTTCCCAACAATATTTTGAATGATTTAAATAAGAAACACTGATAATATTAGGTTTAGCTCAACTTAGTTACGTACTTAACCGAAAAGAATCGATTAAATTACTTCATCTTATTGTCAAATTTCCTGTTAACAAATAGGTTTCTAATCCTCTTTGAGAGTCAAACAATTGTGACCTCAAACTGTTGGAGATATGTTCCTAATCCCATATTCGCCAATACGTGTACAGACTATGTGCTAATAAATAAGTCCTAGCACAATCTATTGTAAAGTGTTGTGCACATGAATGAGCTGCAAATAAAACAAATAATATTGTGATTGTGAATGGCTCGGGGTGAGGCTGCCTACTTACAATAGTATTAGCGCCAAGTTAAGCATGTTAGAGGTCAAATACATCTTTAATCCCGTATTACCCACATATGCATTGTTATTTGGGTAAGTACTTTTGGTACAACCTTAAATTAACACAACATATTTTGAAGTCATGCGAAGAGTATCCAAATTTTTATCAACTCAATGATGTCTTTTAAAGTCATCCAAAGTCGTGTTTTAAATAAGCACAATGTGTCTTAACTACACATATGTATGTGTTTATAGACGTAATAAGCACATACTCATAACCTTTTCTCATTGCAAAGAGTATCCAAATCTTCAACTCGACAAATCTCATGAATACCCAGTGAATCACCTCATTCATGTACATCAAAAAAGGCTCCACCCATAGTAGTAATCTGAATCTATGTTAATATCATTTCGAGTGAAAGATTTATGATTTAAATATGAAATTTACCATATGCGTGCGAACTAAAGCCAGTTCATATTTATTTTGCAGCTATACATTTATTTTTGAATACTTTTAAAATTGGGTGGGGGTCCATACTAAAAGAAGATGGTGGATTTGATGGAAAAATAGCGTAGTTTGATCTGATTTCCAACTGATTGTGTAGTGGCCACCCAGCTTGTTCCACAATGATAAAGAAAATGGGCTGTACCATTCTAAAAGAAGCCGATTCCCACTTGTATTCATGGCCCTATAGAGGTGCCAAAAGTGGGACAATGTCAGACATTTCATGTCCACGGCAGATATCACTGAGGAGACAAATCCATCAATTTATCCAATGGCTCAGCTCGTGGTTTCACCTACAATATAGTCATCACTTATGTAATTTGAAAGCCAAATTTTCCATAAACTCTGTGGTTGTCGATGAAATTATGTCGATAGTAGACGAAGGAACAATGGGGTTCTCTTTCCAAAGAGCAAGTAACTATTAATCCAAGACTCCAAATAAATTGAACCTCATTAAGTAATTCAGTCACAGCAACCTCATTAATCTGAAACTACATACAACTAGATGTGAGCAACCAAGTTGATTTAACCAGGGAACCGAACCAAACCGGCCTCTTATCCAACTAATTCCAGACTAGTTCTAGGAAGAACCAATCTAGTTCGAAGGTTCCAAATTTCGGAACCTTCCTTTAACCATTTCAGGTATCATGTCAGAATGGTCAGTTCAACCCGAGAACCAACCAAGCAAGCTTGTTCCAGGTCGAACCAGTTTAGAAATAGACTTTTAATTTTTGGCCTGTAAAACCGGACTTATACACCTTTGTTTTAAAAGAAAAAAGTGAAATGCATCTAGAGAGAATGGAACCAACAACCTCCATTTTCAAGTAGGCACATCAGACAACTCAACTAACAAGGCTTTACTAATCACAAGCTAAACAAAACAAACCTAGTTCTCCGATAGAACTGGGAAGCGGCCTGCAACAACCAGTTTAGTTCCATGCCGGTGCCAAGTATAATTGGTTTAGTTCCCAGGTCTAACCTTTCTAAATGGGGACCTATAAGGCAAGTTCGAGATTCCAATCTTAGTGCTGATCCACCTAGGAATTAGTCATTCTAAGTACAACGTCGATACATCAGTATATATGAATTTTATCTACTGCAATAATTTTCATTTCGTAGCAGCTTTGATTGTCCAGAGCCAGCTCGTAGTGTGAACTAAGCATCAACAAATTTCAGGACGACAAAAATGAACCCCAATAAATACAAGACCACCCTTTTGTCATTATTTTCTTCGCCTTCCGTCTTTACTTACGTCGGCAAGTTGAATTCCGAAATATGAACTCGTGAAAACTTCCCTTCCAAGGATTCTATTATCATGTGTACCACGTCAGCACTCGCTCAAATACGTCAGTTGCTTAGGACAGCTTCTGAATGCGTTTCCTAGCTAGTGTGAAAAGATCGGTGGTTGCTTTATTCTAACATCTGCACACGTATTGTCCAGCACAACGCTGCAGAACGGGGCCCCATCTTCAAAACAAAGTCATTATTGGTAAAGGAGAAGTGAAACCAATATGGCAGATGCTCTGTATAATGCAGTGAATCTTTAACCAAACATCGATCATTGCTCCATGAAAAGTTTCTCTGAGCTTGACGTCAATCTGGAGGAACGGTGGACCCCCTGTTTCTTATCAACATAATCAAAATGGGTTAAACCCTAGTCTAAAGGAGTACACCCCATGAAAGACGTCGTGGGATCCCTTTTTTTCTTTATTTCGTTTCATTTTTTCTCTGAAAAGAGAATACACTTGATGAAATCAATTTATTGGGTCCGCAGGTAGTATAAGGAATGTCTTTCATACTTGCCATTGGATTATATACACATGGTAGAATGCGGTCACTGAACTAACTTCAAATACATATATCACTTGTCCCGATGAATGTGTCATATTTTTATTACTCATACTTTTACTTAGGATACGTTGAAGTGTACATTTTTCAACAAAAAAATAAAAATAAACATTCTACCTCTTGTATATTTGTTGAACTTATAATAGATATGCATTCTTTTGGAGTAAATCGAATTATATACATATGAAACAATCGTCACTTCACTCGGGTAAAATACTTTAATTTTGAACTTAATTCTTGTCAATGTAATATGTCTAGAACCATTTAAATACCCAAAACAAATATAATTATTTCCATTTTTATTCACAAGATAAATACATTTAGAGGAATGAAAGGAAGTCGGGGCTTCTTTTTCTGAGAAGTGACACGCTTCATATTCGTACATATCCAATTGACGTTAGCGAAACAGCATAATATTATTGAAAACATTTTTATGGTTGCTCTTCCTAAATTGAAATTGCAATATCCAGAGTCCTACATCATTTGAAAAGCAATTATTAAGTGATTCATAAGTTAATACTCATCTTCAAATTATCATCACCTTATTCTGATAATTTCGAGTACTCCATTTGAGGATTTGACTCACATGTAATTGGTCGAATCATTAAGGAAATAACAGAGAAGCTCTAATTTTTGTCCAAAGCTATGACTATGATCTTCTAAAGCGAGACCAACATGTAGGTAGAAATTGGGAAGCAACCTCGATGGCTACCCCATTCACACGTTTTCTTCTTTGTTAGAAGAAACGACGAGCCTTTGACTCTTCGGAAGAGGAAAAAATTGAGAGTTCATATCTTGTACAGGTCTTCCTAATAGTTCTACAGTGCATAGCATTTCATTGGACAATGGTACAAATTTCAATTGGATTTATTCTAATCAAAGAAACGGAAGACAAGTCCATCTTGGCATTTTGCTTCAACAGTCTCTGTAAATAAATGAAAAAAAATTCAAAGAGTTAGTCTCCATAACATCAGATTTGTCATTATCTTAGTTGACGTGAATGTCAGTCATTCTATGTGGCATAGTCACCACCGGAATAGATAATTTTTTTTAATTTATTGATACTTTCATCAAAATTTCTATTCTTTTTTTTTCTTTTTTTTTTTCTTCCTTTTTTTGTTTCCCCATGTGGCCAACGAGGGCCACCGAAGCTTGCTAGGCACTAGGTGAGGGCCGTGAAGCCCTCATCAGCTCTTGCCCAGCCTTAACCAGATCTGGGTGAGGCCAAAGCAACCATGGGGAGGCCATGGTCGCCTTCAATTGTGGCTCCACACCTCCATTGACGACCCAAAACTCTTTACCAATCAAACAATGAAGCTTCATCGCCGATTGCAAGCACGGATGTACTCGATTCCAAACTGGGGGGGGGGGGGGGGGATTGGTGGGGGTGGGGGTGGGGTGTTGGGGGAAGAGAGAAAGAGAGAGACGAGGGCTGTGAAGCCCTTGTCGGCTCTCACCCAGCCTTATCTGGGCGAGGCCATAGCAACCACAAGCGAGGCCATGGTCGCCTTCGACTACGGCCGCACACCTCCATTGATGACTCGAAACTCTTTACCAATTGAACAGTGAAGCTTCATCGCCGATGGTAAGCACGGATGTACTCGACTTTAAACTAGGGGGGAGAGAGAGAGAGAGAGAGAGGTTTTTGGGTAGACCTTGAGCGTTTCCTTTCCAGGTTGCATTGTGATGCTTCAAAGAGAAAAAACCAAGTGGGAGGCGCAACCATGGGTGAGGCTGCGATCGCCTAGATTTTGGTGAGGGCTAGCGGTCCTCACCAACCATAGGAAACAAAAGAAGAAAAAAGAAAAGAAAATAATAATTAAAAAATAAAAAAAATTATAACTTCGACGCCGATCGAGTAGTGTTGGCTATGCTACGTAGGACGGCCAATGGCTGATATCTACGTTAGTAATTATTTGTCAAAATTAGCCGAATGGATTGAACTAACACCAATACAAAATGTTTATGACTCAATTGATCAAAAAAATTATATATGACTAAATTGACATAGTCACAAATTTTATAGATTTTCCCTCTTTTTTGATTGGACTAACCCGGCGAATTATGCCAAATCTTTCTTCAATTTTAGAGGGAGTAAGAAGTGGAACTACAAGAAAGCCTTCTTTATCTTTGTGGATGATAACTTCATTTTCAAATATAATTGGAAGAGTATAGACCTAATACCAATATGGACTACCCATTTTAATTCTATTATAGTAATGCCAATATTTTTTCATGTAATTTGAAATAATATGATGTAATATATTAGTTGGTAGCCGAACCATATAACTTTTGTCCCATATGTCATTAATAGATTCCCATGAAAAAACAACTACATAAAATTAAAGATAATCTCAGATGATAGAAAGTCGGCGTTCCTTTTGGACAAGCCAACTGATGGCTTGGCATGCTCTATCCTCGTACATGTCCAAAAGTAGCTTTATAGCCGTGTATTGAAAATTGAAATCGCGACATTCGAGAGTCCCACCACGGTTGGGAGATGACTTGTTGAGCAATTCATGAGTCGAGATTTGCTCTCAAAATGGTCACCCCTCGAATAGATCGGGTCATCACGGAAATAATGTCAAGCCTTGATTTGCATCCGGGGCATTTGGAAAATAACCGTGTTTGTTAGAGAACAGACCAAAGGGAAGGTAGCAATGGGAAAGCAACGTGGATGGCTTTACTCTATTCGCTCGTTTTCTTCTTTTTCTGGGAGAAACAAAGACCGATTGGAAACGACATGCCTTTGACTGTTCAGAGGAGAAAAATTGAGAGTTACACGCCTCGTACGGGTCTCCCAAATATTTCCCTCTTCGAGTCAATGAAGACTTATTAGTAAAAGCATCATAAGGGAATTCGAGCCAATTAGGTTCTTTTTTTTTTCTCTCCTTATTTTGGTTAATTTGAAAGATGAAATTTTACTTAATATCTTTTCAATTGTTAATTATGCCAAGAGTACTAGTGAAAGCGTAATAAGGAAATTCGAGTCAAATAGAATTTGCACCAAAAAATGAAAAACTTAAAGATAAGGAAAATTAGAGAAAACCGTGTTTTGTGGTGATATCTATAATGCATTTGTTTTACGGAAAATCAATATTTTGGAAAACATTTTGAGAAAAATGACTGCTTTTATTGCTTACAGAAATTGTTTAGATATAAATTATTGCCAATGGTGAATATAGTTTTCATTGACTAATTTTTATTTTTTTTTAGAGATACAACCACTCATTTTTTTAAATATGTTTTCCAAATCATTCTTTATTTGGCTAAGCAAAATGCATACCGTTTACTTCAAGTAGTTGCAAAATCCTTGAGTTCCTTTATGTTGAGTTAAAAGTGAAAATTTTAATTCCTAAGAAATGCTCTTCAAAATCCCATTTACTATATTTGACTCAGATCAATTAGTTACTACTACATTTTCAAGAAATCATAGAGTCCAACTTGATACAAGTGATCATTTTTATGAAAATCAATTATTTCACATGAAACAAATGAAGTCATAGAAGAACAAGGGAGTTGAGATAATGACTACCCGCATGTGTAATGATTGATTAACCGCTGATAACATATATCGAATTTAATTTTGATACCTTACTAAAAAGCTGAATCTCGAAAATAAAATAGTTGAATAAGTGGAGGGAGAAGAGCCGTATCAAATAGTCCCTAAAGTTTCCAGTAGTCCGGAGAATCAAAACAACAAGCTAAGAATAAATTGAATGGTTCACAATCATTGGTACCACCATGGAATATCATCGCATATTTCCTTAAAATCTTCTGTCTAGCCCTATAAACTCAGACATAAAGATCGATTCCAAATTTAACTGGCAGCGGGAGGTGAAGAAATTTTTCATTGATGCCGATTCCGCTGTCCTACCATTTATGTATCTAGCATATTTGTTAAGAATATAATTCGGCAATAGAGAAAAAAATACATATTTGGGGAGGCCACCACATCAGTTTCTTTTAATAGTATATAGTCAACTTTTCCATACAAGTTGTATATAAAATTTTTTAATTTACTGGACTAACATGAATTAGAATAAGATCTAATTCTTTGCTTTCTTCTTCTCGAAACTTAATCGGCATGGACCTTGACCAAAGCGTCCCCATTAATGACGTCACGAAGGTGAGATCACGATGCTGACGTCATCCACTGGTCCCTCGGCGTCCGCGTCAGGCCCTAATGTGAAATTTATTCCACTATTTTCGGATGTTGATGTGGATTTTTTTGCAAGGAATCTTTTCAGTTGAGAGAGAGAAAGTTGAATGCCTTTAGGCAATGATATAACGACACTTGTTTTGTCATTGTACGTAGAAAATACATTAATATTTTTTTAAAATACACTATTAAATAAGAGTTTTGGAGATTACGATTATCCTTTAAATAATAATATTTCTTAGGAAAAAAATCCAGTCGAAATAATTATTTAGAGATATTCTTAACCATGTTCAAAAGAAAAACCAATTTTTATGATATTTGGTACAGAAAGACGCATCAAATTGACGAAATATTCGGATGACATATATATATATATATATATATATATATATATCATATATCAATATGTACACCTTCCCCAGTACTATCGCGATCTATCCCTCGGTAAACGCATGAACATCACATTTTCTAGAAAGCAATGCGCATCACGCGGCTCAGATTAAATTGACTCAGACTATTAATTGATCCTGCCCCCGGCCCCCTCACCAACAAACCAAAGAAATAAAAAAATTATCATGTGGAACGCGCGGTAATATAAAAAGTACACAGTAGTCATCAAAGCCAGCGCGTCTCCCAACAGATCCATCATAGCATCGTCATTGCAGTCGCCACAAACCGCGTCGGTCATGACATCTTCCCCATGTTGCCGTCCTCCTCCGCTCGCAGTTGCACTGTACACGTTGCCATCTCCTTTTATATATATATAATCTGCTCGTTACGATGCACCGCATCATGGTCACATCTCGCCACTAACCTTCTTCCACCGAACCACCCCATCTCCTCTTGCTCCTTATAACTGAAGTTCGAGATCCCGGGCCAGGGATATCGAATCCGTATGGGGGAAGCAGCAGCAGAAATTGCCGACTTGACGCCCGGCGACATTGCCGACTTGACGCCCGGCAACATTGCCGTCTTGAACAAGCCCCCCCATGCAGTCATCGCCATCACAACCAGCTCCATCGCGGATGAGTACACAGCCAAGGGGGCGGCCGCAGCTCGTGAGGGGAACCCTCAGGACGGGTGGCTCCCGATCACGGAGTCGAGGGGTGGCAGCATGGTGTCCGCGGTGTTCCACCTCCTGTGCTCCGGCCTGGGGATTCAGGCGCTCATGCTTCCCGTTGCCTTCGCTTCTCTTGGTTGGTAAGCCAAAGTCATCTATCTCGTCGTCTTTAAACTATTTTTATCTTGGCAATTCTGATGTTACTGGGATTCAGTCATTTCTTCATTTCTTGATGGAGATTTTGTCTTTTGCTTGTTGGAGAATTCGGCCTCCCAGACTTGTTGGGGGATTACGATATCACATGACGTGTTTTTCTTGATTTTTCTTAATTAAAAAGAAATGGAGAATATAAGAACCTGGGATTTCATCAGGGTTTTGATAAAAGTTTAATATTGACTTGCACTCCACGAGGTCTTGAGTCTACGGCGGGCTGGAATGGAAACCTAGGACTTAGAAAAATTAACATAAGAAGACAAAAACTTTTGAGTGGGTTCTTTTAAAGGTGTGAATACGCTCCAAAGTGTTTTTGAATTTATGAATATTTGAACTACATGAATTAGAAAGTTGTTTTAATTCTTAGATCGACGATGATCTTGCCAAGGATATCCCTTTGATTCCGGTCTCCACGTTCTCAGAAGCAGCTACAAATAAATATGGTGGAAATAGCGGCGAAATAATCCTCAACTTCATGGGTGATCTTTCTCTTCGCACTGACAATAGACCTAATATTACTTTAAAAAATGTATCATATTTTGGAATTCGAGTTCTCACCCGCAAAAGTCTCACCGGTTTTTAGTTTTTGGCATTTCTATCTCTCTTTACCAATCATTCTATTCTCAACTTCGCATATAATGATTTTTCTCTTTGCACCCACAGTGCGCCTAATGATATCTCTATAAAAAACTTGGTGTCTCGATAATGCGATCATGTGATACTAAAGGTCGCCATCAATGTCTTTTCTCTTAGCCACACATCCGTGTACTCCCACTAAGTTCATCCGTACCACTGATCCAAAAATCTGGATAGCGTGTCTTTATGCCGTAGGTATTTTGTTGTGCAAGAATCTTACTAGACTATCAACAATCGAGTTCTATAACTATAGAATCATTTTCATCAATTTTTTTAAAAGTTTGGCGACTACTGATATTTATTTTTATTAGCTTAAGGTCAGATAGCGTGATATAGATGTTTTTCCCCGTAAAAAACGGCCGCTGTGTAGAAAATTTTGGCTTTTGGGTCTTTTTCTTTTCTTTTTTTTGGAAAATCCACTATTTGTTACTTTGCCTATTCCATGACCCACTTTTTCCCATACATTGCACGAGAGGTGCCTGGAGGAAGTGGAGAATATCCTATTTATTAAATGATCATGCTTTAAAAGCAAAACTACCATTCTTTCCATTTAATGGCTTTGGGTAAAATTTGTCTTTTTTAACTTTTGATTACCTATATTTTTTTAAATCTATCTTGTTGAATATTATCTAATCATTTTCTTTTTAAAATTCTGAAGGGTTTGGGGAATCATAACTCTGTCCACAGGGTTTCTATGGCAACTCTACACCATATGGGCTCTCGTGGAGCTCCATGAACTGCCTCGGAACCCGCTATATAGCAGATTCCTCCACCTCTCCATTGCTGCCTTCGGTAAGCCGCTATATATATTAAATCTTCGTTATCAAGTTAATTAATTTACATTAGAGAAAAAAAAGTTTATTATTTCCAAATAGCAAAGTTTGAGCATGAGTTCGAGTTTAAAATTTTGTCTATTAATCATAATTAGCATAAGTCCAATTGAATGTTGTTTTAATTTTGGGGTGATATATTTTCTTGTATATTTTTCGTGATGGGAAAATTGGCTATTAATCGTAATTAGGCAAATTGGTTTGTCAGTAATTAAAAATTAATTTGTATTATAATAATATTTCAGGACCCAGGTTGGGAAAATTGCTTGCTCTATTCCCCGTGATGTACCTGTCGGGGGGCACGTGCGTGATGTTGATCATCAACGGAGGCGGGGCCATGGAGGATCTCTTCAAGACCATGTGCGGCGGAGATGGCGCCGCTTGTGGCATCAAGCCACTGGACGGCGTGGAGTGGTTCTTGTTGTTCACGTGCATAGCCATCGTCATAGCTCAACTACCAAATTTAAATGCGATAAGCGTAGTCTCACTTTTTGGAGCAATCGCGGCCGTCGGGTACGGTGCCCTGATATGGATCCTATCCGTCGCCAAAGGTAGGCCCGAGGGCGTGTCTTACGAACCGTTGATTGAGGCAAAGTTGGAGGAGGCGAGAATCGGCAGCGTGCTGAATGCCATCGGGATCATCGCACTATCTTTTAGAGGTCACAACCTTGTGCTTGAGATTCAGGTAAAATGACTATCTTTTCTTTTGTCTAATTTCTTTGCTTTTCAATGACCGTGAGGAATCTATTCCGTCCTTAATTGTGTCAGTTGCAACGGATTAAACTCATGGGACTCTAGATAACTTTCTTCTCCTAGAACCGGGCAAAATCAGGCCCGTCGCAATTAGGGTTTCAAATCCGACACTCATTCAGCAATGATGATTTGCCTTGTGCCTATTTTGTGTTGTAGGGAACATTGCCTTCAACGCCGAAATGCTCGTCCAAAGAGTCCATGTGGAGAGCTGTGATCATCGCCTACTCACTCATCGCTCTCTGCTTATACTCTTTAGCCATCGGTGGGTTTTGGGCCTATGGAAGCAAAATCCCAAATGGAGGACTATACATCGCTTTCCCTCAATTTCATGGCCATGACACACCAAAGCTCGTGATGGGCCTAACCTACCTCCTCATCGTGGCCAGCTGCCTCAGCGCATTCCAAATCTATGCCATGCCGGTCTTCGACAACCTAGAGCTCCGATACACCAGCATCAGGAATTGCCGCTGCTCACGGCGGGCCCGCACGTCCCTTAGGGTCTTCTTCGGTTGCCTCACCTTCTTCGTGGCGGTGGCGCTTCCGTTCCTAGGGAGCCTGGCCCCACTGATTGGGGGGATGACTTCCACCCTGACGTTTGTGCTACCATGCTTCATGTGGCTGATGATCAAGAGGCCTCGTCGCAAGAGCGGCAAGTGGTGGCTCAACGTTGGGCTGGGGTGGCTCGGGGTGGTGTTGTGGGCAGTGATGGTGGCCGCAGCAATTTGGGTATTAGTCGATAGAGGGATTAATGCTAACTTCTTCGATCCTTGAGAGTGACTTGGAAAAAAATATAACAAATCGGGTCTCGAAAGAAGAATTGTAGCGGAGGAAGGATTCACCTTGTCAAAAGAAAATGCGAAACAAAATACAAATATAGAAGAGTTTTCCATATACGAGTGTCGGTTGATAAATAATTGAGTAGTGTCCATGAGATTGAGACCCCATCTAGTTTGGTTTTGAGGAAATGTTCTTGGGAAAATGCAAATACTTTTAAATTAAAAGGGTTTTCTGAAATGCAAATAGCATTTGGTAAATTATAATTTTAAAATACATTGGGAAACAACTTTGACTTAAATGCCGTTTGATAAAAACCACATTTTGTAAATGACTTATACTAAATATTTTTTAAAAATTTAAATAATTTTTTTGTTAAGGTCCGCTACCATCGACCAAAACAACCGCTGGATAGCCTTGCCTAAGGTTGCACAACCCAAGCAATTATTGCCGGGTGGCCGCTTGAGTCGCGACCTAGGCAACACTCGCCTAGGTCGCAACCACCCAAGCGATGATCTCCTAAGCTCGCGTGACCCTCGGCAACAATCATCAGGTGGTCGTGACCCCCAAGCAATGGTCACTGGGTGATCATGACCCCTAGGCATCAATCACCACTGCACACTACCCGTTAGTTAGCAATCGTCGGCCTCCCTCTAGCTTCTCCATCCAAACCCATGGAGAAGAATAGTGATGAACAGTGACAAGGTCAAGACTTGCATTTCAAGGATGTAACTTTCCAAAAGACCTCTAAACCTGCTTTAAGCTAAAGGTTCTTCAACCCCTTTGGAAATGCAATTGTATTTCCTCAAAGCTGAGCAAAAAACGAATCAAATTTTATTTGCATTTAGCCAAGGGATTTTAGAGTCCCAAAGCCCATTTGAAATACTAAACCAAACAGGGCTTGAGTTGGGTATGTCATAAAAAAATGAAGAATTGTGAAGAATTGTGGGACGTTGCACAGTGGACATGCTTTCTAATTGTGATAGACACTTTTTAAAAGGGTATGTCATAAAAAAAAATGATGGAATTAGAAATGGCATGATGTGTTTTTGCATTTAAGAAATTTAGATTTTGAAAAATTAGGGGAAAAACTATACGTGAAAATTCTTTGTGCCAACAGTTAATTATTGTGAAAGTTTCAGCAGTTTCGAAGTCGGAGTTAATAAAAGTCAAAATACACGTGCGATCCATGATTTAGATAAAAGGGAGAGTAAAAAATAAATGTCTATCGAGAAAATTTACTTTCAAAGCTACAACAATTCCATAGTTTTAGGACTTAAGGATGGTAATTTGGGACATGCCTGATTGGCGTAAAACTAATTAAATATAGCTACATGTGTTATGATTGAGCCCTTTTATGATCTCTTCTTGTTCTTCTTCTTCTTTTCCTATTCTTCTTTTTTCCTCTTGTCCCTCCTCTGGCCTCAAGTAAGGGCTACCTTTCCCAGCCTCAAGCGAGGGAGCTCGTGCCTAGGCTAGTAAGGGTAGAGGGTGACACTTCGCTGGGTCATGCGAGGCCTTGCTCTCGCCAGCCTAGGTAAGAGTGACCCTCTCCTGGACTAGCAAGGTGTTGTCATTCGCCTCATTGAGCAAGGGCTTGCCAAAGGTGGACAAGGGCTACCCTCACCAAATCAACAATGGTGGATGTTCGCTAGGTTAGGCAAGGGCAGCCCCCTCCTGATATTGAAGACCTCTGTCAGCCATCAATGAGGCCCGGCGATGGCTAATGGAGGAAAAAAAGGGAAAAAAGAAAGTGAAGAAGGAAAAGATAAGAAAGGAAAAATAAAGGAAAAATAAATAAAAATTCTGAAAAATAATAAAATATTATTAAGAATTATTCACGTCAGCATTAGTGATTTTGGGCTTAAATCAACTGAATAAACTCAATTGACAAAATTTGAAAAGGTTTAGGAGTCAAGTGATAAAATTGAAAGATGTGTGACTCAATTATCAAAACTAAAATAGAATTATGACTTTTGGACAATTTGCCTCGGTTTAATATATGCCATAGAAATTTGGGTGTCAATGGATAGGGGGATTAAAGCTAATTTCTTCAATCTCTATCCAATACCTCTCTCTTGTATTTGTGTGTATAGTACACTATTCAATCTTGTGAAGATTCACGAAAAAAAAAAAATTCTTGTGATCAGACCTGAAAATTAGTCAAATGTTAGACCTTTTAAAAGGAGATGCTATTAAGAAACCTCATGTGTTTAGTTTTTCTTTTTAAGGAAAAGCTTCATTTTCATAACAGAGAAACCCGAATTTCGATTTATAAGGGGAAAATTGTCAAGAATTGGAGCCCTGACTAGACTAGGTATGGGTTAATTCCAAATTAAGTTGGTCGGCTGTGGATCTTTGAAATTTTGTTTTATAATAATGTGTCGATGTAGATTAAATTGACCAATTTGGGTCAAGTACTTCTTCAACCTACCCAAATTCCCACTTGCTTGACCAGTGACAACCCACATGTGTAATATATCAATAACAACAAATATTGATCTAACTTTGACATCTTGTTAAAAATTTTAATTTATAAATGAATTAAACCTCCACCAAAACAATGAATTAAATGAACAAGTGGAGGAATAAAAGCTTATTTAAACACGCTCTTAGGGCTTCGTTTGGTAACATTTCTATTTTTCTATTTTTATGTTATTTTGTTCCTAAGAATAGAAAAAAAAATAGAAATCTATTAGGTAACGTTAGTTAATATTTTTAATTCCCCAAAATAGAAAAATGACCAGTGAATAGATGTAAAACAGAAATAAAAAATAGAAAAAAGTTGCTTCTTGTTCCTAGGAATAAGTCATTTTCTTTCTTTTATTTTTATTATTTTTTTCTTCTTCTCTCTTGAAACCGGTCCACTACCCACTGGCCACTACTTGTTGCTAGTTGCCTCCTAGCCGCCCGCCGAAAGTCACTGGTTGGCTAGATGAGGAAGAAGAAGAGAAAAAGAAAAGAAACAAAAAAAAATCTTTAAAATTATTTAAAATATTAAAAGAAGTTCTACATCAAAAAAAAAAAATTATAAGTTGTATCAAATGCATTTATGTTCTTTTTATATTCCTGAGAATATAAATTTTGTACATTTACTAAATATGTTCTTTTACTTAGAAACTATTCCCAAGAATTGAAATAGAAAAAACTATTTCTAAAATGAAATTATTCTTGGAACATAAATATTACCAAACACATCCTAAATTTCAAAATTGTTAGAAGTTTCTAGTGAGACCTGAGAATCAAATGATTCAGCTAAGAATAAACTGAATGGTTCCAAATCATTAGTAACACCATGTAATGTCATCACATATCTTTGGGAAAGTACTGAAAATATCCTAAACTTATTGCATTTATGCTAATTTAGTTCTAAACCTTTCAATTTAACCAATTAGTCCTAAACATATTGTACTTGTACTGAATTAGTCATAAATATTTCAGTTGTGCTAATTGAGTCTTAAACTTATTGTACTCGTGCCAATTCAGTTATCAACATTTCAATTATGTCATTTTTGTCAAAATCTTTGGCCAATTTAGTCTTAAATATTTTGATGATTTGTCAACTTTAGTCATTCTAATCAATTGTGGCCGGAAATTATCGACGTAGCGGTCTAGTGAGCATGAGTTGTCATGGCTAGCTAGCACTTGTGTGTCAAGAGCCTCTACACCCTCACTTGGATGGAGGCAAGAGTTGATGGCCTCACCTGTGGCCGACAAGGGCCTCTGTGCTCTTGTTGCCCTAACTAAGGTTAGGATAGAAAAGAAAAGAAGAAGAAAAAATTTTAAAAATTGTCAATGTAAGCATCAATGGTCATGAGACCGCCACGTTGGCAATTTTCTGATTGATTAAAATTGACAAATTATCAAAATATTTGAACTAAATTGAAATTATCAAAAATTTATAAATTGACACAAGTGCAATAAGTTTAGTAAATTTAAAATGGAAGGTTTATTATAAATATAATATGTTTGGTACTTTTTTATATTTTTTCCTAGATAGTCCAAATCGTAAGATCAAATGCTGAGATCGATTCGCTCTCTCATTGGCAACAGGAGAAGAAGATTTTTCATTGATGCTGATTCGCTGTCCTTGCATTTAGTACATGTAGTATATTTGGTAAGAATATATTTTGGCAATTAAAAATAAAAATAAAAATTCATATTTGGGGAGTCCATCGCATCAATTTCTTTTAATAATATAATCGACTTTCCACACAAGGTAGAGAAAAATAAAAAAAAAAGGTAGGTAATTTAATGGACTGAGATGAGTTGGAATAAGACCTAATTCTTTTATCTTCTTCTCAAAACTAAATTGAGCGTGGACCTTGACGGCAGCGTCGGCATCAAATGACGTTACGTTGATGACGTCATCCGGTGGTCCGTCCCGTTGACTTTAGGCGTTAAGACCAAATTTTTCTAAGGAATCTTTTCGATTAAGACCAAATTTTTCTAAGGAATCTTTTTCGATTAAGACCAACTTTTTCTAAGGAATCTTTTCGATCTAGAGAGAGTTGAATGCTTGTACGCAATGATATGACAGCACCGGTTATGTCATTGTATGTAGGAAATACATTACTGTTTTCTAAAGGCACATTATTAAATAAAAGAGTTCCAAAGATCACTTATGGTCATATACATAATATAATAAATTGGATATCCTCTAATTTCTTAAGGAAGAAATCTGCCGAGATAATTATTTAGAGATGTTCTTAACGTTTATGTCCAAAAGGAAGAAGCGATCTTTATGAATTTCCATACGATAAGACTAGTCAAATTGAGAAAATATTTAGATTACATAATAGTTTTCCGCTCATATCTTTCATTACTATGCTGATATATATAATGACTTTTATAAGCTAAAATGAATCTAGGTCAAATTACAAAAAAAAAAAAAAAAGAAGTTGAATTTAGGCACGTATTTCAATATACACTTTCCCGTCCATTCTCAATATTTGCCCTCAGTAAAAACATAAACATAAAATTCTAGAAAACAATGCGCCACTTATATTACGCCTCAATAGATTAATATTTCAACTCACCAACTAACCAAGGAAATAATATTTATATATATATATACACACACACACCCATACACACACACATATATATATCGGGCAACGCTATTTTTACGCTCTATATGACTATATCCATCCCATTTCCACTAAAAAGACAAAACAACCCTCAATAATTTAATTGCAAAGTGAAGGCCTTATTTCTTTTTTCTTTTTTTCTGGTTTTCTTTAGGATCTAGTTGCAATTCGCATGTTTTTTTAGCATATTAAAGATTTTTTTTTTAGTGTCTTCCTACATACTTTTATAATGTTTTACATACTATGTGTAAAAATATCTCACTCATCATGAGGAAAAGAGATAAATTCTTTGATATAGTAAAAAACTTAAAAATCTTTTTTCCATTATTTCTCTTAAAATAACCTATCTAACATTTGTCTCTCTTTCTCAAAAACTCACTTTCTTGGTGAATTTTATATTTTTAATTTCATTAGTCTAAAATATATTGAGTCACTTTACTAACTACATTAAAGAATTTATCTTTTTTCCTCACTATTGGCGAGATATCTCTACACAGAGCATGTACGACATTATAGAAATATCTAGAAATACACTGAAAATATTATGCACAATGAGACATCTTGATATCTTTTCATAAATACCTTATAGATTATATTAATTTTTGTTAATAAAAATAATGCGATTTTACTAGCATTTGAAAAAAAAAAACTTATTTTATGCCATGTTTGATATAATTGAATTTATATTTTAAGTTTCACATTGGACAATGTAATTGTGATTTTTTCTTGGAAAATCTTCAAAGAATTTTTTTTTTTTTTTTTGCTTTGTCTAATAATCCTATTATATAGACTGATAAGACGAGATTTGATGATGATATACACAACAAAAGTAAGAATGTATAAACAAATGATTGAGCTAAAAAAATGTCTGTGTTTAATTACAATTACTTCTAGATTCTACTAACAATTTATTTATAAATTTGATTGACAACATAGAAAAGAGCATAGGTTTTTTTCTGGAAATTTCTCTTTTCGACAAAATTTATGGAAGTAAAATCTAACAAGTAAAAAAAACGTAGTGCCTTTTGATATACCTTGGTGTAATGCCCCATAAAGTCACGCATGACACATGTCTATTCCAATTATAACTTGTATGTATTATTTGCAAGTGGAAGCACATTAAAATACTCATACCGTCCCATACAAGAAATCCCACAAGTTTTATTAATATACATACGCTTCATCTTTTACAAAAATATCAGTAGTTGCTATCTTAATACAGTGGGCAAGCAAAGCACAAATACAATCTATAAGTTTGGGTAAGGGTTAGGGTCATCTATTAGCGACAACACACCTTTGCCCAAAAAGTTACCTACACAAAGATCAAGTAAATTACTATGGATCGACAACATCGTCCAATGATAAGTCATCGTCATCAAAACCAGGAGACCATCAAAAACCCTAAATGGTCCAACAAACTCCTCTTCAACTTATACAGAGGAACCACACTTAATATATTACCCCCAATTCAGGTATAAGCATATATTGATAATCACAGCCACAATGTACAGGAACTCCAAGCCAAAAAGGTGGAGGGTGATCTATCCTACAAATCTTTAAAAAATAAATAAATAAATAAATGAGTGAGCCAAAGCATAATAAATGAAATCTCTAAGTCTAAAGTAAGAGATCATCTTACCACTTAATTTGGTGCCAACAAACAATGTTAATTGAAGACAATACAAAATAACTATAAGAGGCAATCAAATGAATAAATGCATTATTTCTTCTCTCATGACATACCAATGGAAATCATAACAACATTGCATAAGATTATTCACTCAAATACAAGTAGATGGCATATTGTGTTGCCTGATTATCACTAATCAGTTCATCAAATAGAAACACATATGCATCATTAGCATATCATCGCATCCTGACTCCCGAGGCATCCGAGTCACGGGACATCTCAACTCCGAGACTTTTCAATTCACTGGGTATCCTAATTCGAATACATCATCCCACTAATATGTGAGTGACGGAAATAATATTCATAAGAACTTTCCATATTTAATCACATATCAACAAGACATACCATATAATTATAATTATACAATCTCCTTTGCATCAACAACAAAATCACCATTTATTTTAAGAATCGACATTAGGGACACAACATCTTTCCATGCAAATTACTTCTGAATTATACTTACCTTATCCTTTCAATCACATAAGCAAGTGATGACATGGTTATCTTCTTTCATTTCTCATGAGAGCAATAATAACATATTCAAAAAATTAGCAAACGGATAATATTGACTAGTAGTAAAACTGGCAAGTAGGTATGGTTGACAAGTGTTTATAATCGACTAATTGGTATAATAAATAAGTAGATATAATCGACGGATAGGTATAACCAACAAATGGGCATACTTGGCGAGTATAATATAATAGGCAAGTAGGACCACTCTGCAAGTGGGTATGACCAGCAAAAAGTCAAAATTACGTAAAGAACACTTTCTACTCCAATTTCATCATTTTCATATCTAGCATGGTATTGCACGTCATGGAAATCAATCAAACACGTTTTAATAAGAACTCATCAATACAAGTCAGATCATCACAATATGTCAACATGCTATTAATGAGGCTTGTTCACACTTAACATCAAATTTAAACTAAATTAACAAATATCAACCAACCAAGTCAATAATCACATTCAAAGCTATGAATAGGCTTGAGCAAAATTCAAGCTTTAATCACATTCAAAGCTAAATAATAAATAACAAAGATTAATAACTTCCAACCTTTTAACAAAACTAATTTAAAAAAAGAGAGAGAGAGAGAGAAAAAAAAAGAATAAAGCCCGCAAGTTCACATTGTAAACTCTTGAAAGATCTTTTAATCTTTAGCAATACAAGAATGGAATCTTTGCTTTTATACTTAAAACTTGAAAGTGAAAATGGAAGTGGAAAGTGAAAATGGATCTCTTTCTTTTTCTTTTTTCTTTTTCGCAAGAACAAGTTGGAACTCTTTAGAAACTCGAAGATATAAAAATATCTACTTATATGACCAAGGGGATGAATCTAGCATGCCATACAAGAGTCACAAAAGGATAAGATTGATTAACCGAGGTTAGAATTATGATGACCTTGAGTTAAAAACATGTGGTGGAAATTGGAGGAGGTGTGGTCAAGAAAAGACACTACATATTACCACATTTAGTTTGCTTGATAAAGATATTTTATAATTTACCAAGAAATAAGATCAAATGACCAAAGTTAAATAAAATAATGACAATGGATTAAAAACACTAGGCGTAAAAGAGATATTAGTGTTCCTTCCAAGCTTTAAGGAACATTCTCATTCTAGGCTTGTTCATCATCACCAAGTATATCCAACTTTTGACCTTATGTTGATCTTTCTAAGCATCATGAATATCCCCCTTCTTCTCAACTTGTTCACCATCAATCAAAGTCCTGCCAGATGTTCACATTATTTGAAGATTTGTCATGCCCCGAACCCCGAGCACGCACACATCCCTCGGCGGTCGACTAAAATTTTGCGACATTCCCAGGACGCGTCACTAACCCTTTCATTTTATGCACATGCGGAAGAGAAATAAACATATACTCGGACAACAACAACATGAGATAGAAAAGCAGGACAACCAAATTTCACCAATCATGCTTTATAAACATATCAAATTCAACCTACAAGTTTATACACCAGTTTATCTCCAGAAACAAACTACTAAACCACCTACGCTCCGGACCCTTCAACCTCAGGCTCCGGGTTCTCCACACTAGAGACCTGAAAATATTTAAACCATGATGGGGTGAGAATAAATCTCAGTGAGTCAACATTCTAAACCCCGATTAGGACGAGAATTCACCTAGAGGCAGCCTAAACATGCACCATATAGTACTTACCTTGTCTCAGCAGATTCTTGCCCATTAGTGCATCACATATACACTTATAAACGCAGCATGCGTAATCAATAATTGAAACACCTCATATCACTCATCAAATATTCACAGGGGTCCTGATTATAAGGCCAAATCGTCATAACACGTCTCATTCCGTGCCACACAATTTCGTCCCATAATCAGCCACGGATATCTCATATCAATGGATCAATCCACACTCAATATTCAAACTCAAGGCTCTAGAGGTGGCTCCCACGAAATTACGTTATCGTGTAGCACTTAATCCTTGACCACATATAACAATATTACAAGGCTCTAGAGGTAGCTCCGACGAAGTTACATTATCATGTAGCACTTAGCCCTTGACCACATAAAGCAATAGTATAAGGCTCTAGAGGTGGCTTTCACGAAATTACGTTATCGTATAGCACTTAGTCATCTACTATGCATGACAGCAGTACAAAGCTCTAGAGTGACACTTCGCCGGGTCATGCGAGGCCTTGCTCTCGCCAGCCTAGGTAAGAGTGACCCTCCCCTCGACTAGCAAGGTGCTGTCATTCGCCTCATTGAACAAGGGCTACCCTCACCAAATCAACAATGGCATCTGTTCGCTAGGTTAGGCAAGGGCAGCCCCCTCCTGACATTGAAGACCTCTGTCAGCCATCAATGAGGCCCAGCAATGGCCGATGGAGGAAAAAAAGGGGAAAAAAGAAAGTGAAGAAGGAAAAGATAAGAAAGGAAAAATAAAGGAAAAATAAATAACAATTCTGAAAAATATTAAAATATTATTAAAAATTATTCACGTCGGCATCAGTCGTACCATATAGGATGGACGATGTCCACATTAGTGATTTTGGGCTTAAATCAACCGAATAGACTCAATTGACAAAAATTGAAAAGATTTAGGAGTCAAGTGATAAAATTGAAAGATGTATGACTCAATTATCAAAACTAAAATAGAATTATGACTTTTGGACAATTTGCCTCGGTTTAATATATGCCGCATAAATTTGGGTGTCAATGGGTAGGGGGAATAAAGCTAATTTCTTCAATCTCTATCCAATACCTCTCTCTTGTATTTGTGTGTATAGTACACTATTCAATCTTGTGAAGATTCGGGAAAAAAAAAATTTGTGATCAAACCTGAAAATCAGTCAAATGTTAGACCTTTTAAAAGGAGATACTATTAAGAAACCTCAAGTGTTTAGTTTTTATTTTTAAGGAAAAGCTTCATTTTCATAAAAGAGAAACCCGAATTTCGATCTGTAAGGGGAAAATTGTCAAGAATTGGAGCCCCGACTAGACTAGGTATGGGTTAATTCCAAATTAAGTCGGTCGGCTGTGGATCTTTGAAATTTTGTTTTATAATAATGTGTCGATGTAGATCAAATTGACCAATTTAGGTCAGGTTCTACTTCGACCTACCCAAATTCCCACTTGCTTGACCAGTGACAACCCACATGTGCAATATATCAATAACAACAAATATTGATCTAACTTTGACATCTTGTTAAAAATTTTAATTTATAAATGAATTAAACCTCCACCAAAACAATGAATTAAATGAACAAGTGGAGGAATAAAAGCTTATTTAAACACACTCTTAGGGCTTCGTTTGGTAACGTTTCTATTTTCTATTTTTATGTTATTTTGTTCCCAAGAATAGAAAAAAAAACAGAAATCTATTAAGTAACGTCAGTTAATTTTTTTATTCCCCAAAATAGAAAAATGGCCAGTGAATAGACGTAACACATAAATAAAAAATAGAAAAAAGTTGTTTCTTGTTCCCAGAGAATAAGTCATTTTCTTTCTTTTATTTTTATTATTTTCTTCTTCTTCTTCCCTCTTGAAACCGGTCCACTACCCACTGGCCACTGCTTGCTACTACTTGCCTCCTAGCCGCCCGCTGATAGTCACCGATTGGCTAGATGAGGAAGAAGAAGAGAAAAAGAAAAGAAAAAAAGAAAAATTTTAAAAATTATTTTAAAAAATTAAAAGAAGTTCTACGTCACAAAAAAAAAATTATAAGTTGTATCGAATGCATTTATGTTCTTTTTATATTTTGAGAATAAAAATTTTGTACATTTACTAAATATGTTCTTTTACTAAGAAACTATTCCCAATAATTGAAATAGAAAAAACTATTTCTAAAAGAAATTATTCTTGGAACATAAATATTACCAAACACATCCTAAATATCAAAATTGTTAGAAGTTTCTAGTGAGACCTGAGAATCAAATGATTCAGCTAAGAATAAACTGAATGGTTCAAAATCATTAGTAAAACCATGAAATGTCATCACATATCTTCGGGGAAAGTACCGAAAATATCCTAAACTTATTGCATTTATGCTAATTTAGTTCTAAACCTTTCAATTTAGCAAATTAGTCCTAAACATATTGTACTTGTACTGAATTAGTCATAAATATTTCAATTGTACTAATTGAGTCTTAAACTTATTGTACTCGTGCCAATTCAGTTCTCAACATTTCAATTATGTCATTTTTGTAATAAATCTTTGGCCAATTTAGTCTTAAATATTTTGATAATTTGTCAACTTGAGTAATTCTAATCAATTGTGGCCGGAAATTATTGACGTAGCGGTCTAGTAAGCACTAGTTGTCATGGCTAGCTAGCACTTGTGTGTCAAGAGCCTCTAGACCCTCACTTGGATGGAGGCAAGAGTTGATGGCCTCGCCTGTGGCCGACAAGGGCCTCTGTGCCCTTGTTGCCCTAAGGTTAGGATAGAAAAGAAAAGAAGAAGAAAAAATTTTAAAAAGTTAAAATTTTTAAAAATTGTCAATGTAAGCATCAATAGTCATGAGACCGCCACGTTGGCAATTTTCTGATCAAAATTGATTAAAATGACTCGATTGACAAATTATCAAGATATTTAGAACTAAATTAGTAAATTAATGGTAGGTTTATTATAAATATAATATGTTTGGTACTTTTTTATATTTTTTCCTAGATAGTCCAAATCGTAAAATCAAATGCTGAGATCGATTCGCTCTCTCATTGGCAACAGAAGAAGAAGAATTTTCATTGATGCTGATTCGCTGTCCTTGCATTTAGTACATGTAGTATATTTGGTATGAATATATTTTGGCAATTAAAAATAAAAATAAAAATTTATATTTGGGGAGTCCATCACATCAATTTCTTTTAATAATATAATCGACTTTCCACACAAGGTACAGATTAAAAAAAAGGTATGTAATTTAATGGACTGAGTTGAGTTGGAATAAGACCTAATTCTTTTATCTTCTTCTCAAAACTGAATGGAGCGTGGACCTTGACGGCAGCGTCGGCATCAAATGACGTCATGAGGTGAGATTACGTTGATGACGTCATCCGGTGGTCCGTCCGGTTGACTTTAGGCGCTAAGTGAACTTTATTCCACTCCTTTCAGACCAAATATTTCTAAGGAATCTTTTCGATCGAGAGAGGGGTGAATGCTTGTACGCAATGATATGACGGCACCAGTTATATCATTGTATGTAGGAAATACATTACTGCTTTCTAAAAGTACATTATTAAATAAAAGAGTTCCAAAGATCACTTATGGTCATCTACATAATATAATAAATTGGATATCCTCTAAATATTATGATTTCTTAAGGAAGAAATCCGCCGAGATAATTATTTAGAGATGTTCTTAATGTTTAAGTCCGAAAGGAAGAAGCGATCTTTATGAATTTCCATATGATAAGACTAGTCAAATTGAGAAAATATTTAGATTACATAATAGTTTTCCGTTCATATCTTTCATTACTATGCCGATATTTAATGACTTTTATGAGCTAAAATGAATCTAGGTCAAATTACAACCAAAAAAAAAAGTTGAATTTAGGCACATGTATTTCAATATACACTTTCCCGTCCATTCTCAATATTTTCCCTCAATAAAAACATAAACATAAAATTCTAGAAAACAATGCGCCACTTATATTACGCCTCAACGGACTAGTATTTCAACTCACCAACTAACCAAGGAAATAATATTAATATATATGTATACACATATATCGGGCGGCGCTATTTTTACGCTCTATACGACTATATCCATCCCATTTCCACTAAAAAGGCAAAACAACCCTCAATAATTTAATTGCAAAGCGAAGGCCTTATTCCTTTTATTTTTCTTGTTTTCTTTAGGATCTAGTTGCAATTAGCATGTTTTTTAGCATATTAAAGAATTTTTTTAGTGTCTTCCTACATATTTTTATAATGTTTTACTTACTCTGTATAAAAATATCTCACTCATCATGAGGAAAAGAGATAAATTCTTCGATAAAGTAAAAAACTTAAAAATCTTTTTTTCATTATTTCTCTTAAAATAACCTATCTAACATTTGTCTCTCTTTCTCAAAAACTCACTTTCTTGGTGAATTTTATATTTTTAATTTCATTAGTCTAAAATATATTGAGTCACTTTACTAACTACATTAAAGACTTTATCTTTTTTCCTCACTATTGGCGAGATATCTCTACACAAAGCATGTACGACATTATAGAAATATCTAGAAATACACTGAAAATATTATGCACAATGAGACATCTTGATATCTTTTCATAAATACCTTATAGATTGTATTAATTTTTGTTAATAAAAATAATGCACTTTTACTAGCATTTGAAAAAAAAAAATTATTTTATGCCATGTTTGATATAATTGAATTTATCTTTTAAGTTTCACATTGGACAATGTAATTGTGATTTTTTCTTGGAAAATCTTCAAAGAAATTTTTTTTGCTTCGTCTAATAATCCTATTATATAGACTGATAAGACGAGATTCGATGATGATATACACAACAAAAGTCAAACTGTATAAACAAATGATTGTGCTAAAAAAATGTCTATGTTTAATTACTTCTAGATTCTACTAACAAATTATTTATAAATTTGATTGACAACATAGAAAAGAGCATAGGTTTTTTTTGTTGGAAATTTCTATTTTCGACAAAATTTATGGAAGTAAAATCTAACAAGTAAAAAAAACATAATGCCTTTTGATATACCTTGGTGTAACGCCCCAAAAAGTCACGAATGACACATGTCTATTCCAATTATAATTTGTATGTATTATTTGCAAGTGGAAGCACAATAAAATACTCATACCGTCCCATACAAGAAATCCCACAAGTTCAATTAATATACATACACTTCATCTTTTACAAAAATATCAGTAGTTGCTATCTTAATACAGTGGCCAAGCAAAGCACAAATACAATATATAAGTTTGGGTAAGGGTTAGGGTCATCTATTGGCGACACCACACCTTTGCCCAAAAAGATACCTATACAAAGATCAAGTGAATTACTATGTATCGACAACATCGTCCAATGATAAGTCATCATCATCAAAACTAGGAGACCATCAAAACCCCTAAATGGTCCAACAAACTCCTCTTCAACTTATATAGAGGAACTACACTTAATATATTACCCCCAATTCAGGTATAAGCATATATATTGGTAATCACAGCCACAATGTACAGGAACTTCAAGCCAAAAAGGTGGAGGGTGATCTATCCTACGAATCTTTAATAAATAAATAAATAAATAAATAAAGGAGTGAGCCAAAGCATAATAAATGAGATCTCTAAGTCTAAAGTAAGAGATCATCTTACCACTTAATTTGGTGCCAACAAACAATTTTAATTGAAGACAATACAAAATAACTATAAGAGGCAATCGAATGAATAAATACACTATTTCTTCTCTCATGAAATACCAATGGAAATCATAATAACATAGATTATTCACTCAAATACAAGTAGATGGCATATTGTGTTGCCTGATTATCACTAATTAGTTCATCAAATAGAAAAACACATGCATCAAGCATATCATCTCATCCTGACTCCCGAGGCATCCGAGTCACGGGACATCTCAACTCTGAGACTTCCCAATTCATTGGGTATCCTAATTCGAATACATCGTCCTACTAATATGTGAGTGACGGAAATAATATTCATAAGACTTTCCATATTTAATCACATATCAACAATACATACCATATAATTATAATTATACAATCTCCTTTGCATCAACAACAAAATCAACATTTATTTTAAGAATCGACATTAGGGACAACATTTATTTTAAGAATCGACATTAGGGACAACCTGTATTTTAAGAATCGACATTAGGGACACAACATCTTTCCATGCAAATTACTTCTGAATTATACTTACCTTATCCTTTCAATCACATAAGCAAGTGATGACATGGTTATCTCCTTTCATTTCTCATGAGAGCAATAATAACATATTCAGAAAATTAGCAAACGGGTAATATTGACTAGCAGTAAAACTGGCATGTAGGTATGGTTGACAAGTGTGTATAATCGACTAATTGGTATAATAAATAAGTAGATATAATCGACGGATAGGTATAACCAACAAATGGGCATATTTGGAGAGTATAATATAATAGGCAAGTAGGACTACTCTGCAAGTGGGTATGACCAGCAAATAGTCAAAATTACGGAAAGAACACTTTCTAGTCCAATTTCATCATTTTCATATCTAGCATGGTACTGCACGTCATGGAAATCAATCAAACACGTTTTAATAAGAACTCATCAATACAAGTCAGATCATCACAATATGTCAACATGCTATTAATGAGGCTTGTTCACACTTAACATCAAATTTAAACTAAATTAACAAATATCAACCAACCAAGTCAAGAATACTAAGTAGATAAACCTAATTTAACCCTAGAATTTTCACTTACCTTGAATAAAAGGCTTGAGCAAAATGCAAGCTTTAATCACATTCAAAGCTAAATAATCAAAAACAAAGATTAACAATTTCCAACCTTCGAACAAAACTAATTCAAAAAAAAAAATAGAGAAAAAGAATAAAGCCCGCAAGTTCACATTGTAAACTCTTGAAAGATCTTTTAATCTTTAGCAATACAAGAATGGAATCTTTGCTTTTATACTTAAAACTTGAAAGTGAAAATAGAAGTGGAAAGTGAATGGATCTCTTTTTTTTCTTTTTTTCGCAAGAACAAGTTGGAACTCTTTAGAAACTCGAAGATATAAAAATATCTATTTATACGACCAAGGGGATGAATCTAGCATGCCATACAAGTCACAAAAGGATAAGATTGATTAACGGAGGTTAGAATTATGATGACCTTGAGTCAAAAACATGTGGTGGAAATTGGAGGAGGTGTGGTCAAGAAAAAACACTACATGTTACCACATTTAGTTTGCTTGATGAAGATATTTTATAATTTACCAAGAAATAAGATCAAATGACTAAGGTTAAATATAATAATGACAATGGATTAAAAACACAAGGCGTAAAAGAGATATAAGTGTTCCAACCCAAAAATTATGAGTAACTTAATGTGAGTAGCCAAAAGGAGATATTTGATGCATGAATGTGGACTCAAACTTATCAAAAGCATTAATGGCTAAAGTAAAAGAAGATGATGTGGTCAAATTAGAAGGTAACAAATGGCTAAAAAATGCATGATTGAGAACTCAAGCTTATCAAGAACATTAATGAGCTTAAGAGTTGTTTAAGCAGAAACGTTAAAAGTGACATAATTATATGGTTCCATATTAGATATTATGATAAGTTACCAAAATATCTATTATATCAATACATAAACAAGGAAATTAGTGTCAGTTCTAAACACCAATATATTAGAAAAATATTTTAAATCCACTAAAATCATCAGTGAAAAATAACAGACATTTAGGAAAATCTCAACTTAGTAAATTTTAATTTGAAAACCATTTAATACATCTTTCAGAGCATACTAGTCCCGTCAACGGATACTACGGTGGTAAATCAACTACTGTCATTCTACATTATCAACATACATATCAACATCTATCAATTTAATTTTAACGCATCGGACCCCGAGCAACTATGGTTGTGGAAAATCATCCTCCACACCTTATGGATCTCATGACGTTAATGATCCATCTAAGATTCAAGACATGCCATCCAATTCCAACTCTACTTAACTTATATAGAAAATTTCAAATGTCACACTGGGAAATTTTTTTTTTTTTTTTTGGTAACTAAATCCTATATAGAAATAGAAGACTAAGAAAAAGAAAAGTAAATAAATTTGAGGGCGCTACTTTAAATTTCAATTGAATAATTGGTGGAAATTTCAGCTTTTTGGTAAAAAATAAGTGGATTTAGCAATGTAGAGGGTGGAAATAACGACATCCAAAATATTTCATATAATAAAAGTTGGGATATTTAATGTTAAACTCGCGGAATCTTGGCCATGCACAAGCTTGGAGTAGGCATCAAGGTCAGTGCTCTCAAATTCTCGTGACGATGCATTGCATCATGGTCACAGCTCACCACTAACCTTCTCTCACCTACTCATCTTCTCTCGCTCCGTGTAATTGCAGTTCGAGATCTCGCGTCAGAGAGATATCGAATCCACAGGGCGGAAGTAGCTGAAATAGTCGAAGACGGATTCCGCGACTTGACGCTTGACGACAAGGCTGCACCCATGTAGTCGTTGCCATCACAACTAGCTCCGTCACAGACGAGGCTGTAGGATGCGAATTGCGTAATCCCAAGATCTCCATAACTAGAACAAGAACATACATAATTGATAAGAAAGATTAACGCACCTGATTTAGGATCCATTGTACTTGAAGCGGAAGCGGAAACACAATGTTCCACACGCAAGTCCTTCTCCTCTATTGCTCTCCGTATCACTGGCTCAATGAGGCGGCCCCCCTCACGTTTAGTGTTAGGTAAACACTCCTTAGGTGAGGATACATGTGAGAATTAGGGTTAGAGGAGAGACTTGAGCAATATTTATAGAGTTTCCAGCCAGTCCCCCTCATTACGGGCTAGGCTCAACTCGGCCCACATTAGCCAGCCCATATTAGACTAATTAAGAAACCTTCTATCTCACCTTAGACCAAACCCCGTAAAACGGTAAACGTTAAACGGTGAATTACAATATCAATTAATGTAGTCCAAATTAGGTAAACTCTTACATTCTCCCACTTGGACTATATTAATTGAAATCGTACTGTATGTGCGCACTTTGGTCCAGAGATAATTCTTAATAGTCAATCATATCCCATAAAGTCTTAAACACCGAATCATGGCGGTAACTGCATGTATACACACAGAGCCTTCCATGGTCATGAATGTTCCTAACTTTATTGATATGGATTCAATATGGTAGTGTGACAAATGGATAACATCTCTCATAGAGAGATCCTATTTGTCAGTCACCATTCTCTTAACTTTAGGCATCACAAAAACTTGTGCCACTAGAGAATGTTTTATGATTTCAATGAACCTACATATGTCTTGTCCTTACGGTTAACATATCTTTATGAATCACAAGACATATGCACAAGGCTAATAACCGGATGCCCCTAGCCTTCACTCAAGGATTTAGCAATACCTTGAGACTTTTAACAATATATATATATATATATATATATATATATATATTCAACATAATAACAATCCATTCAAAAATATTTATTGAATGCAAAAAAGTTGACATATATATATCAAAGTGTTACTAAATTGTAACAAAAACAGATGTAAACTTTATTCAAAGAAAAATAAAACACGGCTCCCACTAAATAACAGCATCCCAAGATGCTCTTAAGCCCATGCTAATGACATGTCGATCAAATACACACGAGCGTAGGCCTTTAATTAGTGGATCTGCAACCATATCATCTGTACGAATATAATTTACTGCAACATCACCATTCTACACTGATTCCTTTATAGTAAAAAATTTGACCTCCATTTGTTTAGACCCCTTAAGACTTCTGTTGTTATTAATAAACAACACTGCAGAGTTATTGTCACAATATAGATGTATGGGCCTATCCACAAAATCAAAAACTAATAACTCCCTAATGAGATTCCAGAGCCAAATAGCTTGAGTAGCAGTTGAAAAACATGCTACAAACTCCGCTTGCATGGTAGAAGAAGATATGGATTTCTGTTTTTCACTCTTCCATGATACTACACCTCCTGCCAACATAAATATGTATCCTGTCGTCGACTTCTTATCATCTTGACAACCAGCAAAATCTGCATCTGAATACCTTACTAGTTGCAAGTCTGGAACATATCTATAAATCGGCATATAATCTTTTGTTCTCTTTAAGTACCTTAAAACCTTCTTGGCAATAACCCAGTGATCATGACCTGGATTTGACTGATATCTGCCTAGAAGCCCTATTGCAAAAGCAATATCTGGTCTAATGCAAACTTGAGCATACATGATACTTCAAAGCACACTAGCATAAGGTACATTCTTCATTTGGGCTTTCTCAAAATCTGAATTGGGGCATTGTGAAAGACTCAATTTATCACCCTTAACAACAGGAGTAATTCCTGGTTTGCAATCCTGCATATTGAATCTTTCTAAAATGCGATCAATATATGCCCTTTAAGACAAACCCAATGAACAGCGTGAGCGATCCCTATGGATCTCAATGCCAAGAATAAAAGATGCCTCACCAAGGTCTTTCATATCAAAATTTTTCGATAACATTCGCTTTGTCTCATGTAGTAAACCAATGTCATTACTAGCAAGCAAGATATCATCCACATAAAATATGAGAAAAATATATCTCCTCCCACTGACCTTGGTGTATATACACTTATCTACTTTGTCCCCAATAAATCCGAATGAAGTGACAACACTATGAAACTTGAAATACCACTGTCTAGAAGCTTGCTTAAGGCCATAAATAGATTTTTGCAATGTACAAACAAGCTTACCTGAGTCATCTGCTGCAAAACCTTCAGGCTGCACCATATAAACCTCTTCATCAAGGTCTCCATTTAGAAAAGCAATCTTAACATCCATCTGGTGTAACTCCATATCGAAATGAGCTACTAATGCCAGGAGCACTCTAAAGGAATCTTTATAAAAAACTGGAGAAAATGTTGCTTCATAATATATTCCTTCTCTTTGAGTGAAACCCTTAGCTACTAGTCTGGCTTTAAACTTTTCAATCTTTCCTTTGGAATCCCTTTTAGTTTTGAATACCCATTTGCAGCCAATAGATTTATAACTTTCAGGCAATTCAACAAGCTCCCAAACACCATTGTGTTTCATAGATTGCATCTCATCTTACATCGCATCTAGCCACAAATCTGATTGAGGACATGAGCTGGCATTCGTATAAGTTACCGGATCAACAACACAGCCAATATCATAATCATCCTCTCCTAAGTAGACAAGATAGTTTGGTGGTATAGCTGAACGTCTTTCCCTAGTCAATATTCTGAGTGGAGCTATTTCAACCTCATTCTGAATTTGAGGGACTTGAGGAATTTCTTTAGGAACTGTCTCAACAACAGGATCTTGAGCTGCAACAGGTTTAGTTTGTGGTGCAGGAGGCTCCATAATTGTTTGCACAGGATGAGACAGGGATCCAGTAATCCCCACCATATTATCATCTTCGATAGCTTGTGAACAGCTACCCTTTTTAGCTACATCAAATTCTAGAAATTTTGCAGTATGAGATTCCCCAATTCTTGTACCTCCATTAGGGTTATAAAACCGACACCCCTTTAAATGATCTGGGTAGGATACAAAGTAACACCGAGTAGTTTTAGAATCCAACTTACTCAATGTCAGATTATATAACTTCAACTCTGCAGGACATCCCTAAACTTTAAGGTGATTCAAGCTAGGTTTACGTCCAGTCCACAACTCAAAAGGAGTTAATGGAACTGCTTTAGTAGGAACACGATTTAGAATATAAAGAGCTGTTTTCAAAGCTTTACCCCACAGAAAATTAGGTAAATTGGTCATACTAATCATACTTCTCATCATGTTCATAAGAGTACGATTGCGTCTTTCGGCTACACCATTTTGTTCAGGACTTCCGGGCATAGTAAATTGACCTACTATCCCAGAATCCTCTAGGTATCTAGCAAACGGCCCTTGAAGTTGTCCAGCATCACCGTGCCTACCAAAATACTTACCACCACGATCAGATCTGACGATCTTTATAACTTTTCCCAACTATTTCTCCACTTCAGTCCAAAAAATCTTGAATTTGTCAAGAGACTCGGACTTTTCTTTAATCAAGTATAAGTATCCATATCGGGAATAGTCATCAATAAATGTGATGAAATAAAAATTTCTGCAGAAAGTAGCCGTGTATGGTCCACTGATATCAATGTGAACAACCTCTAACAAGTCAGAACTTCGTACGGCGGATTTCTTCTTTATCTTAGTCATCTTACCTCTACAACAGTCTACGCAAGCCTCTAGATCACCTTTAAGAGTAGGCAATATGTTAGCCTTCATAAGCCTTTCTACTCTTTCTTTAGAGATGTGACCAAGACGTTTATGCCACAATGCATAAGACTGTTCCTTAGGTAGAGGCCTTTTGGAAACAACTTTTTCAGCTGAATAAGCAACGTACATGTCGTTGGGAGATAAACTCAATCGATATAATCCATTGGATAAATTGCAACACCCAATCTTATTTGAATCATAAAACATGGAAATAGTATTACTCTTTATTTCAAAGAGTATCCACACATGTCCAAACAAGACAGTGAAACTAAATTCCGCCTAAAAGAATGTACGTAAAAAGTGTTTCTCAACACTATCTTAAAACCAGAATCTAAAATCAAAATAACATATCCCGCGAACTCGATGTCAACTCCAATGCTGTTCCCAACAGTGAGCTTTAATTCATCCTGATTTGGCATCCTTCGGTTTATGAACCCCTGTATTGTAAATGCAACATGATTAGTTGCACCGCTATCTAACCACCATGAATTGGTCGGGACTTCAGATAGATTGGATTCATAAACAAATGCCAAAGAATTATTACCTTTAGGCTCATTATTGTTTCTCTTAGACAACCAAGCCTTAAATTTGTTGTAGCGTTTCTTTACGTGTCATCTCTCCCTACAAAAGTAGCAAAGAACACCATCCTTCTTGGTGAATGCTTTCTTAGGACCCAAACTGTTAGAGGGTCCAGTACCTTCAGAATTTCCTTTATAGTTGGAAGGTCCAGCAACATCAGAATTGCCCTTGTGGGTATAGTTTTTCAACTCTTACCCTTGTCACTACCAGAACTAGAAGCATAAAGAACAATGTGCCATTTATCTTTCTTCAATTTCTCTTCCTCTGCCACCACCCTTGCAATCAGGTCATTAACTGATCAGGTTTCATCTTGGGAATTATAATTGGTCTTGATAATCCCAAAATCAGGAGGAAGATTATTTAGAGCTTGATGCACAATGCAAGCAGTGGGAATAACAACATTGAGAGACTCAAGCTTTGTCTGCAAATCCACCATCCTCATAACATAATCTCTAGTTCCACCAGAACCATCAAACTTCATAGTAAATAATGTTTGTAGATGTGTTCCTATCTCAGCATTAGGTGAAACACGATTTCTAGCCATCAAGGCCTCCATCATCTACCTAGCAGTGTAGTCTGTAGGCAAACCAATTTTCAAGTGTTCTTGAATGGAACGCTTAATTGACAATAAGCAAATTCTATTGCTCTTTTCCCAGGTAGTAAAATGAGCTTTCTGAGCTTTTGTACTCTCAGCAGTAAGATCTGCCGGCCGATCGACAGTAAGAGCCATATGAACATCTGCCATCTCCATAGCAAATAGAAAATCTTCACTTCATTTCTTAAAATTTGAACCAACAAGAACCTCAATGGTGACGGAGTTACCGTTTACAAAAAGGGTGACTGAAAAACAAGCAGTATATATATAATTAGCATCATGTGAGCATTGTGTAACTTGACGAACAAGTACACATCCAGAGAGTTACATGCAAAATTAAATAATCACATTTGGGCAGAATACATAACATGCAATTGTATACTCTCTACATGATAGTGGTTATGAGAATATATTCCAATCTTTCGTGAATTCATCACCTTTGGGCATATGAACCACTAGAATCAGTCACTCCTCCACCACATCATCATGTATCCCTCCATGAACTAATACATAATCACCCCATTTTGGAGTATGACTACACATTAGACCAGGAGACATCCCAATCATTATACGAGATCGAAATTTCTCAAACCAAATTAAGTATGCCACTTTGGCGGTCACAGCTCAATTGAATTATTGAAACTCTCTCATACCAGGGATATAAAATTACATCTCATATAAACCATACATATGTGATTTTAACTTTAGTGACAGGGGCAGTAAATCACTAAAATCACATATCATGCTAATTACATTGCTTTATACATTAATAAAAAATAAACTTTATTGTATATTATTAATGAATAACACTCATAAAGTTCATGTGATAACATACTAGTAACCCAGCACCTGTATTTCCAAAATCACTGAAAAATACAAGAAAAATACGCAAAAAATACACTAAAAAAACATGTATTTAGGGTTTTGCATATATTTCACATCCATAAAATTATCAAACATGTAAAACAAATACACCACAAGATAGAAGACAACCATACGAGTCCAACGCCCCCGACCACGCGCCGATCCGACGCTCCAAGCGCCCGCAAACGCCGCCTGAGTGCGCGGCGCGTGGAGTCCACGCGCGGGCGTCAATGGCCGGTCAAAACCGGTCCGACCTTCTGGTGCAGCCGCCCGGTCCGACTGGTTGACTGGTTCGATCAACGGTTGACCGAGACGGATCGGGTCAACGGGTTGGGTCAGGTCCTAGGTCGGATCGGGTCGGGTCGGGTCGGGTCCCATCGATGACGTCAGCGTGACGTCATTGGGTCGGGTCCAATCGGATCGAATCCAGGTCCGGGTCACTGACGTCATCGTGACGTCAGCGCCGCGTACGCCGCACGCGCGAACAATGCCCCGAGCGTGGGAACGCGTGAGGGCGCGTAGGCGTGCATCTACGACGCCAGGCGACGCGTGGCCGTGCGTGGGGGCACATGGGGCCTCCCCCGACGACGCACCGCCCACGGTTTTGCTCGCCTCACCGAGCCCAGTCCGAATATATAATTTAATTATATTTTTTTTGGTAAAGTAATTCAATTATATTTTTATTTTACGAAAAATCTCGAAAATCACAAATTAGGGAAAAATCCATTGCGTTCGAGTTCTAGGGTTATGGAGGCTCTGATACCACATGTAGGATGCGAATTGCGCAACCCCAAGATCTACATAGCTAGAACAAGAACATGCATAATTGATCAGAAAGATTAACGCACATGTTTTAGGATCCATTGTACTTGAAGTGGAAGAGGAAACACAATGTTCCACGCGCAAGTCCTTCTCCTCTATTGCCTTCCGTATCACTGGCTCAATGAGGCGGCCCCCCTCACGTTTAGTGTTAGGTAAACACTTCTTAGGTGAGGATACATGTGAGAATTAGGGTTAGAGGAGAGACTCGAGCATTCTTTATAGAGTTTCCAGCCAGTCCCCCTCATTACGGGCTAGGCTCAACTCGGCCCACACTAGCCAGCCCATATTAGACTAATTAAGAAACCTTCTATCTCACCTTAGACCAAACCCCGTAAAACGGTAAACATTAAACGGTGAATTACAATATCAATTAATGTAGTCCAAATTAGATAAACTCTTACAGAGGCCGCAGCCACAGCGACTGCCACGGCTCGCGAGGCGAACCCTCGGGACAGGTGGCTCCCTATCACAGAGTCGAGGGGCGGCAACACCGCATCTGCGGTGTTCCACGTCTTGTGCTCTGGGATGGGGATTCAGGCGCTCATGCTTTCCGTTGCCTTCGCTTCTCTTGGTTGGTAAGCCAAAGTCATCTCGTCGTCTTTAATTTAGTTTTATCTTCGTAATTCTTATGTTACTGGGATTCAGTCATTTCTTCATTTCTACTTCAAGATGCATGAGATTTTGTCGTTTGATAAAAGTTCATTCATGGACTTTGCACTCTATGAGGTCTTCGAGTTTACGACAGGCTGGAAACCTAGGACTTAGACAAATCAACGTAAGAAGACCAAAAACTTTGAGTGAGTTCTTTTGAAGGTGGGAATTCTCCCAAAGGTTTTCTTGAATTATATGGATATTTAAACTATATAAATTAGAATGTTGTGTTAATTCTTAAAAATGATGATCTCACGAAGGATATCTCTTCGATCCTGGTGTTTTTGTAATTGGTAATTTGTTTGTAAAACAAATGAAGATGTTTCTTATTTCATATAGAAAACAGGTGTTTTAGATGGATACAACCTTTTAAAGGTCATATCTGTTCATAAATAAGTTTTGCTTTTACTTATTCAAAGTTTATGTTTCGATATTTTTAACTTCCATTATATTAGTTTCTTTCAAATGATATGCAATTATTATTTTCAATTGTTTCTTTTTTAGAGTTCTCGGAGAAATACCATAATTGCTATTTTTTCATTCAAGATTTTGTTGTATTCAGGAAAATTTTTGTCAATAACTATTAGGAATGTTATGGGGCAAATAATTCCTTAAGGAAAGTGTTTCATGCTTCAAAGTATGATTCCATTTCTTCACATTCCTAACAATATTTCCCAACATCCGTTTCACTTCCTCACCCGCAAAAGTAGCTATTAATGAATATGGTGAAACTTCACACATGATCTTTCTCTTCGCACTGACAATGGACGTAATATTACTTTTAAAAGAATAGCATTTTTCAAAATTCGCATTCTCATCTGCAAAAGAAATACCAATTTTGTTTTTGGCATTTCTACTCGCCTTTTATTAACCGTACCATCCTCAACTTCACGTGTATGATCTTTCTTGTCATTGACAGCACGCCTAATGATATCACTATAGAAAAATAAGTGTCTCCTTGATGTGTTCACGTGATATTGCAAGATCGACGTCCGTGTATTACGTCCTTTTCTCTCTTAGCCACTAAGTTCGTCAGTACCACTCATCCAAAAATTTGGATCACGTGTCTTTGCGCTATAGATATTTACTTCTTTCTTTATTTATGCTTAAGCGGGATCTTTACTTGAGTGCAAACTACTGCCATTGTAGAATGTCACATTTTCTTTCATTTCATTTATCAGCGAGATCTCTAGTTGAGAGTGGACTACCACTCCTGCATGAGGTTGCATTATAAAGAACAAATCATTTAATTTGTTTCCAAATAAATTGATTGAATCAACGAAATCGTCCAAATACCTGATCACTCATTCATCACAAAACTATAGATTTTCTTCTGCAAAAATCACTAGTCTAAGCCCACTTAGCATCTATTCAATCAACGACATATATTTTATTGCATTATGAAAAATCATGTCAGAAATAAAATCTATAGATTTCTCTTGTAAATCCCATTATAGTCTAAGTAGCACCGATACTGACATGTGACACGTTATACGACATGACACGATACGTCTACACGTTGTTTATCAAAAAATAGAGAATTCTAACACATTGGGACATGTTGTATATTAAATATATATTTTTATATATACATAATAAATTATCATTTTTATGATTATTTCAATCAAATTAATTTGAATCAAATTCATAAATAATTAAATAATTATAAAAGTTTAGAATGAACATACACTAAAAGCATTAATCCACTATTTATTAATATCATTCATTGTTTCAATTTGACAAATTCAACTCTATTTCAATAATTCATAAAACTTGGAGAAAAGACAAGCGATCCATATTCTGGACTTGCATGTTACATATGTTGGAAGAGGAAAAAAAAAAAAATTTAAGGGGTGAATTGTATATCACATAAGTAGAAGTCAGAAGAGAATATAAGACTAGGTTTTTCTTCTTTCTCCATTTATTGTGTTTATTATTATGTTTTATTTTTTCACATATATATCTATATATATATATATATATATTTTTTGACATCTCATTTATTGAATTTTTAAAATTGATGACGATATTGGAATCATGTGTCGGAAATTCGTATGTTAAAATTCCGACTCGAGTGTCAAAGAGTGTGGAGAAAGTCGACCAAGTGTCGAATTTTCCAACATGTGTTGACCGAGTGTTGGAGAGTGTCCGAGAGTATCCGAGAATGCCGGACACATGTCGAAGTGTCCGACACGACACGTAAACTCTTGGAGAGTATTGGTGCTTCATAGATCACAGTGGCAACACCAATGAAGATGATTGCTACGTTGTCAATCTGTCAAATAAAGATGAGAGTGAAGACAAGTAGAGGAATCTATACCAAATCACCAATTACCAAAAGGGACAAAAGAAAATAAAATCTCATGTTGCTACAGTTTAAAGAGAAAAATCTAAATATTCTACCTAAACTACCAAACCTTTGCAAGAGGCCAAAGTAAAAAATAAAAAAGTGAAAATTTACTATTCAGATCGAGCAAGAGGTGGCCAAATCACTCTATAAAAAGAGTAGAAGAGGAAGAAGCAAAATACACCTTCAACATTCAAGCCTCCAAGTGTCCAAGTTTTCTTGCTCTCAAAAGTGCCCAAACTCTCTTCAATCACTACCTCATTTCACTTTCGTCCTTTCACCTCATATCACTTTGTAATCATTTGAAATACTTTGTAATCACTTTCCAATCACTCCAAATTACCCACAATCACTTTTAATCACTCCTTGACATATCCATAATCACTTGTAATCACTTCCGATCACTTGTATCATTTATCTTCTGTAAGTATTCTATCACTTAATGAAATAATTGGCCAAGTTTTTGTTGGCATAATTATTCCATAATCTTACTTATTTATTTATGTCTATGTGGGATATCTACTCTATGACATCCTGGATTTTACAATTTTGCTTTCAATTAAATTAATCGGGCCTTTCATTGACGCGCCTATAGTGTTATTCTCAGAGCTGATCACTCCTGAGATAACTAGACTATATAGGGAAGTCATTAAGGGATTTTAATGCAATAGACTTGAGGATTCGACCAGGACTCAACTACTCAACCGTGCCCATCTGCAGAGATCATTACGGCATAGTTAAAAATCGCTTAGAGATCATAAATAGGTCGGTTCGACTGAGATATATGGTTAAACATGGGTGATCCCACTAAATTGAGAAATTCTCGTCGACCGGCACTAGACTAATTGTTCTATCGTTTTGGTACCTTATGTCCGTATATGAATCCTCGAGATTTTCACGATAACTGAGAGTCGCCAATGTATCGAAGAGGTTCATTGTGACTCGAAGAAAATTGACCACGAGTCACTTGTACTAAAAATTTCTAAAAGCTACCTAGTAGCCTAGGTCACGCTAAAAATCCGCTAGAGTGAAATTAACCGCGAATTTGAATCCGATTTCAAAAATTGAAAGTTCTGTCATGTCACAAATCATTTTAGGAACGTCGACTCAGTCTCCGAAGATTTTTCTGCAAACCGAGACTTTTTGGGAAAAAGTCGTTGTAGGGTCGTTTTTGTTCAAAAAAGTCAGAGGATTGTTTTGTATCGTGAAATTGGGATGCAAGTGGGATCAATTGGTGAGGAAAAAAACCAATTTCGAGGACTCGACGATTGAATTTTCAGAGGTTGGATTAGTTGGATTCAAAGAGGAATTAAGGTCTAATTTGAGGGAAAATGTGTGAAATTCGTATGCCCCCCATGGGCATGACTTAAAGACCATCTCAAAAGGTTTCTAGAAGAATTTTGTGCTAGAAATTTTCTGTGCAAGCCAGCTGAGCTTGGTGGAGCCCCCAAGGGGACAAGAGGATGAGGTTGGAAGCCACTGGTGGCCCCCCCTTGCCAAGACCGGTCCCCTCCTCTCTCCTTCCTCTCTCCCCCTCAGCTGTCAACAGCCCTCTTCCCCCTCCCTTCGTTCGCTACTCGACACCCAACAAGCCAGAGGAGCTGCCGAAGCAGCCAGCAGCCTAGTCGGATCGTCGCCGCGCACGTCGGAGCCACCGTTCGCCCATCATGTCCCTCTACCACTGCTCGCGCCTTACCGCACGCCACCGTCGCCATCTTCTCTTCCAACAGGCTGCTGAGCTCACTTGAGCTGCTGTGGCTCACCGCTAGAGCCGTTTGGAAGCCCGAAGCTGGCTGCGTGGACTCGGTTCGGTCCCTTTAGTCCATCTCAGCCCGTTGTCGCCTCAACCCGCTCTTGTTTCAGCCTTTCTCGGCCCTGGACAGCAACTGAAGTTGTGGGTTTTCCAGCACTGTTTAGGCCCGTTTTGGCCCGCTTCCCGACCCCAAAAGGCTAGGCCGCTTTGGAGTTTCTTTCCCCTCGCTGCATCCCCGTCAGTTTGATCCGAGCGGATCGTCAAATAAGTGAGTTTCACTCACTAATCCTCGCTTAGTAAGTTAATGACTTTTAAGGGTTGATTAGTTTAGACTAAGCTAGGATTAGGTGGATAGTTAGAATGGTTTAATGAATTAGTTATTTATCTATACATGTTAAGTGGATAGAGTAATGTAGTTAGAGCCTAGACAAGCTCTAATATTTAACTAGAGTGGTTCGGTAATTTTCCGGGCCGGTCTTGGCTTCCAATTAGGCTTTACGAGCCTAAGTTGCTTTTATTTATTTTTTTCGTAATTATTTAACTAATTATTTATTTTTCAAAAATTAAATCGGGATAGCTTTGTTGGAATTTTATACTGATTGTGATGGTGTGATCTTGTTTATTTAATTGAGCTTTAATTTTTGCAAATTGAGTGTATTTGATGGTTGTGGGTAATTATCTCAGAAATTGATAATTTTGATAATTAATTGAAAAATTACCGGGCGTCAGTCTATAGCGCCAAAAATCTATTTTGAGACTACTGAAAATAGTCGGATGTTCGAAAGTGAAAATATTGTATTTTAGTTAAGGCCGACCGTGTACCCACACACTGATATTTTTATCGAGTATGATAAAAATGGTGAATTGAATAGATGGTTGGGGTGGTATACTATATCAGCCTACGGGCGATATGTCAGCTTAGATTGTGAGCAGTATACCGATATACTATATTAGCCTACGGGCGATATGTCCGCTTAGATTACGAGCAGGATACCTTATCAGCTTAGAGGGAGCATTATTAGTATACTATATCATCCTACGGGCTCTGATATGTCAGCTTAGATTGCGAACAGTATACTATTTATCAGCTTAGCACGAGCTATACTATTTATACATCAGCTTAGAGGGAGCAGTCCTGATATGATGTGGCATCCCAAAATTCAAGGCAACCTCTAGATGTATTAAGTCTATGATTAGGTAATGAAATTGCATTTGGTTTATGCTTTAGCCATTGATTTTCTTTTAAGATCGAGTGTTATATTTTGTGTTCATGAGTTATCAAAATTAGTATTATAGGATAAGTTAATAAGAAGAATTTATTCTTGGCTATGCACCTCATAGATTTAATCCCTATAGTTTAAATGTTACAAGATTTATGGCCACATGAAATTGAGAGTTTGAAATCTATAAAAGAGAAAATTAAAAATGAATTATTAAAAGAGAAAATGGGATTTATTAAGATTAAACTTTAGGCCCAAGGGTATTGGACCTAAAGTGGGCCAAATTGGCTTGGCCCATGAGGCCCATGAAGAGGGCTGCCGTCGACCAAGGAGGGGGAGAAGCCGGCCCATGAGAGGCCCACTCCTTTGCATGAAGAAAGCCACTTGTCCCTCCTAGCTGCCAAGTGTTCCCCATGCAAAATCAATGATTGTTCATCATTGAGGGGAAGAAACTAAGGGAACCGGTTGATGATGAAGGGAGAGGGGAAGCATCATCAACTGAGGGAGGGTGAGAGAGAGAGAGCTACCGAGAAAGAGAGAAATCGAGAGAGAAAGGGGGAGTGAGCGTGCGGAAGAAGAGAGGAAAGGAGGAGAGCTGTCCGTCGTTCGCCGTCCGTGTGCTTGCTTTTTGCTTGGTTTAAAGGCAAGTTGGGATCTATATTCTGCTCTTGCATGTTGTATCTAGCATGTGTGTTTGAATGGTGATGAATCTCGGACGTTTAGGGTGTGAGAAACCGAAGCTTGAGTGTGTTGTTCTGTTTTCGAGTATACCGCCTGACCCAGAATGTTGTAGAGGCTTGCATGCGGGTTTTGAGTCGGATTTTGGCTTCGACTTCTTCATGAAAGTTGTATACAACATTTCAAAGTATAATATACTAAAATTTGAGACAAAATGGCTGAGTTTTAAGGGGTGAAACCCTTCCTCTACGAAAACGCTAGATCTGAAACTGTTTTGTCGACCTCTTGGTGGTTTTGTGTGTTGCATGTCACTTTTTACTAAGAATTTCACTTCGACTTCTTCATGAAAGTTGTAGAGAACATCCTGAAGACTAACATACTCAAATTTGAAGTAAAACTAACAACTATAGCCAAGTGAAACTATTTCTCTTTTGAAGACGATAGATCTGGAAGTATTGTACTGGACTCCAGTGACTTCGTGGACTATAAAGTGACTTTCCTTTGAAAATCTCACATTTATTTCTTAATGAAAGTTGTAAAGGACATCTTGAGGATTAACATATCAAAAATTTAGAGAAAACCAACGAGAATAGATAGGTAAATTTGTGGTTTTTCGGAGGGTGTTGAATCTGGGAACTTTCGGTATTGAAACAGAAGCTTCAACTGTTTATATTAAATTATCCAGAATGAATTTGACTTTGGTTTCTTCATGAAAAACCTACCTTAGGATCTTGACTACAACATAGTCTAATTTCATGAATTTTGAAGGTTATTAGGGTATTTAATCAGAAATATTTCTAAAGCCCTATAATCTGACGCGTTTGGACTTAATCAGTTTCAATGCATGGGTCATATAATTTTATATGAAGCTCTTTTGGCAAAGTGTTCTCCATGAAATATCTGCCATTATGTCTTGACTATCATGTGTTCAAATTTCATAATTTTTAGAGACCATTTGGGTATTTAATGGAAATATTTTATAAAACTGTGCAAGCTGGATTGTGCGAATTTCAAACGCTGAAGTTTATGATTGTTTCTGTTTTGGATGAGCCCTATTAATTATATTGATTGAGGTGATTGAATATTGATGAGCATGTGATGAAATTTGGCATTGTATATAGAATCAAATGCTGAATTTGACTTTGTTGCCATTACATCATGTGCCATGTTGATTGTGAGACATATATTGGTGAATATGAATTGTGATGAATGAGGAAACTGTTGGAGGTGGGCCGATAATGCCCTGGGAGTGTCAGGATGCCTGGAATGGTTGGGTGCCGGATGCCCGGTTGTATTGAGATACATGCCCGGATGTCCTCGGGAGTTTTGAGATGCCCGGAATGGTTGGGTGCCGGAAGCCTCGGAGGTTTGTGCCCGGGGAATGCCTCGTGATGCTAGTTGGGATGCGAGATGCCTGGAATGTGGGGGTACCGGATGCTCGGTGGTGAGTGCCGAAGGTTTCTCGCGATGCCAGGTTGGGGTGCAAGTGATAAAATGTGGGATGCAATTACTGATCCCGGGAATGAAAGATGTGGTGATCAAATTGAAAGATAAAAGTGGAAATTGAATCATGCACCTATGGCATGATGGTACATGGCTATGACATGATGATGATGAGTGCATGGTTGTGTGTGCACCTATGGCATGATGATGATGAGTGCATGGTTGTATGTGCACCTATGGCACGATGGTATGTGTACATGAGGCATGGTATATGTATGACATGATGGTGATGAGTACATGAGGATGTATGTACATATGGTATGATGACATATGCATAGCTGTATGATATGATGTGTGTGAGTGCATTGTGGTATGTGCACATGAGGTATGTATATGTATGAATACTTGATGATGAGTGCATGATGGTGTATGCACATATGGTATGATGACATATGCATGGCTGTGAGGTAAGTTATGCTTGGATGCATGAATTGATATGTACTATGCTATGGTGTTATGATTGTATTGTGTGACGCATTGAGTAGTTTAATGGATCTTTTACCTGCTGAGTGGCTGTACTCACCCCTCTGGGGATCAACATTTCAGACTAGATAAGATATCTCTGCTGCTACTGCCACTGGTAGATGGATCAAGTGGTCGGATATAATCGCGAGGAGGAGGATAGCAAAGGAAGGAACTTTTGGACGCGGACACTGATCGATGGACTTTAAGTATACGACTGTTGGAGGAGATGTCGGTCATCTTTTAAAGTATAGCCAAGTATAGAAAATCATGGCATTTCGATGTACCAACTAAAGATGTCCATCTGCTTTATGTAAATAAAAGTGTTCGGTTTTAACTTATAAAAGATGTTTAGTTGGTGTGCACTGGTTTCTGAATATAGGGAAGGAAGTTGTTGGTTATGCTTCTGTCATATGAATTGCGCAAGGGACCGATCTAAAAGATATAAACCCCCAGGTTGTATGGACCCGCTGCAAGAAATAGTATCAAAGTGACATGTTATTAGGGAAAGTGAAACGTAAGCAAATTGTGACGACCCTAACGGATCGGGGGCCATCGAGGGGTGCCACATATGATCGGACTTATTAGATAGTATTGATTTAGTCGACCGGGGGAGGTCGTAATAACATGTAATCAATTAAGTCGATTGATCAATAGTTCGATCCGATTGATTGATGTGATTGGTTGATGCGATTTATGTATCTATGAGATAAACTAACTTGCAAGAAGAGAGTGAGACCAAGGTAAGTCCTCCGACCTATGTTGTGCTTAAGCAACCCTCAGGGCATATTTTCTTTCTAGTTGGGTCTTAGGAGGTAGAACTCACTAAGACGTCGTCTTACCCCGCTATGGGATAACATTTCAAGTCCTTAGATGGCAGCTCCTGAGTTTTTTGGACGACCTAAGAAAGTGACAAAACATACATCTTATATTCCGACAAATCAAGGCCCTATGGGTTAGGATCATGAGCTGGTGAGGTCCATAGTCTGGGTCGATCCAGGTCTCAACCGCAAGGTGCCCCATCAATACAGATTGTGGTATCGCCAGGCTCAAAATGGCTAGAGAGAGGGTCCTATTCCAGAATCTGAGATTCCTCTGTATGCTTTGGAGGTTGCAACTGATCCTCCTCAAGGCTCAATCATAAATGTAGTAGACCCAGTTCTTGTAGCACTAGAGTCCTCGGTGCAGTCTGCTGAAGGCTCTAGTTGGAGTGTAGAGGAAGGTGAAATCGTGGAGGATGATGAAGAGGAGAACGAGGACCCGTAGCTGTTTGAAAACCCCCCTATTTTGTAGACGTTATAAATAGACCAACTTGTATTATATATGACATGGTTGCTATATATATAAGTGTGGTCGTAGTTTGGTTTTGAAAAAATTATGGCCCTGCTTTTCTATCCTATTATGTTTTTGTCTGGGGATTGTTTATCTGATTCCACATGCGTATTAAAAAGAATGGGTCGGCGATGCGTCCTGGTACGTCGCTATTAATTGACCGCAGAGGAATGGGCACGTGCTCGGAGGATCAGGGCGTGACATACTCGAACACGGACTACTATCCTTGTGAAAAGTCACAATTTTTCATTTCGTTTATCAATGGAATCTCTGCTCGTGTGCGGACTACTACCCTTTTGTTAATTTAATTATATTAAATTACGTTTCACTATACCCACTTGCACGCGGACTACCACCCCTATAGATGTCATTATTTATTGTCTTGTATTGCTCAAAATATTGTACATCACATTTGCATTATTCATTATCGTTCGTTCAAGTGGTTTTATTTAAATTACTTTAAATCACTAATCACTATACCATTCTCTATAAATTTATTTGAAATTTCCTATGTTGATTGGAGAAATTATTTATGTCACACCCCGATCCTCCAAGCGTGTGCTCATCCCTATGTGGTCAATTAAATAGCGATGTCCTGGGACGCATCGCCGATCCATTCATTTTAATGCGCATGCAGAAGCGAATAATAAATCCCCAGACAACAACGGACGGGATAGAAAAGCAAGGCCACAATTTTATTTTATTTTTAAACCAAACACACTTATATACATATCACATCAAGTCATTTACAATACTAGCCGATATATATACAAGGTCTGCAAAAAGGAAAAGGTTCAGAGTACTACATATCATCTTCCTCATTTGAGTCTTCCACTAAACACTCCGAGGTCCCTAGATCCGAAAGATCTAGGTCTACCACCGAACCACTAGAAGGATTTGCTGTGTCTTTTCTAAAAGCAACCCCCAGCCCATACACAGGTATCTCAGATTCCAATATGGGACCCTCTCTCTGTCCATTCCGCTCACGACGGTACCATGATTTGTATCGATGGGGTACCTTATGGGGTAGACCGGCATCAACCCAGACCACGGACTTCACAAGCTCATAGACCCATCCCCTTGGGTTCCAATGAAGCGAAATATAAACTACGTGCTCTGTGACCTTCTTCGGCTGACCAAAATGCTCGGGAGGAGCTACCATCTAGGGACCTAAAATTTTTTTCCCATAACGAGGTGAGACGACGTCTCAACAAGTTCATCCACTAAGTCTCGACTAGGAAGAAAATACACCCCAAGAGCTACCTAAGCGCAAGCACAAGTTAGAGGACTTACCTTGGTCTCCGTTTCTTCCTGCAAGTTAGTGTAGTTTACACCCTCAACCAATCAATTCAACACCCATAATGTTATTCATCAATCCCTCCAATCGATACTATCCATCAATTCAATACTATCTATCCGGTACTGTCAACACCGACTACATTCACACAAGCTGAAAATGATAGATAGTAGCTCGCACAAGCTGATATAGATAGATAGTAGCTCCCACAAGCTGATATGTGGATCATTGCTCTCACAAGCTTAAAATCCAATGCTCACACAAGCTGAACTACGATAAACCCATTTCGGCCAAGAATTTTGTGCCTTGCACACCAATCCCTCAATTACATAACGAACTTAGCCCAATTTCATCATGTTAAAATATACCCGATGAAAATAATCGTGTGTGGGTACACGGTCGATTCCAAAAACCTAAAATATAATACATTTATTTCATAAAATCTCACTAATTATATAGTCGATAAAAACATTCTTGGCATTGTAAACTAATGCCTGGTAATTTTTTAATTAAATATTGAAATTATTAAATTTTGAGATAAATATCCCAAAATTTCAATTCACACTCAAATCGCACAAACTAGCACTCAATTAAATAAACTAATTATACCATTGCGATCAGCACAAAATTCCGATCACCAGCTATCCCGCCTAATTTTCGAAAAATAATAATTAATTAAATAATTACTAAAATTAATTAATAAATACCAATAAATGCAACTTCGGCCAAAAAAGCCTAATTAAATACAAAAAAGAGCCCGGAAAATTTCCAAACCTATTTAAACAAATACTACGACTTATCTACTAGCTAATTGCACTACTCCAACCTTCTAACATGCAACATCGAACGACTAAATTGCTAATCCATTCTAACTAACCACCTAATCCATACTTAACCTAAACTAGTCAACCCTTAAGCATAATTAACTCCCTAAGCGGAGATTAGTGAGTAAACTCACTGGTTTTGTGAGCCGGTGAGTTCACTTCAATGAGGACATGGAGACGGGCCACAAACTCCAAAGCGGGTGCACCAATCGAGGTCTAAAAGGGCTTGGAAACGGGCCAAATAGTGTGCTGCAGACCTAGGATCTGCGATTCTAGTCGAGGGCCGAAAGAGAGAGCTGAGCTATGGTTCGGTGAGACAAGGCAGGCGAAGGCTGCAACGGTCCAAGAGGGGCTTCACGGTGGCAGGCGGTAACTCACAGCAGCTCAAGCGACGAGAATGACTTGCGACGGTGGTTGGAAAGGCCCAAGGGATGAGCTGGACGCGGGAGGGGGCGGGATGGCGCATGAGACTGGCGCGGTTTACGCAGTGACTCGCGGTGGCAGCAACGGCGCTACGTGACTCCAGCTGGTTGCTTGACAGGCAAGGGGGGCTGCTTGGCTTCTCTCTGCAATTTTTGGAACTTCAACCTTGCTGGAGATGGAGGGCTCGACAGAAGGAATGAGAAGATGGGACAACTTTGGCTTGGAGGGGGCCACTTGCTTCACTTCTATCTTCTTGTCTCCTACAAGAGACCCCACCATGGATGGGCTCGCTTCCTCAACCAAAAGCAGCCACAAAGCTTCCCTAGGAAGCTAATGAGAGGGTCCGAAAGGTTAAGGCAAGGGGGCTACGAATTTGAAGGTATCTCTCTCAATTTGGATTCAATCCTCACTTGAATTAACTCAATTCAGCTTCCAAAAATTCAACCAAGGTACTCACGATCGAATTGACATCCTTCCACACCAATAGAACCAACTCGCATCCCAATTGCGCGATAAAAAACGGTCCCCTGAATTTTCTGGTCGAAAACGGCCCCATTTTGACTTTTCGCCAAAAATCTCGGTTTGCAGAAATTTTTTTGAAAGATGAGTCGATGTTCCTAAAATGACTTGTGACATGATAGAACTTTCAATTTCTGAAATCGGATTCAAATTCACGGTTAATTTCAATTTGGCACGATTTTAGCGTGACCTAGGCTACTAGGTAGCTTTTAGAAATTTTTAGTGCAATTGATCTGTGGTCAATTTTCTTTGAGCCACAATAAACCTCTTTGACACATTGGCGACTCTCAATGATCGTGAAAATCTCGAGGTTTCAATTACGAACACAGGGTACCAAAGGCTCTCTCCCCTCACGAAGGGGAGAAGTTCGAATTCCAAAGACGTCATTAGGGATTCTTACTTGGAGTACTGTGGTGGTGGGTCCTGCAGTCGCTCCCCCAGGATTTGCTCACCGGTTGTCAGCTTACAGGGTTCCCTGGGTCACCCAAAAAAAAAAAAAACAGGGTACCAAAACGACAGAAAAATCAGTCTAGTACCGGTCGACGAGAATTTTGTAATTTGGTTGAATCACCCACATTTAGCCACACATCTCAGTCGAACCGACCTATCTCTGATCTCTAATCGATCTTTACTGCATCGTAATGATCTCTGCAGATGAGCATGGTCAAGTAGTTGATTCCTGGTCGAATTCTCAAGTCTATTGCATTAAAATCTCTTCATGACTTCCCCAGATAGTCTAGTTATCTCAGGAGTAATTAGCTCTGAGAATAGTACTATAGGCGCATCGATGAAAAGCCCGATTTATCTAATTAAAAACAAAATTGAAATTTCAGAATGTCACAATTTAGCCTTCAACATATGCCTTGATTTATTATTCCATGGGAAAATTGTGCATTGGCCAAGTGTTACGAGTAAAGGAAAGAGGAACACATCTTGTCGTTTATCCCCTGCTTTGTTGGGTCTTGTATAGAAAGAATGCTCCTAAATGCAGTATATTATGTGTCCAATGCCAAAAGACAATTCAATAATAGATGGTGTAAGTTTAGAAATTTTGACCAATATATTTTTTATTTTTACTGTCCTCACTACTAAGCTTAGAATAAATTTATCATCTCTTTTAGTAAAGGAATAGATTCTGAACATATTTAGCAAAAGAGCTCCGGCATATATGAAAAGTGACTCATTAACCATTTTTTGCTCATTTTTCTTAAAGGCGAGGCCTGATGGGGTTTGGAACAATTGCCAGTTTCTGCATTAATACTTCAATTGGTCAATCATGATAACCAACTCAAGCATTCATAAATAAAGTGCAAAAACCCGCTTCCAAGAATAGTTAGCAAAATTAACTGGTCTGAGGAATTACCACCACTCCTCTAGGTTCAGCAAATTCTTTATGGCATTGAGTTATTGGTTGAGTTTGAGGGCCTTTTTTTATTTGTTTGGGAACTGATAGAACAAGGAACTTCCTTGGTATTTTATTATATTATATTATATTTTATTTTTGTTGATAGTGAAATGTCAATCTGCAGCATTGGGGTCCAGTTAGCACGAGATGGGACGAAGATCACGACAGTGATGATCATGAGGAGGATGCTCAGGAAGATAGGAAGCTTGCTGCTTCTGAGTGGATCGCAGCTCTTGCTAGACCAGTGCAAAGAAAGGAGAAGAGGGAATTGAACTTGTAATATTGGAGGGAGCTTGTCGCGGGAAATGATTCCTCTTTTGGTAGTAAAAATACAAAGCATGGATCCGCAGGGGCTGAAGTGCGAGGTAGAGAGGTGATCAAAAGTGAAGATAAGCCGAACCTCGTGGATGATACATCTTTCAGTGGTACAGTTCCTATGGAAGTAGATGCAAAAGCACAATCAAAATTTGAGCCTGTGTATGAAACATATGGGGGGGTATCACAGATGGTAAGACTTCTGCATCGATTGGTTTGCAAAGCTATACAGGTAAAGGTGCTCAAGTTCAGGGATGTTCCCTTGATGGTGACAAGAGTGCTGAGGCTGCTAATTTACTTGGAGATTTGGGGTCTATGCATACTAGCAGTAGAACTGGTCCAATGAAAGTTTCAATCAATGAATCTGTAAGAATGCTGGACGAGGCAAAAGAGTTAAGTTCCTCGTTTCTTGATCATTCTAGAGAGCAGGAAAATCAACTGTCAAGCTCGCCTACTGCTCCTTGTTTGGATCAAGTGTCAGTGATGATGGGCATAGCCATTCTTCTCTCGAGAGTCAAATTGATGCGGAGAGCCGTGCCCGATTACAGAGTATGTCTCCTGATGAAATTGCCGAAGCTTGGGCTGAGATTATGAAGAAGATGGACCCTTCATTGCTCAAGTTGCTAAAAAGAAGGGGTCAAGAGAAATTCAAGAAGCAAAACTTGTCAGGCTCTCCGATAGCTATGGATGGAACACTGTGTAGTCCATTAAGTTGGGGTCAGTCTCTTCAGAATGCAGAATCACGGAATACGAGGGATGGAGTATCTAATTTGGTATCAACGGAGACTGTAAAAGATAACCAAAGTCAGCAGGATCATGCTGGTCTCCAGCATGTTGGACCAAGAGATGGCAGTTTGTGGAGTGCTTGGACTCATAGGGTTGAGACTGTACGAGAATTACGATTTTCATTGGAGGGAAATGTCATTCGAAGTGAAATTGACCCAGTTGTGGGGACTGGTAAGTCAATTGCTAATATAATCACTTCGAGTTAGTGTCTCTTGTTACGCATCTATTGGGCGTGGAGACATTGTCTCATTTGCGATGCGTAAATAGCACTTCACCAGCTCAACATGTGTCACTAGTGTGGAAATCTATGATCCTACTTGTTAGGTTGGCTGTGATTGAAGAGTAGTAGAAGTAGGGATGTTTATGAAGCTTTACAAGAACTCTTTGGACAGCTTCTTGATCGAGAAATTATAAGTAGAAGCGCTAAACATACTCTGAAAGATGAGCCTGAAATAAATAGTGCAAATAAATGGTCATTGTTAAAATTTGGATCAGAAATTCATGATGGTTACTCAACGTTTATTGAAGCTCTTATTGAGCAGTTTGCTGCAATATCCTATCGTGATCTACTGTATGGTCATCAAGTCGCGCTATACCTCCACCGTCATGTGGAAGTTCCTGAAAATACTTGTTCTCTTCTTTTGTTGTTTGTTCAAACATCATGAGCGTACTTGTTCAGTGGAATTGTGGTATTGGTTTGTTTTTCTTAAAGTAAATATATCGCCATATTACTCAAAATGGGGCTCAGTGGGTCTTATATGCGCATTTTCTCCTCCATTCGTTAAATTAAATTTCCGGGTTGAATCTTCTACCTAATGTATATCCTTTATGTCTCATTTAATATTTCATTTCATGTTTGATTTTCTATTATCTCATTCCCTGTTCTTCCATCCGGGAGCAAGAAAATTATCTTTTATTCTACGTCTTTTGATATCTACATCATGTGCAGGATACTTGTCTTTTTGTTCTTCATCGCAGCTTGCATGTGAGAGGAGATTCTAATGGTCCATGTTATATATGTAGTCTACATTCACCTAATACCTTCAGGATTTTTGTTGGACTTTCAAACTGTTATGTTCTGAAGTGGCTCCTTGCCATCACAGGTATTTCTCTTGCTGAAGAATCTTACATTATGCAGTTGTGACATACTTTCCGTTTTTCCTTGGCATACCAGAAAAATGTAAAATTTCTTCAACAAGTTGGATTTTTTTATGAACTCTAGATGCAAGGTAGATGTTGTCGTTGGGTATTACTTCCGAAGTTCCCAAATTACAGAAGCTACTATTCCATTCACATTACACTATTTCCGAGGAATAACTTCATTGAGGGTATTGTCTAAATCCTCAAAGACTTGTATTGAGCTCCTTGATGAGTTTCATATCTTTACATTTGCAGGATAATGAACACATCTTAGAAGCATATGTAAAGTCATGGGTTTCTAGGGCACTTGAAAGAGCCACTACTAGAGGATCACTAGCATTAATGCTTGTCTTGCATCATATCCCTCTTTCATTTTCCTTGATCATGCAAAAGATCATGTTTTGCTACGAAATATGTTAGTGAATTCCTTATTGCGGTATTGCTCCCAGAAGCAACAACATGAGGTATGCAATTCTGCAGAGCAGTTGAATGTCAAGTAGAGTCTTGTAAAACGTGGATGTGACTATCGAATGCTTTGTTCAATCTACAGGTCACTCTTCTTTTCTTGTGTGAAAAGGAGTAATTTTATGGTGACCTCTTTCTGCTGGATGGTCACGTATAATAGTTGTCATTCAGGGCCACCATTGTGTGAAGGTTGGGATTTTGCAAAAAGATCAAACACTCACTAACTGATTCATAGATAAAATTATGAGGAAGGGGGTGTGGTGCGGTTCAGCAAATATATTTTTTGCAACGACTGTGTACATGCAATGTAGATCATGGTTGCAATTTTTACTCGTATCCCTCTATATAGGAAGAGCCATGTACGCAATCGTTCTAGTGAAACTTGTAGTTTGAATTTGGCTTGTCGTTGGGATTTGTTACCGCTAGGAATGATGATGGATCTCATCCAATACAAGATGTCATCCCCATCCAAAATGACTGCACATGAGGAGGGCGCATCACAAGCGAGCACTATCCACGGAAGGCTTGAAGTACTTAAAGAGGCTTGTGAAGGAAATGTGTCTCTCTTGGCTGAAGTGGACAAGCTAAGTTCCAAGTTTTGCTAACTCCGGAGATGACTTGACCTAATTATACACTGTACAGTGTAGGTATATGTTTTTGCACTCCTTGTAAGCTTTCAAAGGTGGGATAGGAGGGACGAGAAAAGCTTTTTACGGTCCCTGTAATTTTTGGTCCAATGGGAATGTGAAAAATGATAATGGTAAATAAAAGTTTTTTTTCTTGTTCCTTTTTACCCCTTTGAGAAAAGTTCACTGCTTTCTTAGTTTTTGGATTTTAACATCGGCTTGATGTATCAGTATCATGTCAACCAAATGTAGAGGGAGATCACTACTGGCCGAGAATTCACCATCTTTATAAATTGACACCTTTTCGAGAAGTAATCTAGAATGATGAAAGCTTGAAACATTCAAGATGCTTTAACGTGTGTCTCCCAAGTCACAATAAAACCAAACACTTTGTCGGCTGGATTCTGATAAATATTACAGAACACGACATCTTAAGGGGATGAATAAGGCTCAAATTACTTCTACATCGAGAAAAATACTCAAGCTCAGGTGCATTTTGAAGCCTTATGTAGATTACGTGGTAGTGAAATGGAAGATCTATCCCCATTTGGTTTGATATCATCGACCCTCTTGGTGTTTTGGCCGTTTTATATCCTCGTAGAGATATATATCACAAAAACATTGAGCTGCTGTTAGAGTTGCTTTGTACACAAAAATGGAGAAAGGCCTCTAGCTTGTTCTAGTGCATCGGTAGAGATACAAGCTTCTCTTGGTGGCTTCCTATTTGACTATGAGGATAAGGTGACTTTTACTAGTTCTTCCAATGGTGTATCCAATCAGGCTGAAGCTTGAAAATTGGTCAGAGGCAGGGGCTCTATAGTAATAAGGCATCGATTTGTTTATGTGCCTAAGCATGCATTCATCAATTGGCTAGCCGTCCTCGACAAATTGCAGACTTATATGATAGAATGAAGCATCTGTGTGATGTTAATGATACATGTTTGCTTTGTCAATCATAAGCTGAATCAAGAGAACTTCTTTTTGTTGTTGCTCTCTCACAAAGTAGAGCTGAGAACTTTTTTATTTATTTATTCGACTTTGAATAGTAATAGCAAAGGCAATGCAGGCTGGAGTCTGGCATTTGCCTAGGATTTTGCAAGCTGCTATGGCCAAAAGTGTGAAATTCGTGTATTTATTGTTAATTTATTGGTCTATATTATTGTTAGGGTCAACGATACAATTGAGAGGAGGTGAGTATGTTGTTTGAGAACTATGAAAATTTTTTGCACAACTTAGTAACTTAAATTTTGACGGTAGCAGAATCAGATTGATAATATCAGGCACATATGCTACTATCGAATAGATACTAAAAATAATGAATAGATAATGTTGGTAATAAAGAGATAGAAGATATTGCAAGCTGATATATAATGGTTCGGCTTATTATCAATGCTACATCCGCTCTTCACAACTAACAACCACAATAAGACTGGAATCCACTAATATTCTTCAAAACAAATTATAATCAGCACATATTGCTCTCATCAAATGATAAATCTTACCATCAAAAATGATAGTTTAAACTCTTCTTCGAACATTATGAACAGCTCATGGAAAATGTAAGGTTGGAGACAAAGCCACAGAACAGCAAAGCGCCTGCCATCTGTGCTATAGACGACCAAGTAACCCTTCCGACTCACTTCTAACACTCCACAGTTCTGTACGCCTGAAAGTTTCCTTGTTCTGGGATGAGAAATTCTTTTTCTCCCTGGGGTAACTATCTTTCTCCACTTTCTAGCAATTTTGAGTAGTTTCTCAGTGCTGATCATATTGTGTTACCTATGAAGTATGGAATGGAAGAAACAAATGGGATGACAAAAGAAGATTTTACCCGGATGCCAACTCAGACAAGGTTTTGCTCTGGGCAAGGCGCAGTAGGAAGTTGGTTATATAGAGACCTGGTGTGAGATGCGACTCAGAAAGGGGTGAGACCCGTTAGAAGAGGGGACTTGCTCATTTTGTGTGAAGCACGACATCAACATTCCAGACATGGAAGCTATCTTTCTGAGGTAATGTTCGCTTCGCTTTACAAGTATTTCATGAAGCTTCATTATTAGGTTTTGATTAGCAAAGGTTATTGAAGTGGCTATTACAGGTTCCATGAGTAGGAAAGGTGATGGCGAACAACGTGCACATTTAACCAATGGATAATATTTGGGCATTGCATTCGCTGCCTTGACCATTTGACGGGTCTTGCAAGGCAAATACTTGGAAAATTCTAGTCGCTTTAGGTGGCTAGAAAAGGATTTTGAAAAAAAAAATAATGTTAATTTCCTCATTTTTTGTCTTTTTTGTCTGTTGTATTTGTCAATCAAGACCAAGATCCGTAAAAAGAAAGAAAATAACGTATTCTTTAAGGGCAAGTTTTTCTTTGGCCAATATAAACGAAAGTTTTGAGGTTCAGTTTTAGCAACAATGTGTCCCACTTCTACTTTAGCTTCATGCCTACACTCTTGTGTACAACCTTTGTCATTCAAGCCTCGAAATTCAATCCTTCTAAAGCCTTAACAAATGTAAGCTACATTGGCGCTGAGAGGAAAGCTCTTCTAAAGTTCAACCAGGATCCTTCGAGACGTCTATGGTCAAAGACCAGCAAGGGTTGTTGCAACTTAAAAGGAATTGAATGCAAGGAAAAGACTGGTCACATCTCAAAGCTTAATCTTTATAACTCTTGTGATGGCTTAGAGAAGTGTAGTTTAGGAGGTAAGATACATCCTACTCGAAATGAATTAAAGCATTTGTAGTATCTAGATCTCAGCTTCAATTCAACCTAAAAAATCCTCCATTCCTTAGTTTCTCTTCAAAAATTGGAGTATATCAACTTCTCATCTGCACGCTTTTATGGACATATTTACAATCGACTCAATAACCTTTCCAGCTTACCATACTTGGATCTTAATGAGTGGACCTGGTGGGGCCCCCCTTCAAGGACATTGAACCTCCAATGGTTATCGAACCCTAAAGAATGATTATGTTCTATCAACAAACTTTTCTTCTTGGAGTTTTTAATTTTGAGTGGATGTGATTTGGAAGATGCTTCAACTGCTCTGCATGTCAATTTTACTTCTCTTAAAGTTTTTGATCTGAATGACAACTCCATTAATTCATTTATTCCTCTTTGGTTTCAAAACTTGAGCAAACTCGAACATTTTGATTTAAGTTGTAAACATCTGTAAGGCACATTCCTTGCCGTCACCCTCGAAAATAGTCGATGGTCTAGATTCCTTGATATCTCTCAAAATAGGGTGTAAGGTGAACTTTTAAGAAACATGAGCATTTTCTACAATTCGCAAGTGCTAAGCTTGTGTGCCAACAATTTTAGTGGGAGGATTTCAAACACCAAAGATAGTGCTTTAATTTGTGGACGAAGTAACTTGCAGAATATTGATGTTTTTTCAACAACTTCAATGGTCATCGATGGAATCAATTTGGGAATTTTACAGATCTCGAATTCCTTAATCTTTCATTAAATTCCATTTCAGGTCATATTCTCGCTACTTTGGACTAGCTATCATCTCCAAGAAAGCTACAGCTCTCTTTTAACAAATTGAGCGAGAACATTCCAAAGGTATTGGACAACTACCCAATCTAGAGTTGATGTTCTTTGGAAATAATCGATTGGATATAAATTCATCGAACTTCATGTGTTAAAAATGCCATAAACATTCTGTATTTGTGCCAATTTAGTCCTAAATTTTTGTTTTGTGCCAATTTAGTCCTAAACATTTTTACTTGGTGCCAATTTATTTCTTTCTAGCTAATTTTGGCCGGATTTTGCTAATCTGGGCACCAGCCAACTAACATGGATAACTTTTAATAATATTTTAATATTTTTGAATTTTAATTTTTCTTTTTTCTTTTTCATTCTTTTTTCTGTCTTCTCCTCCTTCCTCTAGCTAGTCATTAGACCTCAGCAATCGGCCAGAGGCGACGGCTGGCTAGCCTCAGCCTCGCCAGTGGCTGCGAGCCCGCCTCACCAAAGGCTGGGTAAGGCTCGACCTCGCCGGATCTAGCTAGGTCAAGCCTTGCCCATGGCTGGTTAGGCTTAACCCTCGTCAACCCATTCAAAATAAAAGTATAGAGGCTAATATGCTATATAGAAAGGGAAAATGAACAAAAAAATAAAATAAAATAAAACTATCTTCATCCTTAGATGCTAATGGGCCAGGTTGAACTTGAAGGAGGGGTGTGCCGTGTGAGTTAGCTGTGCGAGACTCATGCATATGGGTCAAAATGGCTTATTATTGGGTTTTGCGGCGGTAAGCTTTTATTTTTCCATCACTCATCTCCTCTAATCATTTCCCCAACTGCATTAAGCTTTTGGGGACTGAGTTATTACTTATAAGTGGGTTCAAAGTGGGTCTATGATCGACCCATTAAAACTCATTTTTTAGTTGGGCCAAGTTCACTTTTTTTGCTTTTCAGAAATATAATAACATTCATGTAGGATGTTTCCATTATTTTTTTATATTACTTTCATAGTTCTTGCAATTTTGTGTATTGTTTTTTTTTTTCCCTTTTACATTTGTTTACTGTTTTATCATAATCTAAAATAGAATTTGTCTATATCATCACGTTTAGCAATTAACGCTAGCTTCAAACTCTTCCCCATAACCTGGTGTATCAAAACTAAAGATGCGAGATCTTCTAAACTAACAGGGTAACTTTCCCATGTAAAGTATAAGAAGCAAGCCACGCATAGAAACCTGAACTGTTTGGCTATATAAAAGGTGACTCAAGACAGCAAAAGATCACAACAGCTTCATCTCCCCGGCAAAAGCAAGATTGCACAGCCTCCATCAACGGTAACATACCATCGCTATCCCTACAAACAATCGGTAAGAGTCACGATCTCAGAATGCCAAACAACGACGATTGCCACTAGAGTGGGAGAAGAGAACATATATAAGACACCAGGAAAGGGCCATGAAGCCCAAAACCGTGTTCGCCTCTGCAAAAGGGGCATATGAACCTACCAGCACTATCGTTGGGAGCAACACTATTGACAAATAGCGATCTAGCACAGCATGCGATGTGCAACTGTCGGTTGTATTAAACCTTTCGAAAGTTAGCGAAGCTCGGGAATTGAATATTCTTCGTCAACGGTGCTTTAAGACTCATATGACCACCAATCATCGTATGCATTAACACTAACAATTCACGATCGATCAATCGATCATTTGATCATTTTCAAAATTTAAAATGTGACCATATGTATATGAAGTAGTGGTAGCCATAACGTGAAGCAAATTTGATTTCAAAAACCCTTGGGGGTGCTCAGATTCCTTGCCGTTTGCACATCTTCAAGACCAATTTTCCTGGTTCTGGGGTTGAGATGTGAATACACGTATACTTCATATGTCGCCATCATAGATATGAATCTGCATTGGCCGTGGTTGTAACAAGGACATCCACCCTGTATATCGCCATAATCACAGATAGCCTTTTTGCAAGTGAACTATGACGCTCCTTTGTGGTACATACCCCTCTATCATCTCCTGTGCACCGGGAAAGGCACGACCAGGGCCTTCGGGGTCCAAGATAATAAAACCATCAGTCAGCTTTTCATAGTGCATCCTTGAAAATCATAGCAGAAGATGCCCTTTGTATCCTAGCACAAATTATATTCTCACGGACATAACATAATGGGTCACATTCTAATCGAGGATGTCATGGAGGAGGCAAAATTATCCAAAAAATTATAAATTTATTGTACGGTAATCAATTATGTCATAAACATTTCAATTGTGTTAATTTAGTTCTAAAATTTTTAATGAGTTGCCAATGTCCTAAATCTTTTTTTTCTTTTATTATTCCTTTTTTATTTTCTTCTCTTTTCCTTCTTTACATTTTTTTTTTTTTCTTTTCTTTTTTATTCTCTTCTTTTCTTTTTTTTCTTTTTCCCTCCACCGCCATCGCCAAGCCTTGTTGATGGTGGGCAAAGTACGTCGGCCTCAAGCTAGAGCCGCCCTTTTAGGCCCTTGGGCAAGCGTGGGCTGCCCTCCTCCAATCTAGCAAGAGCGGCCCTCACTTGAGGTTGACAATGGTCGGCAATGGTCAGCATAGGGATAGAGGGAAAAATAAAAAAATAAGGAAAATGAGAGAGAGTAATTTAAAAAAAAAATTAAAATATTATTAAAATTTATCTACGTCAATGATTTATAGCCAAAAGTTAGCTGGATTGACTGAATTGACAAAATGTAAAAATGTTTAGAAATCAAATGATATAAGTAAAATATTCAGAACTAAATTGGCAAAGACCAAATAGGTTTATGATTTTTTAGACAATTTCTCCATTTTTTAAATGAGAGAATCACAAATTCCCAAATTGCAACATAAGTTTTCAATTGGCGAAGAGATCAGCAATTTTATAGCTACATTGATTGCTAAATTAGTCCCTTTGCATGTGACCTACGTACCCGTGTTAATGTGGGTGCGTACTATGATGCACATATGTAACGCTTCTAAGTTAAAGTGGGCGAAACGAATGCGACGCCCAAGATTCTCGATTCTAGCTTCAATTTTTGCACATTCTTTAATGAAACTGTATGGTCAAAAAATAATAATTCATGGCGTAAGTATTCGTTGGATATTAATAGTTGTTGAGGCTAATAATAGAATTTGGAGGATGAATAGGTAGTCTAAGAACAATTATAAAAATAAAAAAAAAATCTCAGAAAATAACAAGTTGATCTTCAAACAATAACCAAAAGCGAATATATAAATGAGGTGCGCGTACTATTATTAACAGACGGTGATGATAATAAACATGTAATACTAATAGTGAAGAGGTAAAAGATTTGTAAATAGATATATAATGATTCGGCTTTATCTCTGAACCTACATTCACTCTCAATACTAACAGCCATAACAAAGCTGAAATCTACTAACCTTCAAGAAAAGTTACAATTAGCAAGTATCGCATTTTCAATAGATTACACTCATAGGACTCTTGTACTATCACTCTTGTACACTTGTTCTTATCACTGATTACAAACATTAGTAGTACATAGACATTGACATCAAGAGACACCACTATTACCAATAAAAATAGAGCAAAGAAGAAGACTCAAAGGACCATGGAACCCCAAAACTATGTCCGCCTCTACAAAAGGAGCATCTAAACCTACCGGCACTACCACGATTCTAACACATATGTGACGTGCAATTGTCACTAATATCAAACGTTTTGAAAGTTAGCCAAGCTTGAGATTTGGAAAATTTTTGCCGATGGTGCGTTAAGACTTGTATGACCACCGATTATCCTATGCATTAACACTAACAATTCATGATCGACCATTTGATCATTTTCAAAATTTAAACTGTGACCATGATGTATATAAAGCAGTAATAACCACAACTCACGCAAAAATGATTTCACAAGCTCTTTGGGGTGCTCAGATTCCTTGCCGTTTGCACATCTCCAGGACCAGTTTTCCCGGTTTTGCGGTTGAGATATGAATCTGCATGGGCCGTGGTTGTACCAAGGACATCCACCCTGTATATTACCATAATCCCAGATGGCCGCTGCGAGATATTTGGTGCGCCATGGGGCGGCCTTTCGCGAGCGTACTACGCCGCTCCCTCGTGGGACACACCCCCACTATCACCTCTCGTTCCTTTCTTGCGCCAGAAAAGGCACGAAAGCCTCTATTCACAGTGTGTCACTTGAAAATCATAGCACAAGATGCCCTTCATATCCTAAAACAAATTATCTTCTGGCAGACATAACATGACGGAGTCACGTTCTAATTAGGGATGTCACGGAAGAGGGAAGATTATCTAAAAAACCCTAAATTTATTGTACAATAGCCAATTCAATTCTAAGCATTTTTATTGTGCCAATTTAATATTAAACCTTGTGACCATTTATCAATTTAGTTTTAAACTTTTCAATTACATCAATCTAATAATTAATTTTTTGATAAATTATCAATTTAGTCCTAATTATTTTATTTTATTCTCTCATTTTTCATTTTTTTCCTTCTCTTTTTGATTCTTTACTTTTTCCCCTTTTTTTTTTCTTTTTTTTCCTATTCTCTTCTTTTCATTTTCTTTTCTTTTCGTTTTTCGTTTTTCGTTTTTCCCTCCACCTAGCCAATGCCGGGCCTTAGTGATGACTAATGGAATTCGTCAGCCTCAAGCGAGGGCCACACTTGTCGGCCCCTAGCAAGGATTGCCCTTGCTTGGGTTGGCCACCCTCAACAAGGGCCGACAAGGGCAGCCCTCACCTAATCTGACGCGATGGTTAGCGAAGGGAAAAAGAAAAAGGTAAAGAGAAGAGGCGAGAGAGAGAGAGAGAGAGAGAGAGAGAGAGAGAGAGAGAGAGAGAGAGAGAGAGAGAGAGAGAGAGAGAGAGAGAGAGAGAGAGAGAGAGAGAGAGAGAGAGAGAGAGCGAGAGAGAAGTAAAGAAGGAAAATAGAAAAATAGAAAAAATATTAATATATTATTAAAAGTGGTCCACGTTAACGTTGACTGCACTTCATAGAACAACCGACATCCACATCAATTATTTAAAGCCAAAATTGGCCGAATGCACTTAGTTGACCAAAAGTGAAAAAGTTTAAGACTTAATTAGTACAATCAAAAAGTTTATGATTTCATTCGTAAAAATTCAATAGATTCAAGATATTTTGGACAATTTTCTCTACATGAATGGGAGAAATTTTGTGCGAAGTTAATTTTTAAATGCATTATTGGACAATGACTTCTTGAAAAGATCAGCAATTTGATAGCTACAATGATAGTTAAAGTAGTGCCTTTGCATGTGGCCCACATACACGTGTCCAAGTGGGTTTGCACTGTACATGGGCAACGCTTTTGAGTTAGAGTGGTTGAAACAAAAGCTACGCCCAAGATTCTCGATCCTAGCTTCAATTTTTGCCCATTCTTTAATAAAACCATATGGCCATAAAATTATAATATATGGCGTAAGGGCGTAAGTATCCTTTGCTTATCAAAATTTGTTGGGACAAACAATACAATCTAGAGGAAGGTGAATAAGTTGTCTAAGAACTATGAAAAATATTTGGGGAAAATAACAAGTTAAATTTCAGACAGTAGCAAAAATAGAATATAATCACGTGAGCGTGCAGCTCTATAATAGATAGTGATGATAATGAACATGTAATGCTAATAGTAAAGAGGTAGAAAATATTGCAAGCAATTATATAGAGTTTCACCTTTATCCCAAGCCTATGCCCACTTCTAATTCTAACAGCCACAATGAGATTGGAATCCACTACTAATCTTCAATACAAGTTACAATCAGCAATCACTGCATTTCTAATAGGTTACATTACTAGGATTTACATATTGTTATCAATCTTATACACTTGTTTTTGTCATTGATTACAAACACCAACAACTTACAGACATTAACATTAGGATACACAGCTATTATCAATAAAAATAGATCAAAGAAGAAGATCAAAGTACTAGATAAGTTTGGTTCATTTCGTTTCCACTCAATCTAACTCCTTCTCATTGACTCATTATAGAGTCATCCATTCTCAAATGACTATTCCCTATTTGAAATCCTCAAGTAGCTGTTAGTTCTACCATTGTCAGCAATAGAACATCGCTAGAAATCATTAGAATGGCCCTTTAAGGTGGACAACGTCTTTCTGACAATAAAAGCTTTCCAAAACAATGTCACTATACTTTTGTCTATATGTCCCATGCTCATTAATACCATACCTGCTCCTGATCAACTCTCATGCTCTTTTTGGTATTCTAAACCTTCATACGGTTATTTTCATCTTGATTGATGTTTCAATTAGATGAGCAAGTGATGAACGCCATCCAGGACTCGATATGAGCATTATCACTTACCCATAATTAGGACGTGCAGGTTATCACTAGTCTATTGATGTTATTCGCTAAAAAATCATGTAGAATACCTTACGATCAATCATTCAATGATCCTCTTAAGTATTACAGCTTCCAAAGGTGCCATTTTGATGAAAAGATTGAACATGATACCTCCAAATCATCATGAACACATCAGCATTTTTTATTTGTTTCTCCCTATCAAAATCCCCATCCTTATACCTAGTTTTCGCTAAACTCACATAGGTCATTGATATCAAGGCAACTAATCTTGCTAGTAATCTGTTGCTCTTAATAACAATCCTACTAATCTATCTTCTAGTCTTTCCAAGCACATTGATGATTATGACTCTACCAAGTTGGTGACCTTTGTGGCCCTTGCAAGCCTTATCAAACATTCTCATTCTGGGCTTGTTCATCATCACCAAGTATATCCAACTTTTGACCTTATGTTGATCTTTCCAAGCCATCACGAACATCACCGTTCTTCTCGACTTGTTCACCATCAATCAAGGTACTTCCAAATGTTCACATTATCTAAAGATCCTTCCAACTTGTAGACATCTTCAATGCCCAATATTTTGTTCACTCTAGATATTGACAGTGATCCCTCGATATTAGCAGGAATACTCTTGATAGTGGCAAAGCACTCTTCATATCAGAATCTCCAGGTGTTGTTTATGACATCATCGACATTGTGGCTTGTGTATACATCACCTAGTACTACTCAATCAATAAATATGTTAGTAGATTTGATTGTCTTTGTTATCGTCAAAACAATATATAGGATTTTCCCAATAATATTTTGAATGATTTAAATAAGAAATGCTGATAATACTAGGTTTAGCTCAACTTATTTATGTTCTTAACTGAAAAGAGTCGATCAAATTACTTCATCTTATTGTCAAACTTCCTGTTGACAATTAGTTTCTGATCCTATTTGAGAGTCGAACAATTGTGACCTCAAACTGTTGGAGATATGTTCCTAATCCCATATTCGCCAATACGTGTAATCTACTAATAAATAAGTCCTAGCACAATCTATTTTAAAGTCAAGTGCACATGAGTGAGCTGCGAATAAAACAGACAATATCGTGATAGCGAATCGCTCGGGGTGAGGCAGCCTACTTACAATATTATTAGTGCCAAGTTAAGCATGTTAGAGGTCAAATACGTCTTTGATCCCATATTACCCACGTGTGCATTGTTACTTGGGTAAATACTTTTGGTAAAACCTTAAATTAACACAACATATTTTAAAGTCATACAAAGAGTATCCAAATTTTTTTCAACTCAACGATGTCTTTTAAAGTCATCGAAAGTCGTGTTTTAAATTAACACGCTGTGTCTTAACTACACATGTATGTGTTTATAGACGGAATAAGCAGATACTCATAACCTTTTCTCATTGCAAAGAGTATCCAAATCTTCAACTCAACAAATCTCGTGAATACCTAGTGAATCACCTCATTCATATACATCAAGAAAGGCTTCACCCATAGTAGTAATTTGAATCTATGTTAATATCATTTTGAGTGAAAGATTTTATAAATTTAAATATGAAATTACCGTATGCGTGCGAAATAAAGCCAGTTCATATTTCTTTTGCATCTGTACATTTATTTTTGAATACTTTTCAAATTGAGTGGGGGTCCATACCAAAAGAAGATGGTGGATTTGATGGAAAAAAAACCGTTGTCTGATCTGGATTTCCAGCTGATTGTGTAGTGGCCACCCAGCTTTTTCCACAATGATAAAGAAAATGGGTTGTACCATTCTAAAGGAGGCCGATTTCCACTTGTATTCGTGGCCCTATAAGTTGCCAAAGTGGGATAATGCAAGACATTTCATGTCCACGGCAGATATTACGGAGGAGACAAATCCATCAATTTATCCAATGGCTCAGTCCGTAGTTTCACCTACAATTTAGTCATCACTTATGTCATTTGAGGGCCAAATTTTCCATAAACTCTCTGGTAGTCAATGAAATTATGTCGATAATAGACGAAGAAGCAATGGGGTTCTCTTTCCGAAGAGCAGGTAATTACTAATCCAAGACTCTCCAAATTTATTGAACGTCATTAAATAGTTCAGTCACAGCGACCTCATTAATCTGGAACTACATACAACTAGATGTGATTAACTAGGTTGATTTAACTAGGAAACCAAACCAAACCGGCCTCATATCCAATTAATTCCAGGCTAGTTCCAGGAAGAACAATCTGGTTCTAAGGTTCCGGCCTTTAACCATTTCGGGTCCCATATCAGAACAGTCAGTTCAACCCGAGAACCAACCAAGTAAGCTTGTTCCAGGTTGAATCATTTTAAAATCGGACTTTTTCTTTTTGGTCTGTAGAACCGGACTTATACACCTTTGTTTTGGAAGAAAAAAGTGAGATGCAACTAGAGAGAATGGAACCAACAACCTCCAATTTCAATTAGGCACACAGACCACTCAACTAACAAGGCTTTACTAATCACAAGCTAAACAAAACAAACCTAGTTCTCTGATGGATCTGGGAAGCGGCCTGCAACGACCAGTTTAGTTCCATGCCAGTGCCAAATATAATTCGTTTGGTTCCCAAGTCTAATTTTTCTGAATTGGGACCTATAAGTCAAGTTCTAAATTCCAATCTTAGAGCCAATCCACCTTAGAACTAGTCATCCTAAGTACAACGTCCATACATTAGTATATATGAATTTAATCTACTGCATAATTTTCATTTCGTAGTAGCTTTGATTGTCCAGAACCAGCTTGCACTGTGAACTAAGCATCAACAAATTTCAGGACGACAAAAATGAACCCCACTGAATACAAGACCGACCCTTTTTCACTATTTTCTTCGCCTCCTGTCTTTACTTACGTCGGCAAGTTGAATTCCGAAATATGAACTCGTGAAAACTTCCCTTCCAAGGATTCTATTATCATGCGTACCACGTTTGCACTCGCTCAAGTACGTCATTTGCAAAGGACAGTAAGCGAATGCATTTCCTAGCTAGTGTGGAAAGATCGGTGGTTGCTTTGTTTTAACATCTGCACACGTATTGTGCAGCACAATGCTGCAGAACGGGGCCCCATCTTTAAAACAAAGCCATTATTGGTAAAGGAGAGGTGAAACCAATATGGGAGATGCTCTGCATAATGCAGTGAATATTTAACCAACATCGATCATTGCTCCTCAGAAAGTTTGTCTGAGCTTGACGTTAATCTGGTGGGACGGTCGACCCCCCGTTTCTTATCAACATAATCAATAGGAGTTAGACCCTAGTCAAAAGGAGTGCACCCCATATTCTCTTTCTTCCCTTTTATTTTTCTGTGAAAATAGAATACACTTGATGAAATTAAGCACAGACACAACAAAGAAATGATTTTTATTGTGTCTTAGCTAGTATAACAAATGTCTTTGGCACTTGCCATTGGATTATATAATCGTGATAAAATATGGCCATTGAACTAACTTCAAATACATAAATCACTCGTCCAATGATGAATGTGTCATAGTTATATTCCTCATACTTTTATGTAGAATATATGTAAGTATATGGTTTTCAATAGAACTTCTATATCTTGTATATTTGTTGAACTTAAAGAAAAAAATTCCTTTTTTTTTTGGAGTAAATAAAAAATTATACATATAAAACAAATCATCATTTTACTCGGGGAAAACACTTTAATTTTGAACTAAATTATGTCTTTTTTTTAGCAATAACCAAAGTAATATGTCCAGAACCATTTAAATACCCAAAACAAATATAATTATTTCCATTTTATATTCACAAGATAAATACATTTAGAGGAATGAAAGGAAGTCGAGATTTCTTTTTCTGAGTATTCATTTCAAGGCTTGACATGCTTCATACTCATTATATCTCCAATTGCCGTCAGCGAAACAACATAGTATCATTGAAAAACATTTTTATAGTTGTTTTTCTTAATTTGAAATTGCAATATCAAAAGTCCTACGCCATTTTAAAAGCAACCTATTAAGTGATTCATAAGTCAATAGTTATCTCCGAATTGTCCGAATACTCCTTTTGAAAGTTTAACCCACATATAATTAATTGGATCGTTAAGAAAATAACGGACGGGCTCTAATTTTTGTCTGTAGCTATGACTATAATCTTTTAAAACGAGACCAAAATGTAGGTAGAAATTGGAAAGCAACCTCGATGGCTACCCCCATTCACACGTTTTCTTCAGAAGAAACGACGAGCCTTTGACACTTCAGAAAACAAAAGAAAAATGAAGAGTTCATATCTTGCACGGGTCTTCCAAATATTTCTATAAGTTCATAGCATTTCATTGGACATCGATACAAATTTCAATGTGATTTATTGTAATAAAAAGAAGTGGAAGACAAGTCCATCTTGGCATTTTGCTTCAACATTTTTTGTAAATAAACGAAAGCAAATTCAAAGAGTCAGTCTCCACAATGCCGTTGTCATGATGTTGATCTGGGAAAATAATTTCCTAGATTTGGCGCAGATCAATTACAACCGTAACTCCTAATGCATAGCACACGAGATTAGAATAGCCAATTACAACTGTTGAGTTGGTATTCGATTCAAGGCGTGATCCATTCAAATGTTTCTAGCTGATCTTAACTTTTGTGCAAGTGTGACAACGGTGTACGTCTTGCTCCCAATATCCCATATTGGAGGTCTTTGCTTTGACTTAGGCACAAATACAAAAAGAGAGAGGGCTATATTTTTTTTATTGTCCCTAACTGGAGGAAACTTTCTCTAATTACTCTGATTGATGGGTTATAAGTTAAATATAGATATCACCCAAACTTCTCCGGACAGTGATAGAGAGAATCGTAGCCTAAAGAGAGTGAAAATTTTATCTGTCTTCAACAGTTTTCATCTGGTGGATGAAATTCAAGAAATCTCTATGCGAAGATAGGAAGTCAAAAGACTGAACAAGTAAGAAATGAGTATTCTAAAAAAAAGAGTAGAGGGAAAAATATTAATTTAACGTAATTGACCCGAGTTCCTCGCTTTTACTAATACTCTTGACACAATTAACATTTAACAAGATATTAAACAGACATTTTTTACCAAAAAATGGACATTTCATTTTTCAAATTGACCCAATAAAAGAAGAATAGTTAAAATAAAGCTCAAGAACACTTTTTCCAACTATATAGAAGCCCCAATGTTTTATATATCAGACTACGTTTCCCTCTTTCTCTAATTTAAGCGAAATTTCCTTTAACCATATCTCTAATTAGAACATAGGTTCGAAAAAGTAAGCTCCAATGAGAGATCGACGAAAACATAGCTATATTTTAAAGATAAGAAAAAATAACACAAATGATCCATAACATTGGCCTAATATATGAAGTCATCCTTTAATTTCTAATTTATTCAGTGTGATCCCTGAACTTTTAGTATATGTTCAATTTAGTATTTGGATTATACGAAGATATTTAATATTGTCCTAGAATTTAAATGAATGGAAGGATAACATTGGTAAAATTTATTTTTATCCACTAACATTATTTGCTTGATTAAGCAAGTGGATTAAGATATGTTTTTTTTTTTTGCTTCGCATTTTGATTAATAAATCAGTTGATCCTAACATTGACAAAAAAAAAAAATGCTTTCCACTAACTTTTCACAAAAAATGCTTTTCAAAAAATGATTTTCAAGTTCGAAAGGGGGAACCAGTCTTTCTTTATCCCTGTGTCAGTCGAAGAGAACAATTGCTTGCTTGAAGTGAAGCCTTAGCCTTAAAGAGAGAATTCCGCATTTATCGGTAAGCTTTCCTTTTGCCGGATTTTCAGTATTGCAAAAAGAAGTTGGGTTGAGGAGTACTAGTTTTGATGGAGAAACAGATCTTAGCTTAGTACCAATAGCACAGGTAGCACCGTAGCGGCACTAGTACCAAATATGGAGAGGGCAGTCCAGCCAATCTAGTAAAAGGTAGCAATTCTATAAGAAGATAGAGACACTTTAAAGAAGGGAGCTATATCTTTATTCTCGACAGTCACTATCTCTTTGCTTATGCACATAACATTATGCGAAAATCTAAAATAGACTCCCCCCCCCCCCCCCCCCCCCCCCAAAAAAAAAATAAAAAACAAAAAAGCAAATTCAGAGGCCCCGCTCTCAAAAATCAAGTACTTTGCCATTGAGATCTAAACTCCCAACTGAGACATCACATACTTTTCGATTATATTTGGTCTCTGAATTTTTAGCCAAAATAAGACTAGATAGAATAGGATATGAAATTCTAGAATTTTGCTATATCATATCAATTGCTTGATAAATCGCAATAATCAAGTTGAATATATTTACATTATATTATGTATATTTTTTGTATAAACGTCATATCATTGTAAATGAACTAAAATCTCTCGCAACTTTATTCCCTAATTTATTTTTATTTTATTTTTATTTTATTTTCCCTCTCTCTTTTAATTATTTTCTTTATTATTCTCTTTATTATTCTCTTTTCCCTTCCATCATTCTTTAATAAAACTTTATCAAATATTAAACTGTACTAATATATGTAAAATACAAAATACCTAAAATATGTAATGACTATAAATATATATTTATATTTGTAGATTGAATGCATATTGTAAGATAGAATTAAAGTCAAATATACAAATAAAAATAAGATTAAATTTAAAAATAAATTTTCATTTTTTGTTATTTTGAATTTTTATATCGAGAATTCAAATAGTGCTTATATTGAAATATAATTTCAATTTTGTTAATTTAATAAGTTTGTTATTCGACAAAAATAACTTTCTTATTATGAATATTAGAAATCTTATTCACTTTTATCCCACTTTCCCAATAGGATAATTTTATCCGGCTATATTCCTCTTATATCTAACTTTATTCTATCCTGGACAAGCACCAAATGTATGAGAGGATAAATCAAATCATATCTCAAATTTTATCTTGAGTGCCAAATGTAGCCTTAGACCTCTAGCACCTTTCAATATGCAATCACAAGATTGTCACCCAAATGGGTGTGCAACCTTAACCACTTATTTGGATAAACCTTGTCGGCTAATTCTTTTAACACCTCCAATTCAGTCTAATTGCATTTATGGTGGTATCATATAGTTTATCACGACTACATTTAGGAATGACCCTTTCATCTAGTTAGCAATTTTTTTTGTTATTTTCGCAATGGGGTACACATATTTATACAATATAGCAAAGATGAGCTAACTGGACTATTTTTGAAAAAGCGTATGGAAAGAGCAATAGATTTTTCTTACTAAGGGCTTGTTTCTTGTTTCTATAACACTTTCGAGAAATAATTTTTCTCTCCTATTTTTTTTCTTTTCTTTCTTTTCTTCTTCTTTTTTTCTTTGGCCGGTCGCCAGCCTCGGCCATGGTCGACAACCAGCCAAAAGGAAGAAAAAATAAAAAAGGAAAAAGGAAAAATAAAATTAAAAAATTAAAAAATTAAAAGAAACAAAAAAATTATACAAGTTTACCAAATGTGTTTATGTTCTTTTTCTATTCCGAAAACAAGTTTACAAACACATTCTTCTGTTAAAAAATTGTTTCCCGAAACAGAAATAGATTGTTCCCTGGAATAATTTTTGAACAAAAACGTTACCAAACACACCCTAATTTGCTTGATCATTAAAGTGAGTGCATGTTAAATGCTTTTGACTAAACTTCATATTGTTCTCTTTTTAATAGCATGCAGCTGATAATGAAAAGATAAATTTATAAAAAAATGTGCAATGAAGTTTGTGACATCCTGAATTTTTCAACCATGTCTCGATAATATGAACTGGGCTTTTCATCGACGCGCCTATGGTCCTTTTTTTCTGAACTGATCACTCATAAGATAACTAATCTATCAGGTGAAGCCGTTAAGGAATATAAATGCGATAGACTTGAGAATTCGATCTAAAATCGACTGCTTGACCGTGATAATTGGCAAAGGTCAATATGGCACCGTTATAATCGATTAGTGATCGGATATAGGTTAATTCGATGGAATGGCGTAATTAAATTGTGGGTGATTCCACCTGATTGCAAAATTCGCTTCGAACGGCACTAATCCAATAGCATGGATTGAAAATTATCGACCATGGGTTAAACGTGATAAAATCCTTAAAAGCTATCTGGTAGGTTAAGTCATGCTAAAATCGCGTCCGGTTAATTTTAACCACGAAATTGAACTCGGTTTCGGGAACTGAAAGTTTGAGCGTGTCACGATTTATTTTTAGAACATCGTCTCATCCTTTGAAGAATTTTTGGCGAGCCCGGAATTTTGGCGGAAAAATCAAAATTCGGCAAAATTAAATTAAGAAATTCGGATGGGCAAAATTGAGGGACTTTTTGGCCTTCAAAGTAAATTAGTTGGTGAAAGAAATTGTGGGAATTGGTATGGGCAGCCTCCTTAGCAATTTGGCCATCAAATTGGAGTTAATTATGGAGGAGTTGAGAAGAAATGGGTGCAAATTCGTAGGGCTGCAGCAAGGGGTTTATTTGGCCTTCAATTTGGCTTTGTTTGTGGAGAATTTGAATGGAATTTGGCTTGTGGATCAAGCCTTGCCAACAAGGGCAGAAGACTTTGTGCCATTTGTGATCATTCCTTAGATATTTCTCATTGAACCTCATTGGCTCAAGCTTGGACTTTCAAGACCCTTGTCCCTCCTTTGTTCCCTCTCTTCTTCTCCCTTGTTCCCCTTCATGCATGAGCCACCAACCTGCAGAACATCTTCAGCTTCCTTCTTCTTCAGTTTCTACCTCTAGCCGTCCCTATCCATCCCGCCCGAGCCAGCCGCTACACCGCTCGGCCACACGGCAGCCCCGCAAGCCGCCGAACCAAACCCAGCCCCGCATTCGTGCCGTCCAGCTCGCCTCTAGTCCCACCGATCCCCGTCGCTACCACCCGCACATCCACTTGTGTCCAGCGATCGTCGACCAGCCCTACCGCCTGTCCGAGCTAGCAGCTAGTCCGCCCGTCTCCGCTATTGCTACCTCCACCCGTCCCTGAGCCGTCAATCGCGCCTCAGCCCCTCGACTAGCAGGTCTGACCAGCTTCACAAAACCGGTCTTCCAGCTCTAAGCCGTGAGCTGCAAGGCCTTTTCAGCCCCTTCCGGGCCTCCTTTGGAGCCGCCGTAGGCACGGGAACTCATCATCGTTGCGCCGCCGTCACCGTGAACTTGTTTATTCGCTAATCCGGTGAGTTAGCATCCTAATCTTTTATTAGGGAGCTAATTATACTTAGGGGGATTAGTTAGCTTTAATTAAGATTAGAGTAATTTAGTTAGACCAACTATTTAGTTAGGTTAGTTTAGTTAGGCCAATTAGTTAGTTAGGTGGTTAGTTAGGTTATTTAGTTAGCCTATTATATTAAATTAGTTAGCTTAGTTAGATTAATTAGTTAGTTTAGTTAAATTAGTCCTGTTAGGTTATTTAATTTAATTAAGTGGTTTAGTTTAAATAATTTACAATTTATTTAATTAATTTGCAATTCATTTAATTAATTATAATTAACGTAAATTATATCGGGATAGCCGGTTATAGAATTTTACACTTATCGTCATGAATGCATTGATTTGTGAAATTGATTGCTAATTTATGCAATTGAGTGCTTGATGATGATTTTTAATAATTATTGCAAAAATATGATTTTATGGTATTTAATTAGAAAAATATCGAATGTTGGTTTTTTACGCCAAATATATTTTAGGTGCTATATAAAATCATGAAATTTTTAAGTGAGAGAATATCACGTTTTATGGTTCAATTTAACTGTGTGATTACGCACAATTATTTTATCAAGTATTTTTAATACCGAATGTTGGTTTTTTATGCCAAATATATTTTAGGTGCTATATAAAATCATGAAATTTTTAAGTGAGAGAATATCACGTTTTATGGTTCAATTTGACTGTGTGATTACACACAATTATTTTATCGAGTATTTTTAATATGAAGAAAATTGGCTAAGTCCATTATTTGAAATGGAAGTATTTGAGTACAAGGCACGATGTTTTTGGCTGAACATGGATGTGCGTGTGATCGTTATCGGAACCTGTCACCCGATGAAAGTCAGGGAGGCGATGCCTGATTAAGTTTATATGCCCTTGACAACGGATGCCGGTCGCAATGGAAGCTGGGCCGATGCTCCTTTGGGAATGCTGTTTAGATGTAGATGTTGTCGTACCCAACGAAGCGGGACGACACCCGGTTATGCCGGATGATCGCCGACTGATGAGTTGGTCGTGGCCATTAGGTCGTAATTAACTGGAACACGCTTGAATGAGTGAGATAACTGCGCCTGATTATGGGACAAAATTGTGTGGTACGGAATGGGACGTGTCATAACGATTTGGTCTTATAATCGGGACCTCTGTGAATATTTGATGATTGATGTGCAGTGTTCCAATTATTGAATATGTTGCTGTATGCATATCTATATGAGATGTACTAATGTGCAATGAGCTGTTAAGTCGAGGTAAATCCTATATGTTGCATGTCTAGGTTGCCTCTAGGTGAATTCTCATCCTAATCAAGGTTTAGGGTGTAGACTCGCTGAGACTTTGTCTCACCCCGTCGTTGTTTAAAATTTTACAGGTCCTTAGATGGAGGTGCGGCACGTCCATTTTGGGTGGCCACGAGAGGCAAAGATCGAGCGTACCATTCTCTCTATCCACGGCACCGACTAGACCCGTGAGCTCGTCATGACCACCATTTGGGTCAATGAGGGCCTACTTCAGTTGGTAGTTCATCGCTTCAAATTGTAGTTTTGCCACGAGCCTAACGAGGTTCGGGAGGGCCCTTTGGATGGTTTTGACGGACCTACTGTCGATGCTGAGTACGAGGTGGTACTTGACCCTATCGTGGATGCCGATATTTTGGCAGATATTACGGCGAACTAGTTGCCCGAGGGTGAAGAGCCCGGAGTAGAGGTAGCCGATCCTCTAAACATCAACATCCTTGATGGTGTCGTAGTGGACCCGGATCCCAAGTAGGTAGAGTCCGAGGTAGGATTGGTTTAATAACCTCTTTTTGGATATAGACTCCTATATATAAACCTAATATGTGTATAAAGTGTGTTTTCTGAAAATTGGTTGTCCTGATTTTCTATCCCATGTGATTATTTGTTGGTTAAGGATTTATTAATTCGCTTCCGCATGTGCATAAATCGATTGGATCAGCGACATGTCCTGGGAACGTCGCATTTTAGTCGATCGCCGAAGCATGTGTGCGTGCCCGGAGTTTGGGGCGTGACAAAGCTTCTTTATAGGAAGCCAATCTTTACTTAAGTCGATCCAAGCTTGAGAACTCTCAAACAATGACAAAAGAGTCCCATGTCTTTTTTGGTTGGATTGACCTAGCCGACGATTTTTGGCAAGCCTTTCTTCATTTCTAGAGGGAGGAAGAAGCTGAACTATGAGAAAGCTTTCTTTATCTTTGTGGATAACAAATCATATTTTGATTGGACTAATCTAACCGGTGATTTTCTTAATTTTTAGGAGGAAGAAGCGGAACTACAAAAAAGCTTTATTTGTCCAAAATTCAATGGTTGAAGGAGGGAGACCTCAATACCAAATTCTTCCACCATTTTTGTCAGCAAAAGGCAACTCCATAATAGAATCTTATCGGTGAGGGATGAAGCTGGAAATATAATTCAAGATCTGCCTCTTTTTCACCAGCATTTTGTCTCCCATTTTGAAGGTCTTCTCGCACCTTCTAACCTCTCTACTCTCCCCTTGGTTCAAGAAATCTGCTCGGTGTTGGTGCATTCTCTTACCGATGATCAAGTTCGTCTTCTCTCTAGGCCTATAACGGAGGTAGAAATCCATGATACTTTGTTCTCGTTACCTCCTGGTAAGGCCCCTGGTCTTGATGGATTTGGTGTGGAGTTCTTCAAGCATAGCTAGGACGTTGTTGGCCCATCAGTAATCTTGGCAAGCAATGACTTTTTTACTTGGGCAACTTCCTCCGGGAGATCAACAATACAATCCTAGCCTTGGTACCAAAGTGTCCAAATACTACCTCGGTCAATGATTATAGACCTATTGCTTGTTGTAATACCATCTATAAATGTATTACTAAGATTATGGTAAATTGAATGGCTTCTGTCCTGCCATCAATCATTAGAGCTCCACAGAATGCTTTTGTTCAGGGACGACCCATTAATGATAATATTCTACTAGCCTAGGAACTCTTCGCAGGCTTTCATTTGCAACCATATTTGCCTAAATGTGTCATCAAAGTCGACTTTCGCAAGGCATATTATACGGTAAACTGGGAATTTATTGAGCTAACACTGCAAGCATTTGGTTTTCCCACACTTGATTAAGCTAATTATGATATGCATCCGAATGCCTAAATTTTCAGTCTCCCTCAACAGTGAACTACATGGTTTCTTTTCCAATGGCAGAGGAATCGGACAAGGCGATCTTATGTCACCTTATCTTTTTACTATGGTGACGGAGGTATTTATAGGTATCCTTAACCTATAAACTTCCCAGCCAACCTTCAAGTTTTATTGGAGATGTAGGCATTCTCGGCTTTCCCATTTATTTTTTGTAGATGACATCCTACTCTTTGCTTAAGCAAATATGCAATCCTTATCCCTTCTGAAGACTAGAATTAATAGGTTTTCCCTTTGGAGTGGTCTAGTTTCGAACGTGCATAAGAGCGAGATTTTCTTTTCTAGAGTCTCCCCTTAAGCGCGTAACCTCTTTACAGACTTCCTTGGCTTTCAAGTAGGCTCGTTGCCGTTTCGGTATTTCGGTGTGCCTAATATTGCTTCAAGGCTCCGCAAGAATGACTGCTCTACTTTGGTCAATACAATCACGTCGTGGGTGTAGCTGTGGATACATCGTTTCTCTCTTTTTCGGGCCGACTACAACTTATTAAGTCAGTGCTACACTCTATCCAAGTCTACTGGGCTAACGTATTTATTCTACCAAAGCTGGTACTTGATAAAATTGAACAAATCCTGTGCCAATTCCTTTGGAAGGGTTCGAACCTAGGTACGGGAGGTGCCAAAGTTACTTAGAGTGATGTTTACCTCCCAAAGAATTAAGGTGGCCTAGGTATTAGGAGATTGCGCGAAAGCAACAAGGCAGCCATGCTTAAACACATCTGGTTCTTATTCACAAATAATGAATCATTGTGGTGCAAATGGATTCACACCACCTTTCTGAAGAATAAGAACTTCTGGATAGTTGCAAAACCAACTTTCTGCTCTTGGTCATGGAAGAAGTTGCTTGACCTTCAACACGACTTCTGCCAATTCTTCTGTTGGCATGTAGGTAATGGGCGTTCCATATCCTTTTGATTTGATAATTAGCACCCTAGAGTACCCCTCAATCTTATCTTCTCTGACCTAGACATCTACCGCTCGGGTTTATCAAGGAAAGCTTCGATCGTTGACTTCTTTTCTAGTGCGGCGTCTGGACTTATGCATGAGATCGCTTCATGGAATGAGCCCTTACCTGTTTTTAACCAGGTCCTTGATCGAATCTGTTGATTGCCCCATCGATCGGGAGTTTTCACTGTTGCTTTGGCCTAGGATGTCATTCAGCCGAGGGGTCAATCTATCGTTTAGGCCCTCCTTATTTGGAATAGCTCACTAGTTCCTCGGCACCAATTTCTTTTATGGCTGATCTCCAGAAATAAACTGCCCACCCAGGCTATGCTTCTTGCTCATGGCAGAATCTGTCACACCCCGATCCTCAGGCACGCACCTATCCCTCACCTTGGTCGATTAAATAGTGACGTCCTAGGATGCATCGCTGACTCTTTCATTTTAATACGCATGCGGAAGCATATAAAATCCCCAGATAATAAAGCAATGGGATAGGAAAGTATGATTTCAAATTTCAACTCTGAAAAACAACCACACTTATATACATTGCAAATTATAGTGCAAATATATACAAGTCGATTTGTTAAGTCAGGTTCTAAACCACAAGTTTCTAAAACGAAGTCTGCAGAAATGAATCAACTTCCATCAAAAGTGGCTTGTCCTATGACTAGCTAGTCAAACAGGACTATCATTTCTTCAGGCTTCACTTTCTACTCTCTAAGCCTCTGGTCCTTCACCAACACCATCTAAGGACCTGAAAATTGTTATACAATAACCAGTAAGACAACGTCTCAGCGAGTTCTATCCCCTAAGACCCAATTAGGAAGCCAATACACTTTAGAGGCTGCCTAAGCACAACACGAGTCAGAGGACTTACCTTGGCCTCAGTTCCTTCCTATAAGTATATATATATATATATATATATCAAATATACATGATCACATTACATCACGTCAATCAGATCGAACTATTAATCAATCAACTTAGTCGATTACATGTCATCACGACCCTTCCCTGGTCAGTACATTCAATAACATCTACTCTCCAAGATGGTATATCTAATCATCGAGTCCACGTGCATTTTCCAATATGGTATATCTAATCATCGAGCCCACGTGCATTCTCCAGGTTAACGTACTTAGTCATCGAGCCCACGTGCCTTCTCTAAGATGGTATATCTAGTCATCGAGCCCATGTGAATTCTCTAGGTTAACGTACTTAGTCACCGAGCCTACGTGCCTTCTCTAAGATGGTATATCTAGTCATCGAGCCGACGTGCATTCTCCAGGTTAACATACTTAGTCACCGAGCCCACGTGCATTCTCCAAGTTAAGGTACTTAGTCACCGAGCCCACGTACCTTCTCTAAGATGACCTGCCTAATCACCGAGCTCACGTGCCTTCTCTAAGATGACCTGCTTAATCACCGAGCGCACGTGCATTCTCCAGGTTGACATACTTAGTCACCGAGCCCACGTGCCTTCTCTAAGGTGATATATCGAATCGCTGATCCAACAAATTATGACATCTTTCTCTAATATGACATCCTTAGCCATCGAGCCGACGTAGTATGACATTCTTTCTTACATTCTATTATACCCGTTAAAATAGCCGTGTGTGGGTACACGGTTGGTCTTAGCCAAAATATAACAATTCCACTTTTCCTAAGTCCCACCATTTTCAACAGCCCATAACATACTTTTGGCGCTGTAAACCGACGCTCGATTAATTTCCAATAAATTACCAAAATTGATTAATTTAGGAATAAAATCCTAAAATCAGAATTAAATCAATCGGCACGATTTAGCACTCAAATAAATAAATAGACTGCACCACGATAATCAGCATAAAATTTCGGCCATCAGCTATCCCAGCCTAATTTCCGGAAAATAAATAAATAATTAAATAATTACGAAAATTATTAAATAAATGTAATAAATCCAACTTAGGCCTGTTATAGCCTAATTGGAAGCCGAGACGAGCCTGGAAAATTATCAAGACTCGTTCAATAAATATTAGGACCTATTTCCTTACTAACTACACTAACCATTTGCCTAACATGCATCAATAAGTCTCTAATTTAATTACTCTAATATAATATATCCACCTAATTGCACTTAATTAAATCTAATGAACTCATAAACATCATTAGTATACTAATAAGGGATTAGTGAGCAAAACGCACTCAATTAACGCGTGGGTCGAATCAAACCGATGAGAATGTCGCGGGGAACGTTTTTCTCAAAAGCGGGCATAGGTTTCGAGGTCCGAAAACATCTCAAAATGGGCATACAAGGCGGCTGGAAACCAACCTTTTTGCTTGCTGGTTAGGGCTGCAAAACATAAGAAATGAAGCTGGTTTGGCGCAGTAAAGCTTAGGAAGAGTAGCGGTGATGGTCTTGGGTCCAAATTGGGGCAAACCGGCGGCAAAGGAAGCTCCGGCGGGCTTCCACAGTCCCTCACAGCTGCTAGACAGCAAGCTAGACGGCGGAACAGGGCTTGGACGGCAAGGGAGCGGCAAGAGCGACGGCGCGTGGGCAAGGGCTTGTGCGGGGCAAAGACGGTGACGGCGGCGTGCGGCGTGGAGGGGCTGCTGTCCGGCGGTTGCTGCTCTTGCTGGTCTTCTTGGCTGCTGGTCGCAAATGAAGGGAGAGAAAATAGGGGTGGTCGGCCAAGCAAGGAGGAAGAGAGGGAGAGAGAAAAGATCTAGGGAACAAGGGCTCCACCAAGCCAAATTTTCTACACCATTGTCTCCCTTGACCTTTCTTAGCCATGCATATCATCCTTGTCTCTCAATAAGCCACCCATGCTCTCTTTGCAACATTGGAATGGTCCAAAATGGCTAAGGGAAGGGGGCATACGAATTTCCAATCTTTCCTCTTAATTGGACACTTGATCTTGCACAATTCATTCTCATTTGGCCTCAACAAATTCAATTGACCCTCCATCGATCAAATCGATATTTTTCCTCACCCATATATCCATCATACTTCCCAAATTTGCTATCAAAAACGATCATCGGTTTTTTCTGAACAAAAACGGTCCTGCAACAACTTTTTCCCAAAAAGTCTCGGGTTGCAAAAAAATCTCCTGAGACTGAGTCGACGCTCCTAGAATTTATTGTGACATGACAGAATCTTCAATTTCTGAAATTGGACTCAAATTCATGGTTAATTTCCATTCGGTGCGTTTTTAGCATGACTTAGGCTACTGGGTAGATTTCAGAAATTTTTTTGTGCAAATGACCCGTGGTCAATTTTCTTTGAGCCACAATGAACCCACTCGACACATTGGCAACTCTTGGTTGTCATGAAAATCTCAAGGATTCAAATACGGATACAAAGTACCAAAACGACAGAAGAATCAGTCTAGGGTCGGTCAATGAGAATTTTCCAATTTAGTGGTGCTACCCATGATTAGCCATATATCTCAGTCGAACAAACCTATCTCTGATCTTTAATCGATTTATATATGTGCTATAATGATCTCGGCAAATGAGCACAGTCGAGTAATCGATCCTTTGTTGAATTCTCAAGTCTATTGCATTAAAATTCCTTTATGACTTCCCCAGATAGTCTAGTTATCTCAAGAGTGATCAGCTCTGAGAACAGCCCTATAGGCGCGTCAATGAAATGCCCGATTTATTCAGTAGAAAACAAGACTGAAAATCTGGAATGTCACAGAATCTCCTATGCTAATTGTGCTTTTTGCTCTTGTCGTCCTGACTCTATAGATCACATTTTCTTTGGGTGTCCTATCACTGGGGCTCTTGCTCTTTTTTGGGCTGCTAGGTGTAATCTTCCTTGGCGAAACAACTTGTGGAGGGATAACCTTTAGTGGGCCATCAAGTATTTATCTAGTGATTCCTTTCACATCACCATCTCTTGGTTCTCTTTTGCAGCTTTATGTGATATTATTTGGAAGGAAATGAATAATATCATTTTCCGTGAACGGACTCTCTTTGTGCCGGCTATGAAGAAACGGCTTGACAAGGTTGTTAGGAATAAGGCTTTGACCTTTCGTCAGGTGTCGGATACTCCTGCCAATAGAAGATTACAGCAGAGCTGGAGCCTTAACCTGTCTATCTTCTCAGACTGATCTTTTTCCTTCTTTCTGCATTGTCTTTGTTTTGTGAAGGGTGTTTCCCTTCCTTTGTTCTTGCTTGGGTTATCATGACACCCTTACACCCTTGTTGACAATCCTTTTGTCATTTTGGTTGGGTGCAAGGCCTTCTGTTGGTGTCGAGTCTCCTTTCTTTTGTATATTCCCGTTTTGGGTGAAAGTTATTATACATGTTACCTTTACCAAAAAAAAACAACTTAAATTTCAAATATATTTGGGAGACTGTACTCGAGAAATGGTGAGAAAATGGAAAGATCAAAACATGGGTATATACCTATAGACCTAATACCCATTGGAACTACCCATTTTAATACTATTATTGTAATGCCAATATTTTGAATGTACTTTTCAAGAATATAATGTAATAAATTATTCCATTAGCCGAATTGTATAACTTTCGTTGGTTTTTGATCCCGCAACAAAATATATTTCATCAAGTGTTATATTTTGATTTTTATTAGAGGTGAGTTAGGTTCTATGCTAGTATTGAACAAAAAGAGTCAAATATTGTGGTTTCAAATCTAATGGAGTCGCTTAATACAAGCTTAAAATTAATGATAACCAATGTCAAAATCTAATCAACAATTTGATCCAAACTCACTTCAACATAGTAATGAAATCCCATTAAAATCAAAATGGTCTGTACAATATCGAAGCTTATTTGACAATACTGGACATTGAAAACAATACTGGGAATGCACTGCTCCTAATTGGGTTGAAGGACACAACGTTGGAATTAAATTGACGACGCTGGATAATGGAAACAATACCTAATAGGTACTACTCCTATATGGCTATAAGGACACAAAGTCGAAATTTAATCGATGATGATGGACAATGGAAACAACATCCACTAGGTGCTACTCTTAGATGGATATGAGGATATAACATTGGAATCTAATCGACAATGCGGGATGATAGAAACAACACCTAATAGATACTACTCATAGATGGATATAAGGACACAACGTCGGAATCTAATCGACGGGACTAAATAGTAGGACAGCACTAGAATCTATTCAATAGCACTATATAGAATATAGACACTTGCTGGAATTGAATTTACGAAAGGAATCTAGCTAGGCCAAGATAACTAAAATAGTAAGAGAAAGGAATTTTGTGTGTTGTTCGGGAGGATTCTCTATTGGATTGCTTGTGATATTTACAGGCCAATTTGGTAACCATCGGCGATTGATTGCTTTCTCCTTAAAAGTTTTTCCACGTTCTTTGCTTAACCGCTTCATCCATATCTTGTTGTCTTTTGACTTATTCGATGATGCTCACATGACTTGTTCACAAATATTAACTACTCCTTTGATTTTGTATGCCCTTTTAAGCATCAACCATACTTGCCTAAATCCTGATGTCAACTCCATCTGAATTCTATGTTTTCAATAGCATCTCTTGGCTTGAACACGTGACAATTAGTTGCTTTATCGTCGAATCGTGTATCTCTACTTGTAGGCCCATCGAAAATCTAGCCCAAAGACTCTTGAAATTCTTAGATATCTTTTGTTTCCATGACTAACATGGGTTTGGTTAATGTTAATCACAACCCACACATGATAGAGAGGATGATTTCGTATGTTTTCATCCTTCGTGACCAGCACATGATACTAAGGGTAATTTTGGATGCCAATAGTCCCATATGTCACCAATAAATTCCCATGAAAAAAAATAACTATATAAAAATAGGAATAATCTCAGATGAAAGAAAGTCGCCATTCCTTTTGGAGAAGCCAATTGAAGGCTTGACATGCTCTTTATTCGTAAAATTGTTTAAAAAACCCTAAACTTATTGCATTTTTATCAATTTAGTCATAAACTTTTCAATTTTACCAATTGAATTCTAAACATTCACATTTTGTTAATTGAGTCCATCTGGCCAATTGCTAATGTAAACAATTGGTGCTAATGTGACAATTTTAAAATAATATTTAATGACATTTTAATAAATTTTTGATTTTTTTACGCTTTTTTTAACTTCATTTTTGTTTCTTTTTGGGGTTTGGAGAGAAGGCCAGCGAGGGTTGACTGACAAGGGTGGCTGGCCAACCCTTGCCGACTGGCAAACCCTCGCTGGCCATAGGCGAGGGCCAACAGTGGGGGCCGCAATGCCCTCGCCTAGGGACGGCGAAGGTTGGCCAACTACCCTCATTGGCCTTCTCTCCAAACCCTTAAAAAAAGAAAAGTAAAATAAAATGAAATAAAATAAAAGCACAAAAAATTCCAAAACTTAATAAAATATTACTAAAATTTGCCATGTCAGTAATTTCCAGCCAAAATTAACCGAATGGACTTAATTGGCAAAAGAGGTAAAACTTTAGAACTCAATTGGCAAAGGGACAATATCACAAATGGTCCTTATACTTCTACTTAATGTGCAATCTCTTCCCTGAACTTTCGATTTGCTCAATTTAGTCCTTAAACTATCGATAAATGTTCAATTTAGTCCCTGACTATTTGAAAATTGACAAATTTCGTCCTTCCATAAAGTTAACGGAATTGGGAATTTTGGTCTTTTTCTTTTCTTTTTTTCTTTTTTTCTTCTCTTCTCTATTCCCTCCGTTGGCCATGGCGGAGGGAAGCCGTCCAACGAGGGTCGCCCTCGCCTATGCTAGCTAGGGCCACCCTCGCTGGCGTCAGGTGAGGACGGCCCTTGCCCGACGCAGGCGAGGGCGGCCCTCGCCAGATCTAGCGAGTGAGGCCCTCATTAGACGCAGGCAAGGGCAGCCCTCGCCAGATCTGGTGAGAGAGGCCCTTGCCCGACGCCGGCGAGAGCCGCCTTCACCCAACGCAGGCGAGGATGGCCCTCACCTGTGTTCGGCGAGGGCAGCGAGGGCCACCCCCGCCTACGTCTAATGAGGACAGCCCTCGCCGACGCCAACGAGGGCGACCCTAGCTAGCCCAGGCGAGGGTGACCCTCACCGAACGCCGGCTTCCCTCCGCCGACTCCGCCATGGTCGACAGAGGGAAGAGAGAAGAAGAAGAAGAAGAAAAAAACAGTCATCACTTAATGGTTTTTGAATAGAAGGACTAGATCAGACAATTATCAATAGTTTAGGGACCAAATTGAGCAAATCGAAAGTTCAGGGACGAGATTGCACATTGAGTAGAAATCCATGGACTATTTGTGACATTTTCCTATTGGCAAAATTTAAATGTTTATGACAGAATTAGCAAAAATGCAATAAATTTATGACTTTTTTGACAATTTTCTTCTCTATACTCATATATGTCCAAAAGTTAGTTGTGTATTGAAAACCGAAATCGTGATTCAAGAGTTCCACGTCAGTTGGGAGTAGGGTGATCATGGTCTAAGTTGGGCCAATCCAACATCTAACATAGGGACCAACCCACACAATATTTTTTTTTTTTTTTATGACCTAGGAAACCCCAAAAGCCGACAACCGGCGAGAAGAACCTAGGGCTGACGCAAGCTGGCCACCACACTCACGCCAGCGATTAAGTCACCCTGCGACGCGCTGGGGATTCGAACCCCTCCCCTTCGTGAGGGGGAGAAGGCCCGAAGCCAGCAACACCACCCAGGTGGGTGGTCAACCCACACAATATTGGTCTCCAATTTTTGGGACAAAGGACAACTCCGGTTGAGCCTAAGACCAAGGATCGGACTGAACCCAAGGTCAACCCGGGACCAACTAATAATTTTTTTTTGTTTGATTTTTTGTATTCATTGAAAAAACAAACATATTATTTCAAATTACATATCCATCAATAGGAACAATCCACGAGATTAGTGCGAGCCACGAAACAAGGGTGAGCTACGAGGGAGCGACATAGGTGTTGAGTGATGAGTGAGGTGAGCATTGAGCGCCTAGTGCCCAATGTCGAGTGCCCAGCATCACAAGTGTTATGCAGTGAGTAGGGTGAGGTTACTCACTAGCGAAAAGTTATTTCTTTAAAGTAAAAATTGAAGTGGATAAAGAAGAAAGAATAGAATAAAAAAGAAATGACAACAAAAGTACTGGAGGACGAGGACCCCATTTGATGCTATTTAATGCCATTTAAATAGGGGTTGGCATAAGAATATATAATATATCTAAAATATATTATATAATATATAATATATATAGTCGGGTTGGTCCAAACCGAACCAACCTAAGCTCTCAAAACCAAGGACCAACTTACATAATACTGGTCCCGAGATTTTAGGATCAAGTACTAACCTAATCCCTCCAAGAACCGAACCAGAACTGGCACAGTTGGACCGATCCAGGGTCAGTCCAAAGTTGATCCCGAACTGATGTTCACCCCTAATTGGGAGATGAGTTATTGAGTGATTCATAAGTTGAGACTTGCTCTCAAAATGGTCACCGCTCCAATAGATCATTATGGAAATAATGTCAAGCTTTGATTTACATCCGGTGCCTTTGGAAAATTACAGTGATTTATATAAGAAGAGACCAAAATGCAGGTAGAAATTGGAAAGCAACGTCGATGGCATTACTCTATTCGCTCGTTCTCTTCTTTTTTCTGGAATAAACAGAGACCGATTGGAAACGACGTGTCTTTGACTTTTGACTGTTCAGAGAAGAAAAATTGAGAGTTGCACGTCTCGGACGGGTCTCCCAAATATTTCCACCGAGTCATTGAAGACCTATTAGTACATAAGGGATTCAAGCCAATTAGGTTCTCTTTTTTTCTTCGTTATTTTGGTTAATTGAAAGATGAAATTTTTACTTAATATCTTTTTAATTGTTAATTATGCCAAGAGTACTAGGAAAAGCGTAATAAGGAAATTTGAGTCAAATAGAATTTGCAAAAAAAAAAAAAATCAAGATATTGAAAATTAGAGAAAACTATGTTTTTTGGTGGTATCTATAATGCATTTGTTTTACAGAAAATCAATATTTTGCAAAATATTTCAAAAAAAGAAAAACCACCACTTATATTATTCATAAAAATGAATGAACGAAAAAGATTTTTATCATTGATGAAATTGTTTATACATAAATTGTTGCCAATAGTAATACAATTTTCATTGACTAATTTTTTTGGAGATATAACCATTTATTTTTTGAAATATGTTTTCCAGAAATTTTTTTTTTTATGCTAAGCAAACAGCACATCTTCTTCTTCTTTTTTCAAGTAGTTTCAAAATCCCTGAGTTTCTTTATGTTGAGTTAAAAGTGAAAATATTAATTCCTATGAAATGCTCTTTAAAATCCGTTTCCTATATTTGACTTCGATCAATTTGTTACTATTAAATTTTCAGGCAATCATGGAGTCCAACTTGATACGAGTGATCATTTTTATGGAAATATTCACCAAATCAGTTATTTTTCATTAAATAAATAAAGGTATAGAAGAATGAAGAGTTGAGATAATGACAACCACTAATAATCAAGAAATTTCGATACCATGCTAAAAGTCAAATCCAAAAAATAAATTAAGTAAATAAGTGGAGCGAAAAGAGCCAAATCACATACTTCCTAAAGTTTCTAGTGAGACCTAAGAATCAAATCACTAAGCCAAGAATAAATGGAACAGTCCACAATCATTGGTACCACCTCGAAATGTGGTCACATATTTGCTTAATATTCTTCTATCTTGCCCTATAAAATCAGACATTAAGATCGATTCCAAATTTAATTGGCAGCGGGAGGTGAAGATTTTTTTCATTGATGCCGATTCTGCTGTCCTACCATTTATGTATCTAGCATATTTGGTAAGAATATAATTCGGCCATAGAGAAAAAAAAAAAATACATATTTGGGGAGGCCACCACATCAATTTCTTTTAATAGTATATATTCAACTTTTCCATACTAGTTGTTTATAAAATTGCTTAATTTACTGGACTAACATGAATTAGAATAAGATGTTATTCTTTGTTTTCTTCTTCTCGAAACTTAATCAGCGTGGACCTTGACAAAAGCGTTCCCATTGAGGACGTCAAGAAGGTGAGATCACGATGCTGACATCATCCCGTGGTCCCTCTGCCACGTTTCATGCGTTACTGTGAAATTTATTCCACTCTTTTCGGACGATTCGATTCTTTTTTTTTTTTTGAAGGAATCTTTTCAATTAGGAGAGAGAGATGAATGCCTTTATGCAATGATATAACAGCACCGGTTTTGTCATTGTAGGTACAAAATACGTTATTTTTTTAAAAATATATATTATTGAACCAGCGTTTCGGAGATTACGACTATCCTCTAAATGGTATGATTTCTTAGGGAAATGATTTGTTCGAAATAATTACTTAAAGATATTCTTAATCATGTCCCAAAGGAAAACCAATCTTTATGATATTCGCTATAGAGAGACATCGGATCAATGAACTATTTAGATCACATAATTATTTATCCAGGTCACATGTATTTCAATATACATTTCCCCATGCACCGTCAAGATCTGCCCTCGATAAATGCATAAACATTACATTTTCTAGAAAACAATGTGCTCCACGCGGCCCAGATTAAGTTGACCTCAGACTATTAATTGATCCTGCCCCCCCTCACCAATAAACCAAAGAAATTACAAATGATCGTGTGGAAAACGCGGTAATAAAAAAAGTACAAAGTAGTCATCAAAGGCCAGCGCGTCTCAACCGCTACAGCTTAGCATCGTCATTGCAGTCGCGACAACCTGCGTCGGTCGTGACATCCTCCGCTTGCGGTCGCACTGTGCGCATCGCCATCTCCTGGTATATGCGTATCTCATTTGCTCGTGACGATGCATTGCATCATGGTCACATCTCGCCACTAACCTTCTCCCACCAACCAACACCATCTCCTTCTCGCTCCTTATAACTGAAGTTCGAGATCTCGGGTCGGGGATATCAAATCCGTATGGGGGAAGTAGCAGCAGAAATTGCCAACTTGACGCTCGACGAGATTGCCGTCTTGACCAAGGCCACCCATGTGACCATCGCCATCACGACTGGCTCCATCGCGGACGAGTCCACTGCCGAGGCAGCAGCTGCAGGTCGTGATGCGAACCCTCGGGACGAATGGCTCCCGATCACAGAGTCGAGGGGCGGCAGCACCGCATCAGCGGTGTTCCACCTCTTGTGCTCCGGGTTGGGGATTCAGGCGCTCATGCTTCCCGTTGCCTTCGCTTCTCTTGGTTGGTAAGCCAAAGTCATCCATCTCGTCGTCTTTATACTATTTTTATGTTGGTAATTCTTTTGTTACTGGGATTCATTCATTTCTTCATTTCTTGATGGCGATCTTTTGCCTGTTGGAGAATACGACCTCCCAAACTTGTTGGGGGAATACAATATCACATGATGTGTTTTTTTGAAAAAAATTACTAAAAATGTTTTAAATCTATTACAATTATACCAATTTAATTCTAAACTTTTTTTTGTCAATTCAGTCTTAAATATTTTATATTTGTGCCAGTTGAATCCATTAGATCAATTTTGGCCGATTAGGATTGACGTGGCATTGCAATTTTAAAATAACTTTTTAAATTTTTAAATTTTTTTCTTTTATTCCCTTTAATTTTTTCCCCCTCCCTTCTCCTTGCCCTTCCCTTAGGGTAGGGGAGGGTCGCCGGTCAAACCTCGCCAGCTACAAGCGAGGGGCAATGCCCTCATTGGCACTAGGTGAGGGCATCTCGGTCCTCACCAGTTTTGGGAGAGGGCCGCGACGCCCTTGCTGGCCAGGGCATGGGCACGCGGCCCCTCGCCCTTATCCAATGTCGGCAAGGGTGTTGCGGCTTTAGCCTGGTCTAGACAAAGGCTAAAACGCCCTTGCCGGCCTTAAGGGAAGGGGAAGGGGAAGGGGAAGGGGAAGGAGAAGGGAAAAAGTTAAAGAAAAAAGTATAAGAAAAATGAAAATAATATTTTAAAATGCCACGTCAGCACCGGTAACGCTACATCAGTGCCGGTTGGCTAAAATTGACTACATGGACTCAACTAATACAAATGTAAAAGATTTATGACTAAATTGACAAAAACAAAAGTTTATGACTGAATTGGCAAAATTACAATAAGTTAAGGAATTTTTTTTTTTTATAAATCTCCCCGTGTTTTTCTTGATTTTGCTTAAGTAAAAAGAAATGGAGAAAAGAAGAATCTTGGATTTCTTTAGGGTTTTCATGAAAGTTTAAATATTGACTCGCACTCCACGAGGCCTTGGAGTCTACGGCAGGCTGGAATGGAAACCTAGGACTTTTTTTTTTTTTTTTTGGTCAAAGGAAACCTAAGACTTAGACAAATCAACATAACAAGACAAAAACTTTTGAGAGAGTTCTTTTGAAGGTGTCAAATCGCTCCGAAAGGTTTTTGAATTATATGAATATTTGAACTATATGAATTAGAAAGTTGTATTTTAAATCGATGATGATCTTGCGAAGGATATCCCTTCGATTCCGATCTCCACGTTCTCACCCATTAAAGAGTAACTATTAATAAATATGGTGGAAATTAGCGGCAAAATAATCCTCAACTTTACTGGTGATCTTTCTCTTCGCACTAACAATAGACCTAATATTACTTTAAAAAATAAAACATATTTCGGAATTCGAGTTCTCATCCGCAAAAGAAGCGCCGGTTTTTAGTTTTTGGCAACTATTCTCAACTTCGCGTATAATGATCTTTCTCTTCACATCGACAGCGCGCCTAATGATATCTCCATAGAAAAATTGATGTCTACATGTTGCAATCATGTGATGCCGAAAGGTCGACATCAATTTCTTTTCTCTTTACTGCCCGTCCGTGTACTCCCACTAAGTCCGTCGATACCACTCATCCAAAACTCTAGATAGCGTGTCTTTATGCTGTAGGTATCGTGTGGTGCAAGAATCTTACTAAACCATCACCAATCGAATTCTATAACTATAGAACCATTTTCATCAATTTTTTAAAAAGTTTGGCGACTACCCATATTCATTTTCTTATTTTAAGGCCAGATAGCATGATATAGATTTTTTTCCCTGTAAAAAACGGCAGCTTTGTAGAAAATTTTGGCTTTTGGGTGTTTTTTCTTTTTGGTGGATAATCCACTATTTGTTACTTTGCCTATTCCATGACCAACTTTTTCCATACATTGCACTAGAGGTGCCCGGCGGAAGTGGAGAATGTCCCATATATTAAATGATCATGCTTTAAAAGCAAAACTACCATTCTTTAAAAATTGTCTTTTTTAACTTTTGATTACCTATATTTTTTTTTAAATCTATCGTATTTGTTATTATTGAATATTATCTCATTATATTCTTTTTAAAATTCTGAAGGGTTTGGGGAATCATAACTCTGTCCATAGGGTTTCTATGGCAACTTTACACCATATGGGCTCTCGTAGAGCTCCATGAATCCGTTTCTGGAACCCGTTATAGCAGATTCCTCCACCTCTCCATTGCTGCCTTCGGTAAGCCGCTATATGTATAATAAATCTTCGTTATCAAGTTAATTAATTTACATTAGGGAAAAAAGAAGTTTATTATTTCCAAATAACAAAGTTTGAGAATGAGAAAATTGGCTATTAATCGTAATTAGGAAAATTGGTTTGTCAGTAATTAAAATTTAATTTATGTATTATAATAACATTTCAGGACCCAGGTTGGGAAAATTGCTTGCTCTATTCCCCGTGATGTACCTGTCGGGGGGCACGTGCGTGATGTTGATCATCAACGGAGGCAGGGCCATGGAGGATCTCTTCAAGACCATGTGCGGCGAAGATGGCGCCGGTTGTGGCATCAAGCCACTGGACGGCGTGGAGTGGTTCTTGTTGTTCACGTGCGTAGCCATCGTCATAGCTCAACTACCAAATCTAAATGCAACAGCCGTAGTCTCACTGTTTGGAGCAATCACGGCCGTCGGGTACAGCACCCTGATTTGGATACTATCCGTTGCCAAAGGTAGGCCCGAGGGCGTGTCTTACGAACCGTTGATTGAGGCGAAGTCAGAGGAGGTGAGAATCGGCAGCGTGCTGAATGCTATCGGGATCATCGCACTATCTTTTAGAGGTCACAACCTCGTGCTTGAGATTCAGGTAAAATGACTTCTTTTGTCTAATTTCTTTGCTTTTCAATGACCATGAGAACTCTATCCCGTCATTTGTTACGTCAGTTGCGATGAATAAAACTCATAAGACTCTAGATAGCTTTCTTCTCCTAGAACCGGGCAAAATGGGGTGTGTTGCGGTAAGGGTTTCAAATCCTACACTCGATTCAGCAATGATGATTCGCCCTGTGTCCATTTTGTGCTGTAGGGAACATTGCCTTCAACTACAATATGCCCGTCCAAAAGGTCCATGTGGAGAGCTGTGATCATCTCCTACTCACTCATCGCTCTCTGCTTATACTCTTTAGCCATTGGTGGGTTTTGGGCCTATGGAAGCAAAATCCCAAACGGAGGACTCTACATCGCTTTCCCTCAATTACATGGCCATGACACACCAAAGCTCGTGATGGGCCTAACCTACCTCCTCATTGTGGCCAACTGCCTCAGCACATTCCAGATTTATGCTATGCCGGTCTTCGACAACCTAGAGCTTTGGTACACTGGCATCAAGGACCGCCGCTGCTCGCGGCAGGCCCGTGTGTCCCTTAGGGTCTTCTTCGGCTGCCTCGCCTTCTTCGTGGCGGTGGCGCTCCCCTTCGTGGGGAGCCTAGGCCTGCTGATCGGGGGGATGACTTCCACCCTAACATTTGTGCTACCATGCTTCATGTGGCTGGTCATCAAGAGGCCTCAACGCGAGAGCAGTGAGTGGTGGCTCAACATGGGGCTGGGGTGGCTCGGCGTGGTGTTGTGGACAATGATGGTGGCCGCAGCCATCTGGGTATTAGTTGATAGAGGGATTAATGCTAACTTTTTTGATCCTTAAAAAAATATATGACCGTTTCACCGGTCTTAGATCCCGCAATGAAATACTTTTATTAAATGTTATATTTTGATTTTTATTAGAAGAGACTTAGGTTCTATATTAGTACTGGATAGAAAGGGTCAAATGCAAACGAGACTACAATCACGAATTTAATGAAGTTGCTTAACACGCCTAATACAAATTCGAAACCAATGTTGAACCTTGATGATTGACTTGATTTGTACTTACTTTAATGTTTTAATGAAAGCCCATCACTATTAAAGCAATAACCACTTGGGGTTCGCCCCAGTGGCCACTCTTCCAACTTGGAAGGGGGAGGTGAGGGGTTCAAATCCCCACCTTCTCAGGGGGGATTGGGGGTGGGGACGATATCATTTCAGGAGTGGGTTTCGACTCCCACGCCCTGCAAGGAGGCAGGGCAAAAGTCTAAGAGTGAGTGTTAGAATAGGATTAGAATAGGACCAACAATGAAATACTTTTATTAAATGTTATATTTTGATTTTTATTAGAAGAGACTTAGGTTCTATATTAGTACTGGATAGAAAGGGTCAAATGCAAACGAGACTACAATCACGAATTTAATGAAGTTGCTTAACACGCTTAATACAAATTCGAAATCAATCTTGAACCTTGATGATTGACTTGATTTGTACTTACTTTAATGTTTTAATGAAAGCCCATCACTATTAAAGCAATATGTACAATATCGAAGTTGGTCCAACAATGCAAAACACCAAAGACAATAGCGGGACAGTATGCTCTTGGTTTGATTTGAAAGTACTACATCGGAATTCAACCAATAACGTTAGATGGTAGAATCAACACCTAATAGACATTGTTCCTAGATAGATATGAGGACACAACGTCGGAACCTAATCGGCGATATTGGACAATTGAAACAACACCTAATAGGCACTACTTTTGGATAGATGTGAGGACATAACATCAAAATTTAATTGACGACGTTGGACTGTAATGACAACAACTAGTAAACACTACTCCTAGATGAGTATAAGGATAAACGTCGAAATCAAATCAACAATGCTGGATGGCAAAACAACACCTAATAAACACTGCCCCTAGATGGGTATGAGAATATAATGTTGGAATCTAATCAACGACGCTAGATGATAAGTTAGTACTAGAATCTAATTAACAGCAATACCCAACTCGCCAGAATTGAATCTGTGGTATGAATTATAAGTTACAACTAAACTTGACTAAGATAAAAGGTAAGATAAATTAGTTTTGCATGTTGTTCCGCAAGAGGGGGGTTCTCTGTTAGATTGCCTACGATATTTGTAGGCCAATTTGATAACCGTTGGTGGTCGGTTGGTTCTTTCTTAAAAGTCACTCCACATTCTGTGCTAAATCGCCTTATCCATATCTGGTTACTTTCTAACCCGTTCGATGATGTTCTCATAGCTTGTCCGACAAGTATTAACTATTTCTTTGATTTTGGCGCCCTTTTAAGCATCAACCATTCCCACCCAAACTTTGTTGTCAATGCTTGCCGTCAATAGCATCTTGCAGCTTGGACTTGTGACAATCAACTGCTTTGTCATCGAATTATGTATCTTCATTTGTAAGTCCATCAAAATCTAGCCCAAGGGCTCTCAAAATTCTTGGGCCATCCTTTGTTTTCATGATTAACATGGACTGGGCTGATGTAAATCACAGCCCATATGTGGTAGTGAGGGCAATTTCAAAGGTTTTTATCCTTGTGATTAGCACGTGATGGCAGAGGTAATTATGAGTATCAACATATGCATTCTTTTAAAAGAAGTAAATTGAGAATTTATTTCTTTTAAAAGAAATATCTCGTCTTGTGCACAGTTCGCTACGAATGATAATCATGCCTCTTTATTCTCTTACATATCTACAGTCGATACAAATCAACGGCTCTTGTTGCAACTTGACACGTCGCTTCGGCTTTTGGCGGATATCTTTAATTTGGATCGTCGTCTTCTACTCCGAATAATAGGATATGCCTCATCGTCTTCTTTTTATATTTTTGTCTTCTAACTTGAACCCTAAACCCTCTATATCCAGTTCGTATGTTTCCATGGCCACCGAAGCTCCCACATTCATTCCTAAGTCCTATATCTTGAACTTCAACGGCCTTTGTCACACAGAAAAGGCCAACTATTACTGATTTCACTTGTTGAGCATTATAGAGGAACATCCAGAGTCACTATTTCTTGGGCCTCGTCTTTTGGACTACAATCATGCTCCACCGCCTCTCAAACTTTGCTTTCCGATCAAGAGGAACGAGAAACTTCCCATATAGTACCCTTCCATCAAAGATATTTGGACATCTGCTCCTACCAATTTTTGGAGCTTCCCTCTATTTGAAGAAAACTTCCATGCCTAGTACTTACGATTGCAGGATGGTTTGGGAACCTGATTGTCATGGATGAATGTGGGCATAGAGATGGCATTGGAGGTTAGCATGTTATGCCATGATTTAAATAGGGGGTTAGTAGGTTCAGTTGTTTGCCTCTGGTACCCATCGATCAATTGTTTCTTTTTCCCTTGGGGACCTATGTTCGTAACTCTTTTGGACGCTTTTACCATATCTAGGTTTTATCCAACTAGCATTCATGTACAATAAATTGAAGTTCTCGAAGACTTTTTCATTCCCGATAGTGTCCTTGCCTATGGAACTTTTCTTGAGAAGTACCGTAAAACCTCGTCTTGTTCATCCCAAAAAGCAAATCACCTTTTTGCTTTTGTCTTTCAAAATACGTATTCTTTAATCCAACCCTCGAGGTCTCAAAGCATTTCTTTAGACTTGTTGCAAATGTTGCGAGGGAAAAGAAAGTAGCTCTTGGCTCGCTTATCCTGGTCGTCTTATTCATGCTACCCTTTCAATGATGTCTAAAGAGAGCGATGTCTGATTTGGTATGTTCTAGATTTTACAAGCGTACATGGCTCTCTATTTCCCCTTTTATTCGGCAAAGTTCCTTGTAATCTTTCGTATAGTCCATTGTAGAAATCCAAACAATCAAAACCTCTAAGCCTGTGTTGTCGATTACTCACCTTCTCTCCTTTGAAGGTCCCTGATGACACTCCTTCACTTGTTCATTACCTCTGAGAGATTTTGAACTTCGATCATACACATGTCAAACTCTTCCCCTCTGAGGCTCTCGTGTTTTATTACCTTTTCTATGCAGATACTCAGTATCTAGATGATTTCGATCTATGTGTACTTACTCCATCGATCTTCTATACAGCTTTATAAGAACCATGGATTTGAAGCCTATTCCCCACAATACTGTGCCGGGCAACTTGGCCCCACAATACCAATGCTAATTGCTTACTCCATGGAGTACCACTTAATGAATAGGCGGAAGTACAATTCCAAGAAAGACAAGCCCTTTGTCTGCTGCTCTCAGATAACTGCAACAATGCGTGATTGATTCTCTCCAAACTTCGAAGCCTTGTCGGTCTCTCTGGAAGTTATAACTGATTAAACTAGCTAGTGGGTTTCTTTCACATATGAGAGTCCACATGAGGAGGCTATCAAGATTATTTTCAACCAAATAAAACAGTATCGTCCAAAACCAAGGGAAGTGACTGATAAAGGCAAAGCAGTGCTGAAATACCCCGTCAAACGTGATCATCCAATTATGTTGAAAGTACTTAAAATTAGCACTTCAGAGGATACTGATTCTCATAGATCGACTTTACCACAGCAGGAAGATCCAGAGGAAGACTTTGGGGAAAGGCTAATGAGTAATGAGGCGTTGGTCTAAAGTCATCCAAGGTATACCTGATTACTCTTCTCTAGTATTGTTGTGCTCTTACTGACTTTTCTTCACCTGTTGTCTAGATGCATCTGAATCTTCATTGCACATTGAAAATGGAGACACGCTAGATGTTGTAATTTATCAGCTCAAGCGAAAGAAGAATACCTCTCCTCCTTCGACAAGAAAACAACCTAAACTGTCTGCTAAAAGTCTGGCCTTAGTTCCTATTAGGGATAGTCTTGCGTCTCCAAATGTCTTTGATAATCAGGACAATCCACTCAAGGCCATGAAGGAAGATTTCCAGGGTGCAGAAGTTCATCATTTGATTTCCAAGACTACTGTAGTTGTACTTACCCCTGTTCCTTTGACAACTTGTGCTAAGTGTCTTTCCCTTTCCTTGCATGTCTTCAATTGCTTATCCTAATTTTATGTATTGACACAGTTTTCAAATGACAGCTGCTGATGCATCAATTAGCAACAGGGACTGACTCCAGCATGGTATGCCTCGGTCTTTGATTCAAGATACTGTTGCGAAGCTTGGTGTGTATGAGGTCTCTTTGCTCTGTTTTAGCAAATAGCTTAACTCTAACTTTTACTTCTTTCCCTTTTTGAATATGACAGCATCACACCTCAAACTCCATTGACCATTGCACCTTGGGTAGCTGATGTCATCCCACTACAAGTACTCTTGCTGAGTCATCACTTCATAGAGTTAAAAGAACTCCAGCTATTCTAGCCAGTACCATCAATACTCTAGATGAAGCTTCTTGTACTCAAGCTGCTGATGCTTGTGATTTGATCCCAGAAAGTTCTTCCGTAGCGATCAAACTCGATAAACTAAAGAATAAACTAGCATGATTTTTGCATCTCTCAAGTGGTGGTATATCTTTGGTGATGAGCAGCCAACCCACTCTCTCAGCTTAAATCATTAATGGATGAACTCAGCGAGGGTGATATTAATGACCTCCTGCCTCTAAACCTTAGATCACTAGTGGATGAACAACACGGCCCCTCACCCTTGTCCAATGTCGGCAAGGGTGCTGCGGCTCTAGCCTGGTCTAGACGAAGGCTGGGACGCCCTCCCCGGCCTTAAGGGAAGGGGAAGGGGAAGGGGAAGGGGAAGAAAAATTATAAGAATCATGAAAATATTATTTTAAAATTGCCACATCAGTATTAGTAATGCCACATTAGTGTCGATCGGCTAAAATTGACTACATAAGTTTAGAATTTTTTTTTGGTAAATCTCCCTGTGTTTTTCTTAATTTTGCTTAAGTAAAAAGAAATGGAGAAAAGAAGAATCTTGGATTTCTTAAGGGTTTTGATAAAAGTTTAAATGTTGACTTGCACTCCACGAGGCCTTGGAGTCTACGGCAGGCTGGAATGGAAACCTAGGACTTGGACAAATCAACATAAGAAGACAAAAACTTTTGAGAGAGTTCTTTTGAAGGTGTGAAGTCGCTCCGAAATGTTGTTGAATTATATGAATATTTGAACTATATGAATTAGAAAGTTGTTTTAATTCTTAAATCGATGTTGATCTTGCGAAGGATATCCCTTCGATTCCGGTCTTTACGTTCTCACCCATTAAAGAAGCAGCTATTAATATAGGAACATTCCGGAAGCTCTTGGGAAAACATGAGATGATCTTGGGAGGTCTTCCTCAATCATGTATGGTCCTTTGGTCACAGGAATCTCATAACCGTGACACAAGGCTAGAGTGCTGGAATTGGACTAAGAGTCCTCAACTGCTGATTGTTTCTTTTAAGCCTGGATGCGAGCCCGCGTCTTTAGTAACTCTGTATTCTCCCCTTAATCAACACATACTGGTTGTTCGATGAAATGACCCTAAGACGAGTCCATGAGAATGGCGTCATGTTCTTCTGCCAAGTCTAAATACCCTAACATATTTGCATATTATTAATGGATTAATAGTTTTTTTTTCTATTTCGGGGAACAATTTCTGAGTAAAAAAAACCTGTTTCGTAACTACACAAAATTTCTACTCTTCAAATAGAAAAATAATAGAAATCCGTTTGGTAACGCAATAGTTTCTTTTTTATGTTTATTCGTTTTTTTATTTTTGCTCATGGATCGCCGACCACCAACCGCCTTGCCACAGATTAACCGCTTAATCGCTAATCGTCACCGCCGATCGCCGCCGACAACCCATCGGTTGTTAACGCCGTCAGCGCGGTCGCGGCCAAAGCAAGAATCGGTGGCGCCTACAACCGGCGACCGGCCCGGCGACGGGCGGCGGCCAATGGTTAGTGGTGGCTTTGGGCAATTGGAGGTGGCCGCGGCAAGAGAAAGGAATAAAAGAAAAATAAAAAAGAAAATTAGCTTATTTCTAGAAATTGTTCCTGAGAACAAAAAGCAACTTTTTTTTGCTTTTCGTTTATGCTCCAAATCTATTCTCGGTCTAACTTTCTATTTTGAGGAATAGAAAACCAACTTAGCGTTACCAAACGGATTTCTATTATTTTTTTGTTCCGGAGAACAAAAGAAGAGAAATTCGGAGAAATAAAAAGTTACCATCCGCTGCCTTGGTCATTAGTTGTTTTTTTTATTTTATAACTTTGTGTTTTCAACACCATTGTTGCCTCATCTATCATGTTTTCTCTTCTCCACCGATCATAGACTAGGAAACTACTCGCCTTGAGACATTTATTGGTGGCCTTGTATGCAACATTGTATTTTGAATTTTTAATCTATTTAATATGATCTTTAGACTTCAAAAGTATAATATATAATATGGTTTAACTTTAATTTATTTAATGTGATCTCTCAACTTTCTATACATATTCAATGTAGTTCTCGAATTATATAAAATATTTAATGTTATTCATGAATTCAATCAGAGAAAACATTGAATATTTTCGTATAATTCAAGAATTAAATGTGATTCATTTAATTAATTAAAAATTTATAGATGAAATTATATATTGAGTTAAAATTTAGGGACTTATATTGAATAAATTGAAAATTGAAGAATTATATTGTATATCGTGCCAAAATCGAAGGATCATTTATGTTATTTTCCTTAAAACATAAGAGCCCGCGAGAGACAAAAAGACTGCTTCCTAATCAGTGTCTTGCCTCTTCACAGGTGAAAAGGGCTCCGCGCTTCCTCTTCTCTCAAGCCAGCGCCACCTCCGGCGAGAATCGGCCAGAGCTGGTTTCGAGCTCGAACAAGACGTCGAAGTCGCTCAAGAACAGCGCGGCGGAGGTCGAAGAAGGCGGCGGCGGCGGCCATGGACAAGCGAAGGAGCGGCGGGTCAGGAAGCCGGAAAATCCCACCTCGCGGCAAGGTAGCGGGGACCATCAAGCCCCAAGTCAACGAGGACGACGCCTCGATGCTCATCGGGAGCATCGTCGAGAAGGGCGTCTCCGACGTCCCCGCGACGAAGACCCTCGCCGCCCCGATCCCTCCTCCGAGGGCCACCGTCCTCCCTTTCCCGGTCGCGCGGCACCGTTCTCATGGCCCCGTAAGTTCCTGAAACTACTTGCGCTTCTTCTGGGTGGTGGGAATTTGAAAATTTTGTCTGCTCTCTTGGGTTTATTGAGTAACGGAAGCATTACACGGGAGCTTCGGGACAGGTCACCAGTCCTGCTTCGGTGTTCTTGGTTCGGTGAAGCGAGGGAAATGGGTGAGTGTTAGGGTCGGCAATTTCGTGTTTGGTTTGTATATCTAGCCATTGGTTTAAGGGCAGGTTTGGAAAGTGTTTCAGATGGGTTGGAATGTGTAGTAGTAAAGGTAGTGTTAAAGTTTTAGTTTTGAGTAGGGAGCTCGAAGAAGGTAAAATCCTGGTATGGCATTGAGTTATTGGTTGAGTTTGAGGGTCTTTTTTTATTTGTTTGGGAACTGATAGAACAAGGAACTTCCTTGGTATTTTATTTTATTTTATTTATTTTTGTTGATAGTGAAATGTCAATCTGTAGCACTGGGGTCCAGTTAGCACAAGATGGGACGAAGATCACGACAATGATGATCATGAGGGGGATGCTCAGGAAGATAAGAAGCTTGCTGCTTCTGAGCGGATCGCAGCTCTTGCTAGGCCAGTGCAAAGAAAGGAGAAGAGGGAATTGAACTTACAATATTGGAGGGAGCTTGTCGCGGGAAATGATTCCTCTTTTGGTAATAAAAATACAAAGCATGGATCCGCAGGGGCTGAAGTGCGAGGTAGAGAGGTTATCAAAAGTGAAAATAAGCCGAACCTCGTAGATGATACATCTTTAAGTGGTGCAGTTCCTATGGAAGTAGATGCAAAAGCACAATCAAAGTTTGAGCCTGTGTATGAATCGTATGGGGCCATCACAGATGGTAAGACTTCTGCATTGATTGGTTTGCAAAGCTATACAGGTAAAGGTGCTCAAGTTCAGGGATGTTCCCTTGACGGTGACAAGAGTGCTGAGGCGGCTATTTTACTTGGAGATTTGGCGTCTATGCATACTAGCAGCGGAACTGGTTCAGTGAAAGTTTCAGTCAATGAATCTGTAAGAATGCTGGACGAGGCAAAAGAGTTAAGTTCCCTGTTTCTTGATCATTCTAGAGAGCAGGAAAATCAATTGTCAAGCTCGCCTACAGCCTCCTTGTTTGGATCAAGTGTCAATGATGATGGGCATAGCCATTCTTCTCTTGAGAGTCAAATTGATTTGGAGAACCGTGCCCGATTACAGAGTATGTCTCCTGATGAAATTGCCGAAGCTCGGGCTGAGATTATGAAGAAGATGGACCCTTCATTGCTCAAGTTGCTAAAAAGAAGGGGTCAAGAGAAATTCAAGAAGCAAAACTTGTCAGGCTCTCAGATAGCTATGGATGGAACATTGGGTAGTCTATTAAGTGAGGGTCAGTCTCTTCAGAATGCAGAATCACGGAATACGAGGGATGGAATATCTAATTTGGTATCATCGGAGACTGTAAAAGATAACCAAAGTCAGCAGGATCATGCTGGTGTCCAGCATGTTGGACCAAGAGATGGCAGTTTGTGGAGTGCTTGGACTCATAGGGTTGAGACTGTACGAGAATTACGATTTTCATTAGAGGGAAATGTCATTCGAAGTGAAATTGATCCAGTTGTGGGGACTGGTAAGTCAATTGCTAATATATTCACTTCGAGTTAGTGTCTCTTGTTACGCATCTCTTTTGGCGCCTTTTGAGTCCAGATGATGGTTCCTTCTCTAAAAATAAGATACCTAGTTCTTCAATAAGTTCACATCTTGTTAGTCATTACAAATGGGGTTGACATGCACTAGTAACTTAATGATGGGAGCAACTTATCTAGCTAGATCATGCGCTAGTCACACCAATGAGTCTCTATATAGTAACTAAGGTAATATAGCTTAAGGTGTCACACTAGTGCGTTCCTATGTAGTAATTAGGTTCGTTTAGCTTGACCTATTCTTTTAATGAAATGTGCAAGAGTGTAGCATGGGCATCTTCATCAACTGATTTGAATGGCAAAACCTAATATCGCTGGGGACTGCAATGTCTTGAGCTGCTATGGATTTTGACCTGTATAAGAACTTTAATTTAAATTGATGACTATAGAATTTGGGATTGGCTTTCGTTCCTTGATAAACACAAGTAGAATGAGCTTTCTTATAAGCGCCTTCTTTTTCAATCTTAAGTCCTACTCTTATGTCAACCTATGGTTGAAAACCACATTTTCCTGTTCCCAGATTTCCACACCTGGGAGATGTCTGATTGGTGTGGCATTTCTGGTGTCACAGCACCAATTCTCACTAGACAGCTTTATTAATGAGTGATAGGGTTAATATATGCAGTTTAATCTGATTAGCTCCCCAGATTTTATTTGGTGAATTTTTTGGAAGTGTATATTCAATAACTTACCTTCTTGTCTAGCTTTCTCATATGGTTGGATCAGAGTATGGCATGTTCTATGCTTGAGTTCTAAGTGTGCATCAGAGGAATTCTTTAATGTTAATTCAAGTTATGTCTCAATTTATATATATTTTCTGTGATTATATCACTTATGGGGACTATACTTCAGGTCAGAACAGGCAGAATGCTGATAATGTTGCCGAGCGAGACTTTTTGAGGACTGAAGGCGACCCTGGTGCTGCGGGTTATACTATCAAAGAAGCGGTGGCACTTACAAGAAGTGTAGTAAGTTGCCTTTTAAATCAGTGCTTAGCTTATATAGACTCAAAGCTAATCAGATAGTTTTTGCTATCTCATTAGTGTTCGTTCTTAAGTTCATATCCTTTACTGCTAAGTTACATGAACCTTCTTCACTACTGGCATATTTGGTAAATAATGAATTGATGCTTCAGGTTCCGGGACAACGGGCCCTTGCACTTCATCTTCTCGCTTCTGTACTTGACAAGGCAACGCACAATATTTGCCGGGATCAAGTTGATCTTGTTACTGGATATTCTAATGTTGATAAGGATTCAGTGGATTGGGAGGCTCTCTGGGCATTTGCACTCGGCCCAGAACCTGAACTTGTCTTAACATTGAGGTAATCTTTATTGCATAAGTTTTGTCATCATCCTTCCTTCATATTGTTAGTCAATAAGCAGTGGACATGGCCTTGATTTTTGCGTTATTACTGGAAGTTCCATAGTTTCTTTTGTTGTGCTAAGCCTATATATACAAATAATTCTGAGCCATACCGCTGACATAAGCTCCTGGATATCCTCAAAAAAGTTTACACTAATGAGGAAATTGTGCATACTGCTTTTTTTTTTTTTTTTTGTAACTACCTTATTCACTGGAGCATTAGTTCTTCTGTTATAGGTACACTCCACAACATGTTGAATCTGTGATGGGACTGCTTTGCAATGCTTATAGGGATTGACTAGTGCTTGAATATCCCTTTCTATATTTTCAGATCCTTTCGGGAATCTAAGTAATGAGGTCACTTGGTTATGGCCTGAGCTGCTTCTAACTAATGTTACACTGCTTTTCTGAGCATCTTTGGATGATAAATTCTACATCAAGATTATTACTCCCAAAAGGCTTTATATTTCTAGGTTTTGATATCATATCCATCCATTTGAAAAAAGTTGAAGATTTACTTTAATGCTGTGTATTTGCAGGATGTGTCTTGATGACAACCACAATTCTGTAGTTTTAGCATGTGCGAGAGTTGTTGATTGCATACTCAGCTCTGATTTAAACGAGAACTTCTTTGACAAATTGGAGGTAAAATTTTCTTCAGAGATGCTTATCATTGTTGTAACTCTTCATTTGGTTGAGTTTAATTTTGATTTGTTGTTCTTTCAGAGGATGAGTATGCACGGAAAGTATCTCTACACTGCCCCAGTGTTTAGGAGTAGACCAGAAATTAATGGCGGTTTGCTTCATGGTGGGTTTTGGAAGTACAGTGCTAAATCCTCTAATGTTCTTCCTATGGAAGAAACAGCTGATGATGAATCTGAAGGGAAGCGCACTATTCAGGATGATATTGTAGTTGCTGGTCAAGATTTTATTGCAGGTTTAGTCAGGATGGGAATTCTGCCAAGAATTCGTTATATCTTGGAGGTAGCATGATCTAACTATTGTGTCAGTTTTCTTTTACCAAAAAAAAAAAAACTATTGTGTCAGTTTTCGACCTGTTTACTTCGTATAGAAATCATTTTGTGTCTTCAAATGAATGGTTTCAGACGGATCCAACCGAAGCTCTGGAAGAACGGATGATCTCTATTCTAATTGCAATAGCAAGACATTCACCAACTGTTTCATGTGCTATCATGGACTGTCCAAGGCTCATCCAAATAGTTGTCCACAGATTTTCCATGAAAAGCAGTATGGAAATTCAGCCTTCCAAGATAAAATCCGTTACACTCTTAAGGGTGAGTTATCAGTTTATATGCATCTTGCACCAGTCTAATCTTTCATGGGACAATTGGTCCCTTAGCCAGTGAAACTCATCTCTGTTTACCTTTTGAAAAGGTATTGGCACAATCTAATAGGAAGTATTGCATCGAGCTTATAAGGAGCGGAACACTGCATGCCATGATATGGCAGTTGTATCAACCTGCTTATTCGCTTGACCAATGGATTAAACTGGGAAAAGAGCGCTGCAAACTTTCCTCATCTCTGATGATTGAACAATTGCGGCTGTGGAGGACTTGCATAGAGTATGGATATTGTGTCTCACTCTTCTCAGATATATTTCATTCCTTGTGCTTGTGGTTGAATCCACCTTCCATGGAGAAACTGTTGGAGAATAATATCATGAGAGAACTTTTTTCAATATCCAATGAGGCATACCTTGTTCTGGCAGCTTTAGCTTATAGACTTCCAAAGTTTCATTCACAGAAACATACAGGCAATCAAAATACAAAGTGTGCTGGTGATGGTACTGAATCATGGTCTTGGAATTATGTTATCCCAATGGTTGATCATGGAATAAAGTGGATAGAATTGATGAATGATTCTTGCATCTCTTGGTTCTTTGAGTCGCAAAGTGGAAAGAAAAATGACCTGAGAACTCAATCTCTGACGTCCTTATTGTGGGTTTATTCTTCAGTCATGCATATGCTGTCAGTTGTTCTTGAAAGAGTGGGGCCAGACAATGCAATAAATAGCTCTGATGATGGCAAGTCACTGCCTTGGCTTCCTGAATTTGTACCAAAAATTGGTTTAGAGATTATTCGGCAAGGATTCTTTAGCTCTTTGAATGGCAGCATAGATAATGGAACAGATTCTGCAAGAGTTGGTTCATTCATTGAAAAGTTGTCTCATTTGAGACTTAAAAGCGAAAGTGGAACCTCTTTGGCTTCTGTGTGCTGTCTCCATGGATTTGTGCAGTTGATGGTTGAGATTGATCGCTTGATTCAGTTAGCCAAGGCTGGAATGTCTAGTCCTCCAACAAAAGGACTTTCCATCTCAGCAGAAGAGACAATTCTTGAGGATGGTATACTCAAGGGTTCTCTTCTTGATCTACAGAAAGTGCTTGACATCCTTTTGAATGTAATTGCTTCTGAATGGCACTCAATTCAGTCCATAGAGACGTTTGGAAGAGGAGGTCCTGCTCCAGGAGTCGGGGTCGGATGGGGTGCTTCTCGTGGAGGATATTGGTCAACACGTGTCCTTTTGGCACAAAAAGATGCAGGTCTTCTCGTGTACTTGCTTGGAACTGTTCCAGTGGTATCGGTTGAGCATATAGCCTTCAGTGAGGGCCAAGCCATTGTTTTGCATAGAGTTAATGGTGCCTTAGGAGCTTGTTTGACTGCTGGCCCAAGGGATAGGGTTGTTGTGGAGAAGGCATTTGACTTTCTGTTTCAAGTCCCTGTTCTAAAGTGCTTGAATATATGTATTCGGCACTTTTTTTCTCTTAGCAGGAGATCTCTGACGTGGGAGTATAGTGAAGAGGACCTACATCATATTAGCAAATTATTGTCTTCCCATTTCAGAAAGAGATGGTTGTGTGAAAAGAAAAAGGCGAGTTCCATAGAAGGCAGTGAGAGTACCATGCATAAAGCAAATCAAAATAGTAGTATTTCTCTTGAAACCATTCATGAGGATATGGACATGTCAGACGAGAAAGAGGAACATCCTCCTTGTGATAATCTGACTATGGAGTGGGCTTACCAGAGACTGCCACTTCCCATGCATTGGTTCATCAGCCCAATCAGTTCATTAGGGGATGGCTTGCACAGTACAGATCAGAAAGTTTCTGGTGTCATTAATCTTGTTCAGGATCATGATGATCTATCTGAAGTTGCTAAAGCTGGAATGTTCTTTCTATTAGGCGTGGAGGCAATGTCTCATTCGGGATGCACAGATATCACTTCACCTGCTCAACATGTGTCACTAGTTTGGAAATTTCATTCCTTGTCTATGATCTTACTTGTTGGGTTGGCTGTGATTGAAGAGCAGAGAAGTAGAGATGTTTATGAAGCTTTACAAGAACTCTTTGGACAGCTTCTTGATCGAGAAATTATAAGTAGAAGCAGTAGACATACTCTGAAAGATGAGCCTGAAATGGATAGCGCAAATAAATGGGGATTGTTAAAATTTGGATCAGAAATTCATGATAGTTACTCAACGTTTATTGAAGCTTTTGTTGAGCAGTTTGCTGCAATATCCTATGGTGATCTGCTGTATGGTCGTCAAGTCGCGCTGTACCTCCACCGTCATGTGGAAGTTTCTGTAAGACTTGCTGCATGGAATGCACTGTCTAATGCTCGGGTTCTGGATCTTCTGCCTCCTTTAGATAAGTGCCTAGCCACTGCTGAAGGTTATCTCGAACCTCCTGAGGTATTGTTCCTGAAAATACTTGTTCTCTTCTTTTGTTGTTTGTTTCTTCAAACATCATGAACATACTTGTTCAATCAGTGGAATTGTGGTATTGGTTTGTTTTTCTTAAATTAAATATATCACCCATATTACTCAAAATGGGGACGGTGGCTCTTATATACGTATTTTCTCCTCCATTTGTTAGATTAAATTTTGGGTTGAACTTTCTGCCTAATTTATATCCTTTATGTCTCATTTAATATTTCATTTCGTGTTTGGTTTTCTATTATCTCATTCCCTGTTCTTCCATCCGGGAGCAAGAAAATTATCTTCCATTCTACGTCTTTTGATATCTACTTCATGTGTAGGATAGTTGTCTTTTTGTTCTTCATTGCAGCTTGCATGTGAGAGGGGATTCTAAAGTATATACTATATCACTTAATTACGGAATTCTAATGGTCCATGTTATATGTAGTTTCCATTCACTTAATACCTTCAGGGTTTTTGTTACACTTTCGAACCATTATGTTCTAAAGTGGCTGCTTGCCATCACAAGTATTTCTCTTGTTCAAGAATCTTACTTTTTGCAGTTGTGACATACTTTCCGTTTTTTCTTTGGCACACCAGAAAAATGTAAAATTTCTTTGACCAGTTGGATATTTTATGAACTCTACATGTAGGGTAGATGTTATCTCTGGGTAAACGCTTTTTTCCTGCTTTGGTAGTTCTCAAATTTCAGAAGCTGCTGTTCCATTCACATTACACCATTTCCGAGGAATAACTTCACTAAGGGTCTTGTGTAAATGCTTAGAGACTTGTATTAAGGTCATTGATGAGTTTCATGTCTTTTCATTTGCAGGATGATGAACACATCTTAGAAGCATACGTGAAGTCATGGGTTTCTGGAGCACTTGAAAGAGCCGCTGCTAGAGGATCACTAGCATTAATTCTTGTCCTGCACCATATCTCCTCTTTCATTTTCCTTGATCATGCAAAAGATCGTGTTTTGCTACGAAATAAGTTAGTGAAGTCCTTGTTGCGGTATTGCTCCCGGAAGCAACAACATGAGGTATGCAATTCTGTGGAGCAGTTGAATTTTAAGCAGTCTTGTAAAATGTGGATGTAACTATTGAATGCTTTGTTCAATCTACTGGTTACTCTTCTTTTCTGGTGTGAAAGGGAGTAATTTTATGGTGACCTCTTGCTGCTGGATGGCTATGTATGATAGTTATCATTCAGGGCCACCATTGTGGAAAGGTTGGGATTTGTAAAAAGATCATACACTCGCAATCTGATTTGTTCTAGATAAAATTATGAGGAAGGGGGTGTGGTGGGGTTCAGGAGATACATTTTTTGCAACAAATGTGTATATGCAATGTAGATCATGGTTGCTATTTTTACCCGAATCCCTCTGTTTAGGAAGAGGCATGTACGTGATCATTCTATTGAAACTTGTAGTTTGAATTTGACTTCTTGTTGGGATTTGTTACCGCAGGGAATGATGATGGATCTCATCCAATACAAGAAGTCATCCCCATCCAAAATGACTGCACAAGAGGGTGCATCACAAGCGAGCACTGTCCACAGAAGGCTTGAAGTACTTAAAGAAGCTTGTGAAGGAAATGCGTCTCTCTTGGCTGAAGTGGAAAAGCTAAGTTCCAAGTTTCAACTACTCCAGAGGTGACTTGACCTGATTATACTCTCTGCATTGCATGCAAGCACAATCCATAGGGCTCAAAGTACTCAAAGAGGCTTGTGAGGGAAATGAGTCCCTCTCAGCAGAAGTGGAAAAGCTAAGTCCCAAGTTTTGTCAACTCCAGAGATGACTTGGCCTAATTATACTCTGTACAGTGTAGGTATATGTTTTTGCACTCCTTTTAAGTTTTCAGAGTTGGAACAGTGAGGGACAAGAAAAGCTTTTTGTGGTCCCTGTAATTTTTGGTCAGATGGGAATGTGAAAAATGCTAATGGTAAATGAAAGTCTTTTTCCCTTTCCTTTTTACCACTTTGAGAAAGTTCACTGCTTTCTTAGTTTTTGGATGTGAAAAATGCTAATGGTAAATTAAAGTGTTTTTCCTTTTCCTTTTTACCACTTTGAGAAAAGTTCACTGCTTTCTTAGTTTTTGGATGTGAAAAATGCTAATGGTAAATGAAAGTTTTTTTCCTTTTCCTTTTTACCACTTTGAGAAAAGTTCACTGCTTTCTTAGTTTTTGGATTTTAACATCGGCTTGACGTGTTGGCATCATGTCAGCCAAATGTAGAGGTAGATCACTTCTGGCTGAGTTTTCATCATCTTTATAATTTAACACCTTCTCGAGAAGCAATATAGAATGATGAAAGCTTGAAACATTCAGCATGATTTAGCACATGCCTCCCAAGTCACAACCAAAGCAAACACTTTGTTGCCTGAATCCTGATAAATATTACAGAACTTGGCGTCTTAAGTAAGGAGATGAACAAGGCTCAGAGTACCTCTGCATGGAGAAAAATACTCAACCTCAGGTGCATTTTGAAGCCTTATGTAGGTATTGGTAATGAAATGAAAAGTCCATCCCCCTTTGGTTTGATAATCATCAACCCTCTTGGTGTTTTGGCTGATTTATATCCTCCTAGAGATATATATCACTCAAAATTGAGTTGCTGCTAGAGTTGCTGATAATACTGTAGACAAAAAATGGAGACAGGCCTCCAGCTTGGTCTGGTGCATCAGTGGAGATACAAGCTCTTCTATGTGGCTGCATATTTCCTATTCGACTCTGAGAATAAGGTCACTAGCTGGTTCTTCCAATGGTGTATTGAATCAGGCTGAAGCAAAGGCTCCACTCAAATTAGGTGTCAGATTTGTTTGATTCAAACCATACATGCCTGAGCATGCATTCATCAATTGGCTGGCCATCCTCAACAGATTGCAGAGCTGAGAACTTTCTTATTTAATTGTTTGACCTTGAACGGTAATAGCAGAGCAATGCAGGCTGGAGTCTTGAGTTTGCCCAGGATTTTGCAGGCTGCTAGGGACAAAAGTTTGAAATCTACTTTCTTTGAGTTGGCCAATGGAACAAAGGTGACCCATGGAGGATATCTCCCTCAGGCTAGCAAGATCATTGCCTGTGTAATATTTTTTGGGCTTGGGACTTCTTTGGAGAGATTGTTGTTGGAAGGTGGAAGGGTAGAGGAAGCTTCCTCAAGATGTCATGGGACTGCTCAGAAAATGGATGATCGAATTCCGATTTCCTGGGTTACGGCTTTGGTTCTAGTTTATTACAGACTTGAGTTTTGGAATCTCAAGATCATCGGTTTTTCCTGTGTGTTGGGACACTGTTGAGTCATTGCTCCTCTAGTTTCTCTTGCGAATTTGTAGAGGCTCTGGAATTGCTTGGAGTTTGACCAGGTGTGGTGAGTTTGGTAATGTTTTGCCTGAAGAACTTTTGACTCAAAATTTTTTCACAAAAGAGCACACCATCGACCGGAGAAGTTGGCTTGGCCAGGGATGGGTGACGGCACCAAGTCATGAGACCCGGGGCAATGGGCTCCCGAGGTCACTCGACCCGAGGCAACGGACCAACGGGGTTGGGCAAGGTCGCGTGACTACAAGCAGGGCACCAATTATTCGTGACTCGTCACTAGGGTTAATTCTTGTTGAGGCTAGGCCTCATTGTTCTGGTGTTCGCGGGCTAGGTCGCGTCAAGGTCGCAAGTCTTGCCAAAGCTTCTTCCGTTGCGCGGCCTGACGTCACGCAACCCACCACCTAAGCTCTTGATTGAGTTTTGAGAATACATGGTTTGTGTAATCGAGAAAAGAAAGATAGGAAAATTGAAACAGCAAAAATTCCCAAATGCTTAGAACTGGTTAGTGCACAAAGTGTTTTGGAGAACGAAAAATGACTACAGCTTTAACCTCATCCGAGATCATTTTATGCTGATATATCACTAACATTAGATCAATGTGTTATCCTCAACGTGGTAATTCGGACCTTTCTTTAGAATTATTAGAGGTTAATATTGCAAAATATTCTAAAGTGAACCGGTTAGACGCATTTAACAGAAATTTTTTGACATTCAAAAACCGCTTAAAGGGGTACTGTTATTCTAAAGTTTTATTCTCAATCAGCATTCTGTTCAATTTCGCAATCTATTGTCCTCCGTGTAATCAACGTGATAATGCTTGGCTAGCATCCCCAGCTTGTCTGTCATAATTTTCCTTAAATAGATGTAAGTTTCGCCACTTTCCCATCAATTTCATAAGTTATGACATAAAACTGGCTTACACCGTGTTACATGTGACCGGGCCGACATAAGCTTTTTTTATTTTTTTTCTTTTCTCCCTTTTTATCCAACGGTGCACATTGTATGCGGGACAAGTCCACAAAAATCATCTGAACCATAGAATTTCTCCTTTAAGATTACCAGCTCACCCAAATTTACAAAATCAGAATTTGGTGTCAATTGAGCGCTTCTGACAGAAAAAATAAAAAATAAAAAAAATCGTCGTGAAACATGCCAAATCGGATGTCTCGATGTAACGCAACCCTGTCTGACATCTGTCTGTATCACCACAATTTTTCCGAGCAAGTGGGCTCAAAATTGCTATGTTTGGTACGAAAATTTGTCGCTTTTTTAATTGCTACGTCATGAAGATGAAGAGAAACCCCCATCAAAGGCCCTGCAAAACCCGATACAAGTTGCATTATACAACAACTGTTTTCTTGGGGAGTGTCCCAAAATATAAAAAACAAGGGAGGGAGACAGGAAAAAGTTAAAATTATTCTAATATTGGCAATGGGCCCCCCAAGATTACTCGACTCTAGGCGACGGGTTGGCGGGCTCATGAAACCACGGGCGACACGCCCGCTGAGGTCACCCGACCCAATTGAGATCTAGCTTTGTGCGGCCCTCTCTCCAACGTCTCATTAACAATTATAGAGACTTGTTGCCGAGGTCGATTCTTATGGTGGGCAAATCTTGTTATTCTAGTTCTCGTCAGGCCAAATAGCTTCCGGGTCACGACCTTGGCTAAGCTTTTCCGACGTCGTGCGACCTCCGGTGAAAAATTTCCAGCGTCTCGCAACGATGCACACAAACCTCTCTGATTGTACATCTCTCTCTCTCGACCCAATTGAGATACAGCTTGATTCAGCCCTCTTTGCCGGCATCTCATCCGCCATTGAAGCTGTAGAGGCTTCGGCAAGGTCGCACTACAGGCGGGGCACCAATGATTCGTGACTCTGTCTCCGGGGTCAATTCTGGTTGAGGCTAGATCTCATTGTTTTAAAGTTTGTTGGGATAGGTCGCGTGAGGTTTGCGACTCTCGGCGAAGCTTCTTCATCCATTGAAGATTTTCCAACGTCGCGCAACCCTCCATGCAACCTAATGCTTGAGTTTTGAGGATACAAGATATGTGCCATTGAAATAAAAGAAAAATCGGAAAATGGAATCAACAAAAATTTCCAAATTCTAAGAACTTGTTGGTGCACAAAGTGTTTTGGAGAATGAAAATTGACTACAGCTTTCATTTTATGCCTATATATTGATAGTATATCAATGTATAATCCTCGACGTGCTAATTCAGACTTTTTGTTATAATTATTAAAGGCTTAAATCACAAAATATTCTAAATTGAGCCAGTTGGACACATTTAACTTAATTTTTTGACATGTAGAAACCCCTAAAAGTGGTATTGCTATTCTAAAGTTGTATTCTCAATCATGCTTTCTATTCAATTTCATTATCGATTGTCCTCCATGTAATCAACGTGGTAATGCTTGCCTAGTAGACCCGTTTTGATTTGGCAAGCTTGTCTGTCATAAGTTTCTTTAATCAAATATAAGTTATGTCACTTTCACGTCGATGATTTTGCATATGATATAAAACCGATTTACATGTGGCCGATCTCACATAAGCTGTTTTTTTTCTTTCTTTCTTTTCTCTCCTCTTATTTATCCAACGGTGCATGTTGGATGCGGGGCAGGTCCACAAAAATCATCTGAACCATAGAATTTCTCCTTAAGATTATCAGCTCACTCAAATGTGCAAAAATCATAGATTGGTGTCAATTGAGCGCTTTTGATAGAGAGAGACATCGTCGTGAAACATGCCGAATCCGATGTCTCCATGCAACGCAAGCTTGTCTGTCTCCATCACCAAAATTGCGATGTTTGGTACGAAAATTTGTGGCTTTTTTAATTGCTACGGCATGAAGATGAGGAGAACGTCATCAAAGCCTTAATACAAGCTGTATTATACAACTATTGTTTTCTTGGGGAGTGTCCCAAAACATAATAAACAAGGGAGACAGGAAAAAGTTAAAATTATTCTAATATTGGCAATGGGCCCCCCAAGATTACACAACCCTGGGCGATGGACTGTCAGGCTCACGAGACTACAGGCAACACGCTTGCTGAGGTCACTCATCTCGACGTCTCGAGATCTAGCCTTCTCCAGCCTTCTCTCCGACGTCTCGTTAAATATGAAAGTCGCAATCTTGCAGAGATCTGAATGAGATCGACAGCTTCTAGCAAGGCGCCACCATCACTTGACTTGTTGCCAAGGCCAATTCTTGTGGTCGGCAAATCTTGTCATTCTAATTCTCATCGAGCCAGATAGCTTCCCGGTCACAACCTTGGCTAAACTTTTCCGACGTCGTGTAACCTCCGGCGAAGATTTTCCAACATCTCGCAATGACTCACACAAACATTTCTGATTGGACATCTCTCTCTCTCTCTCTCTCAGCCCTTAGTGGTTAAAACCGGTAATTTGATAGTCCAATAACAAATTCATTAAATTACTCCATTGGTAAAATCGTATAAATTGTCTTAAACCTATTGTATTTTTATCAATTTAGTCCTAAACTTTTTAATTTTTCCAATTTAATACTAAACATTTTTACTTTTTATCAATTGAGTTCATTCGGTCAATTTTAGACGGAATTTGCTGATGTAACACAATCGGCGCTAATGTGGAAAATGTCAAAAAAAGCCACCTAGTGTTTTCACAGCTAAAACCTCTAGGAAAAACTACAAGTTAGATGCATTCAATCAATGGTGTGGGAAAGAGAGATCATCACTATTCAATAACGTGTACGAGAACCTATAATATTTCGAATCCAGCATGAGTCTTAACGATTTCTTAAGATGTGATTGATTTGTTATAGTATAACGAGTTTAGGTAACATCGACTTCAGCTTTGACGTAGATCGATAGCACCCCCTTGGTCCTACTAGTCTTTTTCAAATCATACATCCTCTCAAAACTCATAGAAGTACCTCCACACATTATCAAGTGGATTACCATTATTGAGTGGACTTCAATTAGAAGAAGTCTCTTCACAGAAGGTCATCAGTAGAATCAAATACAATAATAATGATGATGATGATGATGCATTTTCTTGGAAAACAACTTATGAGGATAACATTTTGACCTAGAAAGCAAAAACAATCAATCAAGTGCGTCCCAAATCATCAATCCATCAATTTCACCCCAAGCTACTTACCCGATCTTCTCAACTGGATCTACTAATTGGTTTTGGTTTCATACACTCCAAGGGTGTTTTTGTTTCATGAAAAAATAATAATTAGTAAAATATTTTTATAAAAATTATCGATTGTATTATTTAAAATCATTAATTAATGAAAAACATTTTAACTATTGGCAATAATTTATGTATAATCATTTTCATAGAAGATGAAAATATTTTTGTTCATTCATTGTTGTCATCAATACAAACAATCATTTTTAAAGAAAACATTTTGCACATAATACATTTTTTATTAAACAAATGGAGTCTGACATGCATAATATTTTCGTACAATCTTGCTTAAGTAGTTAATATAAAAACGATTCTCACGTTGTTAAAAGAATATTGAACTTTAAGAACAAGTGTGCAAATCCAGAGATGGTTGTCGGTGGACCTATTTTGACCGAGAAATGTCGTCGTGAAACATGCCTTACCTGTCTCATCACCAAAATTTTGTCCAACCAGGTGCACTGAAGATGCTGCGTTTGGTACGGAAAATCGTTTTTCTTATTTAAGAAATAATGACACAAATATAATTCCTAAATTTTTAATTTATTCAATATGATTTTTGAATTTTAACTCAATATATAGTATAGTCCCTAAATTATCAATACATGTTATCATAAATTTTAATGTTATATTTCTATTATTTCAAGTTTAGGGATAATATTAAATCTTTTTATTTATTTTAAAAACTAAATTAAATATGTATCATAAATTCATAGATCATATCAAATAATTTAAAAGTTCGGGAATCATATTATATATTACACTGGAACCACAATTTAGAAATTCATATAAAATAAATTAAAATTTTAGGAGTCACAATGTGCATTAGATTAAAACTCAAGGATGGTTTGTCTTATTGTCCCGTTTTAGAAGTTGCTATGGCTTGGAGAAACGCAATCAAGCCAGCGATAAAACGGTGGTTTTCCTTTGAAGTCTCCAAAAAGTTAAACTTGATGGGGACGGGAAGAGGTTAGAAATGATTGAAAGGCGACAGATCTTGATGCTGCAGGGTGCCCATCAACTCTTCATGTATGTTCATCTAATCTATCCAACCCTGTACAGTTATACTTCGCCAAAAATTTCATGGCATTTTACATGAATATCAGTTTATATCTTAATATGTCCTAAAATTATTTCGTCTGAACTCTGAGATATAAAATTCGGAGATATTAATAGGAGCAAGGAAGAAAAACTTTTTCTTCAATTAGGGTAGAGTGTGCATGCATCGATACGTTAAAATAAGTAATGCATTCAGGCTAAGCATCGTATTATCAGACCACTAGTGGAAGTCCCTATCAAAAACTTGCTTCCTATTAATTAGATACATGCTTCACACAGTGTTTAAAACCGGCACGTCTAATCAATACCTCTTGATTCTAGACATTGTGCGAAGATCACCAAAAGTTTTGTGGTATTTTAAAATGAAGACCTTAATATATCAAGAAATTTACCTGCATAAAACCATTGCATATGGAGATTTGGACTTGGTCCAACATCAGAAGTTTCCAAGGGCGTCTTCAAACGGATGGGACATCGAGCTAGATTCTCTAAGCAATGCGCAGTTGAACTCGTTTAAACCGCAAAGAAACGACTGAAAATATCTGTCCGAATGACACATTTAATTATGTAATATAATTTGATCATCATTACAAGGATGTTCGACCGAATCAAATTAATCATATGAAAGAAACAACGACATACGTGACGTGGAAAAATTTATTCCATCCCATCGCCCCATCTTTAAATAAGCCAGCCTACCCCATATTTTTCTTGATGTGAAGCATCACTCTTTGAAACTCAAGCACTTCGTCGTGAAAATTATGAGACATTATGAAGTGATTGTCCAATCTCGTTCCAGATGTTATGTAAAATGAATTTAAAACTAAACTATTATATATTTGGTCTACTTATCATGTGCCTGAAGTATCTGTGCGGTTCTCCTCGTGCTTGCTAATTCCAGTAGCAAGTTGAGTTTCCATCCGCAAGCTTTTTCAAACAAAAGAGAGAGAGAGAGAGAGAGAGAGAGAGAGAGAATGACACTCGAAAAACCAGCAGCAGCACCAAAATCAACAGCGCAAGCCCCCGGCGACGAGGATGATGAAGAAGCAAAAGCCGGTTGGACATCTGGAAGTACGTCTTCGGCTTCACTGAGATGGCGGTGGTGAAGTGCGCCATTGATCTCGGCATTGCCGACGCCATGGAGAGCCACCCGGAGCCCTCCATCTCTTTGTCCCGGCTCTCCTCCAAGCTCGGCTGCTGCCCCTCCTCCCTCCGCCGCATCCTCCGCTTCCTCGTCCACCGCAGGATCTTCAGGCACCACGCAGACACCGACGCCTACTCACAGACCCCGCTCTCTCGCCGCCTCCTGACCAGAGGAGAGAACTCAATGGCCGCTTTCATTCGGCTGGAGACCACCCCCGTGATGCTCGCTCCATGGCTCAACCTGAGCTCTCACGTGTCTGCAGCAGCTGCCACAGCTCCTCCGCCTTTCGTGGCGGCGCATGGCGACGACGTTTGGGTATACTCGGCAGTGAATCCCGGGCATGGCAGGCTCATCGACGAGGCCATGGCATGCGACGCAAGAGTGGCGCTCGCCGAGGATTGCCCGGAGGTGTTCGAAGGTGTCCTGACCATGGTGGACGTGGGAGGAGGGAACGGGACCACCCTGAGGTTGCTGAGGAAGGCATTTCCGTGGATCAGAGGGATCAATTTCGACCTCCCTCACGTCGTCTCCGGGGCCTCACCGCCGTGCGAGGGGGTGGAGCATGTCGGAGGCGACATGTTTGAGGGCGTTCCAAAGGCCGACGCTGCTTTCCTCAAGGTTGGTGCCTTTTTTTATCAAATTGTTTGAGGGAAACTTTATTTCAAAGTTGAAAAACTAAATTCAATCTAATTATCTAGCCAATTTTTACCCTTTTGGTGTTTCTCCTGATAAACTTTGTAGGTTTTTAACATTAAACATCGCTGATTTATGCTTCTTTGAGCTTTTAACATTTTAATAAAAATTGCAAGATGAGGGTTGAAGACTTACTTACACCTTCACTTTCAAACCCACATCAGATTTTTTCAGAAGAAAATTTTTAAACATATTTTAAAGTTTTGATCCACTTGCTATGAAATTAAATTTACAATTCGATAGTAATTACTTTCTTCATAGTAGCAGTAGAATAGCAAGAAATTTCCTCCTTTTTTTTTTTTCCCTTTTTTGCATTTATGCGCTCATCTTTTGTTAATATTTAGATATGACTTAAATATAAATATGTTTGACATTTGATCATACTCCTAACAAATTTTCCTTTTTCCATATTCTGATCACTTTCTCTTTTCCATTTTTTTTTTTATCAAGATTGGATAGATAATTAAATTAAATTAAATTTTCAACTTTGAAATATAGTTTTACTCACACTATTTGATAATAAAAAAAAAGGTAATTAATTGTATGTTCATAAACTATCATAAATAGAAATTTCTTGTGATTAAAAAATGAGACCATAAATTAAAATTGAAAATATTCTCTAGGTAAAGCGATGACAAAGTGTAAGGTAAAACAATATCTTATTAGGTGTAATGAAATATTTGTATTGCGAAACCGGTGAGAGATGATAGAAATAAAGGCAATTTTGCAAGTTAGCTTGATAAATATATATATAGATTAGAGCCGCCCGCCGGGGGGGAGGGAGGGAGGGAGAAGATTCGGATAAGTTAACTAAAAAAATGAATGTCTTAGTCAAAATAGGGGTGAAAATAGCATTGTCTTTTTTCAAAACCAAATTTTAAATATTAGATTAAATGGTTGTAACTTGGGTTTGATAAATCCTACTATGGTCATTTTTAAGTTAGTGTTAATTGCTCTGTGCGAAATGGTGGGTCATCAAGTACACACCAAACATATCGAAAGACTACTTCATTAATAGATTGATAGTATGACATAATACATTTGCATGTGGGTAATAGAAACAAGTGGGCTATACAATTATATATCTGATTACTAATGACGGACTTTTTGGGGTGTAAACGGGCCGGGATTTTACAGCAAACGTAGCCCCCAAAAAACATTTGGGCCCAAAGGGGTTTCGGCCTTGTTCGACTTGGGTTAGGCTAGGCCTGAAATTATATATCAATTTTTCCACATTAAATAAAATAATTAGTTCCCTCGTAAATAATCAGCTCGCTAGTAGTATTTTGTTTTTCTCATCCAAGATAGATAACTTTATCTATATATTGCTAGAATGACAATATATATATATATATGTTATAAATAAAATATCGAATATGGGTCAAGCCATTTCAGACTTCACAAGATGAAAACATGTATAATAGAACGAGCCTAATATCCGACCAAAACTATTCGGGCTTAAGGACTTTTGGGCTGGTCCAAATTTCCCCATTTTCATTTTCACCTCTAGCAACAGCCAACAATTAAAACAGTGCTTTTCTGACAAAAATGACAAGAATTGTTAAGAAAGTAATTGCGAAGGCCATGCAATGTACATAGTACATACTTTTAAAAGGTGTCTTTTATTATGTTGGTGATGATTGGTTGGCTTTTTTAAACATGAAATGCCTTTTCATTAACATTTCTTTCGCCCAATTCAACGGTTGATCTTAGAAACCCCCACATGCATCGATTATCCATATGGTAACAAGTGAACATCCAATTGGGATTTTGTACATCTCTTATTAGTTATTGCCAAACTGATTGTATCCTCAAACAAAAATCGTGCACTAATAGTGTTTAATCTTCTACTAAGAGAATTCATTGTGTGATTGATTTGCAAGATTGAATTTATATGAAATCATTGATATCACGTTCACATACCATTAATGGGGGTTTATTATACTAATGGATCATCTTCAAACACACCGCTATCGACCTCTCTACCTTTTTCTTTCGAACTATATTTTTCTTCATTCTTAAATGGAAAAAAATTATTTCAACCTTACCACTGAAAGATGAGTTACAAATTGTGGGGTATATATAGGAAAAGAGAAAATGACACAAATAATTCCTAAATTTTGACTAATATGCAATGTAGTTCCTGAATTTTTAATTTACTTAATGCGGTTGTTGGATTTTAGTTCAATGTACAACATCATCTTTAAACTTTTAATTTATTCAATATGGTCCTTCAACTTTTTACACATATTCAATTCAGTTCTTAAATTATATGAAAATGCTCAATGTTGCCTTTAGACTTAAATTAATTGAATGATAATATTAGACATTTTCATATAGTTGAGAGATTACATTGTGGTATTTACTGATAGTTCAAAGACCATACTAAACAAAGTTCAAAGGCGATATTACACATTGAACCAAAGTTCAAAATCATTTGTGTAACTATTCCTTTGGGAAAATCTCCTCCACCTAAGAATGGAGGTCAAAGTGACTTTGTTTTGTCCTGTTATCCCTCCGTGATTCTAGTCCTATTAATTCCAAGATAATCTCCGCACGCACATGCATGTGGTCGGCTTTCCAGGTGTTATTAATAGAGGCTAGCTTGTTTTGAACATGTGTAGTGGGTTCTTCACGATTGGTCGGACAGCGAGTGCGTGCAAATCCTGAAGAACTGCAAAGAAGCCATCTCGGGGAGCAAATCGGGGAAGGTGATGATCATGGAAGCCGTGATCGGCAAAGAGGAAGACGACAAGTTGACTGACGTGAGGCTAACCCTCGACATGGTGATGATGGCTCACACTGGTGGAGGCAAAGAGAGGACTGAGAAGGAGTGGGCGCACGTGCTTTGCCAAGCTGGGTTCACCAAGTACACGATCAAGCCCATACGCGCCATCCAATCCGTCATCGAGGCATTTCCTTAAAAATGTAACTAGGGAAATAAATTAGCTGTTTATCTTTATAGTTTAGTGTACTTGGGTGTTATTTATATCCTTGATGTGCTTGTTAACTTAGGACTCTCTGAATGATCACCGTAGTTGTTCGGTCTTTCTTTGTCACCTTGGCATCTTGTCGATGTTGAAACTTCGAATGATCACATACAATCATTCACGAATCACGTTTTCTGTTGTGGAGAAGGCATTTGACTTTTTGTTCCAAGTCCCTGTTCTATAGTGCTTGAATATCTCTACTCAGCACTTTTTTCCTCTTAGCAGGAGATCTCTAACGTGGGAGTACAGCGAAGAGGACCTACATCATATTAGCAAATTATTGTCATCTCATTTCAGAAAGAGATGGTTGTGTGTAAAGAGAAAGGCAAGTTCCATAGAAGGCAGTAAAAGTACTATGCATAAAGCAAATCAAAATGGTAGTATTTCTCTTGAAACGATTCATGAGGATATGGACATGTCAAATGAGAAAGCAGAGCATCCTCCTTGTACTAATATGACTTGGACGTGTGCTATTAGTTATATGCCCTAAAGCAATCATGTAATAATTACATGTTAAGGATTATTTAATGGAAAATAAATATTCATTCATCATCCCATGAATGAATTCATAAGATTAGTTAGGACTGAACCTATTCTTAAGGAGTTAAGAATATATGTGACAGTTGACAAGTTTACAATTGTGCTTAATCTTTAAACAGTTCCCGATCGATGGATTATTGAGAGGATATTGATGATCCTATTGAGACCGGTGTGTTCTCAAGTTTCATCATTCAGTATTGGATACCCGAGGGGATGATGAGTCATAAGTCATTGGATATTGTGATATCTGAGTTAGAACACAGATGCTTGTATTAGACAAGTTCATTGAATGTGACACGCATATAATGATGGTAATATGGATGTTTTTGGCGAGGTCAATGACTAATCATTCATGTTTTGGTCGTGTGCAAGATTCTCAGACTTGAGGCACGATGCTGACTTGTAGGTTGGATGGCTATGGTTCATAAGTGCACATATTGATACTTCCTTAACCCGTCTCTGTACTTGATTGTCATAATTTGTTCACATACGAAGGCACATGCGCGCGCAATATGAAATCTATCCTTTTGTTATATATAGATCTACAAGATTGATGTCCTATGCGATCTAATTGTGATATTATATTGAAATTCTTGGCCAAGGTTGTAACCGAGAACAAATGGTTCATGTCTCGAAGAATACATGTCAATTAGATTTAGGCATATGATCGAACTGGTGGCTTAACCAACAATTCCATAGCCTTTATTCGATTGGGACATGGTGAGACAAAAAGGATCAAATTACACGGTTGCCAAAGCTGATAGGTTCATTATGTTCTTAAAATATTTCACACGGTCTGGATAGTCATGATATATTGCTAGATGTTACTCATAGTTTGTAGGAACAGGAGATTGATTTGGACCATCGGTTCTCTTGATTGTGCTAATGTGTTAGTACATATCCTACTGCTAGCTCAATGATGAACCTAGAGATGTCACATACCATAACCAATTAGAATGACGTTTGAACGAGAGAGAGGATATTGCAAATATATTTGCAAGTTGAGCCAATCAGATTGAGTTGGGTTAAAAATAAAAGATCTGAAAAATGAGCATTAGACTTTACAAAGTCTGAAGCGGATTTTAGACTTTACGGCCGAATCAAAGATTTGAAGCATGTTCAGATTTAGTGACCGAATTAATAATCTGAAGTGAGTTCAGAATTAATAGATGCATTAATGATCTGAAGTGAGTTCAGAATCAATGGCATCATTAACGATTTGAAGTGAGTTCGGAATCAATCGTCAATTTTATTATTTGAAACAGTTTCAGACTTAATAGCTAAATTAAATATTTGAAACGGTTTCAAATGTAACAGTGACATTAATGGTCTGAAACGGTTTCAGAATCAATGGACAGTTTAATGATCTGAAACGATTTCACATTCAAATGACCAATTACTACTTTGAAACAGTTTTGGATGTAACGGTCAAATTAAATGTTTGTAACAGTTACAAAGCCAAAACCAAAATAAAGACTTGTAATAATTACAAATAAATGTCTGGAATAATGCTTCGTAATAGTTACAGAGTTAATGCCCTAATTAGTGTCCAAAACGGCATTAGAACTTACGTTTCTTATAAGTTATGGCCGAATTAATTCTAAAAGTGTTTTAGAGTTAATGAGTCGATTTAAATGTGATCTGCACTGGCTACACAAGGTAATACAAAGTGCATATCACAGAATGATCGATGATTGACAATAGACAATTGAGAGTGTTGATAGTGATCAACTAAATCATTCACTCACGAGAGTAGTTGTGAAATCTCTCAATTTCTCTCTTCTATTCAACGTGAAATTGGTGATGTGTCTGAATTAGAGACCCAACACTTGTGGGGCTGGATCTAAAGAACATCAGAACCTACGTTACGAAGAGATCAGACGTTTTGCATCTGAAGAACATTAGAACCAGTATTACCAGAAGGGTAAAATATCAATAACATCAGAACCAATGTTACCAAAAGATCAAGCGTTTGTAGTCAGAGTCTGAAGAACATCAGAACCAATGCTGTAAGGATATCAGATATTAGCGCTCAGAATTTGAAGAACGTTAGAACCAAATTTTGGAGCATGGTACAAGGTTAATATGAATAGCCATTTTATCTCTTCTATGTGTTTTTATTAAAATACACGAAAATGCTTTGGAAACACATGTATGAGTGTTTTTTACTTTCACTGTGATCAAACTTTGATATTAATTTACTTATACACGAATGCTTGTTTATCGAAACAAACACCAACATGGGCTTACCAAAGTGCCACTTCCCATGCATTCATTCATCGGCCCGAAGAGTTCATGAAGGGATGGCATGCACAGTACAGATCAGAAAGTTTCTGGTGTCATTTCTCCTGTTCAGGATCATGACAATTTATTTGAAATTGCTAAAGCCGGAATGTTCTTTATATTGGGCGTGGAGGCATTGTCTCATTCGCGATGCATAAATAGCACTTCACCAGCTCAACATGTGTCACTAGTGTGGAAATTTCATTCCTTGTCTATGATCGTACTTGTTAGGTTGGCTGGATTGAAGAGTAGTAGAAGTAGGGATGTTTATGAAGCTTTACAAGAACTCTTTGGACAGCTTCTTGATCGAGAAATTATAAGTAGAAGCGCTAAACATACTCCGAAAGATGAGCCTGAAATAAATAGTGCAAATAAATGGGCATTGCTAAAATTTGGATCAGAAATTCATGATGGTTACTCAACGTTTATTGAAGCTCTTATTGAGCAGTTTGCTGCAATATCCTATCGTGATCTACTATATAGTCATCAAGTCGCGCTATACCTCCACCGTCATGTGGAAGTTCCTGAAAATACTTGTTCTCTTCTTTTGCTGTTTGTTCAAACATCATGAACGGACTTGTTCAGTGGAATTGTGGTATTGGTTTGTTTTTCTTAAAATAAATATATCGACATATTACTCAAAATGGGGCTCAGTGGGTCTTATATGCGCATTTTCTCCCCCATTCGTTAAATTAAATTTCTGGGTTGAATTTTCTACCTAATGTATATCCGTTATGTCTCATTTGATATTTCATTTCGTGTTTGGTTTTCTATTATCTCATTCCTTGTTCTTCCATCCGAGAGCAAGAAAATTAGAGAAAAGAACATTACAAGTATCATAACTTGGCACAAAGGAACACTTAAGTGCCATAACTTACGAAAGATACACTTAAGTGCCACATTTGAAGAAAAGTGGGACACCTGAGTGCCACCTCCTGCGAAGCCAGCCAAAAATCATACGTGACATTTAAATATTAGTATTTTTCGCTAAGGTGGCTCACCAGAGAGCTGAGTCAGCTCTAATTCACCCCAAAACAACGTCGTTTCAGGTGTTGGCCAAAATAGAACCCTTAAATCGGCCAAAATGACGTCGTTTTGGCATAATTTGAATTTTAATATAATATAAAAATTAATTAAATTAAATTAAAAACTAAATAATAATACAATTTATATTTATTTAAAAAAAAAACGGAAACGGAGGAGGAGGAAGGAAGCCGGCGGCTAAGGGCTGAGCCCTCGCCGCCGCTGCCTCCTCGCCGTCACCGGAAGGTGGGGGAGGGTCGGCCGGGGCCGCCGAACCCAGCCGAGGGCCGGTTGTCTAGGGCCGCCGGCCCTCGGCCAGGGCTCGGCGGCTCCAGCCCTCACCACCGGTTGCCTCCCTCCTCCTCCTCCCCCCGGTCGGATCTAGGCGAGGGCCGCGACCCTCGCCCAGATCCAACAAGGGTCGACGTCCCTCGCCCGGCCGAGCCAAGAGCCGTTGCCCGCTAGGGGTCGCCTTAGTAGGCGGTGGCCCTTGGCCCGGCCGAGCGAGGGCCGCCGACCCTCGCCGGATTTGGGCGAGGGAGGCAACCCTCGCCCCGATCTGGGGTGAGGGCTCGTGAGCCCTCGTCACCAGTCAACCGGGGTTACCGACCCCTGGCCAGGGCCTGGCGACCCCAGCCGACCCTTCCCCCTCCATTGCTAAGCCCTCGGCCACCTCCCCCATTTTTTTAAAATTTTTTTTAATTTTAAAATTATTAATTTTAAATATTTTAACTAAATTTAATTTTAAATTTAATTTAATTAATTTTTATATTATTTTTTTATCACGTCAGCCTAAAACGACGCCGTTTTTGCATTATTTGGCCACGTCAGCGTGCAAAACAGCGTCGTTTTGCACTCTCTTCGCCAGAAAAATGCCATGTATGCAATTTGGCCAGATTTTGGCCGGATTGACACTCGAGTGATCCATTTTGCTCCGATTTTGGCACTTAAGTGTACATTTCGTAGGTTATGGCACTTAAGTGTCCATTTCTGCCAAGTTATGGCACTCTAGGAGTCCGCATCTCAAGAAAATTATCTTCCATTCTACGTCTTTTGATATCTACATCATGTACAGGATAGTTGTCTTTTTGTTCTTCATCGCAGCTTGCATGTGAGAGGAGATTCTAAAGTATATACTATATGACATAAACACAGAATTCTAATGGTCCATGTTATATATGTAGTCTCTGTTCACCTAAAACCTTCAGGATTTTTGTTGGACTTTCGAACCGTTATGTTTTGAAGTGGCTACATGCCATCACAGGTATTTCTCTTGTTGAAGAATCTTACATTATGCAATTGTGACATACTTTCCATTTTTTCTTTGGCATACCAGAAAAATGTAAAATTTCTTCGACAAGTTGGATTTTTTATGAACTCTAGATGCAGGGTAGATGTCGTCATTGGATAGTACTTCCAAAGTTCCCAAATTACAGAAGCTGCTGTTCCATTCACATTACACTATTTCCGTGGAATAACTTCATTGAGGGTATTGTCTAAATGCTCAAAGACTTGTATTGAGCTCCTTGATGAGTTTCATATCTTTTCATTTGCAGGATAACGAACACATCTTAGAAGCATATGTAAAGTCATGGGTTTCTAGAGCACTTGAAAGCGCCGCTGCTAGAGGATCACTAGCATTAACGCTTGTCCTGCATCATATCCCCTCTTTCATTTTCCTTGATCATTCAAAAGATCATGTTTTGCTACGAAATATGTTAGTGAAGTCCTCATTGCGGTATTGCTCCCGGAAGCAACAACATGAGGTATATTCTGTAGAGCAATTGAATGTCAAGTAGAGTCTTGTAAAACGTGGATGTGACTATCGAATGCTTTGTTCAATCTACAAGTCACTCTTCTTTTCTTGTGTGAAAGGGAGTAATTTTATGGTGACCTCTTTCTATTGGATGGTCACGTACAATAGTTATCATTCAGGGCCACCATTGTGTCATGGGCCGATCGAATTGGGATCGTGACCGTGCGGCGACTCAGGCTCTTTTGGATCGCCTAAGCCAAGCCATGCTCGATCGATCGCACACTCGCTCGCTTCACCCGGATCGTAGAGAGAGAAAGTTCCTAGAGAGAGAAGCTCTTGAAAGAAATAAGCGTTTGTATTGCTGAAATGTTTGGATGGTTTCAAATGAGGGGGAGGACACCCCTTCTTATACTTGAGGCCCTCTGATTACATCCATTGATCGGCTTTTCATCCGACAGACGAGATCGTACCGCCAAACCTATCAACTACCAACACTAATGACAGGAGAATTCTAGACTACGGCTCAATTACCGTATTGCCCGCCCTTGGAAAGTTTCGAAAGAAGTTTTGTTGGGAATCCTAGCGACTGTAGGAGGACCTCCATGGAAAGGCATGGCCCTTTAGCTGTAGAAACCTCTTGGCCGTGACAATTGTGTGAAGGTTGGGATTTTGCAAAAGGATCAAAGACTCACTAACTGATTCATAGATAAAATTATGAGGAAGGGGGTGTGGTGCGGTTCAGCAAATACATTTTTTGCAATGATTGTGTACATGCAATGTAGATCATGGTTGCAATTTTTACTCGTATCCCTCTATATAGAAGAGCCATGTACGCAATCGTTCTAGTGAAACTTGTAGTTTGAATTTGACTTGTCGTTGGGATTTGTTACCGCTGGGAATGATGATGGATCTCATCCAAAACAAGATGTCATCCCCATCCAAAATGACTGCACAAGAGGGAGCATCACAAGCGAGCACTATCCACGGAAGGCTTGAAGTACTTAAAGAGGCTTGTGAAGGAAATGTGTCTCTCTTGGCTGAAGTGAACAAGCTAAGTTCCAAGTTTTGCTAACTCCGGAGATGACTTGGCCTAATTATACTCTCTATACAGTGTAGGTATATGTTTTTGCACTCCTTTTAAGCTTTCAAAGGTGGAATAGGGAGGGATGAGAAAAGCTTTTTGCGGTCCCTGTAATTTTTGGTCCAATGGGAATGTGAAAAATGCTAATGGTAAATGAAAGTTTTTTTCTTGTTCCTTTTTACCACTTTGAGAAAAGTTCACTGCTTTCTTAGTTTTTGGATTTTAACATCGGCTTGATGTATCAGCATCATGTCAACCAAATGTAGAGGGAGATCACTACTGGCCGAGTTTTCACCATCTTTATAAATTGACACCTTTTCGAGAAGTAATCTAGAATGATGAAAGCTTGAAACATTCAAGATGCTTTTAACGTGTGTCTCCCAAGTCACAACAAAACCAAACACTTTGTCGACAGGATTCTGATAAATATTACAGAACACGACGTCTTAAAGGGATGAACAAGGCTCAGAGTACTTCTGCATCGAGAAAAATACTTAAGCTCAGGTGCATTTTGAAGCCTTATGTAGATTACGTGGTAGTGAAATGGAAGATCTATCCCCATTTGGTTTGATATCATCGACCCTCTTGGTGTTTTGGCCATTTTATATCCTCGTAGAGATATATATATCACAGAACATTGAGCTGCTGTTAGAGTTGCTTATAGCATGTACACAAAAATGGAGAAAGGCCTCTAGCTTGTTCTAGTGCATGGGTAGAGATACAAGCTCCTCTTGGTGGCTTCCTATTTGACTCTGAGGATAAGGTGACTTTTACTAGTCCTTCCAATGGTGTATCGAATCAGGCTGAAGCCTGAAAATTGGTCAGAGGCAGGGGCTCTATAGTAATGAGGCATCGATTTGTTTATGCGCCTAAGCATGCATTCATCAATTGGCTAGCCATCCTCGACAAATTGCAGACTTATATGATAGAATGAAGCATCTGTGTGATGTTAATGATACCTGTTTTCTTTGTCAATCATAAGTTGAATCAAGAGAACTTCTTTTTTGTTGTTGCTCTCTCACAAAGCAGAGCTGAGAACTTTTTTATTTATTTATTCGACTTTGAATGGTAATAGCAGAGGCAATGCAGTCTGGAGTCTGGCATTTGCCTAGGATTTTGCATGACCAAAAGTGTGAAATTCGTGTAGTTGTTGTTAATTTATTGGTCTAAACCGTTTGGTTCAACTTTGGGAAAATGGCTTTGCATTTCCCGAAGTATCTTTGAATGAATGGGCATTTTGTGAAGGCAAGTGTCTTTGGGAACTCATTTTTGTGTATATTTTGCAAAGCAACTTTAAGGTGAAAAGAAAAAGGAAAAAAAAAAGAAAAGAAAAGAAAAGAAAAGGGAGGAGGAGATGCAGCTACTCGGGACTAGTGCTGGTGGTGGTGGGGAGGCGGCTGGTGGCGGCGTCACCTGGGTCGCTCGACCTTAGGTGGCAACGCCTAGGTCCCACGACCTAAGTGACGCCCTAGGTCACCTGACCTCAGGTGAGGCTTCTCGGCGGCCAGATCTGGCCACTGAGCTTCGCAATGGAACAGCAAGTCCAAGGAAGAAGGAAGAAGACGATGAACAATAATTTTTTAGGGCAAAAGAGGTAAACATGATTATCAGTAAGGGCAATATTAGAAAGAAAAAAATTCATTAAACCTCATACTAGCATTTCGAAAATGCTGAAAGCCTAAAGTAGATCTAGACCTGCTTTAGACTTTCAGCATTCCAAATGCTAGCATTTGGCAAATAAAGACTCAAAAATGTTAACCGAACACAAAATATTTTCCCTAAGGGGCTTTGGGGGCTCAAAACCCATTTGGGGGCCCAAAGCCCCTTGGGAAAGCCGAACCAAACAGGGCCATATTATTGTTAGGGTCAATGATACAATTGAGAGGAGGTGAAAACGTTGTTTGAGAACTATGAAAAAAAAATTGCGTAAGTTAATAACTTAAATTTTGACAGTAGCAGAATCAGATTGATAATAATAGGCACATATGCTACTATCGAATATACTAAAAATAATGAATAGATAATGTTGGTAATAAAGAGATAGAAGATATTGCAAGCTGATATATAATGGTTCAGCTTATTATCAATGCTACATCCACTCTTCACAACTAACAACCACAATAAGACTGGAATCCACTAATATTCTTCAATACAAATTATAATCAGCACATATTGCTCTCATCAAATAAATCACACCATCAAGATACAAGTATCGCTATCACTTTTGTACACTTGCTTTTTCACGATTACCAACAATGGCATCCCATAGAGATATTATAAAAAATACACCTCTATTATCAACAAGAACAGAACAAAGAAGAATACTCAGAGTAATAGACTAGTTTAGTTCGTTTCCCTCCAACCCAATAACTTTTTTAAAGCCATCCAACCTTTGATGACCATTTCCAACTCAAATCCCTCAAGTAGCCGCTGGTTCCACTATTCCCAATAGCAAAAGGTCTCTTTGTCGCTCGTCAACATTAAAACGTCTCTCTGACCGTGGCAATTTCCCAAAACAATTAGTTATGCTTCTATCTAAGTCTGTCTGCTGATCATAATTGACAAGATTGCTGTGATTCTACTCGAGTACTCTTGCTACAAATTCCAAGGCTTGTCAATGGCTATTTTTGTTATGATCAACGTTTCAACCAGATGACCAAGTGACCAATACCTTCTAGGACTTGATATCAGCATGATCCATTGCTCATTATCAATATGTGCTTGTTATCATCAGTCTATTGATGTTGTTCATAGTCAAACCATATGGAATGACCGGTGATCAATCATCCAATGATCCTTCTACATATGTCAACTTCCAAAAATTTTAAGTTGATGAAAGATTGTTAACATTTTAGACATGTTCCCCTCTTATCGGTAACTTCATTGTTCTTCACAGAACTCACATTAATCATCGATATCATCTTAGTCTTCCATTTCATCTTATAGGAAATGCTTTGCCCGCAACCTACTAATCTTACCAACAACCCACTACTTCTCTAAGTGATTCGATCTTCTATCTTCTCATATTTCCGAGTATATTGACAATCATGATTCTACCTAACTGTTCACATTTCCATGGTCCTTCCAAACTTTACTGAATATCCTCGTCCTAGACTTGTTCACCATCATATCCATCCAAATGTTCACCAAATCTTGACCATTCTTTTTGACTTGTTCACCCTCGATTAAGGTCATTCTAGATGTTCATGATATTTCAAGGTCCTTCCAATTTGTAGACACCTTGACAAAACCTTGTTCACCTTTAAGGCAAAGCACTTCTCATATTAGTTTATTTAGTTAGGACACCATTTGCATATTAACTTGTGCATTTGCACTTGGTTCTACTCAACTAATACAAACTTCATGAGCATTTAATAACTGATTTGGGGTTGCGATTTTTATTAAGGATTCATAAAACGTTTGCCTTTACTTTGTAAATCTCTTCACTAGCTATTTTGATCATTAATAAACATTATAAGATATTTTCTCGAACTGCGGTTTCAAGAGAATTAAATGCAAAGACATAATTCATTTTTTAGGAAAATGACTTATTGGGAAAAAAAATTGACCAACTAAAAAAAAAAAAATCAATCTAGTACATCCCAAATTATCAACCAATCCATCAATCAATTTCGATTTTCCCCAACTAGTTTACTTGATCTTCTCGACTGACTTAAGTAATGTTTTGATTACACTCTAAAATGCAGAATATATTTCTCACCATCTGCAAAAGCAGTTAATATAAAAATGATATTCACGTCGTGCAAAGAGTCTGGACTTGTAAGAAGATACCAACTCACTCAAATTTGCAAAACCAAGAGATCCTTGCCAGAAGGGTGGGTGAAACCAAAGAATTAGGCTGGTGAAAACTTGACTGATTTCAAATTCTAACATATGTGGGGTAGGTTCCAAGTTCTAAAAATTTAGGAACTTATTTTGATAGGTAGATTACAAGTTCTAGGTAGGTAAAACCTGAAATTTAGAATAAGTTTTTTTGTTTTCCTTTGTCTATGTCTTTGCATGATCATATGGTATTCCATGGCATCCAATAATGAGTATATAATCTGAAACCATTAGTTTGAACTTTCATTTTATGATTAAAGCTTTTACTTTATTAATGTTTTATATTATTCGTATGTCTAAATATAAGTTATGATCGATGAATCGTAACAGCAAGTGGTGATAGTTCATTGCAATCATTCAATTAACAGGCAAGCTCATTTTTAAGTTTTATCTAAAAATTTCTGATTTTTGTGATTTTTTCAATTTTATATGAAATTTCTGAATTCTTTTATGAATTTTCTGAGTTTTAAATTTTTATTATTTGTTATCCTTTATTCTCATCGGGAATTTTCTGAATATTGGGTTACAATTTTTTTTAGGGATCTTTTCCTTACTATTTAAGAGAAAAAATACTCACATAGTTAATTTTTAAGGTGTTTTTTGGTAAGATTTCCGAATTTTCTGAATATTTGATTAATTTTATGAATTTTTAAATTCTTTATTATTTTTATCTTTTAAAATTACCTTTCATCATCGTCTCTAGAAGGGGAAAAAAAAGCATCCAAAAATTGTTATTATTATATTCGAGAACGGGTTCGAACTGGGTTTACCCAATCCGAACTGTTGAACCGAACTATATATCATATCCGATCCGGTCGGATTAAAGCGAACTTTTTTATAACATTTTTTAAAAAATTCTTTTCTCCTCTTTTTTGAATTTTTTTTGCCTCTTTTTGTTTTGTCTTTTTCCCCACGACTTCCTCTTCTTCTCCCTCGCACGCAACTTGCCGAACACCGGCCTATCGCCGGCCAGCCGTCTACTCCGGCAACCTAAACAAAACCAAAGCGGACCATGGCTTTTAAGAGAGAGAGGGGGGTAGTTACCTGACGAAGGGCAACAAACAGAAGGAGCAAGCCGATGTGCTCTCGGCGGCGGCAAACAGAAAGTGACGGACAGAGGGAGCAAGAGAGAGAGAGAGATGCAGAGGAAAATGGAGGAGGTCCCTCCAAGTCTAACTGGAGATGCCATCTTTGGACTTGCAGAGAGAACCTCTGCAAGTCAAAAAATGGAAATTCGAACCGAAAATGGATGTAATAGAGCTTTATAGCTCCACCATTACGGCAATGTCCCAACGGCACGCAAATTATCAATTCGGAACAGAGCCAGGTTGGGACCAGTCGACCTGGAGAAGAAGAAGAAACAAAAGGGCGGCGAGGGCGAGCAAGAAAAGGGAGTGGCAGCTTGGTGGCCGGTAAGGCAATTCAAGGGCGGATACCGCTGTCGTGAGCTGACGGTTTCGAGAAGTTGTAGAAAGTAGGTGGTTTCTAATTTGATTACAATTATTTGGCATCTTTTGCTTAAAACTTCAATGTAGGAGACGACAGTTGTTAGGGGTGAGCGCGGTTCCCGAGTAGAACCGGGAACTGAAGAACTGAACCGAAGGTTCCAGTTCAGTTCTCGGTTCTAAAGGGATCGGTTCCGGTTCCCGGTTCCCCTTTTCTTGGAACCGAAACTAGTCCGGTTAGGGCTAAAAAAAAGCCCAAAATCAGAAATTGACTTTCACATTTCACACGACATTTTCAGTTTCACAATTCTCTCTTTGCCTGTTCTTCGCCTCTGCTCGACGCCACCGCCGCTCACCCTCAACGCCACCGTCAGTCACCCTCGATGCCACTGCCGCTGACCTCTGGCTCGCCGACCTTTGCTCGACGCCACCGCCGCTCACCCTCGACGCCACCGCCGCTAACCTCTAGTTCGCTGACCTTTGCTCAATGCCACCGCCACTGACCTCTGGCTCGCTGACCTCTGCTCGACGCCACCGTCGCTCACCCTCAACACCACCGTCGCTGACCTCTGCTTGATGCCACCTCCACTCACCCTTGATGCCATCGCCGCTGACCTTTGGCTCGCCGCTTGCCCTCGACGCCACCGCCGCTCTGCTCGACGCCAGCACTGACCTCTGCTTGACGCCACCGCTGCTCTCTTAGCCGCCCCCGACGCTGCTAGCCCAATCGCCGCCAACATCGCTCACCTAGCCTCCCTTGAAGTCGCTCGGCTAGCTGCCCCGACGCTGCTCGTAGCTCGCCTTTTGTGCCGGTAATTTCTGCTGCCCCCTCTCTCTGTGGTTATTGTTCATTTGCTTGGTTTTTCCTTGTTTGCCATAGACGACGACCTAATGTTCTTGAACAAATGTGGTTTGTATGTAAGCTTTAGGAGGGGAATTTATGTTTGCAAGAATACTACGTTTGTTCAGCTCTATTTCAAAGTGTTTTTGTTTTTACAAGCATGTCTTGAGTTTTCTTTTTGGTTCTTTGTTCTTCTGTGCAGTATGTTTTGCTGCTGTTACCTTAATTTGCAAGTTATAGTGGGGATTCAGTACCACGAAAATGTGTTTTTTGGCATATGACCAAGTTTTATTCATAAAACATCAAGGCTTCTTAAATAATAATGTGGCATTCCATTTTGCTGTAGGCTAGGGAAGAGAGCTTTTCAATTGATCTGGACGAGAACAATCAAGTATGGTATGAAATACTCTCTTTCTCAAAGCCTACCCACTTTCTGTCTTTTATTGGTTACCCATATGTAGAGCTCAGGCAGAAGTCTTTGCTCATCAATCTAGTAATGATGTCCGGAAACATTTAAGAGCTTCTTAGCTACCTGTACTTAATGCTGCAAGCTGTGTACAAGTGTAACATGCTTATGTTCTCATGACAACTTTTTGCTAAATCTGCAATATGTTCTTATGAAATCGATTTTTGATACCAGTTTACGTTGTCTTCTGTGCAAACACAATATGCAAGCTGATTGAACGACATGAGCTGGAATGCCAACTATTTGTATTTGATGGCTTAAATTCGCCTCTAAAACTGCAAGTTTCTATACATAAGGTTCAGATATTGTGTAATATCTATCACACTTGAAGAGGGACACCAATCTAAACTTTGAAGTAATTGTAGCTTCCCGAAGTCTACACTTTTATACATAAGCTAAGTCTATTATGTTGAAATATAGCATACGGTGTTAACATTGTTATCAACTAAATTTTGAATCTAGTATAATTGTGATATAAGTTATGATGAGCAAAACGGTATGCATTAAATGCACTTTAGTTGGTCAACTTATCACTCATTTCTATGCTAGACATTCTTGTTCTAGTGGTCTTTCATTTCTAGTTTGTTCTTTATTTTGAAATTTCTAATTATGTTATATTATTGTTGTGTAGTGTGAAGTTAATGTATCAAAATAACACATCAATGGAGGTAGAGGGACATGAGGAGATGACTCCGATCACGAAATTGGAGTTTCTGGCGATGAAAATGAAGAAGAGGCACCTCCTACCATGAGTGCCACAAATAAGGTACCTGGTTCTCATCTTCCTCATGATAAGAAATATACATCCGAATGCTGGAATCATTATACGAGAATCAATGATAAGGATGGAAAAACAAATTAAGTGAAATGCATTCATTGTGGGTCCATGCTTAAGTATCGTGTTGCTAACGGTACTTCTATGATGAGGAAGCACTTGCCCACATGCAAGAGGTTTCCCTGTAATGTAGATAAAAGGCAGAAATTCTTTACACCACGTAATGTAGACATGGCTGGCAAGGCAATAGGAGATTCTAGTATTGGTAGTGTCTTATCGACATGGTCGTTTAATCAAGAACATTGTAGGCAAATGGTTGTTCGATTCATCATCCTTGATGAGCAACCTTATTCCTTGGTTGAGCGTGTTGGATTTCGTGAATTTGTCAGTGAGTTACAACCTCTCTTCAAACATTTATCATGTTTCACAGTGACAAAAGATTGCATAAACTTGTATTTAGATGAAAGAACTTCTTTCAAGAAATATTTTGGAAAGATTAATTCTAGGATCACACTCACGACTGATACATGGATTTCCATTCAAAATCTGAATTATTTGTGTCTCACTGCATATTTTATTGATGAAAATTGGAAGTTGCATAAAAGAATCATCAACTTTGTGGTGATGCATAGTCACAGGGGTAGGAAGATTGGGAAAATGGTGGAGAAATGCATTCAGGAGTGGAAAATAGAAAAAAATGTGTCCACAATCACTGTGGATAATGCTAACTCAAATGATGTTGCAATTGGCTATTTGAGGGAAAATTTTTCGAAAGAAAGGTCGTTGATATTAGATTGTAGTGTTTTGCACATGAGGTGCAAAGCTCATATATTAAATTTAATTGTGAAAGATGGCTTGACTACGGTACGTGACTCCATTGCACGTATCCGAAATGTGGTTAGGTATGTAAGGAGTTCTCCCACGAGAGCCAAAGCATTTCAATCTTGCATTGAGAGTGAACGGATCACTTATAAGGTTTGGGTAGTTCTTGACGTTGCCACTAGATGGAACTTCACCTATCTCATGTTAGATACCGCTATAAAGTTCAGAAAAGCTTTCGAAAGAATGGAAGAAGACGATTTATCTTTTGCAAGTGAGCTTAATCATGAAATTCCTAGTGATGATGATTAGGAAAATGCTATTATTCTTTTGAAATTTCTAAAAGTATTCTATGATGCCACTAATCGGATGTCGAGGAGTTTATATGTTACTTCAAATGATTATTTTGAAGGGATAGCTCTTTTGCATAGATATTTGAAAGATGCGGTCGATGCTTCGGATCCTAAGCTTCAAGCTATGGGTGTAAAAATGAAAGAAAAATTTGATAAATATTATGGAAGCTTGGATAAAGTGAATATGATTATGTTGATTGCGGTTGTGTTAGATTCTAGAGCCAAGTTGAATTATGTGACTTTCTTGTATGGACAAATTTATGATGATGAATAAAAAATTAAAGAGATGCATTACAAGGTGAAGAATACATTGGAGCGTTTGTATGAATTTTATGAGCAATCTTCTCTTATTTCAAGTGATCGAAATTTTGGTAGCCATAGTTTGGGTGCAAGTAGTATTGCTTCCAATACCGATGCGGGTGGTAATGAAGGAATAAAGAAGTATGATGCCTAAACTTGGAAGAAAATGTTTTTATACTCGAATGAATAAGGGTACGATGACAACAAATCCGAGCTTGATGAGTATTTTCAAGAAAAAAATGAAAAAGTTCTTGATCTTGACCTTTTGATGTGGTGGAAGACTATTGGCTCAAAATATAAGATCATTTCTTTGATGGCTCGAGATATTTTGTCTATTCCCGTAACTACCATTGCTTCATAGTCAACTTGTAGTACATCGGGTCGTGTGCTTGATGGCTTTCGAAGTTCTTTAACTCACAAAGTAGTAGGAGCTTTGATTTGCACTCAAGATTGGTTGAGAGCCGTTCGTGTACCGATTGATGTTGAACAGTGCATCGAGAATGCAGAAAAATTTGAGTTGGGTAAGTAGTGTTTATATCTTTATATATTGTAATTCTTTTTATATATCTATAAGTGAATATTTTATTTAATTTCTTCTTCTTCTTTTTTAGATATGGATGGTCTTAATGCGGAGATTATCGTCAGTAAATAGAGTTTATCAGTTAAAGCAGAATGAATATATGTGGTAAGTCCATTAGACTTGTTTCTAAGTACAATCAAATGTTCATGCCTCATCTCAATTGTATTATCTAATAAAGCCTACCCATTCCATGCCACATTTTGGACAACCCCCCCAATTCTCAGTTTTATTCCCTGTAGTGAAGCTATCCATGCACTATGTAAGCTGTCTATACATCACTTATGAAATTATTGATGTTTTCTTATCATTTACGGACACATATTCCTATCATGCCACAATTTAGACGTGTTATATGTGTTTCTGATTTCGTTACCCATGCCTTAGCTTTTCATACTCCGAATAACCTTTCTGTTTTGAATTTCTAATTTTTTTTTTTTTGAGTTTTACTTTCATTTTACAAAAAGTTGAAGTAGTTGTGCTTTTAACTAGTTGTACTCAACTTTTTGGAAAGATAAGAGGAATGAGGGTAGGTTTGTTGGTTTGTGAGAGTTTTAACCTTTAGATGCTGTGTCAAAACAAAACAGTTGATGTCATTGAAATTATTTTTAGCTTTAAAGTATGATGCCTGCTTATATCAATTGATTCATCAGTCCGCTTTAATCTCTTAATTTCAGGTCTGACATGGCAGAGCAAAGTGGAGAAGTGTCACGGTTTATTTATGGTCCTATATTTGCAAGGTATGGTGGCTTTCCTTCAATTCTGCTCATGTTTTGACTTTGATCTGTAATTTTCTTCTTCACCCTCCATCAATATGCTGGGTTAATTTTATTTCAAGGAGAATTATGGTCATTCTGAGGTTAATGTGGATAGGCACTTGATGTCACATACTAGTAGCTCCACAGACTGGAATGAAGCACTGAATAAAATTTTATTTGGTTCTCCTGAACAGGTTATGTTCGATATTTTATTACTATGTATTGGATTATCTTCACAAATAAAAATGAGTTCTTCATATTTCTTAAAGTTCTTGCTTACCCTTGTGCATAGCAATCCATATTTAAGTTGTGCAAGCACAAATTTAATTTGTGTCCATACCCAACCTGTACTATCTTGTACCTGCTCACTTTAGTATTGCTTTGGGGAGCACATTATTGCCTTACTTTTACTGAAATAGAGTTTCCTATTTGTGTTTTATTATATTTAACAGTCTATTGAGGGGATGAAAGTTGTGTGCCACAAATTGGAGCAAGCCACTAATGATCCAAATGGTAGTGGTATGGAGGATCTTGTGAATGTCTCAGATAAACTTGTTTTATCCGTGGCAGATAAGGTAAAAACAACAGTGAATTAAGGGGCTTAACACCCCACCCTTTGTCCATCTCCATCCTTGTCTGTGTCAATTTGTGGGTTTACACTTTGTGCACTGCTAGGTGTACACTTTCGTGCTCTGCTTTGTTTTTGTTTTTATTAAGGTCTTTGCTTGTTCTTCTCTATTCCTAGCTGTAGTTGTTATTGGAATTTGCTTGACATTTTTTTTTATCTTTTCGAGCTCAAAATATTTCTTGATTTCTTTGCTTGTTATTAGGTTGCCAAGACATTTGACTTCAACTCAATGGGAGCTTCGTCAAGGTCATGCAAGTATGTTTTGAATACCCTCATGCAGGTGAGTTAACTTTTAGCAGCTTCAGTGTCATTTAACTTAAATACAACCTTGTTCCTTCTACAGTCATTTACATCTTATGTGTACGTGGAAGAGCTTATTGCATAATTGTCTGACAAATTTCCTTGCTGCAGACATTTCAAAATAGACAACTTGCGCATGCTGTCAAGGAGGGCACTCTTGACTGCCTTATTACTGAGCTTCTACTTAGACTTTTGGATGAAAGAGTGCCACGCATGGATGATGGAAGCCAACTTTTGAAAGCTCTAAATGTCTTGATGCTTAAAATACTGGTAATTTTTACAATATTAGCAGCGTTGACAAAGACTGGTTTCATGATGGCAGATCTGACTATGGACATCAGGCTTTGTTGGTTTTTGGAATTTTTCCAAAGGTATGTCTCGCTATGCTTAAAGCATAACTGTTTTACTCAGTGATAAATGAGATGTACTTTTGCTAGATGACTAAGGACAATATTGTATGCAAGTTGCTAGAGTTGGACTTTCAATCTGGCAAATAGCATTTATGCTGTCTTGACTTGTTTGGCCAGTGAACTATCATTCTTTTTCATAGGCTATTGCATCATTGATTGAAGCATTGCACTCAGTCAAGGAGTCGGAGCCCGCTGCAAAGAGTGGTGGTAGTGATCTGCAATTACTAAGCTTGGATATTTTAGCAAAGAGTAGTGGTTGTCTATGAATTAGGAACTAGCTCAGATTGTTTCGTCTTTTCAAGAGCTTCACCCCTGGATGTTGCGATTTTTCATTCAGCGGCAGAGATTTTTGAAATCGTTGTTACTGATTCCACAGCATCTTCTCTAGGCTCCTGGATTGAATGTGCAGTCAAACTTTATGGAGCTTTACATTCCTCATCCCCAGGGTCAAATAGAAAAGGCGCTCCCACACGACCTTTGTGAAGTGAACCGCTGGACTTTGCAAAAGAGAAATAGTTCACATTCTAGAATATTAAACGCTTATGAGTATTATAGATTGTGTTCGTGTTATATTCTCTTTGATGAATGACAAGTTTTTTTTATTATTGATGCATTCATTTCCATTTTTTAGTTAACTGGAAAAAAAAACTGTTAGAACCTGGAACTGGACCCGGAACCTGTGACAGGGTAGGTTCCAGGTTTTTGGTTCTAATGGGTAGGTTCCAGGTTCCAAAAAATGAGGAACCTGTACCCGATGGTAGGTTCCAGGTTCCAAGCGGAACCTGTAAGGAACCGGGAACTGCTCATTCCTAACAGTTGTATTGAGTAATGACTTATTAGTACTTATGTCAATTGGGGTTGTGATGCTTTTTTAATCAAAATTTAAGTTTTTTTATGTTGATGTTGGAATATGCACATTACATGCACGATGTTGGCACGGCGCATGCACGGCACACTTATGGCATGTGCATGACAATTGTGGCATGCACACCACACTTATTATACATGCATGACACAATTAAGCAAATGGTGAAGTTAGACCACTTTTAACCTTATAAATGCAAATATGGTTGTGACTATCACTATGAGTCTATGTTAAGCAGAGTATCAGATCTTATGATTAGAGCGACTTATGCCCCAATGACAAAGACATTAGCTATGCTTCTACTTCTTTGCTCCTTATTCGCGAGTAGCCACTTCGGAATGTTATCGTTGACTTCATTCTCATTGACTTCATTCTCAATGTCTTCTAATTCCTGCAAAGTAAGTCAATCGGCACCTCATGTAAGTCAATCAATTGCGTAAAGCTGCAAGAGAAACTGTTTAAAGAGCCCAAGTATAATTGACAAGAAGCAATCTCGTTGTCCAACCAAAGAGAGAATCATAGCATCAAAACTGGGCGGAAAAAGACATGCAAGAAAAAAAAAACAATTTGGAAACTTTAGTTGAAAGTATAATGAATAGTAACAGGCAAGCATACCCTGCCCAGTTCATGAGTCACTGCTTCTTCTTCTATTTCAGTAGATAGTTCCACTATTTCAAATAAGGGTCCCTCCTCCTCTTTTTCTTCTCCCCCTCTTTCGCCGTGTTCATCTCCTTCTTCTCCTTCATTAAATAGAATTAGTAAGAAGTCTTGGTAGCTCTCACCTTCTTCTCCTTCTTCTTCTTCTTCTCCTCCGTATAAATGAAGGCCTCATCCTCCTTCTTCTTCTCCCCCTCTTTCGCCATGCTTGTCTCCTTCTTCTCCTCCATTGAATAGAATCAGGAAGAACTCTTGGTAGCTCTCACCTTCTTCTTCTCCTTCTTTGAATAGAAATAGTATGAACTCTCTATAGCTCTCATCATCACCAAAGGGCACATGAGAATGGTCATTCATGACTTCTTCTACTTGGGCCTGCCATGAGAGATGGAGCAAGAGTTCATCCTATCGATCATTCTAAAAATGAAAATTACAATCAATGTATAAAGGAGGCACAATCAAGTATAATTGAAATGAATAGCGCAATCAACAACCTGGCATCGTCTCTAAAAAAAAGGGCATCCAAAAAATCCTATGGTAAAGCCCTAAAGGCTTATTCACTTGGGTTTCAATTTTTTAGGGATTTTTCTTTACTCTTTAAGAGAAAATCACTCGAAAGGCTAATTTTTAAGTTTTTCCAAAGATTTTTGAATTTTCTGAATTTTTATGAATTTCTTGAATTTCTAAATTGTTATTTTTATTTATTATCTCTTAATATTACCTAGCATAGTCTCTAAAACGAAAAAAAAAAAAAAAAGGCATCTAAGAAATCCTATTATAAAGCCCTAAAGGCTAATTCAATTGGATTTCAATTTTTTTTAAGGATTTTTCGTTTACTCTATAAGAGAAAACTACTCAAAAAGCTCATTTTTACATTTTATCCAAAAATTTATTATTTTTATGAATTTTATATGAATTTTCTGAATTTTGTATGAATTTTCTGAGTTTTTAATTTTTTAATTTTTTATTATTCATTATCTTTTAATATCACCGAGCATCGTCTCAATTGGATTATAATTTTTTTTAAGAGATCTTTTTCTTTACTCTTTAAGGGAAAACTACTCAGACAGCTAATTTTTAAGTTTTTTGCTAAGATTTCTTAATTTTCTAAAATTTATTATTTATTTTCTGAAATTTTAAATTCTCTATTATTTTTATCTTTTAAAATCACCTAAAATTGTCTCTAAGAGGGGGAAAAAAGGCATCCAAAAAATGCTATGGTAAAAGCTTTGAAGGCTTATTCAATTGGGTTTCAATTTTTTAAAAGATTTTTTATTTACCCGTCTAAGAGAAAATTATCCAAAAAGCTTATTTTTACGTTTTATCCAAAAATTTCTTATTTTTATGATTTTTTTGAATTTTATAAGTAAAACTTGAGTAGAACCTAGAATTAATAGGATAGGGTCTAGATTCCAAAATATACGGAGTAGATTCCAAGCTCCACAGAGCAATGAACCTATTCTAACGGGTAAATTTTAAATTTCAAGTGAAATATGTTTAGAATCTCGAGCCACTCATTGCTATTTGCCAGTTGATCTATTCTAATCGAGAAACATCGTCGTGAAACATGCCTTTTCTATCTCCATCGTCATGAAACTTGCCTTGTCCAACGAAGTTCGCTAAAGATGCTACATTCGGTACGAAAGATTATTCTATTTTCTACGTTGCTTCAGCATGAAGATGAAGAGAAGCCCAATCAATGGCCCGGTTGTTTTCTTGTGGAGTCTTCCGAAATGTTAAACATGAGGGGGACAAGAAAAGGTTAAAATGATTGAAAGACGACAGATCTTGACGTTGCGGTGTGCCCATCAACTCTTCATGTATGTTCATCTGATCCATCCAATCATGTACGGCTGTACTTGTCCCCCCAAGAGTTTTGTGGCATTGTAAATGAAGGTCGCCGTAATATATCTTGAAATTTACCTGCAAAACACAATTTTCATACTGGCATATGGAGATATGGGCTTGGTCCAACATCAGAAGTTTCCTAGGGCATTTTCGAACCAGACTGAATACGAACTAGATTCTCTAAGTGGTGCGCGGTTGAACCGCACTAAACCGCAAAAAAAGGGCTAAACATATCGACCTACGTTACCCAATTAAGTCAACTGATTTGATCCAAGTTTCGGGAGTCGTGTCATCTGATGCACTACTGCTAACGAGTTGGAGGATGAAATGACACGGGAAAAAGATCATTCTCGTGTTGGACAACGTGATTGCATCAATTAGTTGACTTGGAGGATGAAATGACACGAGAAAAAGATCATTCTCGTGTTGGACAACGTGAGTGCATCAATTAGTTTTTTGATCTGGTACTTGATACTGTACTTTAGACATGGAAAAAGGCTAGCAAGGACAAGAAGTTAGCAGCGCTATGGTCCATGCACTTTCAACCCTATTACGCTGAGGTAATGAGCTCTACAGGAAAAATTATTGCGTGAACTCGGTACAAATATTTGTATGTCGTGCGCATAACTTGAGATTTAAGTGTAGATAATTTGCCTTTGATCAGACGGTACAAACCTGACTTTCCTCATTATTTACAAGTAAAGGATCTTAATTTACATAATCAATGCAAGTGATATAATTTGATTATCATCCCAAAGATGTTCGATTGAATAGATTAATCACGTGAAAGAAACAATGAACATGACAAATTTTATTCCATCTCACCTTGTCATATACGTGGCTTTTCGAAACGAATGAAGCATGTGAAAATCACAAGACAATAAGAAATGATTGTCCAATCTCGTTCTAATGTTACCTAAAATCAATTTAAAGCTAAACTACTATAAATTAGGTGTACGCCTGAAATACCTATGCAGTTCTTCTCGTGCTTGTTAATTCTAGTAACAAGTTGAGTTTCCATCTGCAAGCTTCATCAATCAAAACCCACAGAGAGAGAGAGAAAGAGAGAGACAGTATGACACTTGAAAAACCAGTAGCAGAACCAATACCAACGGCGCAAGTCGCTGGCGACGAGGACGACGGAGAAGCAAAAGCCGGGGTGGACATCTGGAAGTACATCCTCGGCTTCACTGAGATGGCGGTGGTGAAGTGCGCCATCGATCTCGGCATTGCCGACGCCATCGAGAGCCACCCAGATCCCTCCATCTCTCTGTCCCAGCTCTCCTCCAAGCTTGGCTGCTGCCCCTCCTCCCTTCGCCGCATCCTCCGCTTCCTCGTCCACCGCAAGATCTTCAGGCACCACGCCGACACCGACACCTACTCACAGACCCCGCTCTCTCGCCTCCTCCTGACCAGAGGAGAGAAATCGATGGCCGCTTTAATTCTGCTCGAGACCACCCCCGTGATGCTCGCCCCGTGGCTCAACCTCAGCTCTCACGTGTCTGCAGCAGCTGCCGCAGCTCCTCCGCCTTTCATGGCGGCGCACGGTGACGACATTTGGGTATACTCAGCAGCGAATCCCGGGCACAGCAGGCTCATCGACGAGGCCATGGCATGCGACGCAAGAGTGGCGGTGCCAGCACTCGCCGAGGATTGCCCGGAGGTGTTCGAAGGTGTCCTGACCATGGTGGACGTCGGAGGAGGGAACGGGACCACCCTGAGGCTGCTGAGGAAGGCATTTCCGTGGATCAGAGGGATCAATTTCGACCTCCCTCATGTCGTCTCCGGGGCTTTACCGCCATGCGAGGGGGTGGAGCATGCCGGAGGAGATATGTTCGAGGGTGTTCCTAAGGCTGATGCTGCGTTCCTCAAGGTCGGTTGCTTTTCTTACTTCTTTTTCCTCCCTTTTTAGCAACGTATGTACGTCAAAAATTCATCCATAAACTAACCGGGCTAGGTACAGTTTTTGGACGTTTTGTAGGATAAGAAGGAAGCGCTATAATCACTAATTTATCATAATTGATTAGTTGACATGTTGACCCGATCTAGAATTCTCGACTGGATAGTCTTTTTCAATCCACGACATTAAATTTCACTGCAGTTCAGATGTTATAACTTAATCTATCGGTGTCTTACCTACCCCTTATTAAATCAAACAAATAAAGCTCCTTTGAATGAATCAACTTCTTCCTAGCTGGTCAATGTTTCGGGAAAAAGCCTATATATGCGCATACGAAAGTTGTTTTTTTTTCTTTTCTCTTGCCCTGCTCTCATTATTTATTAAAAATGAATTTTCTAGCATTAGTTCTGGATGCCCCTCCCTTTCCCTTTGTGTCTCTCCCTAAGATGGGAGATAAAAGGAAGGAATAGTTTAGCTTTCAACCCACCCTTCCCCCCCCCCCCCCCCCGGGGCACAAAAAAAAAAAAAAAGTAAAGTTTTTATTTCAATCATTAAAAAAAAAAGTTTTAGCTATCTAAGTTCTTTTATTTGTAAGATTTGCTCATCTGACTTTTATTTTATTCGATTAAGTCATCAAACTTTTTGTAATTGTGCAATATGGTCCTCTAACATTCTCCATTAGTGCATTCAACATCCTTCGGTCGACCACTAACTGCCCAAATAGCAATCTAATGCGGTAGAAAAATGAAAGTTATTCTAATGTGGCGCCAATTAGAAGAAAACAACTGCTGGGAACTTGACTATGTTAGTTACATATTTTACTTGTTTATTGTTTTCACATTTACAATTGTCATATTACACCCAACAAGATATTATCTTATCCTACATCCTTAGAGGAGGTCGTTGATTTTATATGTTCTCATATTTCTAATTACAAAATTTACATAGAAAGTTAGAGATTTCTAGTTATGGCAGCTTATTGATACACAATTAATTACATATTTTTTATCAAATAATTTGAGGGAAACTTTATTTCAAAGCCGAAAATTAAAATTCAATCTAATTATCTAGCCAATTTTGACCTCGTAGTTGTTTTTCCAGATTAAGTTTGTAGGTTTCAAAAATTAAACATCGTTGATTTGTGCTTTCTTTTGAACTTTTCATATTTTAATATAAATTACAAGATGGGGGTTGCAAATGCATTTACACCTTCTTCACTTTCAAACTCACGTCAGATTTTTTTTCAGAGGACAATTTTAAACATATTTATCAACATATTTAAACAATTAATTTGACATTTGATCATGTTTCTAATCTTATCCATATTTTGATCACTTTTTCTTTTCCATTTTTATCAAGATCAGCTAGATAATTAAATCAATTTTAATTTTTGACTTCGAAATATAGTTTCATTCATACTATTTGATAATAATAAAAAAGTAATTAATTGTGTGTTCATAAATTGTCATAAATAGAAATTTCTTGTGATTGAGAATATAAGACCACAAACTAAAACTTGACAACATTCTTGGGAGAGGGAGAGGGAGAGGGAGAGAGAGAGAGAGAGTGTGTTTAGAAATAGCACTGCGCTTTTTCTAAACCAATTTTTATATATTAGAGAGAGAGAGAGAGAGTGTTTCATAAGTAAAAAGGAGTTTCTTAGCCAAAATAGAAGTGAAAATAGCACTGCGCTTTTTCTAAACCAATTTTTATATATTAGACAGAGAGAGAGAGAGAGAGTTTCGTAAGTAAAAAGGAGTTTCTTAGCCAAAATAGAAGTGAAAATAGCACTGAGCTTTTTCTAAACCAATTTTTATATATTGGACATTAATTAGTGTTTGATAAATCCTACAGTGGTCATTTTTAAGTTAGTGTTAATTGCTTTGTGGGAAATGGTGTGCGCATCAAGTACACACCAAACATACTGAAAAACTACTTTACTAATGAATTGATGGCATAATATTATACATTTGCATGTGGGTAATATATATATCTGGTTACGGACTTTTAGGGGTGTAAACGGGCCGGGCTTTTACAGCAAACTTAGCGCAGCTAAAAAAAATGCAGGCCCAAAGATTTTGGGCTTGTTCGACTTGGGTCAGGCTAGGCCTGAAATTATATATCAATTCTTCAACATTAAATAATATAATTCGTTCCCTCGTAAATCTCATTATTTCAATAGTATAAAAAAAATAATTAGTTCGCTTGTGGTGTTTCATTTTCCCATCCAAGATAGAAAACTTTATCTATAAATCCAGAATGATTGAAAAAACTATATTATAAATAATATTTCGAATTTGGGTCATCCCATTTCGAGCTTCACAAGATGAAAACATGTATAACAGAATGAACCGATATCCGACCCAAGACTATTTGGGCAAAGGAATTTCAGGCCGGTCCGAATTTTCGGCTCTCCATTTTCACCCCATAGAGACAGCCCCAATCTATCAAAAACAGTGCTTTCCAGACAAAAAGAACAAGAGTCGTTGAGAAAGTAATTGCGAAGACCATGCGATATACGTAGTACCTAACCTATTCTTAAAAGGTTAATGCCACATAATACCAAAAATCAGTATTTTTAGATCATAAATTAATAAATTTATAACAAATTTACTCTTGATTGATTTCTATCAAATTATTAAGTTGGATAACGCGTTTGAGATTTCACTCTCTGCTTGTTATAAGTATACTAGTTTATGATTTTTGGTGATATTAATTCAATTTAATGGAAACTAGCAAATGATAACTTTGTTATAACTATTTTAATTTGGGATTTTTTATGATCAAAATATTAGTTTATGGTAAATTTGTCACAAATGTATAAATATAGAGTTTTTGGTTGTCAAAAAATTGATTTTGAGTAAATTTATTGTAGCTGTACAAGTTTAAGGTTTTTGTAGTATTAACCTATTTTTAAGAGGTGTCTTTAATTATGTTAGTGATGATTGGTTGGCTTGTTAAACATGGAAATATATTTTCATTTACATTTCTTTTGCCCAATTCAACAGTTGATCTTAGAAGCCCCACATGTATCAATTATCCATATGATAACAAGTGAACATCCAATTGGAATTTTGTACATCTCTTATTAATTCTTACCAAACAGATTGTGTCCTCAAACGAAAATCGTGCACTGACGGTGTAATCTTCTATTGTAAGAAAAAGTGTGTGATTGATTTGCAAAGTTAAATTATGAAATCGCCTATTTCATATGCCACTAATCGAGGTTTATACAAATGGATCATCTTCAAACACATAACAATCTATTGAGGCACTCTTTCATATGCATGTCTTTATTACCTCCGCTTTTTTTTCTTAACTATATTTATTCAACCTTGCATCTAATTGATGAGTTACATATGGTGAATACCACCTACATGAAAAGTGGCTAACATATATATTTAGAAGCTACCAATCATAGGCATGTTTAGAGAATGGCAAAATTATAATTTTCTCAATATACAATATGGTCCTTAAACTTTTGATTTATTCAAATTGATCCTTAAACTTTAGTCAAATATACAATATTGTCCTTGAACTTTTAATTTATTCGGTATAGTTCTAAAATTTTGGTACATATTTAATATGAAAATATTTAATATTGATCTTAAACTTGAATTCATTTAATGTGATTCATGATATTTTGAGAAATGTTCAATATAATCCTTAGATTATATGATAATATATAATATTATCCTTACATAAATTCAAGTTCATGGTCAACATTAAATATTTTCATATAGTTTATGGACTAAATTAAATATGTACCATAAGTTCGAATCACATTAAATGAATTAAAAATTTAGGGAATTGCGCATTTGGTTAAAGTTCATGGAATACATTAAACAAATTAAATATTTAGGTATGACATTACACAAGGGATGACATTACACATTTAGGGACTATTTGTGTAATTATCTTTAGAGAAAATTCACTCCACCTAAGAATGAAGGAAGATGTGACCCCCTTTTTTCTTTTATTTCTCCATGATCTTAGTCTTCTTAATTCCAAGATAATCCCTAAACACACACACATGTGGTCAACTTTCCAAGTGTGATTAACAGAGGCTGGCATATTTTGAACATGTATAGTCGGTTTTTCACGACTGGTCGATCAGCGAGTGCATCCAAATCTTGAAGAACTGCAAAGAAGCCATCTTGGAGAGCAAATCGGGAAAGGTGATAATTGTGGAAGCCGTGATCGATGAAGAGAAAGACAGCAACTGGACTGATGTGAGGCTGACCCTCGACATGGTGATGATGGCTCACACCGGGGGAGGCAAAGAGAGGACCGAGAAGGAGTGGGCTCACGTGCTTCGCCAAGCCGGGTTCGCCAAGTACACAATCAAGCCCGTGCACGCCGTCCAATCTGTCATCGAGGCATTTCCTTGAAAAATATAACTAAGGGAAATAAATTGGTAATCTATCTTTATAGTTTAGTGGACTTGGGCGTTGTTTGTATCCTTAAGGCATGCTTGTTGACTTTGTATTCTCCAAACGATCTTCGTAGCTCCTTCCTCTTTCTCTGCCGTCTTGAAACCTTGTCGATGTCGTCTTGAAAATAAATTGGTTGTCTATCTTTATAATTTAGTGTACTTGGGTGTTGTTTGTATCCTTAAGACATGCTCGTTGACTTTGTATTCTCCGAATGATCTTCGTAGCACCTTCCTCTTTCTCTGTCGTCTTGAAGCCTTGTCGATGTTGGATCTCCAAATGATGACATCTGGTAGTCATTCGCGAATCACGTTTTCAGTTCCTTCGGGGAGGCGTGGCCCGCAGGCCATCGCTCGTCGAAAGAGAGAAGATTGAATGGATAACTCGCCCCACCACCGTGCCCACTTTCCACACCACACCATGCGGAACGCGACACCTCTCAGTGCACAATCTCATCTTTTCTTCTTCTACCCACTATCCACTGCGTTGACCTGAACAAGACCCAGATCAGGAACAAGAACAGGAAGCGTTGCAGGAGCCGCAGGGAGGCGGAGAGAGCAGAGAGAGCGGAGAGGGAGAGAGGGGGAGGTGAAAGCCATGGCCTTTTCGTCGATGCTGCCGCCGTCGCCGGCCCTCTGCCTCGCGAGGAAGCCCGTCAACGTCAGACCCGCGATCTCATTCCGCTGCCTCGCGTCCGCGGCGGCCCCGACCCGGTCCCCGAGGCCGAGGCCGTTCGATCTGAAGACGTACTGGGCGACGCTGATCGCGGAGATCAACCAGAAGCTCGACGAGGCGATCCCGGTCCAGTACCCGGAGGGGATCTACGAGGCCATGAGGTACTCCGTCTTGGCCGACGGCGCGAAGCGCGCGCCGCCCGTGATGTGCGTCACCGCCTGCGAGCTCTTCGGCGGCAACCGCCTCGCCGCGTTCCCCACCGCCTGCGCTCTTGAGATGGTGAGTGTGCTGGATTTAGCTGCCTTGTGATTGTCCATGTTTTGGTGGGGATTTCTTGATGAGTTCTGGATTTGGAATGGTGGTCGTGGGATTAATTATGGGTTGAGCAGGCGCTTTTGGTTCTGTGTGTTCGAGGGTCACTTTGGTGGCTGGAAAGTTTTCAGCTTTAATGTAAGTACTAGGTTTTAGAGGATCTTCAGCTTTTGGTTCTGTGTGTAGGAGGTCACTTTGGTGAGTGGGAAGTCTTCAGCTTTGGTGTAAGTACTGGGTTTTAGTTAGAGTTGAGCTTCTTGGAAAAGGTAGTTGAAGTGTTTTGGTGGAGATGGAGTGTATACTGAGAGTTTGAATGGTTGTGTTAGCTGAAACTGCATATTCAAGAAGCGGAAGATCATGGCAGCATCAAATAGATTATGATTTTCAGTCTTGCAATTTGAGGATGACTAGTTAGTTAGTCATGTTTCCGATGAAGTCTTAATCCTCCAAAACCTTACAAGGCAAAGAAGTCTGAATTGGGGAATCCACTCCAAGTATAATTTAGTTCAGTAGTCATTGAAGCATTAGTTTTCTGGGCAGAATTAATAAAGATGCGCTTGCATTAAATGTTTACAGTCTAAGGGCTAGATCTTATCAACAAATTAGGACTCCACCAAGCATTAAAATTTGAGTGAGACATTAGCTGATTTTTGAGAGAACATCCTTTCTGTCTCAGATTATGTCAAATTCTTCTGCTCTGAGAAATTATTTGATCTATGATGTCATGGTCATTCAACAATCCATATTTGATGATTACAGGTTCACGCAGCTTCACTCATTCATGACGATCTCCCCTGCATGGACGATGATCCATCACGCAGGGGCCGGCCATCGAATCACACCGTATACGGTGTTGACATGGCAATCCTAGCTGGAGATGCGCTGTTTCCTCTCGGCTTCCGTCACATAGTCTCACAGACACCATCTGACCTCGTACCAGAGCCTCGCCTCCTCCGAGTGATAGCGGAGATTGCCCGATCTGTGGGATCCACTGGAATGGCTGCTGGGCAGTTCTTGGATCTTGAAGGTGGTCCAAACTCGGTTGACTTTGTTCAAGAGAAGAAATTTGGAGAAATGGCGGAGTGTTCTGCAGTTTGTGGAGGGTTACTAGGAGGTGCCGAAGATGAGGAGATAAGAAGATTGAGGAGATATGGAAGAGCTGTTGGAGTACTGTATCAGGTAGTAGAGGACATACTCGAAGAGCAAACGAAGAGTGGAATGAGTGACGAGGAGAAAAAGAAGAAAAAAGGGAAGAGTTACGTGCGGTTATATGGGATTGAGAAGGCTTTGGAGGTTGCTAAGGAGCTCAAGGACAAGGCTAAGAAGGAACTCGAAGCTTTTGAGAAATATGGTGACAGAGTCGCACCTCTCTATAGTTTTGTTGATTATGCTGCTGAAAGGGAATTTACTTTTGGCAGCTCCAGTTGATGTCAGAATTACCGCCAATGTTGGATTTGAGTGTTTCTCACTGAACTACATAATACTGCCTGGTGTTTGATGTTTTGACAAAGTGATGTGCCACTGAGTGCTACCTTCTGATGAACTTGACCACATGAGTGTAGGGTTGCTATGACAAGCTCTAAGAAGCGGGTTCTCTTCTGTCATGGGGCCATGGCTGGAGATATTTGGTTGTTTGGTGAGTTGTTACTCGAAAAGTTTCAGTTTCATTTCTGCGGTTTATGTAATCTGAGAAGATAGGTATGCTGTATCATGAAGCTGTAAGATTCTCTTCCAGAATTCAGTACTTCCGTGGTTAGATGATTGGTCAATGTTGATGTGTGTGAGTAACTTCTAGTGAGAGTGTACTTGGAACAACTCTGATTGGCCCAGTTTATGAATGGTTAAAAGTGGATTCGGCAAAGCTGTTTCTACTTCTGAAAAATTGCTTGTGTTGCCTTGGCGAGACTTCAAAGGGAAAAGCCAGTGAAAACTGAAGCAATGATGGCTGATTTTCAAGAAGTAGCCAAAAGTTTACGTTAACGTGTTTGTAGCTTTCTAAGTACAACAGAATTTGTAGTAACTTTATTTTCACTATTGAAGAAATTTACTCCTCAATCATCTATTATTCACTTCATCAGCATCCAAAATTTCTTTTCAAACCCGTGTTGTAGCTACAGAGTAAAGCCAGTTCCAAAATTTCAAGTGTGGAAGTTATAGCAAACTCCAAATGCACTCATTGCTGATTATAATAGTGGCTGTTAAATCGAATTCGCATTTCAACCGAAAAAAAAAAAAAAAGAATCATATTAGCATATCCAGTTTGTCACTGGGTACCCTATCTCCTTGAATACTTGACTATGTTAATGAAGATTCTCTAAATGCTTGTATCCTAAAGCCTCAAAAGCAGCCCAACCTCTGAGAATCTATCATCTTCATTCTCCGTGTCCAGTAGTTTGCAGGCTCTTTTGTAGCATAAATTGTGCTTGTCGGATGAATTACGTTTGGGGTCATGTGATCTATGTCGGGTGCATGTTCATGGAGTGCATCCAACTCGACTGAAAGCAGTAAATTTTTTCGCATATGCATAGTTTCCTCTTGGGTTGCCGTCCATTTGATCCTACTTGTAAATTTCTGTTCAATCTCATCCTCTGAGATGTTCTTTTTGTACAATTCGAGTCTTCTAACGTACTCTGTTCGGGCTGTCAAGTTATCTTGGCTGCATCCATGTCAGTCTATTCAACGATGGCATGGCTTGCTGAGACGGTAAATGATTTGGTGATGTGGTGGCACCTTGTAGGTAACAATGGCGCCGCCGCGGACTTCAGTCAATGCTGCCCAGGCATAGTCATCGCGAGAGATGAAGAGGGTCATGACCCTTGCTGTCAGGGTCTCGATAGAATTCATCGCCTTAGTAATTCGACAGCGAAAGTTTTGACAACAGAACCTACTGCTACAATCCCGCTGATAATGGACCTAATGAATCCCAATTCTTGATGTGCTTAACGCTTCTAAGCCGCTCAATTGCATCGGATTCACTGCTATGATTCTGTCATATCTCAGTTGAGAAACTAGCAATTTACAAAGATCTCTTTATGCGACCCATACGTAGAATATTTCCACTTGTCGCCACATAAAGCAGTCAGCTCTGTCGATTATTAGCATTAGAGACTTCTTATAATTGAAGGCAACTTGTTGGACTTCAGTTCATGATGTTTGGAAGTAGTGTTATGAGTTTTGAGCGGACGGACAATTAGAAAAGGACTTGCAGGATTACGGGGGTGCTACCGATCTATGTTGAAGCTCAAGGCTATGCTGCCTAGACTTGTTTAACAGTGACAGATTAATTCAGTATCAGGAGATAGTGAGAGTCATGATAGATCTGAAAAATTACCAGTTCTCATACATGTTTTTGAATAGTGATGATGATCTCTTTTTACTGCATCATTCATCGAATAAGTCTACGTAATAGCTTTTTCTAGAAATTTAAGCTGTAAAAATACTTAGCGGTTTGCTTTAACATTCTCCATCATGTGAACACTAGCAAGAGATGAGAGCTCGAATGTAATGAGCATTATACGTGTGGACAAAGAAATCATAGAAAACACATAAATGGCAAGGAAAAGTAGAAGCCTCCTATTATCATACGGTATGTGCAAGTTAGTAAATTTAATTTTCATGACCATTTTGGCAAGATCTCTAATCACAACAAACCTTCTATCATTAAGCATGTTTTTGTATAAATCTCTTATCAATGTATGAGAAATAATAAATTTATGCATATTTTGATAATAAATGTTTAAAGATAACTTCATGTTGAAGTATCTCTATGCACTTAGATGAATGATCAAAGATTCATGATAGATATGATTCCAATGGTGAAACCTTAGGTTATCATTTTGAAGTATCCCTAAGCAGTTAGATGAATGATCAAAGATTTATGGTAGATATAATTCCATCTACTTAACAATTGATGTAAACAAAGGCATATATCTAGGTAAGTTAATATTTGATCAACCTTTCTATCATTAATTATAGCATAGATTTTAAATATGTTTTATTAAATAGTGAAACCTTAGGTTATCATGTTTTGATTATTTCCCCGTACTAACCAAAGGTGTATCAGGCCTCCAAACCTTTAGACACTGAAATGAAACCTCAATATCATCTCGCATTACTTGTTATGATTGATCTGATTAAGTTGAATTTCGTCTACTACACGTAATCAATTAAATGATGGATTTTTAATATGATACATATTTCATTACATTGCAATATTATCAATCGTCATTGTCACTTACACTTTAAGGTTTTCATATTTGGGGCATGCATTACTAGTCTCATAATGCATATAAAATCATAGTATGTTAGTGCAGGATAATACATAATTTGTGTAGTAAAAACCAAATCAAATTGCCATTAGGATTTCACAAAGAATGCAACTTAGGGTTAATTAGTTTCATATTGTGTAGGGCATGCCATCTAGAAAATCATAAATTTACTAGGGTGATTTTTAGTCATCACATCATGTAGATAATTTTAGTTAATAATTGCATTTCATGCATTAATCACATCATGTAGAGTGAATAATGCATGAAATGCAATTATTAACTAAAATTATCTACATGATGTGATTACTAAAAATCACCCTGGTAAATTTATGATTTGCTAGATGACGTGCGCTACAAAACTAATTAACCCTAAGTCTTCATGCAATATTTGTGAAATCCTAATGACAATTTTATTTTGTTTTTATTATAAAATAATGTATTATCTTGAATCTATATGTATTTTAAATTAACATACTCTGATTCTATATGCACTATGAGACTAGTCATGCATGCCCCAAATATGAAAACTCTAAAATGTAAGTGATGTGCAATGACGGTTGATAATATTGCAATGTAATGAAATACTCATTATATTTGAAATTCATCATTGAATTGATATCATATTATTTCAAGGCAATTGAATTTCAACTAAATCACATTAATCATGTCATGTGAGACAATATTGGGGTCCAACATTAGTGTTCTCGGGGGCCTAATACGCCTCGATTAATGCAGGGAAAACATATTTAAAATTCTATACTAGAGTTAATGATAGAACCGGATCCTAGTTTTTACCTAGAATTGAGGTTCCTTCAAGACTGAAGCCGGACCAAGCACGGGATACACACAGTAATTACCATCGAACTGAGTATATTTGCAAAAAGGAATTGTTGCTCGGCGGAGGAAACCGGAAGAGTAGCGATACCTACTGGACAGTGAACAAGGCGCGGCAGGCGGACTGAAGTCTTGCCGGTGCTGGACTCCGTGGCTAGCAGGGGCGTCAAGGTCACAAAGAAAACCTGGGAACTCAGTGGAGAACGGCTGCACAACGATAGGAGGTGCGGCGATCGAACCTTGAAACTCACCGGCGATGCTGAATTGGGCTAGACTCCATGGTAAAGATGCCGTACGCAACGAAATCGAGACACTGGACATAGGGCTTGCCGAGCACGGCGAAGACTTGACGGGAAAGCCGGGAATACTACAGAAGCCATTGAAACAATGACGTTGCTGGGATCTCCAGGAAAAACGCCGGGGCAGCGGGAGTGAGGCGTTTTAGGTGGCGGTGAAGGACGAGTACTCGAGGCCACCACCGCTGCACTGACCAGCTGGGCAACACCGGAAAAAGGCTGCCGCCAGGAAGCTGGGCATGGCGGCGGAAATGGCGGACTGGGCCCCAGGGGCGGCGAAGGAGAATGGAGGGACGGCTGTTAGTGCGTAAATCTCTCGCCCACTTCCCTCGGCACCGAACGAAATCTTTTCCATATTGGTGAGTACTTCCATGGGAAAAAATCCAATCGATCAGTTTCAATGCACATGTGGAATTTACGGGCCACGTCAGGAAGTTCGATGGGCTTGGCCGAAATCCAAGTTCAGGACCTCCCCGCCTGAGTCCATTAGCTTCAGCCCGGTGCAGTTTATGTGGGCTTAATGCTAAAAATGCTTTTATACCTATATGCAAATTACTATTATTTCCGTTTGGTGGTCGGGATTGATCCCTAATTATTCTATGCATTGTCAGAATTTATGTGTCAACACTATATCTTTAACAATTGGTGCAAGAAGTGTGTTGCGTTTATGCATATTGATGTTGAGATAAGATTAACTGAAAAACTCAAATTTCTTTCTTGAATTTCAAAAAACAAACAAAAGACGAAGATGTTGCTATTATAAAGAAAATAGAGGGAACAGCTCAGATAAGCTATAATAAAAGTAAATGAAGATATTGTTCTAAATGGAGAAAATTTTCAAACCTGATGAAAGCTATTGGCAAAAACTGTCATGATATGAGGAGAAAACAAAACGACGAAGAGAAAAAGGAGGTAAAATGCAAAAGAAATGGGGAGAATCATGATCATATCAAAGTAGCAACAGATTTGAAGGGAGCATTGATAGGCAAATCTTTATGAACCTAACCTGATTGGGGCCTAGATCTTGAATATTATTTTGAAAATGGATGAAAAAGTTATGTGCGCAAAGGACTTCCTAAGTTCTACATGGTCGGATGGTCTATTTTCTACATTCTTACTTTCTTATAAACTAAAACTCTTGCTCATGTTATTATTTTTAATATTAAAAGAAATGACAAAAAGGGTGAGAAGAAATAATATGCATCCGTGTTTGACATAAATAGAAAAGAGGAAAAATTTTGGAACAATTACATGCATATGTGTTCCTCAACATATATTTCCTTATGCAGATGATGTTTGATTCCATAACATGAGCCATATTGCATATCTGTTCATGAGAATTTCCTTGTTGAGCATGTCATTTCTACAAAATTTTGCTTCATGACTAATGTGTTCTAAAGAAATTGTATGAACATAAACTGAATTGCATATGCTTGATATATTCCAGACATTATGTCAATATACGATACTTGACATGGTCTGGGTTTTATAATCAAGGGTGAATACCGCCAAAAAAAAAAAATCTACAATGGCAATACTCCAATATATATACCTAATTTTTTTTTTTGACCTATAGAAATCCAAAGTGATACCACTATTTCAAAATTTACTCTCCATAACATTCTCTCCGATTTGGCCGTTAATTCTCCTATGTGTTAGTCAACATTACATCGCTTGGTTAGTGGACCCACTCTATTATGCTCAAACCCCTTGGTTTTGCCCTAATTTTAGTCATGTTTGATACGACGGCATTTTAGCTCTTGGCCAAGCGAGCAAACACAAGGTGGGGTTTTGACCCAAAAGAAAGATCATTTCCGGAAAGAGTGCATATAATAACAGTGCACACTGAATTTGGCACGTTCACATTCCACATCGAACAGCATGCAGCACGGTTGAAAACGAAATTTGACATGAGCTGAAGAGTAAATTTGAAGAGACTGACATGCAATAGATATATCGAAATAATACTAGTTTAGGACTTTCATGGAATTAACCTGTAATTGAAAGCTAAAACAATCAATATAAACATGATTTTCTTCTCATTGTTAGGAGAATATGGATCTTTAGGAAGATTCCAGCTCTCCCTCAAAGGTGCCAAACCAGAGAGAGGCGCCAGTCGAGCGATCTTGCAAGAGAAATATCATCAGGAAACATGCCTCTTCATCTGTCTCCATCACCATAATTCTAGTTCAACCAAGTGCGCTTCAAAATGCCACGTTTTGCACGAGATAAACAATTGCTGTTTTCTTGGAGAGCATCCCGAAACGCGATAAACACGACGGGAACAGGAAAGAAGTCAAAATGGTTGAATGAAGACAAATCTTGTCCAGTGGGACTTGTCCTCCCAAAATTTTGTAACGCCAAAATTTATCAGAAAGAATGCTGGCAAGGACAAGCATAAGAAGTTAGCAGGGCCTCGTTCTCATGCACCTTCGAGTGGGGTCGTGGGCTCTACGGAAAAAAATTATTACGCGAACTCGACGCAAAAATTCGAAAGTTGAGTGTATCATGGTGAAATATTATGTATACAGAAATCATGATTTAGGTGTAGATAATTTGTCTTTTCATTGTACTGACTGAATTTTAATGGAAAAAGTGTCAAAAAAGTCTTAAACCTATTTATTTTTTTTGGTAAAAGTCTTAAACCTATTTATTTATGTCAATATAATCCTAAATTCTTTAATTGTATCAATTTAGTCCTAAATCTTTTGATTTCGTGCCAATTCAATCATAAACCTCCTAAATTAGTATCAATTTAATTATAAATATTTTGATTTGATATCAATTCAATCTTTTCAGCTAATTTTAACCGAATATTGCTAACGTGGATGCCGGCCAAATTACGTGATACCGTGGAGCTAACGTGGACAATTTTTAATAATTTTTCAATTTTTTTATTATTTTTTCTGATTTTCTATTTTTTTTCTTATTCTTTATGCCAATAACTAGCCACCGGCTATGGCCAGGTGGGCTAGCCTCGCCTAGCCATCGCGAGGGCAAACCCAACAAGGGATGTCGTCACCAAATCCGACAAGGCCTACCCTTGTCTAGGCCAAGGTGGCCTTGCTAAGCATCGTCAAGGCTTGACCTTGCCATGGCCAGGGAAGGTCTACCCACCCGACCATGGCCAGTGGCCAACCACAAGCAAAAGGAAAAAAAAGAAATGAGAGAAAAAAGAAAGAAAGAAAGAAATTATAAAAAATAATAAAAAATTATAAAAAATAATAATAAATCAAAAAGTACTAAAATATTATTAAAAATTGTTCATATTAGCACTAGCGGTGCCATGTAAGCTAGTTGGCGTGCACATCAGTAATATCCAACCAAAATTAGTTAGAATGATTGAATTGGCACCAAGTGAAAACATTTAAAACTAAATTAGCACTAATTCAAAAGTTTTAGAACTAAATTGACACCATTAAAAGGTCTAGAAATGAATTGGCATCAAGTCAAAAGATTTAAAACTAAATTGGCACCATTAAAATGTTTAAAATTAAATTAACATCAATATAATAAGTTTACGAAGTTATTGACACTTTTCTCAAACTTTAATTAATCGATGCCAAGGTTATCATTCAACAATCCAAATTTTAAAATCACCATGCCATCGCCACCATCTTTATGTGCCATCGCCGCCTCCATTGATCACGTCATCAACTTCGCCAAGACAAACACTCACCATTAGCTCGGCCATATCGTCTCTCTTTCTCTCTCGGACTCACCCACAATTTAGATCAATGGATTCTCTCGTCGATCACCACCACTGGCCACGGATATAAGGTCGATGATGAGTACCGTTGCCATCAATGAACCGAGACGGAGGTCGCTGATGGTCGCGATCTTCATTGATGACCTCATTGAGGTCTCCAATAGAGAGAGATGGAGGTCTTTGGTAAGCTCGGGATGGGCAGTAATAGCATGGTTCAAGTGAAGAAGACAACGAAGAGCGGCCATTGACGAGTGGCATGGCACGGGCGTGAAGCGACATGCGGCGGAAGCGAAGGCAAATCAAGTACATGTAATATTGCAAGTAATATTACGAACACGTTCGACCGAATCAAATTAATCATATGGAAGAAATAATAGAATTAAAGAAAAAACTCATTCCATCTCACTACACTAATTTTAGACATTTTCCTTTTATGAAGCATCGCTTTTTTGAAAAAGAAAACTCAAGCGTTGTGAAATTACAAAACAACAGGAAATTATTGTCTATTCTCATTTTACGGACGGAATAAAAATTCTATTTGTCAGAAATAATGAGACTTGGGCTAGATTACCAAAATAATGATGGTAATAACCGCACAAGCATTAAAAAAATGTAGAATTTTCTAGTGTTATTTAAAATTAGTATAAGATTAAATTTTATTTATAAATATAAGATTAAACATATGTTTGCCGAAAATGAATAATTTAAAAAATAATTTCTTAAAAATAATCGGTTGTATTACTTACAAAAAATGAATAAATAAAAAATATTTTCATCATTCTCGAAAATATTTATACATAGGTTATTGTTGATAATAAAAATATTTTCATTAACTAATTATTTTAATTCGTATCAGCAATTAGTTTGTGGAAAATATTTTTTAAATTATTCATTTGTTATGAAATAGACCAAACCTTAAAATTTTGATAGTTTTTATCGTGTTCATTAATTCTTCTAACAAGTTGAGAGAGAGAGAGAATGGCACTTGAATGAACAGCAGCCAAACCAAAACCAACAGAAGAAGTTGTGGGCGATGGGGACGACAAAGAAGCAAAAGTCGGGGTGGGCATCCGGAAGTACTTCTTCGGCATCACAGAGATGGCAGCGGTGAAGTGCGCCGTTGACGTAGGCAGCACCGACGCCATGGAGAGCCACCCGGCGCCCACCATCTCTCGTCCAAGCTAGCTGCTCCGCCGCATCCTCCGTTTCCTAGTCCACAGTAAGATCTTCAGGCACCACGCCGACCCCGCCACCTACTCGCAGACCACAGTAAGATCTCTTGCCGTCTGCTGACCACAGGAGAGAATTCAATGGCCGCGGTGGCTGCTGGAGCTCCAGCCACTCTCATGGCTGCACACCGCAACAACCTTCGATATAAGTGGCGGTGAATCCCAGGCACAGCGGGCTCTTCGACAAGGCCATGGCATGCGACATGAGAGTGGCGGAGCTGGCAGTCATCAGAGGGATCCTCGGAGTGGTTCGAGGGAGTCCCAACCATGGTGGACGTCGTCAATTAACAATCGCCATTTAGAATGATATGAAAATCTATGATTTTGGATGCATGCAACACACGGGCTTCTTACTAATACATATGAAAAAAAAATGTTTATTAGCATTACAGTTTTTGGATTATTATGAAAATAACTGATGAAAAAATATTGGCCGCATAAGTTCAGCCAACACAACAAATTTGAAACCTATTCATAGAGTGATGTGTATCCATAAAGGTCCATTTGTCAGACTTTTCTCTCTCCCTCTTACCCTCTCTCTCTCCTCCCGTTGCTCTTCGTTTGTTGTGCAGGCCATGGACAACCTCTCTCCTTTGTACCCCCCTCCGACCCTCTCCCTCACTTGCATGGGGTGCAACAACATAGTTCACCTGCCCTTTTTCTCACCTGAGCCGGACTTGTGCGCCTTCCCCATCGATGACGACTCCATCATTGAAATCGTCTGCTGCCCCCGCGGCCCCTTGGTCCAAGAACAAGTCCAAATCCCCCATGCCTGTCATCATCACTTGTGAACCCAAGCCCCTGCATCCTCGATATCCTCTACGCTCTGAGTCGTCGCCTCCCTCCCCAGTTTCTGTATCTAACGAGGGCTAGACCCTCACTAGATTTGGTGCGGGCAACCCTTGCCCTGGCCACAACAATCGACCCCTCGTCAAATCCTCTCATTTGATTTGGCAAGGGCGACTCTGGCTTGTGGTCAGTCACCAAAATCGAGTACTGGCCACAGGCCAAAGGAAAAGGGAGAGAGAAGGGGGGAGGGGGCGAAGAAGAAAAGAAGAAGAGAAATGGAGGTGCGAGTCTACAAGAGGAGAAAGACAAAGGGAGAAGATTTGATAATAGGCCCATGAGTGCGATGTGTGGATTAATAATTTATTGAGTTGGCACATCTCATTTACCTAATTAGGTTATGAGCCACAAATTCTAGAACAAATGTACAACAGTTTCTAATTTTTTTTTATGATCCAAAATAGGTTGTTAATCTCATAATGAATTAAGGACAATTATATAAGTATTTCTCAAGAAAAGAATGCGGAACCACTTTCAGTTGATTCATATTGATTGAAAGCTGTTAGGCGAAGAGAAATAGACTTACGCTTCACGTGGCGTAAGTCTTTTGCAATTGATATAATTATGACGTGTAAGATATTCTTATCCACCATAATTTACTCTTTTGCATGTGCAAGCTCGAGACGGGTTAGATTTCGCACTTTTGTGCATTAGGGTTATTGTATGTTGCTCATGTGGGCTTCCCTCGATGAGCCCATCAAAGCATTTATCCTTTATCTTTTTCCCTTCACTTTAATTATTAAAAAAAAATTAAAACAAGATAAACATTTAATAAGGAAGACATCCTTTAGGAAGTCTAAATCAAAGCAACAATTTAAGAACTCCAGTGGGTTGAAAATGTACTAATTTTTCATTAGTTCCTCTTGCAAATCAAGAGGAGATTTTATCATAAAAACAACTTCCTCAATTTTGTGGTGACATAACTTAAAGAGAACTTAAGACAAAGATGACTAATTAAATGAGAGATCCAAAGAAACCCCATTACACAGGCTAGCCTCTTCTAAATGTTATCATAGGATTTCACAAACTAGTATAAATAATTCGGGGTTATGAGTGAGTCGAGTCTAACATTGTGAGAGTTCCAACGTACCATATGGATCAAAGCCATAAGATGACCCCAAAAGGTCTTCCTAGAATGGCCCAACTCATTACCATGCTCTACCAATTTTCCTAATATATCCCTGATTCTTGGTTAACCTTGATTAGTCTATAAAAAATGTGTCTTGATTTAAGGTATCGCCGGTCTCGGGTTTCCCCACTCGCACCTAGTGAGACTGCGATGATGGGTTCACCTAGTAAGGACTTGGTGTCCCATTGACGCTTGAAACCAAACATTTCGGTAATAAGTGGATAAGTGCCAACCCCGTGCAAACTCTTGTTTGAATCGAAAATGTTTACCACGTAGTACTACAAACAATTGGCAAGTTTCAATTCCAATCAATCACCAAAAAGCACTTACATAATAGTTGGATCGGTCATGAAAAAATTTAAACTATTACTAAAGAAATGCTATGGACATACAAATAGTCAATATGTCCACTTAAATAAAAAGTTATCGATTATGAAATATACGAAAAAAAAAAATCATACTAAAGAGAAAATTAACTCAATGCAAAACTAGTTATATTACTTACGAAACCTAAAACTTATAATTGAAATAATGATTTTAAATTGAAATGAAGAACTTAAAAGAAAATCACTAAAGATTAAAAAAAAAAATGGATACTTAATCTTCAGTAACCTCAAATATTAAATTTGACATCAATTATAGTTTTGTTCAAATAGGGTACTAGCATAGAATGTCTAGGATGGAAGTCGATCTTTCCATAAATTAATCAAGAAAAAAGCTCATAATTTTCTCGATAATTTTCTAAAACTGTTTGGTTGTGTTTAAATAGTCACTCTAACTTAATAAACACATAAATTCTATGAATAAAAAGCCCAATTTGATCTCCCCGACGTTGTTCAAGTTACATTCAAATTGGATTAACACATTAATAGAGACGTTGAGTTTGGATTACGTATTCAACGAACATATCATGTTTGGGTTCTCACATGATCATTAAACGCGTCATATTCCAAAATTAGTCCATGTAATGATGTATCCTCAAGTTGCCAGAAACAAAGATGACTCACGGGGCCACAGGACAAACCAAAGGCCACCCCTTATCTTTACGGGATTAAGAATTCCTATGTAGCAATTTAAGCCGGTAATAATAGAAACGTAATAAAAAAAAAAAAAAATCAAGGAGAGCGAGAGAGAGGCCATAGAAGGAACAACAGTGGAAAATAATCTTCGAGATAAAATTTTAGGCATTGTGTTCGGGTTACGTAATCAATGAACATATCATATTTGAATTCTAACATGAATATTAAATGCGGTGTGTTCCAAAAATAATCCATGTAATGATACATCCTTAAGTTGCCCGACACAAATATGACCCCCGATACAAACCAAAAGCCATCCCTAATCTTCACAAGATTAAGAATTCCCATGTAGCAATTTAAGTCGGTAATCATAGAAACATCACAGAAAATTTTCAAGGAGAGAGAGAGAAAAGAGGACAGTGGCCATAAAAGGAACAATTTGGAAAACGATCTTGAAGATGAAGTTTATATACATTACATTCGGGTTATGCATTTATGAATTACGATCTGTTCATTAAATATGTAATATACAATGTGTTCGGGATACGCATTCGGTCAATACATTGTGGCCGTATAGCAATTATACACATTGTGTTCCGGTTACATATTCAATGAACGAATTGGTTAACGAACGTGATGTCCAGGTTCAATGTGTCTAACTAGGAAAATCATGTCCAGATACAACGAATATGTCTCTGTGTCCGACTATCTTGGGGGTCCTCAATGCAAATCCGGAAAGAGGCAGATACAGTTAGGTCCTTGCTTTCAATTTTTGGAAATTCTCGAGGAGTGACTCTGCCAAAACGCCCCCTCTTGCTTGCTCATTCCTTTGTACTTTCAAAATTTTTGTGTACGCACAAACACTTAGGTTACGTTTGATCGCTCGAATTTCTAACTAGGATAGAATTAGATAGAATATAATATGAAAACTAAGAGATTTTGATATATCTCTATCCACTATTTAATAATTACAATAATAATGTGAGATATATTCATGTTATATTATATATATGTTGTCTGGTATAAACACTTATGAAAATCACAAATTTCACAAACAAGAGATGATAAAAATCTCTCGCGACAATCTTATCTATTGTATATTTTTTTTTCCTCTCTTTTTAATTAATGTATTTTTTATTTCTTTCTTCCCCTTCCATCACTCTCTAATAAAATTTTATCAAATAGAAAATTGTACTAATAAATCTAAAATACTAAAACACCTAAAATATGCAATAAATATATATTTGTATATTGAATTTATATTATAAGATAGAATTAAATTTGAATATATAAATAAAAATAAGATTAAATTAAAAACTTATATTTTTATTTTTTGTTATTTTGAATTTCTTATATTAGAATTAATATATTATTTATATTGAAATATAATTCTAATTTGTTAATTTAAGAAATTTGTTATTTGAGAAAAAGCTTTCTTATTATGAATATTAAAAATCCTATTTGTCTTTATCCTACATTCCTTATGAAATTATTTTATCCGATCAATATCTCATTTATACCGACTTTATTATATCTTGAGCGAGACACCAAACACAATATACAATAAATTTCATCATATCCTAAATTTTATCCTGATCACCAAAGGCAACCTTAGATTGATCTTAAACTAATATATGCAAGTAAAAAGTAAGTGACAAATAGAAAGAAAGACCATAAAAACTCACAACCGACAAATTTGTGTATGCTTGTCTTAGAATTTGAGAAATGAACAGGTGAGGTCACGAACAAGGGACTACAAAGCTAACTCTCTCTCTCTCTCTCTCTCTCTCTCTCTCTCCTCTCTCTCCGTCTCTCTCATGTGAACGAGGAGGAATTACCACACCTGCCAAGATTACTTGAAAATGCTAGAAAAAAATTCAAGCACCTCATAATTATAGGTGAGAAAACCTACAAAATCCAGTTAAATTAATCACCAGTTGCGGTATTCCAACTCAAACTCCAATCTAAAAAGAACTAATCTTATTTGATAAATTCAATTGAGAAAAGTTGTCTACTCTGTGTATTACACCGAAGATAAAACTCGTTGAAAGCTCTATATACAATTAAAGATAATCAATGGATGCCAAGGCATTTGAGAGGTAAATGGGCAAGCTTGAGCAATTCTCCTACATAAGAAAGTCGGGAAAAGTACCAAAAAAGTCATAAATATTTTGCTTTGGTACCGATTCATTCCTAAACTCTTCAATTAGATCAATTTAATCCTAAACCTTTCGCATTTTGTACTGATTTAGTTCATCCGGCCATTCTTTACCGAAAAGGCTGATATGGACTCTAAGTCAACGCCGGTCAGTGCTGACATGGAGCCGAAGTGCGAAACTACGTTGTTTTGCTTTAAATAATAAATAAATAAATAAGAGACTTTTTTGCTCCTAAAACGCCTTGTTTCGTTTGCCCCAAATCAATCGTCCCTCCCTCCCTCAGCAACAGTCGCTCCTTCACCTCACCTCCCTCCGCCTCTATGCCTTAGCCTCTAAGCTAGAACGAAGGTTTGATCTTTTTTCAGTGGCCGTGCTCTCTAATCGAAGAATACCTAAGAGTTTTACTCAATCGTTTGCGGTTTCTCTTACTTGTGCGCTTTTGCAGTTCTAAATTGCCAACCCTACCAGTGGCTGCCAAAAGAAGCTTGAGATCGACGATGGCCAGAAATTGTTAGTTCTCTCTATCTTTGCTCTTTCTTATGCTCGTTTGGTTTAACCAACTCGTCTAAATGTTGGTTATTTCTCGATTTCGTTTGATATTTTGCAGACAACGTCATGTGGTGCCTAGATTTTTTGTCTTTCGTTTTTGGCAGCTGTTTATGCTCGTTTTGCTTGTTAAGATATGTTGTTGTTGATGTTAGGGAGTGTGTTAAGTGCATTTAGTTTTTGCTTGTCTAGTTTAACCAACTCGTCTATATGTGGGCTAGTTTTCAATTTCTTTTGATGTTTTGCGGACAACATCGCGTGGTGTCCAATTTTTTTTTTCTTTTTTACTACTGTTTATGCTTGTTTTGCTTTTTAAGATATGCTGTTGTTGATGTTGGGGAGCGTGTTCAATGCATTGAGTTTTTGCTTGTTTGGTTTAACGAACTTGTCTAAATGTAAGTTAGTTTTTGATTTCGTTTGATGTTTTGCGGACAACATCGTGTGGTGCTCGAAATATTGTTTTTGGCTACTGTATGTGTTCTTTTTGCTTGTTAAGATATTCTGTTGTTGACATTGGGGAGTGCGTGCAGTGCATTGAATTTTTTTGACTGTCGTATGGTTTTCCCGTGGTGTTCATCAGTAGCATATGGGATAATTGGTTTATCTTGAGATAGAGAAAGACTGTTTGAGGGGAGGGAGGGTAATAAATGCTAAAACTTGAGTAGATTTACCATTTGATTCCTGCTTTATAAAAAATTTATCTTACCTATGTATGTATGTGCTCATAAAGAGCTGTTGGCTTAATTGGAGTTGAAATCCCATTTGCCTAAAATTTGTAGTCGATGCTGATGTTTGCTTAGTTTTTGGGACATCGAGATCCATATCATGTATATAGTTTGGGAGGAAAATTACTATGATGTTAGCTTTGGCCAGGTACAAATATATATACTTTGATGTAGTCTGTTCAGCATTTGTCTTTGAAGCGTGTAACAAATTTTTGGAGTTGGAGGAAGAAGATATCATGGCTGCCCAAAATACAAAATCAGGGAAAGTTGCAGTTTTTTTATTTGGGTTGATGCAGAAACGTGTCAATCAATAAGAAATGTGTTAACAAAATTTCGCTGGAGCAATATTGAAGAAAAACAAGTGTCAACCCCTAATCAGGATGATGATAGTTCAATGGATGCTTAAGTTAGAGTTCTCAAAGCATAACTAAAACATGTCAAACAAGATGCGGCACAGTTAAAGAAACAAAATTCGATACTAAAAACCATGTTGATTGTGTTGTGGGTCTTTATAGTAATTCTAGGAAACATGCTATTTGGAAATTCGAAGATGACTGATGAACTGAGCTTGCCGTAGGTGTGTTAATGCTGATCTTGTTATATAATTTATTTTAGTACATTTTTGCAATATATTTTGTATTTGTCCACATGTTGGAGTATGAACATGAACGAAGTGAAAGTTGTTTGCACCCTCTTGTGTCATATGCAATTTGTTTCTCAATCTCAACACCAAAGACATATCGTTCTTGATGTCACGACCTACTATTATAACTAATGAAGTATGATATGAGAAAAAAAGCAATACAATCTCACTACTCCATGAACAAATAACCACAACACAATAAACAAGCAAATAACATACGCACAATCTTGCATCCAAATGGCTACCAAAGAGTAAAAAGAAGACAATTTCTTATTAAAGGTTCAAACAACCTATCATGGTTATTAAAGAAGTACAAAGGAAAAAAAACCAATGTAAAACTCATGTCCATAACTTACAACAAGTATATTGAAACAAGACGATTGGACAAATATATGAACCCTGTGTCACGCAACATGACAATAAAATTGAAACAAGCCTAAAGAGATGCACTTCTAAAGAAATACACATTGCAACCACAGAATAGGTTGCTTATGACTCATACAAGACACTGAAACTAAGCTTAAACCAGCTTAAAATTATTATAAGCTGGTTTAAGCTTAGTTTTGATATGAAAAGATGCGATTTGACCCTATCACATTAACTACAAAGGCCTTTATTACATGGAGAGCATATAATTGGAGATAGGTCGGTAGCCAAATACGAGATGGACAGAAGAACAATTTCTTCATGGGAAACATAAAACAACAAGAGAAAAAATGACTCAGTAGTTAAGGTTGTCTAAAAGCACCCCAACTTTATTAATAATAAGCACTACATGATTATCTACAAGACATGCCACTGCAGCCACTAACACTACAAAATTGGATTCAGAGGTGATCAACATCCAAAAATTCAAAATCAAAAACTTCTATTAAGATCCAAAGATTCAAAACCAAAACTTCCAAAGCAAAAGTGTTAATGGATTCCAAAAAATTAGAGTGCAATCGACAGTGTGGACTTCATCAATAAAACTAACTTTTATAATATGTGGAATTGCAATCTCTCTCTTTACTCGTTTGGTAAAATAATCATTATTAGGACTCAATTGACAGTGGGGTTTGTGACTGCCCTAGCTGATAAATCTATGGCTATTCCACAAAAGAGACCCTCAATGAATCAGGAAACTGAATACATGTACACTCAAGTCAATTACTTAATTGTGATAGTGCGTGCCTCAAGTAATAAAATAATGAAAAAGCTTGTACAAGAATAGGAAAAAGTGCAAGGAAAGAGAGGCTTTCTCTTCATATTGTGCATGGCAACACAAGATTCCAGCACCCATACGATTGTACACGTGAAGAATTTGGCTAGACGCGAGGATACAAAAGCTTTTTCTTCATATCGTACTTTATTAGAAATTTATTTAGCTAGACTTGAGTGTTATATTCCCTACTACACCCAGGTACTTGACAGTAAGCGCGAAGAACTTCTCTTCCAACTGACGACAACACACGTGGAGAAATCAAGGCAAGTTGATTATTTAAAATAAAAGGAGGACAACACACTCAGTTTGGGAGCATGACAACATACTTTTCATGTTCTCTGCTGACTTCAGGACACCACATGGAGTTGTCGCTCAACGTTGCCGACAAAACAATCAAATCGGGACCATAACACCTACTCATGTTCGCTTCGGATTGTGACAAATGAGTCGAGTCTCAACTAGGATGTGGGTGAATCGGGTCTTCACCCTTAAAGATGGGCGAGTTTGGGATTGTGACAAATGAAGCCCTCAACTGAAAGGGACTCGATTAATGAAGGCGATTGATGAAAGAACGACTTAGCTTCAAGAAATTGGAAAGATGAGATTGAATATAGGGCAAGTTGTTGAGAATTTTGGGGGGAGATCAGAATAGGGTTTGGGTGTGCTTTGGGCAAAGATCGTGGGCAAAGCATCTTCAATTTTGGGGCAAACAAAATGCTGCGTTTTGGGAAATTTTTTTTTTTTTTAAGCAAAACGACGTAGTTTCGCACTATGGCGTCCATGTTAGTGCCAACAGCACCGGTCACTGCTGAATTGGAGTCCATATCAGCCTTTTTTGGTAAAGAATGGTCGGGTGAACTAAATCGGTACAAAATATAAAAGATTTATGACTAAATTGGTCTAATTGAAATGTTTAGAATTGAATTAGTATAAATACAGAAGGTTTATGACTTCTTTGATATTTTTCTTTAAGAAAGTATGATCTGCCAACCTTTGTCTTGAGCCTAGCCTAGCCCGAAAATTATTATGTAAATTTAATATGATGAGTGGACTTGTCCAACACATTAGACCTAACCTTCAAGCGGACTTGTCCAACACATTAGACCTAACCTTCAAGCTCTACCCTACCCAACGATCCCCTCTTTGTAACATCGGCTTTAACTTTGTCATGTAATCTCTTATTTTGGGTGTGTAATTTAAATGTTAAAGAAGAAGAAGAAGAAGAAGAAGAAGAAGAAGAAGAAGAAGAAGAAGAAGAAGAAGAAGAAGAAGAAGAAGAAGAAGACTTGAGATCAAATGAGTGTCAACATCCCCCTGAACTTGTCAATGATCCTTCATAAAATTTCGTGAATTTTCCACTTAATGAATATAACGCCAGTTGTACGGCCACACCCAAATACTAGCCTAATCACAAAGGTTTACCCAACTAGTTTTCACCCTTTTACAAATGGCCTCATAAAAAACTTACTTCACAATCTGCACCTTTGAACTTGTGATCGATCTAAACAAATTTCCCACCATAGTTACTTGATCTCTCATCAATCGACTCACGCACACGTAAAATCTCAACACATATGCAAAGTCGGGGAACCGGATAATCAACTTACTCAAACTCGTCATGGGAATTCCAGATTTGATGACCATACTAAACAAAATTCCCATATTCGCAAATCATTGATGCCCGGTAAGAGCTCTTTAAGAAATTTATATTATCTCTCTTTTTCCTTAGTATTTGAAAAGTCGATGATGCATGATATACATCCCCCCTAACCTTGTCCACCTGTATTCTCTCTTCTATATTAACCCAATCGAACATGTTCGTCCGAAAATAAAAAAATAAAAAATGTGTGGCACTGCATAGGATTTGCCGGGGATAAGCACAAGGGCAAGCTTACGACACGGGCAGCTCCGACAAGCAAATCACACCTGCGAAAGTTCTAAATTCAAACTGGCCCCTCACAGCCTCGAAGGGTCACTGCCACGTCATCCACCCTTTTCCTTAGTACCGTCCACGTCGGAGTCAACGATTTTGGGCTCCCCTTTTTCCTTTTTAAGGATTTTATTTTACGCATGCTCCATGTTAATCTATATATTATTTATCCATGCTAATCTCGACCCTCGATATAACTCTCACATATGAACAGATAGAATATCCACGACACATGTGAAGCCTTTATAATAATGTTCAGAGGATTTCATTTCGCATATGCTTCATGTTATTTAATCACGCTATTTGGACCCTCGATGGAACCCTAATTTGTGAATAAATAGAATCCTCAATCGAATAATCCGCGGCATATGAGAAGTCTCTATCATAATGTCCGAAGGATTTGTTGAGGATCTTATCTTGCATATGCTCCTTATGAATTTATATATGATTTAGTCACACTAGTCTCATACAACCAACTCGACCCTCGACATAACTTAATTTGTGAATAGATAGAATTGACTTGTATAATCTGCAACGTATGTTAAGTCACTGTAGCAAGGGAAAAGTACCAAAAAAAAAGATATCACCTATTATATTGATACAAATGTAATCATAAGTTTTTTAATTGTATCAATTTAGTCGAGAAGTTAAATCAATTGATCAATCATGTCAATTGTGGCCGCTAACATGAACATCAACTATCTTACATCTTTTTACAAATTTTTAATATTTTTTCCTTTTTTTTTTTCTTTCCTTGGTGATTGGAGTCATGGTTGGTAAGGTTCGACCTTGGCCGGTCGTGCTTAGGCGAGGGCGAGCACCGGCAAGGGTGGCCTTAGCTTAATAAACGAATATGCGACGGATTTATCAAAATGAGTTGAAAGGCCGGCGACTAGCGAACCGACGCAAGGGTTTATCCTCCGGAAGGATGCCCAATCCTGAAATGAAGAGTTAAAAAAAAGAAAAAAGAAAAGTCAACGCCGCTCGCTCCTCCGCGTGCCATGTCACCCTACTGAGTCTTCGTTTTCCTCTTCCCGGGAGTCGCCGTCAAAACTATCCCCCACCAATTCAACCCAAATCTCGTTTCGAATTAATATTAATAATTAACAATAATGTAACCTCTAAACTCTATTTAATTCTTCGTAATCCCCGTGGATGGGGACGTTTGATCATGGGATCATTTCTATTTTTGGATTTCTCTACTCCACGTGTCTTTTTTTTATTTTGAAAAAGGAAAAATAGATCGTGGGAATTATTATAATAGGACCAAAAAAAAATTAAAAAGTCAATGAAATTGGGAAGCGGTCAAAATAAATGGAGACCGACCGAATCTGCTGCTGAGTGCTTTTCCCGCCCACCACATTGTCCCACTTTTCTTTTATATATCTTTTTCAATACCTTTTTTTTTTTTCCATTTCTGGATAATATTTTTTAATTAGCAACCGGATATATTATAGTACTTCCAAATCACAATTTCCATGTTGTTTCTCTCATGCTTCTCAAGCGGTTTCTTTTTTTTTAAAGAGGTTAAATTTATGTTTAAAACAACACGCTCCGTGCTTAATTGGTAGGCTTACAATTGGGATTAAAATAAGAGTGAGATTAATTAGTCGATCCATGCATATACTTCAATTAAATGAATATATGCCTTGGGAATAAACTGGGAATATACCTCCACCCAAGATTTGCATAGCACGTTCACTAACAAATATGTACACTTGGAGGATAATTTGAGTCTAGTTGAATAAGTAAGTGTTATATGAGGTTAGTGTCTTAGTCTAAAAACCAGTTCTAAAGTGCACATTGAGTCGGCCTATCTTTCATGATAAACATTGATGGATTTCTCTAAACCCGTGCCCAACAACATATTTGTCTTTTCTTTTAAAAAGAAATTTATTAAAAAGAAAGGCTAAAAAATAGTTCTAAAGTCGGTTCTCATTTGGAATCATTGGTTTATGGCATAGAATTTGAAATGGAACCTATAATGGTCGATTTCCCAATTATCTCACCTAGAAACCCATTTTGTCCCTTTTGTGAATTAGGTTGAAACTGGTCAGATAAGATTAGTTTGATTCGATTCTTGGGTCAAATAGAGCTGTTTGCTCACAGCCAAGTATAAATCGTCCTCTGTGTGTGTCTAATGTTACTGATCAAAAGGGGAAATCTTCTTATTCTCAATTTTTGCTATAATTTTTTTTCACTCTAATTAAGAGGCCAAATATTCAAAAAAAAATTTCTATGAAAAGGAAATGCCACAACCATACCAGCATATTCATACTTCTACAAAATATACTTATAATCAATGTCACATGGAAATGTCTCAAGCCACACAAAATGAGGAAAAAGGGGCTCCATCTCATCAAACACCCTTTTCATCTCCTTTCCTCTAATAGCGACAGTTCTCTGAATTCCTCATCTTCCTCGTGAGCTCACCAACCATCCTCATTGATTGATTTATTGATTGGGACACCAAGCGCCCACATATAACGGAAAGATATTTATCTATTTTAATTTTTATTAAAAGTGATTCCGAGGCATTTGTTAATGCTTTGAAAAATAAATTATTGAGATTTCTAATGCAATCGGCTATAACAGTCACTCACGTAATTGATATTTTGAAAATCAATTATTTGTTCATTACATACGTTTAATGAACGGTACATGGTCGAGAGGCTCACGTTCATAGGATTCTTTTTGTTCATTAGTTACATGTGTTGCCGTTGAAATGTTTGGTTTTGACACGTCTTCCAGAATCGAACCAAATTGTCAAGCCGGCAACGGTTTATATTCTTTTTGCTATACAGTTCACTTGTAAAAACACAATATATACATTGTTAAGATTAAACAATCAATGCTTTTCTTTGAGCTTCGAGATAAATTTATTTTTTGGGTAAATGATGTATTTGACAATTCATACATCAGAATAATAATTTGAGCTAAGATTTGTGCCACATATTTTTGGGATAAATGTTTCACTTCATTGGTTTAACTTGACTCGATAATTTCTTCAAAACTCACGAAATTGCACAACCTACTTTTTGAACTCTTTAATCTATATGGTTATGAAGAAACCTTCGCTGAACTTTTGTTTGATGTATTATATCATTTTTGAATTTTAGTTTGCTCGATTAGGTTTGTACTTTTTGTCCAATGTGAAGTACTTGTCCCTAATAACTACTCGGGGTTCAACCCGGTGGCCACTCTTCTATATGAGAGGTTCGACTCCCCACTTTTTCAGGGGGGATTGGGGTGGGGACGCATTAATTTCAGGAGTGGGTTTCGACTCCTATCCTTCACAAGGAGACAGGGTAAAAATCTGACAGTGAGAGTTAGAATAGAAGTAGAGTAGGACCGACTAAAAAGAAAAGTATTGTCCTCAATTAATTAGTTCGGTTAAATTCCTAAACTAATTAATAATGCTAGGTATTGTTTCTATTTTAAGAGAACCTCTTGAAAATTCAGAAAGAGTCTCTCGCTTGATACGATCAATACAATCTTCTTTCCCAACCTTTCAATTGACATCGTCAAAAATAATATTTATTATTTCGCAAAAAATAAATGATTTGAAAAATATTTTCTTAAAAATTATCACTTATATAACTTGAAATAATTAGTTAATGAAACATATTTTTATTATTGACAAATTCATATCTAAATATTTTCATGAACGATGAAAACGATTTTTATTCATTCATGTTGTGACCGATATAAATTATCGTTTTAAGGAAAATATTTTCAAATTATTTATTTTTTGCGAAACAAACACATAAAAATATAGATAAGCACGCTGACGTCACCTGTTCATGTATATATATATATCCGCTTCACTCGAGAGAAAAATTCTGATTAACGCAAAGCCATCTCCTCCTCCTCCTCGCACTCATCTTCATCTCTCTCGTTCTCTTTCGTGTTCTCTCTCTTCTCTGCTTCCTGCGCTTTCCATGGCGGTGATGGAGGACAGCGCGAGCTGCCTGAGCCAGGCGCCCGCCGCCTCGTCCCCGTCGCGGAGGAAGCGCGAGGCCTACGGCGAGACCCTGAGCCGGCTCAACCACTCCGGCCACGCCGACGCCGCGCGGCCCGGCTTCGACGACGAGCTCTGGTCCCACTTCGCCCGCCTCCCTACTCGGTGAGCGCCCCCCCCCTCCCTCGCTTTCGCTTCCGTCTCCTTCGCGTCCGCTCGCGCGCCTCGTGGCGGCGGCTCCGATTCCGATCTTCCTCTCTTCCCCGTCCCTTCTCTCGTCCGCGCCGGAAAAGACGCCTTTTCCCGCGCCGCCTTCGCCGGAATGCGCGAAGCGAAAGAGCGGAGCGCTTTCTCGTCGCGTTACGGTTTTGAGTTTTTTTCCGGTTCTTCGCTCGCATGCAACTTCTCGTTCGTGGTGGCTGAAGGCGTGACTGGATGGCGTCGCGCTTGCTGTCGCTTTCCTAACGCCGTCGATGCGTTTCAGGTACGCTTCGGAAGTGAACGTGGAGAGGGCCGAGGACGTGCTCATGCACAAGAGGCTGCTGGAATCGGCTCGCGATCCGGCCAATCGACCCGCCATCGACGTTCGCCTTGTCCAGGTGATGCTCGCCTTCCTCGGCCGCGAAAGCCGACGAGGCCCTCCTGGTCTTCTGAATATTGTTTTCTTCGGGTTTGTTCGGCAGCGGCGCGTTAACGTGCGCGCATGTGGTACTTTCTTTTTGAATCCGTGGACCATTTCTCTGGGGATTCGAGACCTGCTTTTGGCTTGTCAACTTTTCGTCGTCCGCCCCTTGGTTGCTTCCAAGGGTCAGGCTATGTTGTCTTCTCGTGGTTTCGTTATCATTGTTATTATTTTTTTACTCGGGTTGCAAACTTGATTTTTTCCTTCCTAAGCGGAGCTGTTCACTGTGTCACTTCCGACTTATTAAGGACGGCCTCTTTGGCCAATTTCACCGTCTTAGCCTCAAATCTTGACTGCTGCGAGCTAGAATTCGAATAGAGTTTATAAATGAACCACCTTCTGAATTCAAGCATCTTCGTGGTTCTGCTTGCCAGTTCACATAATTCCGGAACTGGGACACGGGTCAAGTTGACCTCGTTCCACAAGTTCACCTTTTGGCTGAGAGAAAAGTGGGCGACTATAGTCGAGGATCAATTTGTGAATAGATCATTTAAACAAAAATAGCTATGTCGATTTTTGTCCATGTTCATTCCAGATTCCTCGATAAATAAGAGAATTAGATTTTAAAGCAGCTCTTTAAGATACTTGCTTCACTGGCAGACCCAGGATTTAAGGGGAGAATGAGCTTTGCACAGGTTGCATACTTGTGAAAGGCGCTATGTCTCTTGTGAGGGTATATTGGGTTAAGTCACTTGTTTGCTGGAAACACTTCTCTGGGTGTTTCAAGTATTAAATCTAAGTTCAAATTTTTCTTTTTGCTCTTGTGTATTCACCATTTAGTCTTTTAGAGCTATTGGTCTGTCCTTACATCAACATATGCCCGAATATGTCGGCTAACTTAGAATATCCCTCTTTTGCAAATTGCTGGATCAGATTAGTAGATTATACAAATTGTCTATTCTTTAATAAATCTGCTGCACAGATATATTCAGTTGAATTTTCTCTTCTCCAGGTTCTTCCCCCATATGAATTGCGTACGACTGATTCTGTTCATTCAGGTTCTACTATTAAAAGTGAAGATGTGAGTTCAACATGTTACTCCAGCAGGCTAAGGTATGCATTGCGAAATATTATGAAGCTCATTAAAGACTTAAGATGGTTGTTAATTAGTCGATACCTGTCTATTTAATTTCATGTTTTGGGATTGTGCACTTTGACAACTCAAAGATAACATCTGGTTGTCTGCTCCATTGTCAGCATTCATCCTCCACCAGCATTTGGATCATCACCTAATCTCGAGTTGCTTGCTTTAGAAGGTAGTGAATCTCTTACAAAGGATGGAGACAACTCTGTTCATGCCAATGCACAATTTTCTCGGTAATACTTTTAAACTCAAGTTCACAAGTTCTAATTTGCTGAAGAATGCCTTTTAAACGCAATTTAGTTTTGCCTAGAGACTACGTGTAGTTACCACTATCACAAATTCACGATCACGGATTGACTTTTAGTTTAATAAATGCGATCATTTGATTATGATCTTTAGCTAGAGATTTCTCTTTAGAATCTTGCTCTTTTCTGGTGCAATGCCATGAGGAATCCTTGTTAAACCTTTAATTACCTGCAGCTGATTACAGTTCCGCTTGTATTGATTATAGTTGTTTTTCATCGATGTGATAAACCTTCGAAAACTGTAGATTCTGGTTTGTTTTGAGCCTTACTTATATTGTGTATATTTATGCAGACCCATGCACGAAATAACTTTTTCAAGTGAAGATAAACCAAAGCTACTCAGTCAGGTACTCCATGTTCTCTTTGAAACCCCAGCCCCATAACAAGAGGATCGTGCATAGCCAAAGATTATGAGGGTTCGAGATATATTTTTGAACTTTAGTTTGGCAATTTCATCGATTTGACTGTTGTGAACATGCTGGGTTGGCTTGAATTGAATGAGCATAATTTAATATATGTTAGCTTCGTAGGATTTTTTTTGTTAGGGAGTATAATGAGCACCAAGGGGTTGCCTCCCATTCACAACCTAGACGTTAGAAATATTGAAGAAATTCAGAAAAGAATCAGTGTCTTTGCATCCTGCTGACAAATAGAACACCTGTCGGATGATACACAATTTTTGTAGTTGGAGTTCTCTCCCAAGCGCGCACGCACATTAAAGAACTTACTCTCGCACATGCTTTAGTCTTCCAGGAAATTTTCCTCAGAGAAGAAAGGCTCCCAACAACTTCATTTGTGTGCACAAAATAGCTTTTACAGGCTGATTGAAAATTGAAGATCCCACCCTACCGTGCTGCCATAGCACCTCCTCTTTCCTGTTGAGAACCCCGAAAGGCATAAAGCGTGCCAGACAATTACAAAAGAGTTAGACCTCCCTACCTTGAGGTTTGCTGTGGAACTCAATCTGCCGTACCAACCCACCATTTGCTCTTCTATCGTTTTCCTTCACCAGAGCATCTTTTTGTCTTGCTAACCAAAAATGTCATGAAATGAAACCATTCAAATTGAACTTGGCATCATTTTTTTTTTTTTTTTTTTTTTTTTTTCAAGAGATCAAAGTTCAATGCTAAAAGGTCCTCCCGGTCTCTATAGATCCACCTACAGGGGCTCATCTCAATGCTCCCTCTTTGCACACTAGTTATCCGTCAGTTGTGACAAGTATTGAATTTCATTGCTAAAAGACTTTGAAAACGTCATTTTTTGGATAAAAAACGTTATTTACTTTTAGCTAGAAGAGCTTTGTTTTAGGGTTGAAGCGATCTCACCAACTTTCAGTTAATCATGTTTAAAATAATTTATGGGTGGCCCCAAAGGGCCCTCTTTTTGATGCTTTCTATAAAGAGACACGTAGTAAATAGGGAGGTTCCCTATTGTACTTTTAATGACTGCATGTCTTCAACCCTCTGAAAGGTAATGCTGTTCCGAAACCTGCAAGTCTTCACAAGAACTTTCAATTATCTGTTTTTATAGGGCTTTTATCTTCACTTTAGCGCCCAAAGGAAGCCTTAAAGTATTCATAGGAAAACTTCCCAGTTTTACGTAACAAAACATCCACTAACATGTGGCCACCTGATACCATCACCCAATTGAATAAGTGCAGTCTATTTTTAGATCTGATAAACCTTCAAAGCATGAAACAACGCCCTGCGAATTCAAAAGTTCCTGCATATCTCTCTTACCAAAAAGTATTGGGTCATCACAAAAAGTAGGATATATTTGTCGATACATTATCAATGGGAACAAACAACTCCATCCGATGGTAACTCTTTCCTCGTAGCATTCAACTCTTCTTAGTGCTCAGTAGTTTAATCCTTTATTACCAGGTAATAAGTGAAAATCTGAATAAAGTTTAACTCAATAATGTCGAGATTTGATTTGTCGTTGTGCATGGGCATGCTACGTCTCTTTCCTAATTTCATAGAAGATCAATGATTTCCTCTTGTCATTAGCTTTCGTATGAATTTGCAGCTGACTTCGTTACTTGCTGATGTTGGTCTGAACATCCAAGAAGCACACGTGTTTTCTACAATAGACGGTTACTCTTTAGATGTCTTTGTGGTTGATGGCTGGCCTTATGAGGTACTCTTTCTTGCTTTAACTGAATCAGCTGGGATAACTAATCAAACATTGTATTACACTCACTATTCTTGCCGATCGCATGGTTCTGTTATAGTATTATGTTATTCCCTGACAGCGAATCTTTTTCTTTCTTTACTCTTAAATGCTTATAAAATAAATTAACTAGTTGTGAGAAGCTAAAATCAAGTTTTGCAGGATGTCGTATCCTGTCTCTTGTTTACGTCCTTTTTTCTTCTTATTCTAAAGGATGTACTAGTATACTAACAAGTTGCACTGAAGCCATTGCTTGTGAAAATTTCAGGAAACAGAACAGCTCAGAATTGCTTTGGAGAAGGAAGCTTTGAAGCATGAGGTACTTAGCCTCTAACATTCCACTGACCTAAATAAATGATTATCAAATCTATACATGTTTCATCAAAAACTTGCATCACCTTGTTCAATTTCCTTTTGGGGTTTTTACTTATTGATAACAGCTAGCAAAATCTGAATTAGTTAAAAGAAAAGTCAACCCAATAGGCTGTGTTTTAACTTTAAGAATGGGAAATTAATGTCCATAAGTGACCTCAATTGGACCTCTGCCCTTCCCACTTCACAGTTAATAGACCACTGGTTTGAAATAAGAATGCCTCCTTGGTTAAAAAGTGCTTGCAGCTGACGTAGTTTTCTTTTCCCTTTTTCTAACACACAATGGTCAAGTGAAACGAATGGAAATTAGGCCTCAAATTACAATTCATTGTTTTAGCAATATCGCACATAATAGATCCATCTAGTCACCTGGCAATAACTATGGCTTGGTGTAGTATGAAAAGTCTTCTTCATTTTATTAAGATCTCTCCTTTCTATCCACGGGGACAATCTCTAGAATCTGTGCCATGTTAAAAAGTTGTGTTTGCATACTGTAAATATCAGCTCTGGTGGTTTCAAAGTTCTTTCTAATCTTTAAACCCTCAACTCTCTGTCTCATTGGAAGGGAGCATTGATTTCATTATTTTTATTTCACCCTCTGCAAGAAAGGAATCTGTTTATAGTGTTATTGTCAGTTTTCCATCTTATTGTGTTGTTTGCTAAGCTGATGGTTCTTTGACAGAAGCATGCTCGGACAAAATCTCACACATCATTTCATTTGAGCAATGTGGAGCAAACAGGAATAAAGAAGGAGCACGATCACTTGTCAATTCCAAATGATGGAATTGATGTTTGGGAGATAGATTTAAATAATTTGAAGTTTGAGAAAAAGGTTGCATCAGGATCTTATGGTGACTTGTAAGTCTTTTGTGCTTTTGAGTTTTAATATATTACCCAATGCCGCTGGAGTTTCCTTTCTATATTGTTTTTTTTTGTTTTTCAGTTACAAGTTCGCTGGAGTTTCCTTAATTATTTCATTTGCAGGTACAAAGGCACGTACTGCAGCCAGGATGTGGCCATTAAGGTCCTCAAGCATGAGCGTCTAAATGAAGAGTTGCAAAGCGAGTTTGCAAAGGAAGTTTTTATTATGAGGTTTGTCAAATTATTTTTTGTTTTCATTTCCAGTTGAATGTTCCTGCTGGGATTTTTTCTTCGGAATAGTCCTCATTCTGCAATCTTGTGAGGGCCAATAATGATGATGCAGACACCTTTCCAAGCTGCATTTGGATCACTAGTTTAAGCTCCATGGTGGTTTAATCACACATCCGTTCACATTTTGCCAAGCCAATAATTAAACCATAATTTTAACCTCCATATCAAACCAATCTACATTGAAAGTATTTAACGAGAAAGCAATTCAATTTTTTTGACGTCCTTTGGTTTTTTCCAATTATCACACCCTCCCCCCCCCCCCCCCCCAAAAAAAAAAAAAAAAAAAAAAGAAAAGAAAAGAAAAAAGACATAAAACCAAGAGTAGAAATAGAAAAGGTCATTGTCATGCATTTGGGCAGAGAGGAGGCGTGGAGAGTGGGAGGCGTGGAGAGTGGATTGCTGCTTCTTTTCCCTTCATGACAAAGCTCTGATGAAATGCAGGAAAGTTCGACACAAGAATGTTGTGCAATTTATTGGAGCATGTACCAAGCCTCCAAACTTGTATATTGTGACAGGTAAATTCATTGCATTGGTAATAGATATATGAATGTACTCTATGTGTGGTAGATTTATCATGCGACACTTTATTTGTGGTCTCGTGAATTTGAAGTAGTTTTCTTTTGTTTCATTGAAAAAGAATTTGTTGCTCAGTTGTCCTCCTAAGTTTGACTTGCTCCTTGTTTGTTCTTTCCCCAGAATTCATGTCAGGTGGAAGTGTGTATGACTATCTGCATAAGCAGAAAGGTGTCTTTAAGCTTCCTATGTTGCTTAAAGTAGCTATCGATGTCGCAAAAGGAATGCATTACTTGCATCAGAATAACATTATTCACAGAGACTTGAAGGCTGCAAACCTATTGATGGATGAGAATGAAGTAAGTTTCTTTTTTTCACTAAAATTTCTTAGGAGTACCTTCATCTATATATGTTTTGCTGACTGGAATATCTACTACAACATGATCTTTATGTAGATGACATCAAACATCATGATAGACTTTCTCCATTTATTCTGTAAATTTCATGTGGATACTTTCAATTTTCATCTCAATTTTATTGTTTGGCTAGCATGTTCAGTTGCATTATTCTGTGTCCCAATGTGCTTCATTCTAAGATAAGCACGGTGGCTTCCATTAGCAGTTTCAGAGTTTCGTGAGATGGTACTCTTGTATGAAATAAATTCCAGTTGAGCACTTCCTTCACTTACTTTAGATAATCTGTGAGATAGCACCATGGAAAATGTGTCTTTTGAAGAAAATTAGGAAATAAACTTCTGCCTTCTGACTAAGAAATATGACATGAAATACTGTTCTACTTTTGTTGAAGCCTTGTAGGTTGCCAGAATGCTTGGTCTAGAGATAAGAGAGGCTTGACGGCACTTATTTATGCTCTGTTGCATTTAATATACTTGCTATTTGGTAAAATCATCTTCAATCTATAGGAATGTATCTTTGCCATCATGAAACTTATATTGCCTTTGTCTTGCAGGTTTTTAAGGTTGCAGATTTTGGTGTTGCCAGAGTGAAAGCTCAATCAGGAGTTATGACTGCTGAAACCGGAACATATAGATGGATGGCCCCAGAGGTACTTCCATTGTGATAACTAAAGCTCTCTTCGTCATTATCTTTTTACATGAATGAAAGCAATATCTAGGTATTCTACCGAGGCTGATAACTGCCACTACTTGGCTTCTTCCATATGTCAGAACCATTCCTTGGCCATTTTTGGTCTAATGAACAAACTTGTGATTAATCATATTCGGAAGCAGCACTGCATCGCCATGAAATTACAATTATGTTTAAATGGTGAACTCACTTTAATTCGATGCTTGTTTTGTTGGAAGTCCTGACTTGTATTATTTAAAAGACATTAACGTTTTTTCTGCCCAGTAATCCCCATGGACCTACCATCAAAATATCTCTTGATTTCATCTAAGGAAATAGATTAAGAAGGAGGAATATAAGATTATAGGATTTGCTTATTGGTTACACCCAAAAGTAGTTCTAGTATAGTACTAGCTGGATTGTTGTGGTTCCTAAAAACGGTTGATATGGAGTTGCTTGTTTGAATGTGCAGTGATTTGACCTTCCTTTCTCGTTCCTAATATTAGTGCCATGAACTGAGTCTCTATGAAATCTGAATAGAGTTATAAGGCATACAAGGAGTAGCCAACCATGATGATCTGCCATGTTCCTCTGCCTCTTTAATGTGATTTATCTTAATCAATGATAATGTCGTTTTTTTCATCATTGATGATACTTACAATTTGAGTTAATGCAATGCCTGTTAAGGTCATTGAACACAGGCCATATGATCACAAGGCCGATGTTTTCAGTTTCGGTATTGTATTATGGGAGTTACTCACTGGAAAGGTAAAATTCTACAGAAAAAGTTATTTAATTAAACATCGGTCTTTATTTCCTTACTCATGCAGTTTACTGTCTTGCGCCTCAGCTTCCATATGAGTACTTGACTCCGTTACAAGCAGCTGTTGGAGTGGTTCAGAAGGTATGTACAAAATTTCTAGTCCTATGGGCTATCCTTCTATTCAGCTGAATATCCAACAATTGGGATAAAAAAAGACATCGATCCTTAAATCTTGAATCATTAAGTTTAGCCCTTATACAAGAAATTTTCATGTCTTACTCTTGTTTATTGTTATTATCTGAATGCAATTCACTCATGGGCATCATACATATTTATCTCAAATGTTAATAAGAAATGTCATGCTCTGGGAAAGTTGCAACCTTGCTGTCGTATCGATCTTTTTGTTGTAGGAAACTCCAAATGTCCACATTGTGTTTTCTTACTCTTTTCTAGTTGTTAAGCCATGGTGCTTCTTTTATGAGAGAAAGGTTGTACTTCAGTGCAACTTCACATGCAACTTCAGAAATATAATCTTAAATGAGCAACAGAGATATGGTGAAAAAAATAAAATAAAAATATGGTAGAATAGAAATTCTGTGACTATGGACTAAACTGCAATTCATTGCAAAACTGATGGATCGCCCTGACAAAAAAGAAAATTTAATAGTTGAGACTGACTTGAGGATTGATCACTTTTTGTTCCTTAACCCCAAAAGAAAGGTGAAAGAAGACCCACTGAGAATCATATCATGTCCAGATCAAGTCAAATGGTGCTATCGACTTCGATTTTGAATGAGTTTGTAGAAATGGGATATCGTAAATCTTCTAGAATAAATGAGATCGTGTTTAATTCGACATTGTTTCAGGGACTCCGGCCTACCATCCCAAAGCACACTCACCCAAAGCTTGGGGAGCTACTGCAGAGTTGCTGGCAGGGGAATGCTAAGATGAGACCCGACTTTGTCGATATAATCACAATCCTGCAGCAAATAGCCAAGGAGGTGAGTCATCATTGCTCACGCAAGCCAATTCTATGTCCATTAAAATTAAGTTCTTTACTAAAACTAAGTTCAAATTCTATTAAGTTTGACTTTTCGGACGTTGCATGTGAAACAGGTTGCAGAAGAGGGGGAGGATCGGCGCAAGGAGAAGCCCGGCAAATTCCTATCTGTCCTCCGGAGAGGACATCACTGAATCACCAGGAGCAGAGTCAAGTAGGCTTTTATTTTCTTCAGCATGAAAAGATCTGTACAGTTCCAGTAGCTGAAAGCGAACGCACAGTATGTATCAATGCTTCTCCTTGCATTTGATTGATTCGTAATGTAGTTAATCATCACTTAAATCTTTCAATAGCGAATGACTTACTGCCCTCCACCAAACCCCGTCACTTTTGCTCCTCCATACCTTCAAATTCGACATTCGTTGCAACTAATGGATCGTAAAGTGGGTGCGACTGAGAAAAAGCCATGGATCTGGAGGAACCTTTCGATTCTTCTCTCTTTGGCTGGTAGATTTGAAGCACAAAAATAAATTTCCTGTCTTTACATAATCATCTAGAAGGAGAAACTTATGAAAGAAGTTAAAAGAGAATATATAGCGGAGTGACTCATAAATTTATAGCTTAAATAATCCAGTCTTTAGATAGTCATCTAGAAGGAGAAATTTATGAATGAAATTAAAAGAGAATATACAGTGGACTGACTCATATATTTATAGCTCAAATGATCCCGTACTCATCATGAAAAATGCATTTTGATTCATCTGAATTTTTTGGGAAAATTCATTAATAATTATTGTATGCGATCCCTGCCAAAATGCGAGGGAAGAACTTATATTCCTCATAGTATTTCTTTACATTGTAAAGCAAATCAAAGCATTCTTAAACCACACAAACCTTCAAATTCGCGTCAGCTAGATGGATAAAAATTTGTGTCAGATAGGCGGATAAAAATTATATAAAATAGGGGAATTGTAGAAGTGATCTTTTCTACGCAAAGTTTTCACTTGCGCATGTGTCTTGCCATGTTCAACACGCGTAGGGAAAGGGCTGCAAAAGACGTCTCAGTACATAGCGATGAGATAGTGTATCTGAAAAGAAAGGGGTGAGGGGGTCAAAGGACACACGTGTCCAACTAGGGTTCGGTTGATAGCGTTTACGTCACAAAATGCCCACGCCGTCCATTGGCAGTCTAAGTGAGAGCCACCAATTATAATACATGGAAAATAACTCATCGACATTCCCTTTTTGTCCTTATCCGTCTGCTCTCTCTTTCTCTTGCCTTTTTGTCTCTAGTCTACCGAGGTTGGGCTCAGAACTGTCGATGCTCGAGTCCCCAAAGACTAGGCTAAGGTCTTCAGCGCTAGGCTCGATTGTATAGAGGTCAAGCCCAAGTCCATCAAGGTTGATCTCTTTACCCCAATACTCATGCTTGAGTCCCCGACGCCTCAGCTCGAGACCCTAGTGCCCTGTGCCAAGCTTCCCTATGCTTGAGCTTGAGCAAGGTCTTGGGTTTGTCCTTGATGGACTCGAGATGTGGATAGCACGGTCCCTAGCATGGTTGCTGAGGTCTCGAGCAGGCCTCAATGGACTTATGCTTGGGTGCATGAAAAAAAAAAATATTTTATGACTTATTTTTTAAGTAATCTAAATATCGGAAAATGACAAAATAGTATTTATTATAAACAAACGAAGTCTAAATTAGCATCTTTGTCAATCCAACACGTAATGTGCCTATTTTAGGGATAGCATACACTGCTCAACTATGTGGACCTAACCATGTACAATGGTGTCACAACATTGATGGGAGGAGCTACACGCGAACAGAAAATATTGGCTATGTCTGGAGCTCCAACGTGGCAAATAAGAAGGCATCTCAAATTGTGCCACGTGTCCAACATGGGCCCACGTTATCAAGCCAATTTCCCCCACTTTTCTCTCTCCTCTCTCTTCTCTTTCCTAACATACTTTCTCTTCATCGGTGCGGATGAATAGCCAGCCCCTCGACCTCCGCGGCGACCACCTCCTCTGGTATGTTCGGGAAGACGCATGAGTGCTCGATCTACCACAAGAGCTTCCTCATCGGCCAAGCTCTCGGTGGACACAAGAGGTGCCACTACAAGGCCCCCACTCTTGCCTCCTCGGTCACCGCCGCCTCGATTGCCAATAGGGTGAGCTTCGCGGTGGGCATGGGGTCAACTCACATGCAGAGCCAGGGGCATTGCGAGTTCGATCTGAACATCCCGGCACTCCTAGAGTTCTGCCTCTAGTTCGCAGTCTCCGGCAACGTGGACGACAAGGTGGAGAACCCACATCCCTCCAAGAGGCCCCCCTTTCTTAGCGTCGGTGAAGACAAAAGTGGCATAAAATGGGTCAGATTGGAAATGCACAGAAATGCGCACAAAAAAAAAAAAAACGGCAATCGAAGGGAGAGAGAGTCAGGCGAGAGAGCATGCAGATGAGGAAGAGAGAAGAGTGTTGAGTAGGTCACTCCCAATTGGAGATGCTAACGCAATTATGTATATCTGTAGTAGAATATGTATGGTAGTGAGTGTGTAAAAGTAAAAAAAAAAGAAAAAAAGGAAAGAAAAAAGAAAGGAGAGAAAAGAAAAGAAAAGAAAAAGAAAAAGAAAAAGAAAATATCAAAAGAGATCGGGAGATAAATCAACTTGATTTTCCACATCTAAAAAATCAAGGGAGATTGGGAAAGAAATCAAAGTGATCTTCTCATATCTACAAAGTCACGAAAGATTAGAAGATAAATCTACGTGATTTTCATATCGTACAATTCCAATTGGGATTACATTTGCTCCTATAAATAGGAGTCTTCCTCAACGGAGAAGAATATACAAAAGCAAGATATTAGAGCAGCTTAGCAAAAGAAACAGTTTTCTTCCTTCAAGAAAGAGAGTTATTTTTGAGTGAGTTATCCAGTTTGTGAGAAGTTTAGATCCACAAATTGAAGATAGCGAGAGATCTACCTTTGGAAGTTTGAAGTGACTACAGTCTCGTAGTTTGGAGGTTTTCCATGTTAAAAATTCTGGTATTATTTACTATCAATCTTTTCCGCTTTCAATTAATATTTTATCTTATTTAATTTTCACAAAAATAGTAGCGGGAAAAATTATCTAGGCTTTCTCCACAAATAATCTTTTCTTTTTCCCAACAAAGAAGAGGAGAGAGAAAAGTGAGCAGACAGGGAGAGAGAAAAGTGAGGGGAAATTAGCTTGACAACGTGGGCCACATCGGATACGTGGCATAATTTACGTGGCCAATATTTTCCCATACGCAAAGGAGGAGGAAAGCATGGAGTGACGAAGGGTCAAAGGACACACGTGTTCGATTAGGGTTTGGTTGATCCTAGCATTTATGCCTCCGGAATGCCAACATTGGTCATTGAGCACAATTTAAGTCCAAAGTCACCGGTTATAATAGTGAAAATGACATGAATGATTTTGAAAGTTGATTTAATAAGTAATGTGATCTCTAAAATTTTAATTTATTTAATATAATCCTTAAAATTTAACTTAATGTATAATATGGTCTTGAATTTCTTATTTATTTATAATGATATTTGGTCTTTTAATACATATTCAATACAGATTATATTGCGTATGTACAAAAAGTTCAGTAGCACTACATTATCTATTGAATATATACCAGAAAATCCATAGATCACATTTAACAAATTAAAAGTTGAGATATTATATTGTATATGTATCAAAAAGTCAATATACTATATTAAATAAATTCAGAATTTAGAAACTACATTAAATATTATGATAAAATTTAGAGATTATATCAAATGATTAAAAGTTTATGAATCATATTAATTATATCATTATTCCGTTATTATATATGGAAAACAACTCACCCACATTTCCCTTTTTGTCCTCGTCTGTCCTCCATATCTCTCTCTCTCTCTCTCTCTCTCTCTCTCTCTCTCTCTCAATTGATAGCAAACAAATGTCCAAGTCCTCGTCGGCCTATTCTCCCATCCGCCTGCTCCCTCCCAAGTCCATTGCGGCCGCCAACTTCAATGCAAGGATTTTCGCTCATTCCCATTAAAGAAAGCGTGACAAGATTATTAATGGAGGAAGAGCAGGCGTGATTTATATTGTTGAAAAATTAATTTTGAATCGCTATAAAATATTGAAAAAGAAAAAGGAGAATAAGCCACTAAAAAATTATAACTATACTCACAGAGATAGAAAACTCTAAATTATGCTTATTATAATATGTTTACCCTCAACTTTTTCTTATGATATCGATTACTTCAAACTTGTGTCACAAATTTACTCTCCTCTAATTTTTTTTCAGCTAGAACAATGCCATTTTTTATTTATTTCATTTAAGCCGCATGAACACCATATCAAAACTATTTTCTTTTCAACGATTTTCATTAGTAGAACATAAAGTAAATATGTTATGCAGTTAAAAGTTTGGGATTTTTATCATCATAGAAAAAAATTAGAATGAATGTATTACATTGAATATAATTTGGGGATTTTGGAGGGTTATAAGAAATTCATGATGTAAAACGATAGTCTTAGGAACATCGCATGTCCTTTATGATGTACGATAAGATTTTCATTCATTTAGTAGCCAACTCTTAAGACTTATAATCGAACAGTTTGCATTTTATTTTTGCAATTAATTATATCAAGCTACATATTGTGTATGGGTAAGTTGTGTTAAAATATTTGATAAACATAATTTTAAATAACGACAACTATATAATCATGGATACATATGATTTTTGCACTATCCTCCCATATTTCTTTCCCTTCTTCGATATCGCGTTTTGAATATCAAAACTTCGCAATTGCTACCAAATTTTTCGGGAGAGTGGCAGTCCGGTAATTTCCACCCTGTACGAAGGGCATTTGGGAAACCCTGGCCATGCAGACAATGGAACACGAAAGTGAATTTCGATTTCCGAAATCCCGGGGCGCTCTGCTCTGCTCTGCTTCCTCTTTCGTCCTTCGCTGCCCATTTCGGAACGGAGAACAGAGCAGGAAAGCGAATGTCGATTTTCTTCACTGCACGCGCCCCTCTCACACACCTTCAAAGCTTGTTCTGTTTTTCTCTGTTTCTTGCCTTTCCTGATCGATTCTTCACTGACCCACTGATCCATGGAATTACTGCGAAGATCCTGAACGACCGCCATTGAAAACCCCGACCTCGAGCTCGGCCTCAGTGGTCCCGGCTTATTACCGGGTGATTCCGAGAGCCACAGGAACGACGGTTCGAGAATGCGGAGAGAACTCAGCATTGGGTCCAAGAAGGGGAGCAAGGAGAAAGCTCCTGCCGAGGGTTCGGGCCGCGCGCCGGATGACCCGCCGTCGCCGCTGATCGGACACCAGCAGCGGACCTCCACCGACGTGTCGCTGGACGTGGAACTGGAGATAGAGGAGCTGAGCGGCGGCGACGGCCGGAGGGACTTGCCTCCGGTCGCCGATTCGCCGCCGGCGCCACGGCCGCAGAGGCAGAGCCAGGACGGCTCGAGAGTGTCCTGCCAGCCGCCCATCTCGACAGGGGCTGGGCCAGGTGTGCCGCAGAGGCGGCAAGAAGGTTTGCCGAGCCGTGGGGGAGATGGACACTCTGTAGGCAACAGAGAAGAGGAGATGAGCGCGACTTCCCAGCGGAAATCATTCCTGCTCTGCACAAAAACCCGGTCGCGGCTGATGGACCCGCCGGAGGAGCCCCAACGGAGATCGGGTCACATTCCGCGGTCTGGAATGTTGGGGAGGGCAGGGGATGAGGACGAGGACGACATCTTCTTGGAAGAAGACCTGCCAGAGGAGTTCAAGAAAACCCAGTTCGGTGCCATGGCTCTGTTACAGTGGGTGAGTTTGGTCTTGATCGTTGTTGCTTTAGATTGTACTCTTGCGATTCCTGCATTGAAGCATAAGGATTTGTGGAAGCTCAAACTGTGGAAGTGGGAGGTCATGGTCCTGGTCTTGATTTGTGGGAGGTTGATCTCTGGGTGGATGATTCGATTAGTTGTGTTCTTCATCGAGAGGAACTTTCTGCTGCGAAAACGGGTTCTATATTTCGTCTACGCCCTTCGAAAGGCAGTGCAGAACTGCCTGTGGTTGGGATTGGTCTTGATTGCTTGGGATGCTATCTTCGGCAAGAAAAGTGACGGGTTGAGGCTCGTCACCAAGGTGCTGTTGTGGCTTTTGGTGGGGACTCTACTGTGGTTGATCAAGACACTGATCATCAAGGTGCTGGCATCGTCGTTCCATGTGAGCACCTACTTTGAACGGATCCAGAAGTCTCTGTTCAATCAGTATGTGATCGAGACGTTGTCAGGTCCGCCTGTGATTGAAATTCGGAGGAGACAGGAAGAGGAGAACATTGCAGGTGATCTTCAGACTTTACAGGAAGCAGGCGTGACTGTGCAGCCAGAATTAAGGGCGGCGGCCTTTCCAACTAAAAGTGGGATGGTAGTTGGGAGCGGAGGGCTTCAGAGGAGTCCCCGAGTGAAGAACACCAAGCTCTCTCAAGGGCTGTCGGGAAACAGCGAGGGAGGGATCACAATAGAGCACTTATACAAGCTGAATCCCAAGAATGTGTCTGCCTGGAATATGAAAAGATTGATTAATATTGCGCGGCATGGATTTCACTCGACATTGGATGAGCGGATACAGGATTCTACTCAAGAGGATGAGTCGGCAACAATGATCAGGAGTGAAAACGAAGCCAAAGCTGCAGCTAGGAAGATCTTTCGAAATGTGGCTAAGCGTAATTCACAGTAAGATCATAGTTCTTCACCTCCTGTTTTGAGCTTTTGACATAATCCTTGAATGAGTCAATTGCTTCCCTGATTGGATCTCTTTCCGACTAACTGGCGCACTATGTGCGGTCGATATTATCTGGTTTTATGATGGAAAGTGTCCGAGTCAGTTATTTAATTTATTGATGTTGCTAGGTTTATCTACTTGGAAGATCTGAAGCGGTTCATGAAGGACGATGAAGCCTTGAATACGATGAGTCTCTTGAAGGAGCTGATGAATGCGAGAGAATCAGCAAGTCGTGCCTGAAGAACTGGCTGGTGAGCGGAATTCTGTTAAATTAGGTCCTTAGACATGCTTGTTCATACTTACTTTTTTGTCTTCAATGCTAATCGAATTAACCAAATCGTTTTAGGTCAATGCTTTCAGGGGGAGGAGAGCACTTACCTTGACCTTAAATGACACCAAGACTGCAGTCAACAAGCTGCGTCACGTGGTCAACGTCATAGTCGGTATCATCATATTGATGATCTGGCCTCTCATCCAGGGAATAGTAACAATCGAGATCCTGTTCTTTCTCAGTTCGCAGCTCGTCCCCTTGGCATTTGTTTTCGGGAACACCTGCAAGACCATATTTGAGTCGATTCTCTTCTTGTTCGTGATGCATCCGTATGATGTGGGCGACAGGTGCCAGATCGATGGAGTCGAGGTAGATACTGATATCATGTGTCGACCAGTATATTCACTGCTCTATTTGCTTTGGCTTGTATCTACTTCATGGTCTCTTCTGTTATTCATCGCTCATTCATATGCTGTATTCTTTTTAGATGGTTGTGGAAGAGATAAACATCCTGAGGACCGTGTTTCTGAGGGATGACGATCAAAAGATTATATATCCAAACAACACTCTTGCAACGAAGGCCATCGGCAACTATTATCGGAGCCCTGTCATGGGAGACGAGGTCAAATTCTCTGTGCACATATCTACCCCTGCAGAGAAGATTGCTGCCATGAAGCACAGGATAACCGGGCAAGTGAAAAGAGCTAAATTTTCTCGAATTTTGTTCAGTTTTCTGAGTGCATCTTTTCCGAGGAATGATTGCTGCCGTAGAAATCTATCAGGAAAAGTAGAGACCTGTAATGTATTTCAAGTCAATCTATGATAAGAAACGGGATTAATCGCGGGTGTCTAGGTTTTAGAACTAGGAAGTTGACCATGTTAAAATTCCGGGCTCTCTCCCTTGAATATTGTCGGTACGTTTCTTTTCCCTCTGCATCGACGTATAGATAATTAAGAAATAATCTGGATTGTTTCTTTGTTGTTCTACTGATTGCAGTTATGTCGACAGCAAGAAAGAGCATTGGCATTCCTCGCCAATGATCATAATGAAGGATATAGAAGAGCTGAACAGCGTGAGGATTGCCGTGTGGCTGTGCCACAGTATGAATCACCAGGACATGTATGAGAAGTTTACGAGGCGATCCCTCTTGATTGAGGAGATCGTCAAGATGTTCAGAGTGCTTGACATCCAATACCGCTTGCTACCGCTTGACATCAACGTCCGCGCAATGCCTACCCCGAGCTCCACGCGGGTTCCTCCAGCATGGGAAAACGTTGAGTTGCTGAGCTGGCCCGACAAAGAGCTGCATTAACCGATGGTAGATAGGCAATTGGCATTCCACGGCAGCAGTCCTATGGGCTATCCTTCTATTTAGCTGAATATCCAACAACTGGGATAAAAAAAGACATCGATCCTTAAATCTTGAATCATTAAGTTTAGCCCTTATACAAGAAATTTTCATGTCTTACACTTGTTTATTGTTATTATCTGAATGTAATTCACTAGTGGGCATCATACATATTTATCTCGAATGTTAATAAGAAATGTCATGCTCTAGGAAAGTTGCAACCTTGCTGTCGTATCGATCTTTTTGTTGTAGGAAACTCCAAATGTCCACATTGTGTTTTCTTACTCTTTTCTAGTTGTTAAGCCATGGTGCTTCTTTTATGAGAGAAAGGTTGTACTTCAATGCAACTTCAGAAATATAATCTTAAATGAGCAACAGAGATATGGCGAAAAAAATAAAATAAAAATATGGTAGAATAGAAGTTCTGCGACTATGGACTAAACTGCAATTCATTGCAAAACTGATGGATCGCCCTGACAAAAAAGAAAATCTAATAGTTGAGACCGACTTGAGAATTGATCACTTTTTGTTCCTTAACCCCAAAAGAAAGGTGAAAGAAGTCCCACCGAGAATCATATCATGTCCAGATCAAGTCAAATGGTGCTATCGACTTCGCTTTTAAATGAGTTTGTAGAAATGGGATATCGTAAATCTTCTAGAATAAATGAGATCGTGTTTAATTCGACATTGTTTCAGGGACTCCGGCCTACCATCCCGAAGCACACTCACGCGAAGCTTGGTGAGCTACTGCAGAGTTGCTGGCGGGGAATGCTAAGATGAGACCCGACTTTGTTGATATAATCACAATCCTGCAGCAAATAGCCAAGGAGGTGAGTCATCATTGCTCACGCAAGCCAATTCCATGTCCATTAAAATCTTCTCATAGACCGAACCATTTGAAGCAACTTGGTCGTTTCCGTCCTTTTGAGTCTTGTGGCGTGAGTGGACTAGAAAAAGCCCTTTCAATAGGACGTTTTGTCTATAGTGAAGAATATGTAAAATTTTGTTTTTCCTAGCCTTCTCTATACTTCTGCTCGTTAATGAAGGCCCTGTTTCTGGTCGTCTCTCGAACTGCCCATTAATTTCGATTTCAATGGCAAATTAGGTTCTTTACAGTGTTTTCCACCCACGAATACTTGTAGATTTGCCATTTTTCTTTACTAAAACTCATCTCGTCAAGTGCCAGTTCAAATTCACTTAAGTTTGACTTTTCAGACGTTGCAAGTGAAACAGGTTGCAGAAGAGGGGGAGGATCGGCGCAAGGAGAAGCCCGGCAAATTCCTATCTGTCCTCCGGAGAGGACATCACTGAATCGCCAGGAACAGAGTCAAGTAGGCTTTTATTTTCTTCAGCATGAAAAGATCTGAGTGAAGATGAACAAAATGAAGTGAAGATGAACAGAATGAATGAAGATTGAAGAACGATCACGAAACTTTTGGACTTTCTTCTCTCTCTCTCTCTCTCTCTCTGTATTTTCACAGTACAAGCTATTCATCACAGAGCATACTTCAATGGCATGCTCTGTTTTCCCTCTATATTACATGAACTCAGTGAAGCAGAAGAGAAGTCTTCGTAAAAACTGAAAAAGAATCGGAAGAAACAGAACTTAAAAACAGAAAAGAAGAAACTGTTGTTTTTAATCTGTTACACATCCTAAACTGAATAACAGTTTATCTTTCCTTGAGTCAAGCACGTGTAGTTTGAGATCTTCATCACCGACTCACTACGTGGCTTTCCCAGTCAACTGGTTTTCACAGCATTATGCAGACACGTGGCTGACAACGTCCCTGACTTGTGTGCTTCGCTTCCTCTGATCTTTTCAACAGCAGCAGCTCTTTCATTTTCTTCCTTCGTTGAAGCCGTAACAGCAGAGTAGTCTCTCTGAGTTGGCTGTGCTATTATATTCTTAACATCCCCCCTCAAATTGGGAAGGGTTAAGAATCCCATACCCAATTTGGTTCTAATAGTACGGTGAGCAAAACGTGATAATGACTTTGTAAAAATGTCAGCAAGCTGAAGATGACTTGGAACATAGCGAACACTTAGCGATCCTGAGGAGACTTTTTCCCGAACAAAATGAAAATTAACTTCGATATGTTTGGTACGAGCATGTAGAATGGGATTAGCTGTAAGAGAAATAGCAGACTTATTATCACAAAACAAGAGTGTTGGTGATGCGAGAGATATACCAATATCTCGTAGGACAAAACTAATCCAGGTAAGATGAGCACTAGTGGATGCAAGAGCTCGATATTCATCTTCTGTGGAAGAACGAGAGACAGTAGGTTGTTTCTTAGCTGACCATGAGAGAAGATTAGAGCCAAGATAAGTGCAATATCCAGTAGTGGAACGTCTGTGTCAGCGCACCCAACCCAATCAGCATCTGAGAATCCGTATAGGGCTATGGAACTGTTAGAATGGATAAAAATCCCAAGATGAGTTGTTCCTTTAACATATCGGAGAACTCTTTTCAACCTATGAAAGTCTGCAACTGTTGTTGGATGTTGCATTTTCTGACACAAGATATTCGTTGCATAAGCAAGATCAGGGCAGGTAATTGTCAAATATTGAAGACCACCCACTAGACTTCTATACTCAAGTGGATTAGGAAGCAGATCAGCATCATTTGTCATGGCAACTGATCGAAGTTGAAGAGGAGTTGATACAGGTTTACAGTCTGTCATGTGAGCTCTGGTCAGTAGATCCATAGCATACTTGGTTTGACAAAGAAACAAATCTCGAGAATTACGTTTGGCTTCAATTCCTAGGAAGTAATGAAGATAGGCAAGATCTTTCATGTGGAAGTGAAGACTCAGCAACTTGATCAGTGTAGCTAGTAGTTGATCTAAGCTTCCAGTCAATACTATATCATCGACATAAAGCAGTAACAGTACTGTGTTTGAACCAGTGTGAAGCACAAAGAGAGAAGGGTCAGTTGTGCTATAGAAGAAGCCATTCTCAAGGAGAAAATTACTAAATTTATCAAACCAGGCACGCAGCGCTTGACGGAGACCATAGAGAGACTTCTTGAGAAGACATACACAGTGAGATTGTTGAGGATGAATAAACCCAGGTGGCTGCTCCATATACACCGTCTCATTTAATGTTCCATGTAGGAAAGCATTTTTAATGTCAAGCTGATGTATTGGCCAGTTCTTCATCATTGCAACAGAGAGTATTATACGAATGGTGGCATGTTTAACAATAGGACTAAATGTTTCAGTAAAATCAACTCCTTCTTCTTGATGAAAGCCCTCAGCAACTAACCGAGCCTTTAGTCTGTCAAGACTGCCATCAGGTGTTAATTTAGTTTTAAACACCCATTTACAGCCTATGACATTCATTTGGTTAGTTCTAGGAACTAATAGCCTTGTCTGATTTTCATGCAGAGCATCCATTTCATCCTTCATTACTTTGTACCATCCTTCATCAGCTAAGGCTGATTTAACTTATCGTGGTTCCAGAGGCATTTTATATTCAGCCAAACATGCATACTTGGGGTTTGGCTTTATGATACCGGATTTTAGTCGAGTCTACATAGGATGAACAGAATGAGTACCTAAAGGAATAGATGTCGAGTTTGGTTGTTCTTGATCAATGATAATTTTAGCTGGTCCGACAGTTGTGGATGTAAGATCCGGTTGCTCTTCAGCAACAGAGTCAGACTATATCTGTGTGGAAGATGAAATTTGTGGCACACCTTCAGAATGTGATTCATTAGTGTGATCATCTTCTAAAAGAGTATGACGCTGGAAGTTGACTATATGGCTATTGAAGCCACTTTCCACTGGTGCTACGCTTGTGGAATCAAGAAGGTTAACTTCTTCTGCCCATTGTTTGTATAGAACTGTATACTGATCATAGTCTGTTGTCAATTTCTTTGTGAAGGGAAAGAAATTTTCATCAAACACCACATGTCGACTAATATATATATGACCATTAATGGGCACAAGGCAGCGATATCTTTTATGACGTTCACTATATCCCAGAAATACACAGGTAAGAGATCTAGGATCGAATTTATGTTGTGCATAGGGTCGAAGACAGGGGTAACAGGCACATCCAAAGATCTTTAGATGTTCATAGCTTGGCTGTTAATTATGGATTTTGCTATAAGGAGAGTCCATTTGTAACTTTGGTGTGGGAAGAATATTCACAATATAGTTAGCTGTCATGAAGGCATCTACCCAAAATTTCAATGGAACTCTAGAGTGATACAGCATAGCTAAACCCAGTTCAACTATATGACGATGTTTCCTTTATGAAATTCCATTCTGTTTTGGTGTATGAGGACAAGACATATCTTGTTTTATACCACAATTCTGCAAATGATTCCTAAATCCGTTGCTTGTGAACTCTCCTCCACCATTACAATGGAACATTTTGATTTTATGATCGAATTGCTTCTCGACTAGTTTCTGAAATATGACAAAGATATCATAAAATTCTGACTTCAGCTTCATTGGATAAATCCAACTATAACGAGAGAAATTGTCTACAAAGATGACATAGAACTTAAAGTTCTGAAAAGAACTAACTGGTGAGGGACCCCAAATGTCACAGTGTATCTTTTCCAAAAGGAAAAGTAGATGTGGAGTCTGATAATGGAAAATGTAAAGCTGTACTCTTTGCTACTTGACAACTTCTACATATGGTTTGAGTTTTTGCATTATAGTAAATCAATTTCTGATTCTGTAGATGCTTCACTGTATTCAAGTTGGTGTGAGCTAATCTCTGGTGCCACACATCTTCTGATACAACTTTGTGTCTTTAAGTGAAGAATGCTTCTGTAGTTTGTGAGTCCACATGGTAAAGTCCTCTAACTTTCCTTCCAAGCATCACTGTTGTGTTGGTGTGATTGTCCTTTATATAGGGTGCGTTTGGGAACTGCTTTGGAAAGGGCTTTGAGGGGCTAAAGGCCTTTGGGCCAAAATAGAGGTGTTTGGGAACCACTTTCCAAGGGGCTTTGGGGAGATGCTGGCATTTGTAAGGCTGAAAGCCCAAGGCAGGTCCTAGGCTGCCTTGGGCTCTGAGCATTTTCAAAATGCCCATATTACTGTTCATGAACTACTGTTCATCATCTTCTTTGGTAGGGTAGACAAGCTCGAGAGGCCAGCGAGATCATAGCTGAGGTCAGCGAGGTCACGGCGATCGTCACTAGCTAGTCGCGTGACCCCGGCGAGTCGTGGTGACAGCCCGCGAGTCGCGCGACTTGGCGAGTCGTGTCGTCGCGACCTCTGCGCAACCAGATTTGGTCGTCGGAGGTCGCGCTACCTCGCTGCAACCTCGCCGCGCGACCTCCGGCGACTAGATCTGGTCGCACGGAGGTCGGGCGACCAGATTTGGTTGCCGCAAGGTCGTGCGACCTCTGGTGACCCAGATTTGGGTCGCCGTGAGGTCGTGCGACCTTCGGCGGACTTAGATTTGGGTCGGGCGACCCTCGCGGAGGTCGCCGACCTTGAGGCTGCCGGGTGGCCGCTTGCTTCGCCGGCGAACTTTTTATTTTTTATTTTATATTTGTTTTTATTAATCACTAAAGTTGTTTGCAAATGTAATTCCCCAAACAACATTTTACTCAAAGATACTTATAAAGGGCTTTCAAAGTACAATTTACCAAACATAGTTTGCATTTTGAAAAACACTTTTAACTCAAACATCTTTGCATTTTCCTAAAGACCTTCCCCAAAGCAGTTCTCAAACGCACCCATAGACCCCAGTTTTATCAAAGACAAATGAACAAGGATAGTCATATGTTAGTTTTTGAAATAGAAAGAAGATTCTTCTTGATTTCAGGAACAATCAGTACATCATTTAGAGGTAATGAGTTGTCTTCAGTATGCAATAGAGTATCACCAATATAAGCAATAGGCAAACATGAGCCATTTCCTATCATGACTGTATCAGTTCCACTATATTTAGAGGAGTTAAGAAGGATACCCGAATCTGCATTGATGTAAGCTGTTGCACTAGTATCTGGATACCACTCACTTCCTCTTGGATCCTCAAGATGCATTGCTGCCAATGCTGTTGGAATTTCTTCAGCTTGATATGAATTATCAAATCAATACCAGCAACGAAATGCATCATGTCCTAGACGTTTACAAATTTGACACTTCAGCTGAGCATTTTTTGTCATTTTCTCATCCTGCAAGTGTTTATTGAACATTAAAGTCGAAGACGGATAAGATTTGGCGTCTTGATACCTTTGTGAATAACTTGCATATGGTCGAAACCCCGTCCAGGACTAGGCAAGTCATTTCTCTGCCTGAATTGCTGATCCACTTGATCCTGATTCAGGCTGCTTGGTCTGTAGTTCTGATTTCTTCCTGAATAGCCATAACCACGACCCCTATTGTTAATCGCACGTCCTCGACCATAATTACGTCCCCCTTTGTTACTGCCTTTTTGACCTCTAAAACCAGAATTCTGGAAAACATATTCTCTATCAAAGTTCCCTTTCTGCTGTGTTTCAGATTTTCTTTGTCCAAAATAGGCTAGATTGGGGTTGTACTGATTCATCGAATAGGTCTATAGCCTTGTTTCAAATCTTTCTAGCTGTGCTATCACTTCATCATATTCTGGTTGGGGTTTCAAGCAGTACATAGTGGTTCGAAAGTTTTCATATTTAGAGCCTAGTCCTTCAAGAACACCAAACATTTTGGTTATCTCATCTACAGGCTTTCCGATCGCATTTAGCTGATCATAGATTGACTTATATTCTCTGAGATAAACAGAAAGAACTCGATCTCGTTTCTGACAAGCTTGTAGTTTTCCTCTCAGTTCAAATTCTCTAGCAACCGATTTCTGTGTAAAACGATTGAGAAGTGTTTGCCATACCTCATAGGAAGTTTCTAAACCAATGATCAAGCTCAGAATATTTTCAGATACAGCTCCATTAATCCACGATGATACAAGCGATCAGTTCTTGTCTAATCTGTGTAATATGGATTTACAGCTTTAGTTTCACAACCTTCAGTTTCAACCTATAACGTCCGAGGAGGGGATGGAATTTCACCACTAATGAAGCCAAAAAGTTCTTGACTTCGAAGAAATCTATGGAACTGTGCTTGCCACAACAGAAAATTGTCTTCAGCAAGCTTGATCGTGACAAAATTGGAGATGTTGACATGTATTGGAAAGTGATACTTCTGTGTTCTTGCTGCCATTTTCGTGTTCTCAAGGCTTTGATGATGATGACAAAGGTGATTCTGCGATTGTAGTCAAGATTACCTGTTGAACTTACAAGATGGAGTTCTATACGTGTCACCAATGATGTTAAGATCTTAACAAAGAAGAGCTGAACGAGTGCAAAGCACTTTGAGATCTTCGAATCAACAAACAAGGATGATCAATAGCTACTTTGATCTGCTGTGATCAGCGAAGTTCAGAAGCTACTTCGATCTGCTGCAGCTACAGCACCTTCGATTTGATTTTGTGAGCGATCAGTTGCTGAACTAGACTATCCAATAAGGATGATTGATGGCTCTGATACCAAGTGTAGATGAACAAAATGAAGTGAAGATGAACATAATGAATGAAGATTGAAGAATGATCATGAAACTTTTGGACTTTCTTCTCTCTCTCTCTGTATTTTCACAGTACAAGCTATTCATCACAGAGCATACTTCAATGGCGTGCTCTGTTTTCCCTCTATATTACATGAACTCAGCGAAGCAGAAGAGAAGTCTTTGTAAAAACTGAAAAAGAATCGGAAGAAACAGAACTTAAAAACAGAAAAGAAGAAACTGTTGTTTTTAATCTGTTACACATCCTAAACTGAATAACAGTTTATCTTTCCTTGAGTCAAGCACGTGTAGTTTGAGATCTTCATCACCGACTCACTACGTGGCTTTCCCAGTCAACTGGTTTTCACAGCATTATGCAGACACGTGGCTGACAACGTCCCTGACTTGTGTGCTTCGCTTCCTCTGATCTTTTCAACAGCAGCAGCTCTTTCATTTTCTTCCTTCGTTGAAGCCGTAACAGCAGAGTAGTCTCTCTGAGTTGGCTGTGCTCTTATATTCTTAACAATCAGTTCCAGTAGCTGAAAGTGAACACACAGTATGTATCAATGCTTCTCCTTGCATTTGATTGATTTGTAATGTAGTTAATCATCACTTAAATCTTTCAATGGCGAATGACTTACTGCCCTCCACCAAACCCCGTCACTTTTGCTCCTCCATACCTTCAAATTCGACATTTGTTGCAACTAATGGATCGTAAAGTGGGTGCGACTGAGAAAGCGCCATGGATCTGGAGGAACCTATCAATTCTTCTCTCTTTGGTTGGTAGATTTGAAGCAGAAAAATAAATTTCCTGTCTTTACATAGTCATCTAGAAGGAGAAACTTATGAAGGAAGTTAAAAGAGATATATAGCGGACTGACTCATATTTATAGCTCAAATAATCCTGTCTTTAGATAGTCTTCTAGAAGAAGAAATTTATGAATGAAGTTAAATGAGAATATATAGTGGACTGACTCATATATTTATAGCTCAAATAATCCCGTACTCGTAATGAAAAATGCATTTTGATTCATCTGGATTTTTCGGGAAAATTCATTAATAATTATTGTATGCGATCCTGCCAAAATGCGAGGGAAGAACTTATATTCCTCATAGTATTTCTCTACATTGTAAAGCAAATCAAAGCATTCTTTGATCACACACCTTCGAATTCGTGTCAGTTAGGTTGATAAGAATTTGTGTGGATAGGCGGATATCCATAAATCCGTGTATATTTTACATTAAAAAAAAAATTGAGATCTTTTCTACCCGAAGTTTTCACTTGTGCATGTGTCTTACCATGTTCAACACGCGCAGGGAAAGGGGAGCGAAAGATGTTTAATTGTCTAAGTACATAGCGATGAGATGGCCTCTTTGAAAATGGAGTGAGGGGTCAAAGGACACACGTGTCCACCTAGGGTTTGGTTGATAGCGTCTACGTCACGAAATGCGCACGCTGTCCATTTGGGAGTCTAAGTGAGAGCCACCAATTATAATACATGGAAAACAACTCATCGACATTCCCTTTTTGTCCTTATCCATCTGCTCTCTCTTTTCTCGCCTTTTTGTCTCTAGTCTACCGAGGTTGGGCTCGAACCCCAATGTCGATGCTCGAGTCCCCAACAACTAGGCCAAGGTCTTCAGCACCTAGGCCTGATTGTATAGAGGCTGAGCCCAGGTTCATCAAGGTTGAGCTCTTTACCCCAATACTTTGCTCATCCCGACGCCTGAGCTCGAGATCTGTAGTGCCCGTGCCGAGCTTCCCTATGCTTGAGCTCGAGCAAGGTCTTGAGTTTGCCCTTGATGGACCTAGGTGTGGATAGTATGGTCCCTAGTACGGTTGCCAAGTTCTTGAGCAGCCTCAATGGATTAATGCTTGGGTGCATAAAAAAATATTTTATGACTTATTTTTCTAAGTAATCTAAATATCGAAAAATGACAAAATAATATTTTTATGAAACAAATGAAGTATAAATTAACATTTTTGTCAATCCAACACGTACTGTGCCTATTCTAGCGATGGCATACATAGCTCAACTATGTTGACCTAACCATGTACGATGGTGTCAGAACATTGATGGGAGGAGCTACACGCAAAGGAGGAGGAAAGCATGGAGTGATGATGGGTCAAAGGACACACGTGTCTGACTAGGGTTTGGTTGACCCTAGCATTTGTGCTCCGGAAACGCCAACATTGGCCATTGAGAACGATTTAAGTCCAAAGCCACCGATTATAATAGCGAAAATGACATGAATGATTTTTGAAAGTTGATTTAATAGGTAATGTAATTTCTGAAATTTTAATTTATTTAATATGATCCTTAAATTTTAGCTTAATATGATTTTGAATTTGTTCATAATGATATTTAGATTTTTGGTACATATTTAATAAAGTTTTTATTGCACATGTACAAAAAGTCCAATAGGACCACATTATATATTGAATATATAGTGAAAATTCAAAAATCACATTAAGTAAATTAAAAATTCAAATACTACATTATATATGTACCAAATTCAATTTATTGAATAAATTAAGAGTTCATAAATTACATTAAGTATTAAGATAAAATTTAGAGTTTATATTAAATAATTAAAAGTTTATAGATCATATTAATTACGGCATTATTCCATTATAATATTTCGAAAACAACTCACCCGCATTCCCCTCTTTTGTCCTCGTCCGTCCTCCATCTCTCTCTCTCTCTCTCTTTCCCTTCTGTCTCAATCGATAGCAAACAAATGTCCAAGTCCTCGTCAGCCTATTCTCCCATCCACCTGCTCCCTCCCAAGTCCACTGCAGCCGCCAACTTTAATGCAAGGATTTTCGCCCAGTCCCATTAAAGAAAGTGTGACAAGATTATTAATGGAGGAAGAGCAGACGTGATTTATATTGTTGAAAAATTGATTTTGAATTGTTATAAAATATTGAAAAAGAAGAAGGAAGAAAAGCCACTAAAAAAATTATAACTATACTCATGGACATAAAAAAAACTCTAAATTATGCTAATTATAATATATTTACCCTCAACTTTTTCTGATAATATCAAATACCTTAAACTTGTACCACAAATTTACTCCCCTCTAATTTTTTCAGCTAGAATGATGCCATTTTTTATTTCATTTAAGCCGTGTGAAGACCATATTAAAATTGTTTTCTTTCCAACGATTCTCATTAGTAGAACATAAAGTAAATATGTCATGCAGTTAAAACTTTGGGATATTGATCGCCACGGAAAAAAATTAGAATGAATGTATTACATTGAATATAATTTGGGGATTTTGGAAGGTTTTCTTAAACAAAAATTATAAGAAATTCATGATGTAAAACGATAGTCTTAATGACATCGTGTGTCTTTTATTTTGCACGATAAGATTTTCATTCATTTGGTAGCCAGCTCTTGAGACTCATAATCGAATAGTTTGTTTTTACTTTTGCAACTAATGATATCAAGCCACATGTTGTGTATGGGTAAGTTGTGTTAAAATATTTGATAAACATAATTTTAAATAATGACACCTTCATAATCATGCATACACATGATTTTTGCATCGGATATTTTATATATATATATATATATATATATATATATATATATATTTCCCATTTGAAACTATCCTCCCATATTTCTTTCTCTTCTTCGATATCGCGTTTTGAATATCAAAACTTTGCAATTGTTATCGAATTTTTTGGCAGAGTGGCAGTCCGGTAATTTACACCCCGTACGAAGGGCATTTGGGAAACACCAGCCATGCAGACGATGGAAGACGAAAGTGAATTTCAATTTCCAACGGAATCCCGGTGCGCTATGCTCTGCTTCCTCTTTCGACCTTCGCTGCCTATTTCGGAACGTTTCCTGTTTCCTCCCTCCTCTCGCCATTTATATATCCTCTGCTTCGGCGGCCAGCTGCACTCTCTCTCTCTCTCTCTCTCTCTCTCTCTCTCTCTCTCTCATCTCTCCATCTTCAGTGCAACCGCGTTTTCTTCACTGCACGCGCGCGTCTTCCAGTCCCACCTTCAAAAGCTTCTTCTGTTTTTCTCTGTTTTTCGCTTCTGGGTCTCTCTCTGTTTCTTGCCTTTCCTAATCGATTCTATACTGACCCACTGGATCCATGGAATTACTGCGAAGATCCTGCGGCTCCTCCTCGTCTTCTTCTTCTTCTTCTTCTTCTTCTTCTTCTTCTTCTTCTTCTTCTTCGTCCTCTCGCCGACCCACCGACTTGCCCATCCTCGGCGAAGGAACGACCCGCCGGAGGAGCCCCAACGGAGATCGGGTCACATTCCGTGGTCTGGAATGTTGGGGAGGGCAGGGGATGAGGACGAGGACGACATCTTCTTGGAAGAAGACCTGCCAGAGGAGTTCAAGAAAACCCCGTTCGGTGCCATGGCTCTGTTACAGTGGGTGAGTTTGGTCTTGATCGTTGGTGCTTTAGTTTGTACTCTTGCGATTCCTGCATTGATGCATAAGGATTTGTGGAAGCTCAAACTGTGGGAGGATCGGCGCAAGGAGAAGCCCGGCAAATTCCTATCTGTCCTCCGTAGAGGACATCACTGAATCACCAGGAGCAGAGTCAAGTAGGCTTTTTATTTTCTTCAGCATGAAAAGATCTGTACAGTTCCTGTAGCTGAAAGTGAACGCATAGTATGTATCAATGCTTCTCCTTGCATTTGATTGATTCGTAATGTAGTTAATCATCACTTAAATCTTTCAATAGCGAATGACTTACTGCCCTCCACCACCAAACCCCGTCACTTTTGCTCCTCCATACCTTAAAATTCGACATTCGTTGCAACTAATGGATCGTAAAGTGGGTGCGACTGAGAAAGTGCCATGGATTTGGAGGAAGCTTTCGATTCTTCTCTCTTTGGTTGGTAGATTTGAAGCGCAAAAATAAATTTCCTGTCTTTACATAATCATCTAGGGCGCGTTTGGTAACGTTTCTGTTCAAAAACTGTTCCAGGGAACAGAAATAGAAAAAAGTGTTTTGTTCGGGAACAATTTTTGACCAAAAAAGATGCGTTTGGTAAACTTGTTCCGGGAATAAAAAATGAATAGAAACACGTTTGGTAAATTTATGTTCTTTTTTTGTTTCTTTTAATTTTTTAATATTTTTATTTTATTTTTTATTTTTTCCTTTATTTTTTATTTTTTTCTTTTGGGCCGCGGCCACCTATCGCCTTGGCTAGGCGAGCTCGGGCTCGCCCAGCCAAGGCGAGGCTCGGCGTCGCCGGCGCGGGCGAGGCCGAGCGTCGCCGCCCCGGCGAGGCTCGGCCTCGCCGGATCCGGGCGAGCCCGAGCCGCCGCTGGGCGACGCCGAAGCTACGGGGCCGGCGACGCTCCGGCCAGGTCGCCGACCCTCGACGGCGTCGCGCGGGCCTCGACGGCCGGTCGCCGGCCATGGCCGAGGTCGGCGACCGGCCAAAGAAAAAAGAAGAAGAAAAGAAGAAGAAAAGAGAAGAGAGAGAAGAAGGAAATGTTTCTTCAAAATTGTTTCGGAACAAGAAACAATTTTTTTTTATTTCTCATTTCTGTTCTTTTTGAGTTCGGGAACAAAAAAAAAAAAAGAACAGAAACGCAACAAACGCGTTTCTGTTCTTTTTTTTGTTCCCGGAACAAAAAAACAAAAAAAATCTGTTCATAAACAGATTCCGGGAACAAAAACATGCAGGCCCCTAGAAGGAGAAACTTACGAAAGAAGTTAAAAGACAATATATAGCAGACCGACTCATATATTTATAGCTTAAATAATCCTGTCTTTAGATAGTCATCTAGAAGGAGAAATTTATGAATGAAATTAAAAGAGAATATACAGTGGACTGACTCATATATTTATAGCTCAAATGATCCCGTACTCATAATGAAAAATGCATTTTGATTCATCTAGATTTTTCAGGAAAATTCATTAATAATTATTGTATGCGATCCCTGCCAAAATGCGAGGGAAGAACTTATATTCCTCATAGTATTTCTTTACATTGTAAAGCAAATCAAAGCATTCTTCAACCACACAAACCTTCAAATTCGTGTCGGCTAGGAGGATAAAAATTTGTGTCATATAGGCGGATAAAAATTATATAAAATAGGGGTGGATAAAAATTTGTGTCGAGATAGGCAGATAAAAATGATATAAAATAGGGGAATTGTAGAAGTGATCTTTTCTACGCAAAGTTTTCACTTGCGCATGTGTCTTACCATGTTCAACATGCGCAGGGAAAGGGGCGAAAGACGTCTAAGTACATAGCGATGAGATGGTGTATCTAAAAAGAAAGGAGTGAGGGGTCAAAGGACACACGTGTCCAACTAGGGTTTGGTTGACAGCGTCTACGTCACGAAATGCCCACGCCGTCCATTGGTAGTCTAAGTGAGAGCCACCAATTATAATACATGGAAAACAACTCATCGACATTCCCTTTTTGTCCTTATCCGTCTGCTCTCTCTTTCTCTCACCTTTTTGTCTCTAGTCTACCTAGGTTGGGCTCGGAACTGTCAATGCTCGAGTCCCCAACGACTAGGCTGTGGTCTTGAGCGCTAGGCTCGATTGTATAGAGGTCAAGCCCAAGTCCATCAAGGTTGAGCTCTTTACCCCAATACTCATGCTTGAGTCCCCAACGCCTCAGCTCGAGACCCTAGTGCCCGTGCCGAACTTCCGTGCTTGACCTCGAGCAAGGTCATGGGTTTGTCCTTGATGGACTCAAATGTGGATAGCACGGTCTCTAGCACGGTTCTTTGAGGTCTTGAGCAAGCCTCAATGGACTTATGCTTGGGTGCATGAAAAAAAAATACTTTATGACTTATTTTTTAAGTAATCTAAATATCGGAAAATGACACAATAGTATTTTTTATAAACAAACGAAGTCTAAATTAGCATCTTTGTCAATCCAACATGCAATGTGCCTATTCTAGGGATAGCATACATTGTTCAACTATGTGGACCTAACCATGTACAATGGTGTCACAACATTGATGGAAGGAGCTACACGCGAAGAGAAAATATTGGCTATGTCTAGTGCTCCAACGTGACAAATAAGAAGGCATCTCAAATTGTGCCAGGTGTCCAACATGGGCCCACATTATCAAGCCAATTTCCCCCCACTTTACTCTCTCCTCTCTCGTCTCTTTCCTAACATACTTTCTCTTCATCGGTGCGGACGAACAGCCAGCCCCTCGACCTCCGCGACCACCACCTCCTCCGGTATGTTCGGGAAGACGCATGAGTGCTCGATCTACCACAAGAGCTTCCTCATCGGCCAAGCTCTCGGTGGACACAAAGGTGCCACTACAAGGCCCCCACTCCCGCCTCCTCGCCGCCGCCTCAATTGCCAACGGGGTGAGCTTCTCGGAGGGCGTGGGGTCAACTCACATGCAGAGCTAGGGGCATTGCGAGTTTGATCTGAATATCCCGGCACTCCCAGAGTTTTGCCTCTAGTTCGCAGTCTCCGGCAACGTGGACGACAAGGTGGAGAACCCACATCCCTCCAAGAGGCCCCCCTTTCTTAGGGTCGGTGAAGACAAAAGTGGCATAAAATGGGTCGGATTGGAAATGCATAGAAATGCACAAAAAAAAAAAAAAAACGGCAATTGGAGGGAGAGAGAGTCAAGCGAGAGAGCGTGCAGACGAGGAAGAGAGAAGAGTGTTGAGTAGGTCACTCCCAATTGGAGAGGCCAACACAATTATATATATCTATAGTAACATATGTATGGTAGTGATTGTGTAAAAGTAAAAAGAAAGATAAAAAAAAAAGGAGAAAAAAGAAAAGAAAAAGAAAATATCAAAAGAGATCGAGAGATAAATCAATGTGATTTTCCACATCCAGAAAATCAAGGGAGATTGGAGAAATCAAAGTGATCTTCTCATATCTACAAAGTTACGAGAGATTATGAGATAAATCTATGTGATTTTCATATCGTACAATTCCAATTGGGATTACATTTGCTCCTATAAATAGGAGTCCTCCTCAACGGAGAAGAATATACAAAAGCAAGAATATCATAGTAGTGTAGCGGAAGAAACAGTTTTCTTCTTCCAAGAAAGAGAGTTATTTTTGAGTGATTTATCCAGTTTGTGAGAAGTTCAGATCCACAAATTGAAGATAGCGAGAGATCTACCCTTGGAAGTTTGAAGTGACTACGGTCCCGTGGTTTTTCCCTTCACCTTGGAGGGTTTTCCACGTTAAAAATTCTGGTATTATTTACTATCCATCTTTACTGCTTTCATTTAATATTTTATCCTATTTAATTTTCACAGAAAATAGTAGCGGGAAAAATTATCTGGGCATTCTCCACAAATATTCTTTTCTTTTTCCCAAGAAAGAGAGAGGAGAGAGAAAAGTGAGGAGACAGGAGAGAGAAAAGTGGGGGGAAATTAGCCTGACAACGATAGCCCATGTTGGACACGTAGCGTAATTTAAGGTGCCTTCTTATTTGTCACGTTGGAGCACCAAACGTAGCCAATATTTTCTCATACGCAAAGGAGGAGGAAAGCATGGAGTGACAAAGGGTCAAAGGACACACGTGTTCGACTAGGGTTTGGTTGATCCTAGCATTTATGCCTTCGGAATGCCAACATCGGTCATTGAGCACAATTTAAGTCCAAAGTCACCAATTATAATAGTGAAAATGACATGAATGATTTTGAAAGTTGATTTAATAAGTAATGTGATTTCTAAAATTTTAATTTATTTAATATCGTCCTTAAATTTGAGCTTAATGTATAATATAATCTTGAATTTTTAATTTATTTATAATGATATTCGGTCTTTTGGTACATATTCAATACAGATTATATTGCGTATGTACAAAAAGTTCAGTAGGACTACATTATCTATTGAATATATACCGAAAATCCATAGATCACATTTAACAAATTAAAAGTTAAGATATTGTATTGTATATGTATCAAAAGTCAATATACTATATTAAATAAATTAAGAATTTAGAAACTACATTAAATATTATGATAAAATTTAGAGATTATATCAAATAATTAAAAGTTTATGAATCATATTAATTATATCATTATTCCGTTATAATATATGGAAAACAACTCACCCACATTCCCCTTTTTTGTACTCGTGTCCTCCATCTCTCTCTCTCTCTCTCTCCCTTCAGTCTCAATCGATAGCAAACAAATGTCCAAGTCCTCGTCGGCCTATTCTCCCATCCACCTGCTTCCTCCCAAGTCCATTGCGGCCGCCAACTTCAATGCAAGGATTTTCGCTCAGTCCCATTAAAGAAAGCGTGACAAGATTATTAATGGAGGAAGAGCAAGCGTGATTTATATTGTTGAAAAATTAATTTTGAATGACTATAAAATATTGAAAAAAAAAAGGAGAAAAAGCCACTAAAAAATTATAACTATACTCACAGACATAGAAAACTCTAAACTATGCTTATTATAATATGTTTACCCCCAACTTTTTCTTATGATATCGATTACCTTAAACTTGTGTCACAAATTTACTCTCTAATTTTTTTTCAGCTAGAACAATGCCATTTTTTTTATTTCATTTAAGCTGCGTGAACACCATATCAAAACTATTTTCTTTCCAACGATTTCATTAGTAGAACATAAAGTAAATATGTTATGCAGTTAAAAGTTTGGGAATTTTATCGTCATAGAAAAAAATTAGAATGAATGTATTACATTGAATATAATTTGGGGATTTTGGAGGGTTATAAGAAATTCATGATGTAAAACGATAGACTTAGGGACATCGCATGTCCTTTATGATGTATGATAAGATTTTCATTCATTTAGTAGCCAACTCTTAAGACTTATAATCGAACAGTTTGGATTTTCCTTTTGCAATTAATGATATCAGGCTGCATATTATGTATGGGTAAGTTGTGTTAAAATATTTGATAAACATAATTTTAAATAACGACACCTATATAATCATGGATACATATGATTTTTGCGCTATCCTCCCATATTTCTTTCCCTTCTTCGATATCGCGTTTTGAATATCAAAACTTCGCAATTGCTACTGAATTTTTCGGGAGAGTGGCAGTCCGGTAATTTCCATCCTGTACGAAGGGCATTTGGGAAACCCTGGCCATGCAGACAATGGAACACGAAAGCGAATTTCGATTTCCGAAATCCCGGGGCGCTCTGCTCTGCTTCCTCTTTCGACCTTCGCTGCCCATTTCGGAACGGAGAACAGAGCAGGAAAGCGAATGTCGATTTTCTTCACTGCACGCGCGCCCTCACACACCTTCAAAGCTTGTTCTGTTTTTCTCTGTTTCTTGCCTTTCCTAATCGATTCTTCACTGACCCACTGATCCATGGAATTACTGCGAAGATCCTGAACGACCGCCATCGAAACCCCCGACCTCGAGCTCGGCCTCAGTGGTCCCGGCTTATTACCGGGTGATTCCGAGAGCCACAGGAACGACGGTTCGAGAATGCGGAGAGAACTCAGCATTGGGTCCGAGAAGGGGAGCGAGGAGAAAGCTCCTGCCGAGGGTTCGGGCCGCGCGCCGGATGACCCGCCGTCGCCGCTGATCGGACACCAGCAGCGGACCTCCAGCGACGTGTCGCTGGACGTGGAACCGGAGATAGAGGAGCTGCGCGGCAGCGACGGTTCGAGAATGCTGAGAGAACCCAGCATTGGGTTCGAGAAGGGAGCGAGGAGAAAGCTCCTGCCGAGGGTTCGGGCCGCGCGCCGGATGACCCGCCGTCGCCGCTGATCGGACACCAGCAGCGGACCTCCAGCGACGTGTCGCTGGACGTGGAACCGGAGATAGAGGAGCTGCGCGGCAGCGACGGTTCGGGCCGTGCGCCGGATGACCCGCCGTCGCCGCTGATTGGACACCAGCAGCGGACCTCCAGCGACGTGTCGCTGGACGTGGAACCGGAGATAGAGGAGCTGCGCGGCAGCGACGGTTCGAGAATGCTGAGAGAACCCAGCATTGGGTTCGAGAAGGAGCGAGGAGAAAGCTCCCGCCGAGGGTTCGGGCCGCGCACCGGATGACCCGCCGTCGCCGCTGATCGGACACCAGCAGCGGACCTCCAGCGACGTGTCGCTGTACGTGGAACTGGAGATAGAGGAGCTGAGCGGCAGCGACGGCCAGAGGACTTGCCTCCGGTCGCCGATTCGCCGCCGGCGCACGGCCGCAGAGGCAGAGCCAGGACGGCTCGAGAGTGTCCTGCCAGCCGCCCATCTCGACAGGGGCTGGGCCAGGTGTGCCACAGAGGCGGCAAGAAGGTTTGCCGAGCCGTGGGGGAGATGGACACTCTGTAGGCAACAGAGAAGAGGAGATGAGCGCGACTTCCCAGCGGAAATCATTCCTGCTCCGCACAAAAACCCGGTCGCGGCTGATGGACCCGCCGGAGGAGCCCCAACGGAGATCGGGTCACATTCCGCGGTCTGGAATGTTGCGGACGGCAGGGGATGAGGACGAGGACGACATCTTCTTGGAAGAAGACCTGCCAGAGGAGTTCAAGAAAACCCAGTTCGGTGCCATGGCTCTGTTACAGTGGGTGAGTTTGGTCTTGATCGCTGTTGCTTTAGATTGTACTCTTGCGATTCCTGCATTGAAGCATAAGGATTTGTGGAAGCTCAAACTGTGGAAGTGGGAGGTCATGGTCCTGGTCTTGATTTGTGGGAGGTTGGTCTCTGGGTGGATGATTCGATTAATTGCATTCTTCATCGAGAAGAACTTTCTGCTGCGAAAACGGGTTCTGTATTTCGTCTACGCCCTTCGAAAGGCAGTGCAGAACTGCCTGTGGTTGGGATTGGTCTTGATTGCTTGGGATGCTATCTTCGGCAAGAAAAGTGATGGGTTGAGGCTCGTCACCAAGGTGCTGTTGTGGCTTTTGGTGGGGACTCTACTGTGGTTGATCAAGACACTGATCATCAAGGTGCTGGCATCGTCGTTCCATGTGAGCACCTACTTTGAACGGATCCAGAAGTCTCTGTTCAATCAGTACGTGATCGAGACGTTGTCAGGTCCGCCTGTGATTGAAATTCGGAGGAGACAGGAAGAGGAGAACATTGGAGGTGGTCTTCAGACTTCACAGGAAGCAGGCGTGACTGTGCCGCCAGAATTAAGGGCGGCGGCCTTTCCAACTAAAAGTGGGATGGTAGTTGGGAGCGGAGGGCTTCAGAGAAGTCCCCGAGTGAAGAACACCAAGCTCTCTCAAGGGCTGTCGGGAAACAGCGAGGGAGGGATCACCATAGAGCACTTGTACAAGCTGAATCCCAAGAATGTGTCTGCCTGGAATATGAAACGATTGATTAATATCGTGCGGCATGGATTTCACTCGACATCGGATGAGCAGATACAGGATTCTACTCAAGAGGATGAGTCGGCAACAATGATCAGGAGTGAAAACGAAGCCAAAGCTGCAGCTAGGAAGATCTTTCGAAATGTGGCTAAGCGTAATTCACAGTAAGATCATAGTTCTTCACCTCCTGTTTTGAGCTTTTGACATAATCCTTGAATGAGTCAATTGCTTCCCTGATTGGATCTCTTTCCGATTAACTGGCGCACTATGTGCGGTCGATATTATCTGGTTTTATGATGGAAAGTGTCCGAGTCAGTTATTTAATTTATTGATGTTGCTAGGTTTATCTACTTGGAAGATCTGAAGCGGTTCATGAAGGACGATGAAGCCTTGAATACGATGAGTCTCTTCGAAGGAGCTGATGAATGCGAGAGAATCAGCAAGTCGTGCCTGAAGAACTGGCTGGTGAGCGGAATTCTGTTAAATTAGGTCCTTAGACATGCTTGTTCATACTTTTTTGTCTTCAATGCTAATCGAATTAACCAAATCGTTTTAGGTCAATGCTTTGAGGGGAGGAGAGCACTTGCCTTGACCTTAAATGACACCAAGACTGCAGTCAACAAGCTGCGTCACGTGGTCAACGTCATAGTCGGTATCATCATATTGATGATCTGGCCTCTCATCCAGGGAATAGTAACAACCAAGATCCTGCTCTTTCTCACTTCGCAGCTCGTCCCCTTGGCATTTCTTTTCGGGAACACCTGCAAGACCATATTTGAGTCGATTCTCTTCTTGTTCGTGATGCATCCGTATGATGTGGGCGACAGGTGTGAGATCGATGGAGTCGAGGTAGATACTGATATCATGTGTCAGAGGAAACTGGACGGCAGGGGAGCCCCCATATAACACGTCGTAGACTTAGCTCGAGCGTGGCATGGAGATTGCCTTTCCCGGCAGAATCCATGAAATTTCGTTGCTGCAGAGTTCAGATAGGACAAGGGACTTAGTCGACTGGGTCAACTTTTACCTCAGTAGAGTAAAAAGTTATCGGGTGTTGCTCAGCCCGGCGTTTGAAGCATTTTGACCATCAACGTTTTCGTGTATGAATGGACGAAGATAGTAAAAGTTGAAACTTGAAAGACACCTTCCACCATTTTGAGCTTTTGTGGAGTTGGAAAATAGAGCAGAAGCTGTCACCTTCTTATCCTTGACCCACGACGCTCCCCCCGTTAAATTGTACGCCTTCAGAGCAACTGGATCTTAGTTATCTTAGGTCCACGAGAAAATAGAACAAATCCCATCTGGTTGTTAACCTGTGAGCGCAGCTTTGGACTTAACAAAAAGGGAGTAACTTGCTTAGGAACTCTCGCTTCTCTTTTTCTCCTCTCTCTCTTTCTGTGAGCGCGTATTTCCTCGTTCTCTTTTCTCTCTTTTCCTGGGAAAACCTCAGCTTCCACAGATCACCGAGACTCAACACTAATATTGCTACTCTGTTCTTCACCTACTCTGCACTTCTGAGATTTCTTCATTTGTGAGGTGTCATACTCCCACACACAGAGAGAGAGAGAGAGAGATGGATAGGAAGGGTGTGATGATATGTGGGGTTGTGGGGTTCTTGGGGCTGCTTTCAGCTGCGACGGGTTTCGCCGCCGAGGCCACCAGGATAAAGGTAAGAAGCCCGCGTTTTGAATGAGAAACATGTGATGGATTGGAGGGGTTTGCATTTCCATTCGTTTGTTCCTCTTGAATCCCCCGGTTGACATTGCCAAGAAAAGTTTCCTCTCGTATGCTTTTGCCTTCTGGTTGTTTAGGAAACACTTCTTCGCTGAGCCGTGAGCTTGTGTTAGATATTTGAGTTTCCAGCTTTCAGTTGGAGTCCCTCCCTCCTCTATTCCCGGCGCAATTTTATTTTTTCTTTCTCTCAGATTCTTTTTTCTCCCTTTTGTAATTGCCCCGGGAAAAGGGTATGGATTGCTAATTTGTGTTTTTGCGCTATCTTTTGAGTGATTAGAGTTTGAGTTCAACACTGTATGTCCTATTAGAGTTTCCTTTTTTCTGAAAGATTGCTCCGTTGGGAGATTGTATCAGGTTCTCGCCGAGGTGCTTAGTAGAAGTCTTACGTATTGTATCGATTTCTTGCTGGTGCAAACTCTAAAGCCAGAAGTGACTTGCTTTTGGATTCCATTTGCATCTCTCCCATGTTCAGCTGATTACGTTAAAGATTTTGCCAAGTCCAGTTTTTACTAGGAAGTGAAGTACTTAGTTAGAAACTAGAAAGTGAACTGCTAAATGTACAAATTATGTCTAGGCTGCGTCAGGGATGGGGGACTTGGGCGGGACCTAATACGACACAGACAAAAAATGGTTAAACCATCCCACTTTAGTTCTGATTGACCCTATGATGGTTATGTTAGCGAATAAAATGGTTAAGCCATCTCATTTAGTTAGGAGATACACTTGGGAATGTTTTCATGGTTTGACTGGGATTGGTGAGGGGCTGCTCGGGAAAAGTTTATTTGTGTCACTTCCTGGAAGTCCATTCGAGTGCCCTTGAAGTGACTATAATTGGCATTCTGCTTCATTGCTATATTGTGGCAAGATGGATTGCTTTTCAGCCGTTAATAGTCTGGTGTTCAAAGCGGCCCATGCTGTGTTTTTGGTTGAAGAGAGTACATGCACACAGATGTATTGTTTCGTGACAGTGGATGGAGAATCAAGGTAAAAGAGAGCAAGTCCAAGGATTCATATACAGAATGTAACTCAATGTCAGAAATCCCTCTGTACTGCCTAGATGGTTTCTATTTCATTGGATGTCTCATAAAAGCAGAGCAGAAATGTCCTTTCACTGTGTGAATTCTAAGATTCAATCCATTAGAGAGCTTGAGCATTTTATGACCAGTTTCCTTACAAATATGCCAATTCCTTTTTCATTTTATTCTATTTAGGAGGATTAGGTTGTCGTATAAGCACTCCTGTTGGTGGTCTTGTGAAAAGGTAATTTCTGTCGTAATCTCTTGTTGGAATTTATCATAGTGTCTGAGGTTAGGTCTCAGTGCTTTCAGGTAAAGTCCTAGTTTCCTGCTTTCTCATGGTGGATTGTTTTGGTCTGCTCTGGATATATGCTGACACTAAATCATATAAATCTTGTGCCTGGTTTCACTGGTTGATATTTTCTCTCACCACATGGCTAAATATGATACTTTCTTAATAGATAGCTGAAGATGTTATTCTTTTCCTCTTGTGTATGACGGTTGATTACCTTTGAGATTTGTAGGCTTCTGAAGTGCGCCTGATAAGTCCTACACAGTGTGAATATCCACGTACTCCTGCTGCGAGTCTAGGTTCAACAGCTGTGCTAACTCTCTTGATCGCCCAAGTGATCATTAATATGGCAACTGGGTGCATTTGCTGCAGAAGAAACCTCGTCCATCAACCTCTAGTGGGACAATTGCAGTTATCTGCTTCATTATTTCCTGGTAAAATTTCAACTACACCTTTGGCATCTAGATGCGGTTAAAACACAATGTCTTTTTGTGGTGTTCGTGTACATTTGGCGTTTTTATTGAGTGATGGTGTCAGGAATATGTGGATGTGCTGCATGGTAGGCAGCATATTTGGATGGAAAATGCAGCTAGTAATCGAGACCCTATCAGTTTCTTCTTTTGTTTTATTTCTTTATTTAATTTGACAGTCTATGTCTACTACTTCCTCCGCATTGCTATGAATACTCCCATTGTCATTTTACCTATTCATCAGGTTCTTCTATACTTTTGTCTGGTTAAGTCTGTCAGACTTGTAATTCTTCTATGGAGAGATGTAACGATGGTAAACTAACTAGCAACAACCTTGTCTAAATTTTATTGAATTTCGAGCTTCTTCCCATTGAACAATACTGTATTACCTCTGGTTTATCAGAGGCATTGGCGGATGACAATCCACCGGATGATGCTGAAGAAGGGTGAAAATAATGATAAGCAATCAAATGCCAGCACCAATCTTGCATTGCTGGACTGCTTGGATTGGAACATGGTTCATGTGGAGGATTGAACTGAATTTTCTTGGTTGTTAATAGCATAGATGTAGATGGAAAAGGATTTCTTTGATTAATGGATATTAAATCATCTAAAGAATGCAGACTTGTGGTTTAGCAGAGTCGTCAACAATGTCTTTGATTGGTGCGAGTGGCAGAGTTAATTCAAGAACTATTTCCTATATAGATCATAAGTATAGAGGAGAGTTTTGGTGGGCCAGTTTCTGACATGAGCATATTTAATAATAAGGTTGAGGATTGCACTTTGTGTAGTTATGCAAATGTAGAACTAATCGGTGATGAATTTTATGCATAATTTGTGATCTTGCCGCAGTTCAGAGAGCATATACTGTTTGCCCACGGTCCTATGCATGTTCACTGTCTACTATCCTCGCCATGCAGGATCACATTCGTCATCGCGTTCTTCTTGTTGCTAGCAGCGGCTGCACTAAACAACCGGCATGCTGTGGCGAACAGGTACAACTGGTACGGAAATTGTTATGTCGTGAAACGTGGTGTGTTCGCAGGAGCTGCCCTTTTGTCCCTTGCTACAGTTACCCTCGGAATGATCTCATATCTCGCCCTGACTTCAGCAAAAAATAACGCTGACCAAGGCTGGGGCAACGCGCCTCTGCCTAATCAAGGAGGTGTGGCTATGGGACATCCACAATTCCCTCCTCAAACCGGTGCTGATCCTGTTTTTGTACACGAGGATACCTATATGAGACGGCAGTTCACATGATGTGTATGTGAAGATCATGGGGATACACCTCTCTGTAGGTGGCTGCCCACCGTCATGATAAGGACTGCAGCGTTTGCAATCTGCTTGAAAGACCATCTTTTATGTGTAATGTTCGCTGTCTAGGACAATCCTTCATCTCTCTTTATGTGTCTGTTTGATAAGGAAACGGTATACTGGCGTAGGCCTTATTGCGCGCCCACTTATTTAGTGCACCATACATTTTCTTGATAGTGAATTAGATGGTTCGATTGTAGCGATATGCACATGCACAGATCCATCTGGATGTGATTCTCTGTGCGTGCTTCCCTTCTGTTGCAATGTTGCGACTTGCGCGAGATACTGAAGCATCGCAAGGAGATAGGCTTGAGTGATTCACAAATAGTCAAGTGAATGCAAAGTTATATTCTGAAATCTTGAGGGCGTTTGAAACTTTCTAGTAATAAAAGGTGGATTTCACCATTAATAAAAAAGAAAAAAGCAACTAAATTTTGCATTTTTTCAGACACAGTAAAATTCTACGTATTAACAATTCCGATTAGTAACTCTCTCGTTGGAGTTGATATTTACTATGTGTGAAAGGCTGAATGCAAATGTAAGAGGAAACGAGTGATGGATTGAGCGCAGGAAATGGGTAAGGATGGTTACAGTTTGAGTGGAGCAAGCAGAAGCAGGTGCTTGGGAGGTGGATGAAATCCGAAATTCCCAATTGCAATCGCAATCCAATTTTAGTCGCCGCTAATTCTTCGACATGATTAGTGAATTTCGATAAGAAAGAATGATAAAATTTTAATATAAAAAAATTCACAAAAAATCTCAAGACATAATTACCCTAAATTTTTTTGTAATACCTTAAACTGTAAACTTGTAAGTGTGCGACATATTTGTTTTAAATTTTTTCAGCTGACATAAAAAATTCTAAATTTGTTTTGATATGATATATTTATCTCTCCGTCAAAATTTCGTTAAATAATGTCAGTGAAAATTTCACGCTAGAAAGTAAATGGTGCTAATGAAATATTTACGCGGAAAAAATATGTCTTGTATGTTGTTCTTTTCTTATTTTCGTTGTCCTTTTTTTCTAACTTCCTCCTTCGTTTTCTTTCTAGGTTTGGCAAAGGTTAGGATGGTGGCAATGGTGACGCTAAAAACAGCTACGACGAAGGCAAGTTTAGGGCATAGGTATTATAGTGAACCCAATTTGGAGTATTTTTACCCTTTAATGTATCATAATTAGTGACTCTTTGTGGCTCGGTAACTTTTCAGAGGGTAAAAGCAATGATTAGGAGTGAGCATGGTCCGAGTTCACGCGCTCCACCCCTAACTCTAAGACAAATCCGTACGGTCTTAGGTCCTCGATTTTTGGGACCGAGGACCTAACCTCTATTAAACTTGGGGCCGAGGGACGGACCGGCCTAATGAGTTCGGTCCGGTTCCAAAGTCAACTAAACCAACTAATAATTTTTTTATTTCATCTTTTGTACTTCTTTAAAAAGCGATTGAAGATCGGACCGACCCAATGGGTTCGGTCCGGTTTCAAAGTTAACCTAGGACTAACTAATAATTTTTTATTTCATTTTGTACTCTTTAAAAGGGTAACCAAGGACCGTATCGACCAATGGATTCGATGATGAGCGAGTCGACTAAGAAAAGCAAGCGATGAAAGTCAAGTGGGGTGAACGTTGAATAGAATGAGCATTGAATGTCAAGCATGGAGCAACAAACCAAGCGAGCATCGAGCGGCGAGTGGCACGAGCGACCCAAATCGAGCGAGATGAGTGTTGAGTGGCGAGCGGCACGAGTGACCCAAATCGAGCGAGATAGTATCGAGTGTTTGACAGTTTTCGATTTTGGCAAATTGAAGATTAAAGAACAAATAAGACAAAAGAGAATGAATAGTAGAAGAGAATGCCATAAGGAGTTGTTTATACATTTTGGACGTCGTGAGGAATTTCTTTTCACAACGTTTCATCGTTTTGTAAATTATGATTATTGGCCTTAAAGTAAAAGACATTAAAAAACTAAGTTATTAAATAACAATGTAAAATTACTTAAATCCCTCACTAAATAGATATTTAATATTGTTGAGTTTATTTTAAGGTTTTTTACATATAAAAAAATTATAAATAATATATTAAATATATATTCGGGGTTTAATCGGATTGGATCGTCAAGAAATTTTCGGGACCAAACGTCGATCCATGTAATCTTTAGTCACGGAATTTTAGGGTAAGGATCGGCCACGTCTCGCTGGGAATCGAGCCCCAGAGCGGGTTGAAGCCCGGTCGGGGTCAGTCGAGTTGGCCTCGCAGGCCGTGCTGTCCAGTAACGATGACTGGGGACTTGTTTAACTAGCATTTTCTTTCTCAGGGGTGATCCGTGAGCTTCGTCTCGACAGAAGAGGTGACGACACTGGACCATTCTTGATTTCGAAAGTGGGGCAAGTAAAACTTTCTTCAAATCGGAGAAGTGAGGGGAGTGATTAGTAATTTGATGAGAATTGCTAGTAGAAAGTCTAGAGACGCAGCTCCATTTTTCTTTTAAATGCCACCTCCGCAGCCTCTCTCTATAGAGAAACAGAATTCGCCATTTTAATAACTTCGCAAAAAGAGGAACTGAGAAGGAAGACTCTCTCTCTCTCTCTCTCTCTCTCTCTCTCTCTGCCGTCGTCTGAAGAAGAAGATAATCGAAGAAGAGCTCGGAAAGGTAAAACCAACATTTTTTTTATTCTTTTGACGACGAATTTGCTCTTCTCCTCTTTTCTCTTTGATCCATCTCTCGGCCGAGTTGGAGCCGTGGTTTTTTGGGTTTTCGATCATTCGCTTCCGCTAATTCAACGCGCGCCCCGCTCCCTAATCTAAATGCCGCCCCCTCCCGTGAACGATCTCGCGTCGACGCGGAATTCGTGCTTGCGCAGGCTTTCTGGGACTGGTGCACGGTCGACATGGGCCGTCGTGAGTTGTTCGCTGCGTTCAATGCGGCCGTCGGATGAGACTGAAGAATGGGAACGGGATTCGTCAATCGAGTCTCCGTCGCCGAAAGGTTTTCTGCTCCGTCATTTGGGTCAGCTTCGAAGCGGGTGCGCAATCGGTGCCCTGCAGCTGCACCAGATGTCGTCTCCGGTGAATGTCCGAAATCTCTCGGCCTGACTGGAAATGTGTCGGGAGGATTCGCCGTGGCTCGTGGGTCGCAAGCAAGTTCTCTCCTTTTGGGGCGGAACATCTGTACCTCGTCTCGCCCGGTTAGAGGAACTACTTCGGATGAATCTCGAGTGGATAGAGATTTCTTTGTACGGCAATGGGTGGCGGATAAGAAGAAAATGAAAAACCTTCGAGACAAAGGAAGAGAGAGATTGGTGAAGCAGGAGAGTTATGGTCAGGTAGCTTACGGCGCCGATAGAGATGCATTGGAAAGGTCGTCGGGCGATAGAGAACCGGGCTCTGGCGGACGGCTCTAAAGCAACCGCCTACCAGCCAATCTGTTACTGGCTATCTGAAACCTGCATCACCAGAGGGAGGTGAAAGTCTGGTCATTATTTGCTACGTCCTCGATTTATCTCGCTAACCTTAGGTCCTAAGTTTTTGGACTTCCCATATTATGATCGCGTCGTTGCATCATGCAGACTTCTCGTCTGTGCTTACTCTATGATGAACTTTTGACCATTCATTCGAAGCATCTATCTCTACTTGTTTCTGTTGAGTGCCTGAGTGTTAAGACGTGCATGTAGTACTGCATGGCCTAAGTAAAGTCCTCACTAGGCAGACCAAGAAGGACCAACTTAGTTAAAATGAGCCTGTTCACCTATCCCTCGTGTGGGCTTATGGTGCTGCTAAACTAGGTGGTCTTGTGTGACATACTCGAGATTGAAAGAAAAATGGCTTCATATGTCAGTCTACCTTTGTTTAGCATACATATGAATGCTTGTGTGTCATTAGGTAGTGCCACAACTCTTTCCCTTCTGTGCTATAGATTTCAGTTATTAAAGGTTTTTCTTCCTTAAGTCCAGAGTAATTTGAAATGACTTGACGTTTATTTGAATTTTTGGCCTATGTTGCACCTCTTCTTGCCAGGTCCATTTGCTGATTACGAGGGATATAGAGTGGGCCAACCTTGTATTCGGCTTTGAGCAGGTTCTTTCTTCAAATCAATCTCTTTTCCCCTTACACCAGCCTTATCTGGCTGGGACCAATTAGAACAGAGTGGTTAGTTGCATGTTATTCACTTAGTAAAGTAAGTAGACTCAATATTATTTGTCAGAAAATTGAGAAGAATACACCAGTTTTCCTCATTTATTGCTTGGACGGTTCATAGACTTTTGCATCCTAGAACAGGATGCCAACATATTAGAAGTGTAAGTTGGTTTTGGCAACAAAGTGTGTCTGATATTGCTTGATATTTTAGTTGACAAAATGATCGAGATCTGCCATCAGCTCTCTTTTTTACTTTGGTCAAAATCTGCCATCAGTTTGGCAACCTATGAACTGCATTGACTATTAACGATAGGTAACAAGAGACTCTACAATTGGGCAGCCACCAGCTAAGCTTCTCCAGTCAACATTGCGGGACTTCTATATTTTGTAGGCTACTTTTGCAGTGCCTCTGCTTCCATTACTATCGACATGTCTTTACCATCATTATAGTTCACCGAACTATATATATAAATTACAAAGGATAAAAATAGTCTGGCGATTTGGGCATCGGAATGCTATCTGGTGTGTCATTTTAATCTTCCCTTTTCATAGTTTACTAGTCTAAATAGAAATGGAGCATGGATGCTTTTGTGCTTCTGCATCCTAACACAGATGCATTATATTGAGATCCTGTCTGATGCTTCTTACTTGGTGAATAGCAATTTCTGCATTACCTCAGCTAATTCTTTGTGATGCTTATTTTTAGCACTGACTTTTTCTTGATAGTTTTAGTAAATTGTTGGCTGTTTGTCCTTTATTAGTTTGAAATTGCACTTTTGAACTATGTTAACATTATGAGGAGACAACTACATCTCTTATAACCAACATAAGTTCATCGCCATGGGCAAAGATTTGAGAGATTGTGATGGATAGTTCCCCTTATTATTAGTGGATGATTGGCCATATTCTGGTGATTGAAGCTTTTAACCAATTTGTCTCGTGCTTGGTATGTAGATGGGCAATCGTCTATGTGCTTGTCTTCTTTGCTATGTCCATATTTTGCCTGTGGATTTGGGTGACAAGTTTGCTATTGTACTTTCATGAGTAGGAGTTGTTGTTGCCTTGTCGGGTCCTCGGCACTTTGATCGTTACTGTCAAAGTTTGGCTTTGTGTCCTTAATCTTCGTTTGGGTTGTCCAAACTGCAAGGAGAATCGATATGCAATTGTGGATGTTTGTTACCCTCAGTCGGTGAGTGGCCATCTCATTGGGAGTCATAATTATTTACTTAAGTCGTTTATGGAACTTTAACAAGATTTTGTTCGTTTTAGTGGCTTTAGCCTGTAGGTTTATCACCTTGAACAAAGCAACTTCCTTATGAGACAGGTACATACATTATCCACTCAGTAGAAAAGCCTTTTCACCCTTTGGAAGAGTTGATCGGACATAGTACTTCCCACCTGACATACAAAACACTTAGTTTCGCTCTCATGTTGAACTTTTGCAATGTATAGTTCCTAAATTTCAAACGTCAAGCCATGACTTTTCTTGTATTTTTGCAACTAATGTCCTAATGAATTTGAGATTGAGCTTGTTAAGGCCCAAGGATGAAACGGCCAATATATTGTTGGGTAATCTTTTATTTACCATTTCTAGAGAGAGAGTGAATGATCGACAATTTGGATGTTCATTGCCAATTCCCAAAGCCCATTAATAAATGCAAGAACAGTAAAGGAGCATGGATTAGCTTTGGTGAGCTCAAAGCTGGACCACCACTAGGCCAACTCCTTGTTCCCAAAAGTTCTGCTTTGTCCGTATCAATCGCATGTTGACAAATTGGAGTAGGTGGAAGTTTTGGAGTCTGGTCATGCACAAATATATGTAAGTTATCAGCATATATTGAGGATGTTCCTTATTATGACAAGCATCCTGTTGGTTGTCATGCTTATTAGTGATATGATGTGGCAGATCATGGTCTTGTAATTGCTTTGTACTCATAGTGCCGCCCAGATCATAAGTTGGACTTTGTATGGTTTAATGAATTCTAATCCTAAAACAGCTCAATTTGACCAAGGCCTAGTAACTTCAGTACCATTGAACACTCTACACCTATTTCAGTATGACCTCTGCAACCTCATACCAGGGTATCATCTCTTGCACCCTGCATTTTGGTGGTTCAGCAGCAGTGTGGTTATCCTAGAAGGTTCAACATGTTCTGGTTGTGCTACTAATGGATTTTCAACCCAAGGCTGTTCCTGTTGAACTTGCATTTGATTGTAGCAACCAGCAAATTAGGATTGTTGGGCCTGGAACTGCTATAGCGCTTCGCCTTGTTTGCTTTGCGTCTTTCATACTCAACTATCAGCAGCTCAACTGGACTAACATTTGTCATGCTTTTTATCAGTTGCTTCGCACAAAGCGCCCTTTTGTTGCATACATAACTGATGCCATGGGCAAAGAGCTCTTCAGGGTAGGTTTCATCCTTTATAAACTACAAAAATCATACCAGTCTGCTTGTTATATAGTTCTCATATCATAAGTTGCAGATGTTTGACAACTTATAACCATGTGCTCAGGTCCGCGGCCTTTCTGGTGGATTACCAGCTCCATTTATGCAGAGGTTAATGGTAGGTATATCAGTCACAGAGAGGTTTTTATTAAGTATTTCAGAGCTTGTGCCATAATTATTGTGTTTCCTGAAACATGCATAAATTCAAATTTCTAGGAAGTTGGTGTGGTTCACAGACGATGGCATCTATGGAGGAGGGTTTATGATTTGTATCTAGGGTAAGATTAACTGCTCCTTTATGTGGTTCGTTTTTCTTATAAATTGCAAGGCATATCTCCTTCCATGATCTTTGTCAATCCGTACTATCTAACTTTGGGAAGAAATGGCTTGTCCTATCATGGACCTTCATATTCTTCAGACAAACTTCTTTAGTGGCGGTGTCAGTGCCTGTGTTCAGAAAGAAAAATTTGTATTCTGGAATTTTGAGAAAAAATTATCTGTCTTGCCCCAAAGTCCATGTTGCTTAGCCTCTATGTTCTCAGCTGGAGGCAGACCAGGGGAGTTGGCAGGTTTGTCACCCCCATGACTAGGTGCTTGGTTGAATTTTAATAAATTTTACAATTTAAAAGGTTTTTTGCCTTGCCTCCTTAACGTCTGCCATTTGGTGGCGACAATGTGTTAATAGGAGGCGTACTTGTAGTTCCCAGTTGGTCAAGAATTTTTTGAACCAAACTAATCGTTTAAGAAAAGTCTGAATGAAAACCCAAACCATATCATAAAGTCACATCCCAAACCAAACCAGTACCTTCTGTTTTCATTAAGGTCCAGTTTCAAATATTTAAACATGAATTTCACTATGACCATGAGATTTAACATTCATCATAAACTATTGAAAGATAAGATACATTATATTAGACCATCAAACTGAATTAATCATCATAATCCATATACGAGAAACATAGTGTTTATATGATCAGAAAATGATACAAATGGTCTGAACTTTAGCTCAATGTGCAATTTCATCCCTAAATTTTTAAATTTGTTGAACATAATCCTTGAACTTCTGGTATTTGTTTGATGTAGTTTCAAACTTTATGAAAATGTTCAATATTATTCTTCTATTAATTCAAGTTCAAGGACAACATTGATATTTTCTTATAGCTTAGGGATCATATTGAACAAATGAAAAGTTCAAGGACGATGACACACATTGGAATAAAGTTCAGGGACTACATCAAACAAATTAAAATTTCAAGGACGGCATTGCACATTAAGCCAAAATTTAGAGACCGTTGGTGTCATTATCCCAGTATGATTAAAGCTTAAGATAACAACACAAAAGATCGAGCCTGCATAGAAAAGAAATGTTATTAAATTCAAAAGTATATTAAAATGTTGTTTCTGATGTGAAAGCAAATGGCTTTGCATGAGAATCACTTACATGGAAAAAAATCAAGATGCCATCAAATTATCCTTTGCAAAGATGTCAAACAAAATCTAAATCAATTTGTTGATTTCCTATTTTCAACGGTTTAATATCAAGCCATAAACCATTAAGCCGAAGGTGTTGGTTTGGTCCAGTTTTATTTAATAATTTCCAGTTATTTTTATGACCCCCAGTTATATGGACTTTGAAGGCCTCAAGGCTTCTTAAGGCTTTCAGTTCTCATCTGGTCATATAGTTCAGTGTCGTTACATGCACTTGGCTTAAGCTTGCACATTCTTTTTGTCTTGTTATACAAGGTAGCATGAGTATCCCTTCTACCAGTTGGTTCTCTTATAAATTATCTATGGCAATAACTCTTTTATCACTCATATATCGTATGCCTTGGCCTATTGCTAGAGTTCACTTTAAAGGAGACATCTTCATGTTTGCTATGTGCTATCTTAACTTTGGAGTTTATCATAATTCTGCGTAGGAACAAGCAATTTGCAGTGGTGGAAAATCCTAGCTTTTGGAATTGGACATTTACTTTGAAGGACATAGATGGGCAAGTATTGGCTCAAGTAGATCGTGATTGGAGGGTTTCGGTTTTCGAGGTTCTTTTTTCTTTTCCATTCAGTTCTGAACATTAAGCTGTTGATCTTTTGGACTTGACATCTCTTTCTTTCGCAATCAATAACGGTTACCTATACTAATGCCTGGATGTACATTTTAGTCCTATAACTTTTCTGTGTAATTTATAACCTTTAACTTTTGTGCCGTTATAGGACAACTGTCAGACTTCCCTTAGTAAATAGATTGAAGCAGACTCGGCACTTCACCTTAGGGAAGTCCTTTGTAGCAAAACCTCCCCTCTAGATTCATGCTTAGAAGGGATGCTATGTTTGCAACAAGAGAGGCAGAGAGAGAGAGAAGGTTTCGCTACTGGAAAACATTTAATGGTCTTTTTTCATAAAAATCCAGAATGTAAGTGTAATTAACCCAATGTCAAAATATTTTTTTTAAAGGAAACAAAGGCCTTCAGACATACTTTGTTATGAGGCTTGTTGTCCTTAGTCTATCTGTGGTTTCTTCAATTGCGTCAAAATACTCTTGTTAGTGGGTAGCTCTGCTCTTGCGGTGGTGTATGGGTAGTAATTGATGTGGTGTCGACATGCTTTCAAAGATCCATTAACCTCTCAAATAAGATGCTTAGGCAATGTAATTATTGCATATATGGAAGCAATGTTGGTGAGACATTTTGTGGAAGAAAAAGTAGTGGTTTGGTGCAATCAATTACTGTCAGTGCAGTAGGATCAAGTATTTATAAATAATACATCCCACTAAGAATATGATTGATGCTTTCCTGGGTATCAATGCCTCGTCCCTTGAACTCCCTCTTCTTTTAGTTGGCAGGAGTGGTGATAAGTAGCCAAATAATAGCTTCTGATTTTGACTATAATCAGTAGAAGAGAAATGCGAGCATCTTTCTTTTTCAGAACATAAAGCTTTTATGTGGCTTTGTGTATTGAACTTTAGCTGATTTGTTTGTCCATTGTCTACTGCACCCTTCTAGTTATCTGTGTTGTAAAGGAAGTTGGAAAGACAGTGCTTCTTCCAATTTTTGCTGAAAATTCTGGGTTTGGGCCCTTGCACCTTCCTGAGTGTTGAGCTCTGTCATGCTTGTAGTTTTACCCATATATTTGAGCATTGCCATGGTTTTTCTGTGATATGGACCTTTAATTTTGTCTGAAGGTCTCTTTCTATAGTTAAATTTCGGTCGAAATGTTAGAAATATAAGATCAATATAATTTTGGTCCTGCAACAACTGTCAGCATACTCTCACTGGTAGACATTTTATGGAAAATTTCATGTGGATGTTCCCGTTTTGTGGGTGAAAGTGAGCAAAATCTGGTAACTTCACACGAATCATGACTTCGAAACATACAATGCTACCTCAAAACACATTAGATGTAGCTCATGAGTGCATGCCACTAACAAATTTTCTAAATTTAGTGACCCTACTGGCTGCAAAGATCAGATTGATTCACGTAATCTGGGTGGCAATTTATGACTGATGCGTTTGTATTTCCATTATTGACAATTTTATGCATTTACACTTTCAGATATTTACTGATGCTGGTCAGTATGTCATCGCTTTGGAAGTTCTGATCCTATCTCTAAGACTGGCCCAGCTAGTGTGGTAGATCACTCACCAGATCAATGGAACGTAAGGCATCATTTGTGCTTGTATCTTTCCTGATCTTCATCTACTTCTTTCTGGCAGGTAGAGGAGTTGGAAGTTGCTCGGCCTTTGACCCTCTCAGAAAGAGCCGTGGCAGTTGCTCTTGCTATTTCACTGGATAATGATTATTTCTCGAGGCATGGTGGATGGTATTTGCTCTTCCCATACACTCTTCCACTTTTATGCAGAGGACCCTCGTGACTCTTCATGCATATCATACATCTAATACAATTTTTTCCCATTGTCAGGGCAATTCCTTTTGTTGTTGGCGAGTAAATTAGTGTCACTGAAGCCCACATTACATAACTTTTTCTGCGTGACGATGCAACTCGTAAGCTCTTGGAGTAATGCATATGCTTAGTCAATGGGCGAGCTAAGCTAAGAGAGAACAAAGAATGAGTCTCATGTTTGATGTTAAACAGATGCGATCATGTGCGAGAACAGTTTGAAGGAGGTTCGTGCAACCGAAAGCGAAGGCACTGGAGAAAAATGTGCAAGAGGGATAGAGATGGATGGGAGCAGCGAACAAGCTCTCAAATCTGAAATTGTGGGCAGCGAACGTGACTGTTACTGTTTTGATACCGATGCGGGCTCATAAAGTAAAATTAAAGCTCCAATTGTTTTTGTGAAAAATTTAACATTTTTCATAAATGTTCTTGAGAAGTCATTTTTTCAGGGAAAGATTATTTTCTGGTGCTTGACTGAAATATGATAATGAACTGAAAATTATTTTTTGTCGTTTGGAAAGAAAATTTTGATTTGATTTTACTAATTAAGTAAACATACGATTATTTAGGTGCTATTGGCTTTTGCATTTTGCAAATAGGGAATCGGGCATGGCCATTGAGGTCCTAGGCCCTCCATGAGATCGGGCCCTGACCATGGGACCGGGTCTTTGCACCCAAGCTTGGGTCCATCAAGGCTGAGTTCGGGACCCCGGTGCGGTGCCTAGGCTCAGGTCTATCAAGGCCAGCCCCTAGCCTTGGTGCCCCTAATCGAGCCCGGATCCTAGCACAAGCGCGGGGTCTTGAGATTTGGCGTTGGGGACCTAGGCAGGGGTGGCTGGCCTGGCCTCGATGTATTCAAGTATGGGCATTGGAGACCCAAGTGTAGGTGTTAAGAACCCGGTTATGGGCATTCATTGGACTTCTCGTGTTCAAGCACAAAGTTTCTGATCCAAGCGTGTATATTTATATAACCATATTTTGAAAATAATGTATAAGTTTTTAAGAGGTAATCATTTTCCTAAATTTTATATATAAGATTTTTGTTGACCCATTTTCTTAAGCAATTCAAACATCTGAAAATGAAAAAAATGTCCTTTTAGAAAATATTATTTGCAACATAAACGTTTCTTAAGCAATTCAAACATCTGAAAATGAGAAAAATGTCCTTTTGAAAAATATTCTTTGCAACATAAACGGAACCTAAGAAGCTCTAAAATCTAGGTCCATGTCATATTACAAGTAAACTGTGTTCATATTCGACTCTATGAGACATTTTCTTAAGCCTGTTCTAGGTTTGGTTTTTAAGATTTCGATTGTTTCATGGAAAAAATTTGGCGTTTGAGACATTGAAAAATGAGTGGTCAAAAAGAAAATTTTCCAGTCGAACAGAAAATTCTCTTCTGAAAGATGCGTCTTATTTTCGTTTTCACGATCACATATTTTCGGGCATTTCAACAATGCATTTTGTCTCATTGTCTTTTTATATGAGCATGAAGAGAGTATAAGACAACTTTCGAATAGAGAGAATTGTTGATTGATGGATTCCGCAGATTCACCCACGGAAACCTTATTACGGATTCTCCTTCCTTTAAATGGTGGTAGGATCTGAGGCGGCTTTTGTTGCTCTTGCTGTTGACTGTGACTCCACGAACCACATTAATCTGGTCAGACACAAAGCTGAGGCAAGCCGACCGGTTGGAAGGCTTCGGTGGCTTTGCGAAGGAGGACAAGCATCTAAAGTTTAAGGAGAATAGTGCTAAGGGTTGGGAAAAGGGGAGAAGCGCTTGAAGGAGGAGGAACGTTGCTGGGGTGGAGAGGATTTGACCGGCAAGAAACTCTTGGGTTTGGGATTAAGATGAAATTTACAATTTCGGGGTAGGGGATTTGGGTAGAGTTGAGAGAGAGAGAGAGAGAGAGAGAGATGGAGGGGGTAAAGGTGATGAGATGACTATACATATGATGACATGATTAGGAAAACTACTTTGAAAATTCGAACACTGGGAAATATCTTACGACCAATATAGAAAAAAGTAGTATCTTACTATTCATTTTTAGGTTTTAACCAGACATCTAAAAAATATGATCATCCTCCTGAAAAACGACTTAAAAACATTTTCAGAAATATCTTCATATTTTTGCGAAACAGAACCTAAAAATTCTAAATGGATGTACAACTTAGACGAAATAAATGGAGCCTGAATTTCAAATGGATGTACAACTTAGACGCAAAAAGATAACCATGAGACATCACTTTCGCATTGCTCACGCCTTAAGCAGAACAACTAGAAGATCAGCAACTCTGTTATGAAGGAGACAGCGTTCCACCGTGACGACCTTCGGCAGCTCAGAGAAAAAAAAAGGTGTAACAAAAGGAGATAGAAGCACTCGCCCACTAAGTTGAACCACATAAGCATGTGTTTTCTGCTTTATGTTAAAAAGAAAATAGTACGCAAAGAAAGAAATTGTCCCCATCTACCTGCTTTATTCACTGCCAAAATCTGTGCCACTCCTCAAGGGAGAACAATAAAACTCTGTTAGGGTATAGATATTGCACCTGAAAATACGCAATATACAAGTACCTATGATCCGCTTTTCTCTGTTTCACCATTGAAATCGAACTGCATTCATAACAGCTTTAGATGGCGGCCTATTAATCTTCTCAAGTAACCTACTATATACTAATTTTACAGGTATGCAAGCTACTGTGGTTGGTCCCGATGAATTCGGCTTAATTATTCCAACAATGTCAGAGTCGAAGCTATCGTGTATGGACTTGTTACCTAGATTTGGCTCAAGAGCAATCGAAGATAGTGTTCTTATTTTCTGGCTAGATGACAAGCCTGCTCTCTTGGAAGATTTTCCGGAAAGCTTCTTATCAGACTGAGGTGGAGAGTCTGAGGAAGGCCTTCCTCACAAGGACACCTTTGCGACTGAAATTTCCCTGCACTTACATTCTTCTGTGATCTTCCTTCCTGACCAAAAAGGAGACTCTCCCCCATCTTCACAACCATCAAATGCTGATGATCGATGAGGACGTGGGATTCGAAAATTAGCTGTCCTCCTAGCGGTCTTCCATGCTGATGGAACTGTCGTTATGGTATTATAGTCAATTGTTCCATCATCATCGTCATAATTTGCTGGTAAAAGATGCTCCAGTTGAACCATCTTCTATTGCTTCTATTTGGATCGAGTGTCCAATAATTGAGTTGCCATTTAACTTGCTTGTCATGGAAATGATTGGCACCCGTCCTTTTTGGTAGGTGACATGGACTTTTAAATCCACTTCTACCAACATGCCTTTACCATTCCCAGCAAAATGATGTTGCCCAACCAAGAGGATTATAGCGTTCTCCGCAATTCACATCTTCAAAACCAACCCGTGCCCCCAATTGCGGAAACCTCGATCTCTAGATGCAGCTCTAGGGGTCAATATATATTCATGATCCAAACCAAACATCTCAGTCTCAAGATCCTTCTCTTCATCATCAACGTCATCAAAAGTGAAGTCATAATTTCTATATTCACCAGATCTCCATATGGGTGCCCTTCGCCTAGAACTGACTCTCCTTCCATCCAGAAGGTGTTCCCTCTGTAGCATCCAAATGCCTCTTAGCAACATTGCGAATATTCCTCTTTCCTTTCAATTGCCATTTGGACACAGCTTCATTAGCAGAGACAGTATCTCGAGGAAACAAATGAGAAATATCTCCAGAAAGAGCCGAGTCTTCAGGCTCCTCACTGCTCATGCTATCATGCTGTATTCGTGCCTCATGCATTCCAAAGGACCCCGCTCCGCTTCTGCAAAAATAGCACCATGTCGTTAGCCCATGAAAAACAACTGATAAAAAAAAAAATTAAAAAATAACTGCCAATAAACATCCAAATACGAGGGCTGAATGATTATTACCATCTAAGTAATGCAGCCTCAGGCCCATACTTATTTTTTTAAAAAAAAAACACAGGAGAAGAAGAAGAAGAAGCACTCGAAGACTCCAAGGCACTCTTGCAAAATTGTCTGGCATGGTCCAGCATTTCATACACTTAATCTAAATTGACAAAAATTGCAACCATAATAGACACACAGGAACAGTAATCTGAAACAAGAGTCACCTGAAAAGGAAGTTGTCTCTTCATCAGCATCCTCTTCAGTTTCTGAAGAATCTGACTCTGAATCAGATAAATCAGATTCCGTGAACCCGTATCCAGAAGATTCAGAGATCCCAGAGGGTACCCTGTGCCATCAGATTAACTTACGGCTACCTTCCCGCAAAACAGAAGGCAAAGTCTCCATTCTGCCACCGGGGTTTCTTTATCATCAGAGAATCAGAAAGGCCCGGAAAGTACATACATTTGCTCCTTTTTTGCTCAGGAAAATACCCACCTCCTCAGATTCTGAAAAAGGAAGTAAAAATAACTTCATAGTTAAGCAGGTGAATCCCGAGATGCGAGCTTTCCTCTCAATTCATGTTGAAAGAGCCGATGCAAAACAGCTGTTTCGAAAAATATACAAAATTTGAAATCATCATATAATGCTTCTTCCTTCCCAAGAATGTCACCATTTCCAATGCTAAGATCATCACCTGACTGAGCATGGGCATCACGACTCGTCTTAGGTTTCCATGGCATTGAATGCTTACGCTTTGAGGGGGGCAATCTTCAGGCCGAAATCTTTCAGCCTCTCATCCTGGGTACACCTTCTGGAAGACCATCGTCCTGCCTAAGCTCCTCCATCCTTGGCTTCTTGGAAATAATGAAGAACCACTCATGAAGTTGTCTTTCGCCAGAGCTCCCAATCTCAGGTAAAATGAGGTGACCACGGGATTTTCAAGTTCCATCATTGCCATTTTCCAGGATTTCTGAAGATGCGATTAAACCCTTTTTGGCAGCGGTGGGTGAATTACCTCCACAAACTTAGACTCAATCTCGAATTTCCCTTGCTTCCTCAGCATTTCCTTCTCAAGTTCAAGCGCATGGAGGGGATGGCATCTTCTCTGCGAGCATATTTCTCTCTTTTCTTCATCGGCATGCCCTGCGAAATTCTGCCCTCTCGATGCACTCATCAAATTCACCACACCTGAAAGCTTTCACCCGCTTAGATTTCTCCAGATTGTACCAATCCCTAACAATCATAGAAGAGCCACATAACCACTGAGAGAAGAAAAAATAGGAGAACAGCAACCATATTGAAGTACAATACAACATTTAGAAATAGAGATATAGAGAGCAAGAAGAACCTTCATTAAAATATTTTCTCAGAGGAAAAAGCAACTAACATGAATTTGATCTGCAAAGCTCAGTGACAAATCTAAACTTAAACTCATCAGCATCAAAATCTTAAAAGCAGGAGAAACATCGTGCCCTCAGTGTCTACAGCCTCGAGCAGATAAAACATGAATAGGATGAACCAGCATGAAGAGAGATACAGAACAGACAAAGCAGAATTAGAAAAGCGCAGCCTTTAAGTACATCACACAGGCTTCACTAAGAGGACTTTTTGTTATCTGTGACCCAAAGAAGGAGATGCGCCGAATTTCACCAAAAGTCAATCAACATAACCACAAATGACGCTCGACAGCAATTCCAGGAGTCATACATTAGCACTTGGAGTTATAAACACCCAAAAAATGACATCCACGCCACTAGCTGAAATTGTAAGTGCTGATAAATTGTTCTCGAGAAACAATTAATTCGATGGATAATTTCACCGTCAGGAATCAACGTGCTAATCTTAAGAAGATGTATTTTACGCTTTTTCTTCCACATTTCAGCCTATAAGAAGTAAGTTCCCCGAATCAGAACGGCGGAAATCATGTAAACAAGTCGATCACCTTATGATAACACGTCCGAGAATGAAAATTCGAATGAGGAGGCAACAATCAGAGGGGGCGGGGAATGGGGAACTTACACACTGGCGTCTTCTCTTCCGAGGGCTTGACGGGAGTGCCGGCGCGGGGGCGACGTGAGATGAGCGGTGGAGAGCTCGTCGGGGCCGAGTATCTTGCCAGGCCACCAGGAGCCGTTCCTACGACGGACCCACACGATGGATCCCACTCCCAATCCGACTCCGCAATCCCCCCGATCCCCCGAACTCTCCATCTTCCCCCCGATTGGGAGATCCGAAAAAGCCCCCGAGGATTAGAGCAAATTCCGGACGGCAATACCAACGCGACAACGCTCGAACCACACACACCTCTCTCTCTCTCTCTCTGTGATAGTCACGGGAAGCAGATGACAGATCTGGGGATGGGGATGGATTTTCAGGAGAGAGGGCTCAACCGCCGGAGGAGGAGGAAGGAGAAGCGTCGACATGTCTGGAAGAACGGATTAGCGCGATCGAAGAAATTGAGGGCTAGGGTTCCCCCCCCCATCCCTCTCGGATTTGGGGATTTTTCGTATCTTTCCCTCCCCTTGTTTTTTTGCCCTTTCTGTTTTGGTTTTTCTTTTTCTTTTTTTGTCCCTTTTCTTTTCTTCTTTCTTATTTATTATAATTTTTACGATTTGAAGTCGAGGACGACCCGGCCCTTCCCTTCATAGCATCTTCCTTTCGGTTCTCCTTTTTTCTTTTAATTTTAAATCGATTTAATTTAATTTTTCCTACCGATAAGCATTCCAATTTGTTCTCACGTCATCTCGAAGAGTCGTATCTATCCAAAACGTAAAATTATGATTCCTAAGATTTCCAGTTTTGAGAGAGAGACAGAAACAGAGAGGATCTTTAGCCCAAACGGTCGCCACTCTCTCTAATTCTATTATCGATTCCTTTTCTTTCTTTCTTTTTCTTTTTGATAATGGAGTTCTGCAATTTCTTTTTGTATTGTTGTCGCATAGAAGGAAAGATGACAAAAAAATCACATCAATGCGACCCGCTTCTCGGACACCTCGATCGAATTAAGGAAAGGCCTTATAACATAAAGCTCCCTGGGCCTTCCGAAACGACTTTCTGATCCGTGTTGAGGTTTTATTATTATTGTTCATGTCACATCCCAAATACCTCTCGACATACACGACGACTGCTGTCTAATCCATTCCGTCCACTCACTCACCTCAAACCATCAAATTGAGCCGGTCGTATCCGAATCGTAACGTCTCGGTTTCCTCTACCTTATCATGCAGAGAGCATAAATTGAACCCCAACCCTCTTGCTCGTCGGAATCATGAGCTAAGCAGACACGATCGCCGAACCGAGATGCGATATCTGAGAGGGTTAGTAAGATGTACTTCCATCTGCCGATCACGGACGTAACTTGAAACGGGATCCCTTGTAAGAATAATTATGAAACATGCTAAAAGATTTACAATGAATACATATATAACGCGTTATGATTACTGAACATCGTTAAAATAGGCCCAAAAAATTTCAGCTGCTTCTCTCATAATCCCATAAAGATAGTTTCCCTAAATACACTTTCCTAAACACTTGCTCGTCTATGGATATCACCTCGAAGGAATCTCCGATGGTTGTCCACTAAGTGAATGGTTCGATGAATTCGAGGGAAGCGATCCCATTGTCCTGTGAGGACGTGCCTCCCCCAATCCACTTTGCTTCGACTTCAGATGGCTCGACCACGTGAACCGCACCATCACTCATGCCGAGTGCAATCTGATTTGCCTCTGATGGATGAGCAGCAATAACTAATGGATAGGTAGAAGCACCGCTGCAAACCCAAAAAACAAAAAAAAAAAATCCAGATGAGCTCCAGTCCTACCTACTGCTTATTAATACTTCATCGAAGCAAATCTCCTACACTTACCCGACAGAAACACCACTCATGTATGCAGAAGGGGCAATTCGACACCTCAATCTTAAGCTGTCATCAAAAACTCCAATAGCGCCATCACAAAATGCAGTGTACACCAGCAAACCGTCACAGGAATATGCTCCTTTTCGAAATGGGAGCACTGAGATTTTCTTTTGGAGACCACTGTAGGGAAGGGATAAGCAAGAGAAAAAATTACTAAAGTTGATACGGCAATCATGTCACATAAGTAGACTACAGTAAATCTTAATCTCTTTCAAAACAAAAAAATCTTAAGGGTTTATTCTCTGCGTATATCTGAAACAAGAATTTTCTACAACGTCACCATACCAGAAGATCGTACCATTCTCTACAGTGTCGAAAGAGGGCCGTGGACTTCTCAGTTTGCCATACATATACTTGTTATAGACAAAAAGTGAGCTTATCCAACAGTCCTCCATTTTGCATATCATCAATGATGGACCCAACCATCCCTAACCAAATCGATGATCAAGGAGTTCATTTTACATTTTTATTCTTGGTTCATATTCTCTATTTAGCTTTCATATCTCATCAGTCATCCATTCTGTTTTCTGCCTTTCTCAAAAAAATTTCCCACCCACAGTGAACTCGGGGCAAGGGATGCAAATTCGCTAGGACCAATTAAATACCTCTGACTACTCATGACCACCATTTAGTATTCAATAGCCCGTAATATCCATTTCAAAAATTCACATTAGTCCAAACATGTAAGAATCAGTTAAGATCAAGAACTTACCGATCGTGAACAATCAAGCTTGCTGTCATAAACAGCTATTATGTTTTCATGGACAACCAGCAGATGTAATTGATCATTATGAAACTGGACTTTCGTATCTCCAACAAGTGGGGATTGATGACCAGGGGGATGCTTGTAGGGGCCTACTTTTTCTTCTTTTCCCATCCATCAATGCTCCACAGACATAACTGCAGGAGCAATCACATAAAAATGGTTTTAACATGTGACTGGAACTCATATTAGCTATCAATTGATTATGAAAGGGTATTGATGGATGCATGACCTTGTTGCATGCAAATGAAGATGAAACATACAAAATTCAGTTCCATAAGTACGAGTATAGAAAGATCCACAAAGAATCCTTTCTAAGTTAGGAAGAAATATGATGCTTCGGTACCCTGAATAGGGACATCAGCACCAAAAACATCTTTATAAAGCGAAACTCTACCAATCTTTAATAAAGGTTTCCTGAGATTGATTAGCCCTGTTACCTGTGCATCAGCTCCTGAAGAGACCAGTGCATTCAAATTTTGAGAGAATGCAAGCCCTGTTATCCGATTCTGATGTCCCTTGAGTTTGGTTTTGACCTGCCATCAGTAGAAAACATGAATAATTTCTTTCTGTAACCAGCTCCAAGGTAAAAGGTCAACATCGTGAATTCCACTCTAAATTCCCGATCAGGATTTTTCAATAACTGATGCATAAAAGCCTAGTCTCCTCCCTCAACTTTAGGGTAACCCCACCTTACGTAACTGTAATATCCCAATACATTAAAGGCAAATGAAAAAAGACATGAAAATCTCAGTACTGCTGGACAGCTGCAGATGAACTCAATAAACATCTACATCATCTTCCTTGCATTCATCTGTATTATTCATAAGAAGAAGACAGAAAGTAATGTTGCAAAAAAAAGTTGTAAAGAGGAGGCAATTGCCAGTGAAACTGACCTCATCTACCCTGACATTGTAGATTTGGATGGTGGAATCCTCATGCCTATTGCAATTATATTATTATCTTGTGGATGAAATGCCAAAAGGTGGCTGCAGGAGGAGGTGGCATAAATGTTGTCATAACCTGAGAAGCAGCCAGAAAAATGTGTTGTAAGGACTTAATGATCCATTACACCTAACGATAAGAAAAACTAATGAACTAAGGATTGTGCAAAAGAACAAAAGGATTACGAAACATTAATTGAAAACAGAAGCCAAATATCAATTAACAAACCTTAAATGTCATCATGTTGAACAAAGAAATCTTCCCACCAGACGCAGACATTACGTAAGAATCATTTTTAGATAAAGCAATGCACGCAGCAGAATCTTCTGCTGGTTTACCGTCACTAATGTCATTTGTCATGAGAGTCCCACTGGGAGGCTGCCATAGCTGTGGTATGACATGGGCAGTAGCCTGAAAGGTTTTAAAGAGGCGAGCAGGTGATATAAAATCAGAGAAGCATAAACAAGACGTCAGATGGTATAGAGAACCGCACATGGCTAAGAGAAGCCAACCTTCCCAGAAGGATTCCTTTCGCTAAGCTGCCATTTCCAAAGCTTATGAACAGCATTGGAGCCAGAGCCAGCAGAGCTAGACCCAGAGTTGGTGTAGATAAGGCGTACGACCTGGTATTTATGCAGTTATGGTGAAAGCAAAAGAGCACAACTCCCTTGTATCAGTAAAGATATCCCCAATATGAAGTAACAATTCTACCATTATTAAGAGAAGTATGGCTAATTTTATCTTAAATGCTGTACCCAACTATAAGTTTCTGGTCTTGTAGTTGATGTAAAGCGAAAGTATTGAAAAGATTTTCCCAGCATAAATAAAACATCCTAATGTCTGAGGCGATGTTTCTTGTGCCATAGAACTAAAGGTGCCTTTTAATTTGTATCTTAATTAAAAGAAATAAGTTCCTACCTCATACCTTCATTGACCAACATGTGATCAGATCCATTACGCAAATTGATGAATTACATAGAATCTAAAGCCACTGACACATTCCACGGACACTCCTACCTATTTGAAGCTAAGAAGAGCAAGACTTTATCTATAATTACAGCCCAAAACCATTTTACCTTTCCCGTGGTTACTGAGTCAGGCAATGCGCAGCTTTCAATTGAGATGGATCTACTACATCTGGATTTTCCAACTTTTGATCTTGTCGACATCATCAGAAATTCGAGGTTTCACGTCAACGAGCCTGCTGCTATCCATTGTTCCCTGTAGTGTTACATGTGGAAATCAGAATCAATAACCTATTCTATTGAATCTATAAGAAAATGCAAGACTTACCATATTGTTGATAGATACAACAGGCAGGGTTCTGTCAGGTCGTTCAGGAGTTGAAGCCATTGCAGCAGAGACACCACCCGCAGGACCAAGAGTATTTATAACCAAGGACTGCAAAAGGTCCAGAGAGAAAGACTTCAAATGAAAAATCTAATAAAAACAAAAATTCTTCTCAAATTTGCAGCTATGTGATGATGTTATGAATCAATCAGGTACATCTAATGGTCACCGATCTCAACTATTCTTGTTCAAGTTACACAAACCATTCTGATTGATGTTAACTCCTTAATTCAACCAGCTTTGTAAACAAAGAGACTGACAAAAATCATCTCTGAGATTTTGTAACACTACGATGATAACATTATCATATTAAGGAAAGCAAGAATATCTGTCCTGAGATAACAAAGCAGCATCTGGAAGAGTCGTTGATAAACCTATGATACGACTGTCATGCCAAAAATATACAGAAAATATGTTACTCAGAGCATAAACAACTTGTTAAGGGATTAAAGCAGCTTTCCAGCCACGCCTTCAATTACCAACGCATTAGTTCCATTTTACTAGATAATTGCACCAACATTTGACACAGAGGAAAGGGGGAGGGGAAATAGAGCTACCTTAGAATTATCAGGAGGGGCTCGATTTTCTCAAAAGCCCTGGTCTCAACCATCCTTATCAAGCGGATACCATCTGTATTAGCCAAAACTTTGATGCCATTTTCACTTGTTGTGACAGCTAACAAAGAACCCTCCTTATTAAATCTAAGTCTTGGGCTAGCCTGCAATGAAAAAAGGAACTGATTCCTAATTCTAGTTATGGTATCAATTTGCATATCAATATGAAAGGAGGAAAAAACTAACAGGCAACCCGCCATCTGCATCAACAGCCGTCAACATGTTGGGATTATCCATATCCCAGAATTTAATTTGAAATTCATCTCCAGCAGCTGGAAAGCGATTCCTCGTTGTGTCAAACTGGACAACACCTAATGATCGCTTCCTGAAACCTGTATATGTCCTCTTGATAGCACCCTCGGTCTCATTCCACTCAGCAAATGGGATTCACCCTCTTTACTGGTTCCACATGAAAACAGCCTGCAAGACGGACATCCAAATTTCATACCTTTTTATGATCAACTAAAGCAGCAAGTTCACCTATCACTTCTGACATGTGACCCAAAAAAAACAGTTACTACTTTTTCTTTTTTCTTTTTTTGTGAAAAAAGCAATACGATCACTGTGAATGCAAGTGCTTGCCAAGCCAAATATACCAATGCTTCTAGTGTGTCAGCATATTGCCTCAAGAGAAGCCCAGTACAATGAAAATGATAAGTGTTTGACAGCAGCTACTTCTAGGTCAAACTTGGCTGTAGAAGACCAAAAGCATGCAGTAAGATCCCCCCATCAACAACATCTAAGGGATTAACATAGAAATCAAATCCAAGGACTAAGTTGAGAAAACTTCTTCTATGGGCTTCATCCAGGATCAGGAGCCGAGAGAAACAATGTACTGGCATGGCAATTCCCCATGAGCCAAAGGTGTTCCAAAAATGTGTTCCAGCCTTTCATGAAGAAACAGCTAGCCAACCAGTGTTTCTGAGGCAACATGCTACCTTGTTCCATCCGCACTATAAGCCATCATGGTGCACCACACCGACCAGGAGCATCATAGTCCACTCTAGATCCCAGGCAATCATACAGCCAAGCTTTTATCTTCCCATCAATGGCAGTGGAGAAAATAAACTGCAATAATGAAAAAGTAAGTTATATAGACAGACTCAGGAAACTGCTATCAAATCTAAATCGGAGAAACTTGGTAATACAGTCTGAAATGATAAGAGTGTAAGCCAAGAAAGCAGAAAGCGGCTAACTGCTCTCAAAGCAGATGAACCTGAATATTTTCCTTGTAATGTGGGCAGACTGAATATACTGGAGCTTCATGCCCTTGAATGTGTACTGCTTGCGTCCACTTACAGCATCCCATACCTGTTAAACCACATTAAATCCAGAAGGTCCAAGTTTCCTCAAACAAACCAGCATCACCGTCATCAAAATACCTTAATTGTCTTATCATCACCGCAGGTCACAATGCACAACTGCTTGTTGGGATGAGCAAATGCAATGTCATTTACGCCACCACTGTGAGGCATCAACCTAAGTCACAAGACAGGTCGTCGTTAACTACTTACTGCTCACTTGCTTATAATGAGCATAACATTCAGGTTGTAGAGCTTACTTCCAAGTGTTGTCTTAGTTCTCCATTTGGATTGTAAGTGTATATCTGAACAATATGCTTAGAAAAGGCAACGCCTATCAACGAAGTAGATAGAAGCACGGCATGAGTAATCTTAAAATGAAACCGCGAGAAATAAGAAGAAGGCCAATGAAGGCAATCTGCAGAAGAGGACCACGCGGTTGCATACCTAGAATCAGTCCATCTGACCCCCCCAAACACACCTGTTCACTGATATTGCAGCATCATTCAACAATGCTGTCTGGAAGCATAACAGATACCAGTCAAATGACTAGGTTGATCTTTTTTCTAATTCTCAGTATTCCATATGAGCAACAAAACAGCTTCCTGAGCAAAAAATTGAACAAAGTACCTGCAAAGATGTCGAAGCTGCCAGATCCCAAACCTTGACGGCTTATGTGCCAGCCTTTCCCGTGTCCCGACTTCCCAAAAGGCTGATTTCGCCAACATTTGTTAACTACAGTCAACTCAAAGAGTTTTATAAGCTCAAACAGGCAATTCTTAAATTCAAAAAAATAAATCCAGAGAAAAACAGCAAAGTTTCTTTAAGAACAAACCTGAGTATGGTCTGTTGCTGTGGATGGAAGTCCATGCTCATGACATTAGATCCTTGATTGAGGGCCCGCAAGACATTCTTGGGGAGGTCGTCTTGTGAGTACACATTTGGGTATACGTCACCCCTGAAAAGGATGCCTGTAAAAAAGAACACGCTGAGTGAAATTCGCTAACTCAAACAGACGGAAACACAATTACAATAGTAACCTGTACAATGCCAAATCCCGAAAAACCTTCACAGAGAGAAAAAAGGGTCCCCTGTCCAACTCATACACCTCATCCGACTGGCCTGTTCTGATGCGCTTCATCAAGTGCTCCGATTCTGCCGACTGATATTCCATACCCGTCACACCAGTGGGGTTCTTGGGTGTTTTAAGAATGCAGCTTCATACAATGAACAAAAACTAATCGCATGAAGACCAACATAATAGGAGCCACAGACAAAACAATTTAGTTGCCAACAGCAAGCCTCACCTGGACCAGAAGGCTGCACGAGACCAGGGGGACAGCTGCTACCGGATGATGAGGAATAGAAGGATTAGCACCCGACATCCACCCAGCTATAGCACCAGGAGATGGGAGACAACAGGCTGAAATGGCTGCTCAGCAGAAGCACGCAACTTGGTACGGGTTCGTAAAAGCTTTTCTCTCATATTTAAGGTAATATAGAGTACTTACGCTATGAGCACCTATGGGTGGGAAAGCTCCAACCAGGAATTGGTCCCACCAGAGGGCTATTGGTAGGAGGAGGAGGTCTAGCACCATTTGTAGTAGGAGTACATGAATGATCAGTAAAAGAGTTTTGATGTCAGGATTTGGACGAGGATTCTTGCAAAGTTGATGTTGCCAGTTTAAACTGAAAGAAAAGCGAAGACCACTTGAGGAACAATAAGAGAACGAGGTGCAACTCATCTGCACGATGCATTGTATTTTCCAACCAAAAAACCACTCAAGCAACAGAATTGGAAAGGAAGAAGAAAAGAAGAATGTAACATCTGTTGCGCTAACTGATTATTATGTACTGAATTTCAAATGGAAAAAAATAAATAAATAAATAAATTGAACGAACTGAGATGTGAAACAACCTCTGATTTATCAGGGTCCTAAGCCTTGAACTTTTGAAGGCAGGAAAAGTAAGTTTGTCACGAAAAAGAGGATTTGCCTCAATAAGCTTTTTAAGTTCTATAAGCATAATATTCGCCGATTTGGTGTCTCCATACTTTGACAGCTGCTCATTTTGCCTGTCAAAGAGCACCATCAGGAGAGTGAATTAGTAGAGCAAGCGTAAGGAAAAAAAAATAAGGATAGCAGTGGAAGTGGCAAAGCAAAAGAAGGGTCCACCTGAAGTTATCTAAAGTAAGCAACTGAGTGATCTCCTTGAACAAATCTTCATTAAAAGAAGCAAAAACCTTTAGGTCCTTGACAAGAATCTCAACAGCCTTGCTTTCGATCCTGCCTGATATGCAGAATGGGACAATCAGATCAAAGTGAATCACACCCGTAAAATTTTCGCAAAGAAGGATGCATTTGATTCAAAAGATGAGAATCGCGTATAATTAGAAGACTTGCCTATCAAGAGCTTCCAAATATTTTTGCTTCCTTATTTCAAAGAAGATCTTCATGGAGTAACAGTTGTCTTCAACCTTTGTAAACCCAGATAGGTAGCTCAACTTCGTCCCACTCACCTGCCTGGACTTGGTCTTCAAAGTGCTTCATGTTAAAGAAAAATCCAGACTCTTGCTCTAGCCTGAGAACTCACAAGTGATGAACGTATTAAACATAAAAGGTGAAACCGTGATTCGATACACAGACATAGTATCGGTTCAGTGGGCCGCTGTTAGGATCATTGACAGTGGGGAAAACTATAGGCCCATCTTAAGAAGTAAAAGGAGCACAACTCCACGTCACAAACATGAATGGAGTGCTCAGAAAACCAACGCAAAACGTCATCATGTGCCGGGCCGCCTTCCCACTCGGAAGACACCACCGCGGAATAAATTAACAGAACAGCAAAGCTCAATAAAGCCTTTGATCCAGGCAGCAGAAAGCAGGGCAATCAAACGAAGGAATAGATAGGAAATTTAAGGAACTCACTTATGGACAGTTTCCTTGAACTTCTCCTCATCCAGGAATTGCAAGATTAAAAACACCAATTCCCTACTCAAGGACGACATTGTCCCTGGTACTCCCTAATCGCTCCAGCGCAAAAAGATCTGGTGTCGTGGAAAAGCACCCAAATGATCAATCCAGGCAAGCAAAGAAGCATCTTCATTACCAAGTGTACCCAACCCGAAACGAAAAAAAAAAAATTCTAGTGAGATCGGGCACGACAAATAGAGAAAACACGAGCCGTCATAGTAAATTCTGTACATGGCCTCCAATCAAATTCTCAAAGAGCATTCAGCATTAATTACATGCATTCAGCATTCAGCACTAGGAATCAGTGTAAAGCATGCGAAATGCATTTGAAGCAGGACTACGGAGCGTGCGAATAGCAAACAAAAGCCAGAACCCAGAAAAAAGAAAAACCGAGAAAGCTCCGTTTTTTTTTCTTCTTTTTTTTTTTTTTTTTAATAATGCTGACCCCCAACCCCACGAAAGAGAATAAATAAAAAGCAGAGAAGAGACAGGGAAATACGAAGACAGAATCGGAGAAGCTGCCGCAATAAGTCGTCAGGTAATCAAGGCAGGGGAGGAAATCCAGAGAAATCGAGCACACGATACGCGGAAAGAAGGGGTAGCCGTAAATGGAAAAGTAAAGAGGGCACGTACAGAGGGGGAGAGGGGGGGAGGGGAGGGGGAGGGAGTCAAGGGTTCATTTGGAGCGGTGGGGGAGCAGAATGCGAAGCCTCGATGGGGTTGGGGAGAGGGGAGGGAAGCAGAGGAGAAGGAGAAGGAGAAGCGAGGAGGAAGAAGAATCTAGGGTTAGGGTTTTCTGGGATGGTGGACTGGGTGGGGACTGGGGAACCAATTTTTTCTCTCTCTCTCTCTCTCCTTTTCTCTCTTTTGTATCCCTCGCTTTCTCTCTCTCTCTCTCTCTGAGCGTCTTTCTTTTTTCTCTTTCTTTCTTTCTTTTTTTTTTTTTTTTTTGGGGGGGGGTGTGGGGGAGCTAGCTCTGCAACAACCCTTCGCTTTTATCTCCTTAGATATATGGCTATATATATATATAAAATATAATATAATATATATATATGTGTGTGTGTGAGACATGATGGGTGGGGGGCCTGCCTTTTTCTCTCCCTTGGATTTACTTTCTCTGTTTTCCTCTTTTCTGACTCCCCCCATTTAAACCTCTCTCTCTCTCTCTCTCTCTAGAGTTTCAGTACAGAGGTTGCGCTGCTCTGTGGCTCTGCTGCTGCTGTTGCTCCGCGTGCTGTCTATTAAGAGTATATATGTATGTTCATTAATGGCTTTTCTCTCTCTCTCTCTCTCTGTATTTGCATGTATTTGAGAGTATATGAGTATATGGAGCAGACGCGTGTGTGGAGTGCTTTTTCCAAATCGCCATTGGCCAACCGTACTCTCGAGAGAGAGGAATTAAAGAATGATGAAAATATAGGGGGGTGGAATGGGGAATGGTAAGCTGCGGCTCCACCGCTGAAGTAACAGTCCATGCAACTCTCTCTCTCTCTCTCTCTCTCTCTCGCCGCACCGCGCACGCCGACAAGCCCCTCTCCACTCCCCACTTTCGTTATTTTCTTATTCATTTATTAATGGTCCGGAGCTTTTAATTGGCCTCTCCTCCTTTCTCTTTCTCTTTCTCTTCCCGTTTCTTGACTTTTTTTTTTTTTCTAAGCGGTTGAAAGTTCTTTAATTTCTTCCAAGGTACTCCCGGTTCAATATCTCTGACGTCATTTCCTTATCTCATTTCATTGAAACCTCAATTTTCTCGTCCTTGCCTCGAAATTCCGGAAAACCCATCGCCCCTAATCCCCGTTGAATCCCCCATTTACATAATTGGCTCCTCCTCACGTGACGAGTGCCTAGTGTTTCTAATGCCGTCCAATAATACGGCACAAATTCCTCTGCTTACAAAACCACTAATTTAAATACCACGAAGCTAGATAAGAGTCGAACAATACATATTTATAATGAACCCCGTTCTCATTAGAGTTTCGGGAAGGAAAGAAAAAATATACCCTCTTCATCAAGAGCATAAAAATCGCATTAAGGCGATGTTTCAGTATTGATTGGCCAATTAAATAAGACAAAAAAAAAAGTGTGCATATGTGATCTTTTGAGGATCGATCGTGATGAATGGATTGATCTATTATGATCTTTTTAAGGATCGAATTTCACGTGATCACTAGATTAAGATATTAATCAAAATAATTTCAATATCAAATGAAAAGCCTCAATAAAAAAAAAAAAAAAAGTGAAATGCGTTGGTTTATTGGAATGAAATCGGAGGGAGTCCTCTCTCCGACTTCTCCTTCTCCGAGTACCGAGAACAGAATCGCTAAAAAGAAGGACATCCAAATTGGCAAGTGTAATAATAATGGGTTAAATCTTTTCATTTTTCTATTCTTTTTATAAATTTCAAGAAAGGAGGAGATCAATGGAGAAAGGACGTACACGTCACGCTCTCTCCCCACTTGCCTTGACCGACCAAATAAGAAATTCAATAAATAATAATAAGAATTTCCGGCGGGCGAGAGAAAAGCACGTTCTTCTGATTGGGTAGCGGAAGGGACTACGGTGGGGGCGGTGCACAGGGGGAAGAAGCTCAGTGATACTTTAACTTCCCTTTCTGGGGAGAGAAATAAAAGGGACACTAGGGGGACTCCCTATTTAGGTCAGGTGTCAGTTCAACACTCTGTGGGCCCCCCCTATTTCTCTTTTCCACTTTTGCCCCCCTAATTCCCTATTTCAGTTTTATTATTATTTATATAAAAAAAACCTTCTATCTTTTGGGGGCATATCTACATATCCCGGTATATGCTCCTCCATTATTGACTTTGACCTTTTCCCCATCTCCCTTTTGCCATTGCCGACTTGAGCGCCCCCCTTTCTTGTCACGGTCGGGGTTAAAATTACCCAAAAGGTTCGGCCTACTCTCCATATCAATTCCATATTAAATCCTTCCATTTTAACTAGTTTAATCTTAAATTCTTTTCACACTTTGTCATTATCGTGCTCTAAACTAATCTTGATTGACAATCTCTAATTTAGACACCAATCATCCTACATAGCATGATCATTATTACATGGATAATTTATGTAGTTTCAAAAAATTTATATTTTCATATTTTTTATTCATTATTGCCAACACCAGCCAAGGCCTTAGCCCTCATCTAGGCCTTTATAGGTTGTGGCGTGGTCGAGGAGCCACAGCTCTCGTTACGAGGATTGCCTCGGTGAAATAATATATATTGTGTATAAAAAATTGAGAAAATCTTTTAAAAAATTGCCAATATTAATGCTAAGCTGTGTGCCAAGGCGGTTGCGATCATAATTTTATTGCTCAAATTGATTAGGATGACTATCTTGGCAAATCGCCAAGAGATATATAATTAAATATGCAAAATTTGAAAGATCTATGATTAAATTTATATTTACGTGCCTTTTTTTGGTAAGTATCCAATCGGTCATACCACATTATTGTCATCTCGTGTTGAATTTATACTTGACCAAAATATGATATGATGCAACATATTCATTAATCAAATCAAAATTTTAAATTCAAACGCAGCACATTTTTATTTCACATGTGCTAAAAAAGGAGATTGTAGAAAGCATCACATGCGGATAGATATTTATATAATACATATAATAAATTAAATATCATTCTAACTTGTGTAGTTGGGCATGTCTGAACGAGTCAACAGTATATTAAAAATGACTTGAACTGTACATATAAACGTGGGATTTTTTTGAATCATTGCTAACTGTTTTAAAAAAAATAAATTATCAAATAAATATGTGATTTAATAACTGAATATTTTAACACTCTCCTTTTCTTTTCTTTTTTACAAAACTATCACGAGTTCGAGATCGTGCTCGGACGTTGCCACCTCATGTGGAAAGAGGTGCTAATTGCTAGCCTCAGTTGGGCTGTAGTGATGTGCTCATATATCTCAAAGTCTCAAGTGATGTCGACTAGTTTATGATTCGAATTGTGCATTTCGTGCATGTTGGGAGACTTCTTCAATAGCACTCAAAGGAAAAGTCGGCACGTGTCCTTTGTTGACCTGGCGGGCATTAGGAATCTTTCTCTCCGAGTTAATAGTTTCCCAAATCGTGTTTGTTTACACTCAAGCAAAAGCAAAAGGCACTTTTTCATCTTCCCACCAAACTCAAAATACTATTCAAATTTCACTAAATTCTGAAAAATATTATATGAAGTCACGTTTCAACATTTACATATTTTTGAAAGTTTCAAAGGTTTTTTCGATATGAAATGCTACCATGATGAGTTATAGATTAAGCAATAAATAACTAAGTAGAAATCTATCTGAGATTGCCCAATATACTAGATAGATTAATTACAATCATGAAAACATTTTGGATACGAAAAAAAGCTGGAAAATTAAATCTATCATCTCACATCCCATCATTTTTGTAAAAGAGATTAAAGTTGGAGTTTTACTTCAAGTGCGTATGTAATATTTCTCTATTTTGAGAATAATTTATGTTCGAAACAATTTTGTTCTATTTTCATTAATTGTACAAGTTTTTCAGTAGAATAGCACGCTTGATAATTGTAAAAAAATTCCATTAATGGAATAGAAATTCATTTGGTATGCGCCCATAGTTTGTTTGACTTAGAGTTTCTTATAATTTTTCAATAATTTTATTATATTTTTTATTTTTCTTTCTCCACTAGTTAGCAAGGTCGTGGCCTTGGGGGCCTGCGTGGGGAGAAAGTAATATAAGCGGATTTCTGTTTTATTTTATTTTTTAGAAAACAAAAAAGATAAAAAAAAAATAGGAGTAATATCAAATGCGTTCTTGATATCTCATCATTTATGTTCTTTTCTTTCTATTAGGAGTTCAAAAAAAGATTCGTGCCACGAAAGGCGGTGAGACGATACATCATCAGGCAAAGAAGGCATCCTGATGAATACGGAGAGAATTCGCCGCTGGAAATGGCCAAAGATGGGGAGAGGGGATAGGAAGAGCGTCGATATTTTTTGGAGGATGCAATCTGAATTTTCAATATGACCAAAAAAAAAAAAAAAAGAGAAGAAGAAGAAGATTTCAAAGGGGGCATTATTGTTTTTGATCCTTTTGAGGAGCTTTGAAACTCGGGATGGAAAGGGACCCTTAAATTCCATATTTGACTGGGGGGCGGAAAGGATCTATCTATCCACGCACAAAGGAGTACGGATAGGATTGGGGCCCACCTAAAATTGGGGTTGGGGGGGTTGGCCCCAGGGGTCATATCCGTCCTTTCCTCGAGAAAAAGTTTGATTCCCGTCTCGCCACGTCACTCTACCTCGTACACCCCGGAGTCCCCACTGTGCAAGTCACGTGTGTATATAGGTGTGGCGTGGTCTCTCACTTTTCCTTAATTCCTTTTTTCTATTTTTATTTTCTTTTGAAAAAACTTAGAGAGAAAGAGAGAGAGAGAGGGGGGGACGCATTTATTATTCGTACTTCTTTTATATAAAAGAGGAAATGCAAAGAGAGGGGGTGGGAGCAACTGGTCACTGTCTCGTGTAGTGCGCGGTAGCTGTCTCGATGCGCTGCTGATAAGCGCACCCTCTTATCGCCTTCAGTTCTCTCGCTTTCTGACATAAACCCAAGCCCCAACCCCCATATCTATCTTTCTTTCTTTCTTTCTTTCTTTCTGCTCTTTTGTTTTGTTGGGTACCCTTGCCTCGTGTGGAGGACAGCATTGTTTCGGGCGCCGGGCGGCCCCCTCTCTCTCTCTCTCTCTCTCTCTCAACCGTTAAAAATGAGAAAAGTTAAATGAAGTCCTAAAAAACTAATTGAACAAGTCAATACCTTAGTGTCATCGAAAACACGCGACCATCGTAATTTTTCCTAAATATCTTGTTATATTAACATTGATAAAGTTAGCACTTTCTTGATCAGGCATGAGCCCATAGCATTGAAACCCTAATCTCTAATCTTCATCTACTCCCGTTTTCAGCTTTTTTCTTTATCCTCTAGTTTATTTTCAAAGGAACCTCTTTATGCATTTTTTCCTTAATTTATTGGCGATCAGTCAAGATATTTTTTTTGTCTTCTTACATACGTAGCTTTGATCGACGACAGAATCCTATTAATTTGACGAGGAGGATTTTCCAAAGGTGATGTAAAATGTAAATGAGGAGTGGAATTCAGAGAAAAGGAGGAAAAAAATATAAAATAGAAATAAGAAAACCTAGAGCTAGCAATCTCAATGAAACAAAGTGCAATGTGGAGGAGAGCTTTACAAATTTTGAGCATATGGATGAGAGATTTAACATAAAGTTTTAAGCAGGGAATGGTTCACACCGTATTTTTGCAAAACTCAAAAAACCATGTCCGGAAGGATTCTTTCTTGGCGGGCAGAAAATTAAAAGCAACAACGAAAAGACATATTCCTCATCCGACAAAAAAGGAAGAAAAAACATCACCAAGATCTCATAATTTGTAATTTGGTGTGGAAGACGAGGGCAAAGATGTTAGTTCGCTTCAAATCCCCTCTTTTACCTTTTCCATCTCAAAATTCTCGAGGAACCGAATTTGGTGGGCCCCAAAGAAAAAATCACATCTTCAATCCCGCAGCGGAACTATTTGCAAATTCTTTTTAGCCTTTTCGTTTGCAGATGGGAGTAAAGAAAAACGATGTCCAGTGCAGAAAACACGTGCCAGTGTAATTTACATTTTCTTTCTTTCTTTCTTTCTTTCTTTCTTTAGCAGAAACATGAAGGTGGAGAGAAATTGACTTTACCTAAACAAAATTAGTAATTACACGAGAAAATATGATATAAATAAATAATAACACTCACGTTGACTCATTCGACAGCTAACTCCAACAAACAAGGCATCATCATCATCATCATCATCACATTAGAATCAGCTCTGAGTGTTGAAATTCGAAACCGACTCGTTCTTACCTTCAGCGTGTTATCGAAGGCAACATCCGCATCCTGACGAGGGATCACGGAGTTGGACACTAAAGACGCTCAGATGTTAATAAAAGATTGGTTATAAAGCTGCTACTCTGTTACAAAAATCTGGATACCCATCTGTTTGTATTACTGATCTGTGATATCAGATTATGTACACTTTGAATGGCTGCGTTTGCAAGGACAGATGAATCTCTCCAAAAGTCATGCCTCGGTGACATGACCCTAGATGCCCGGACCGTGATGATTGGCATGTTTCCAATTGAAATAGAAGCCCTATACAAATCGATTATGACTAGAAGTGCACTAGCCTTATTGACTTCACCCTATTCATTCTATTCCCTGCTCTATATACACTTGCTACTACTAGGCAAATCCAAATTTACCTTGTAATGGCTCGTTTAGAGTCTGACTTCAACTACATCTCCGTCTTTGAGCTCGGTACCAGGCAAGCGGTTGGCATTCACCAACACCAACTTCCCCTTCGCCCTACTCTCCTTGCCGCATCTGCAGCCGTGCTCCCACTCCTTAACCTCATGATCTCACCATGTGGCAAGGATACGATCACTACCTCACCAAGCATGACCAAGGTTGGGATTGTCACATGATTTCCACCAAGCTTACTCTGGCTAGCAATTGCCTCAGAGCGTAGCAGCTCCTCTTCCCACTGAAGCATTGTCCTCAGTAGGTGCACCTAGAAATTGTCCATAATGATTAGACCTTAATCTTGAAATGCTTGCACATTCATGATGTTCGAAGACCGCATATATGTCCAGTGAAGTCAAATGCCACGGCGGAAAATGATTACAGAAACCTTAAAGCAGAAACCATAATGTCTGATCATAGGTGGGGATACTGTGTACACAAACCTTGTTATTAATACCGCCCTCGATGGAATTTGAGCTAATGGAGGCTAAGCTTGGCCTAGATGTGATAGAGTTGATCTGTTTTCCTTCGAAAAACAGCGGACTTGACAGTCCAATATTCAGATTCTTCTTGCTCTGTCAACTCAATAATCTGGATAAAAGTTGGAAGAAACCGTTGAAATTGGTCTTCCTGCACAGCACAAGAACCATTTTCACATGTTGCTGAGTCAATAGACCGACATTCATAAAATTAAATGCTTTGACTGATGACATGATGCAGATCTCTGATGCCAACTGAAACAAAAGCACGTACAACATACACGTGAAAATGGGGATTTGAGACATACCCAACCGAAAGTGTTTGCAATAATTATGTGGTACCATGGACTGGAAATGGAAAAGGAAATGATACAGACTTGACTGCAACAAAAGACTTGATGTGCTCAAGGACACGAGGCCATTTTGTATTTGCATGATTTCAGCCGGGAAAATGGAGTCCAAAGGATGAATAGTTGATATTGATATCCTCAGAGAAAAGCGAGAGGAAGTTGAAAAAAAACAACACCTAGTCACAAGGTTGGTGTGAAGATTGGCAATTCGACCAAAGCCATCCATAAACTCCCCAAAAATGAAGGCAGTGTGGCAGTAACATACCTTGTGGTACATCCCATCTCGGCAAAGTGTATACTTTTCAAGGCAGGTGCACCAATCCCCATGTCCCCGGCTGACACCACCACTCATCAGAAACCCTAGAAGGCAAAATTTGCAGCACTAAATTCAGACACTTTGCTAATGATATTGAAATGAAAATTGATCAGAACTCCTAACTAGGGGCTACCTCATTATGAAGGCTTCTCATGTTGGCAATTCAAACAGAAGATTATCAATTGCTTAAGCACAAAAATCCTGATTCTAAAACTGATACTCGCTTTTCTTAAGATCAAGATTCAAAATAGAAAGATTCCAGACTAATCCCGATCACCACACTTTGTTTTTTACCGCGATAAACAAACTGGTAACAAGGGTTTTAAAAAGATAAATACACCATCAATTGTTTCTTATTCCTCCGATGATCGCAAGCTTATAAATTGTCAAACTGTCAATGCATTTTAATGCGGATATATGAGCACTAAAAAGACCCCGCGAAGGAGATATGGTCTTTCATTAACACAATCCAATATGCTAGAGAAAGCGCCGGGATAACTATTTGTTTGTAAAAGTTTTTACTGATCCCTAAGTCACTGAGAAACTTTGAAATTGCTAGAGGCCAAACCAGAACAATTTTAGTTACTGAGACCCCAGGCACAATATGTGTATAAAGTCCCAAGTGTAACCATATCTTAGATTCGTTCGCTGTTCGTGTGGCTATTCGCAAACTAGGAGAATTGCCAAAGAACATAAAAATTCCTTAAGTCAGTAAGTGCGAAGTCCAGGCAACTGAACCTTCTTGTATAAATTTGCATACGCTTCCCATCGCTTTGTCTGGAATGAAGATCTTCTGTCAGCAACTGCTTCAGAAGCGGCCAGTCCAAAGCTCACAGCAACAAGTAATTCTCTTCCACCCTTATCGACACTGAGCTTGCAGAAGCAAGAAGAATAAGATAATATGTGGAATATGCAGATTTGCATTGGATATACTAAGCTGAACAAGGTATACCTAATTATAACAGCAGCAAGCAAGTGACTTCCCTCAACCCTAAGAACTGGATGCCCAGCCTTCAGTGAACCATACTTCTGAAAAAGACCACTTGCCTCCCTGACTCTGAACCCTCCAAATCTTTGGAGAGAGAGGACTCTGACTCACCCATGTTGCTTGCCGATGGTAACCAGTTGCCGGATTCCTTATAAAGCCAATGTGCAGCAAGCCCATGTTCAGCATATTCATGCATCCTCTGAAAACATTGAGGCTAGACATGTAGTAGTCATGTAGGATAACGAAAACATAAAAAAAGCAGCACGTTTAGCATCTTTTACCTGTGTTCTTATTTGAACTTCAAAGGTGAACTATCAGGACCCTAGTACAGCAGTATGCAAAGACTGCCATTGAAAATTGCATCATGTAAGACACAGAAAACAATGTTTAGATTCCCAGGACAACAGAACCATGTAAAAGGAGTAACAAAATGTTCAATGTTGAGACATAGAGATACTCAGAGAGATAAAGCCCCTGATCAAAACGCATCAAATTAACAGCCAATGAGGAAGTAGTTAGATTTGCAATCAAGTCCCAGAAATTGGCCTCCTCATTGGTGAATAGGTCTACTCTATTCCTCGGGAAGGCACTACAAGACTATACTCATCTAGAGGAAGAACATAATTTTCAGAACTCAGCAATAACTCATACCAATTCCATATAGTGAATGAGCAGGTATAAAATAATATCCTTAGCACATGTTCAAGTCAGGTAGTAGTCTAACCTGATAACCACTAGCCTTTGGATTAACAATGTAGTCATCAAGTTCACCATCGATGGGGGTCCAGAGTCTGCGATGGGCACCAAAAGTGTGAGCTTCTCAAGTCCAGCAGCAATGCAGTTTCTCTGAGAGCGTATACTTATATAACATGATAAACCTCTTAAGATCATATAAAAGACAGAACCTGTGAACTTATTTTGTCTTGCTTAGTGGGAAAGGGAAAAGGAGGACGAAAGATTCAATATATTGACCTGTGCACAATATTAAGAAGACTGTAACAACATTGGACTGCAGGTCCATGTAGGCTTCCATTCTTGTCTCCAACAACTACCCGCAATGCTCGGGCATCATATACTTTATTAATGCTTACATCCTTCCTTTTCATCTAGAGAAGCATAAGAGAAAATACGAGCATGAGTATCAACAAAAAGAATTGAACAGCACAGTAGATAAAACATGCGACTGTGATTTTACATCTCTAACACTAAAAACTTATTGCCTGTACCAGCGAGTAGCCCAAAGGCAGACCCTAGAGCAGCTTTGTCGTTCAGAAAGCTAAAATTATCTGAGCTTCCAATCTCTTGCATTAAGATTTATCTCACAAAACTTTTGAGAAAAGTTTACTGGAAGTCCTAAAACTTGTCACGAAAGTGCAATTGAGTCTTAAAACTTTCAAACAGTGCGATTAAGTCTTAAAACTTATCACGAAAGTGTAATTGAGTCCTAAAACTTTCAAAAAACACTATCGACAGAAGGACTTGATTTGATCAACTTGACAAGTCTTAGAACTTGATTGCACTTCCATGACAAGTTTTAGGACTTCATTACACTTTTGAAAGTTTTAAAACTAAATTGCACTTTGTGACTTCCAATGCACTTATCCCGAAACTTTTGAGTCAGTTAATGGTAAAGTAATCCCAATCAAGATGCAAACATTTGTAGTGATTGTCAAACTTTGTCTTGTGTGAGTGCTTTTGTATTGTTGCCACAAGACAATTTTTAAACCTCATTAAGAAAACAAAAAACTGAGCCCTTTCCACAAAGGGCAATCCACTACAAACTCCATTATACCTTGCTGTAAATACTATACAAACTTTTTAGTCGGCTAGATAATGTTACTTCCATGCCAGGAACATACCTGCAAACATCGACGAAAAAAGGGAAACATAAGAGCTTAAGATCCTTCAAGTATGGTCCAGACAGTAAAATATAGCCTCCAATTCCACACAGGAAAGGTGGACAATACAAGAAAAAATGAGAAGTAAGTAGACATACGAAGTTGAGATAAACAACTCGCGCTCAAGAGCTTCCTCACATACAAGCATAGAAGCCAAAGCAACTCCAGCATCTTTCACAACCTTAGGCTTTGTGACCTTCCCTGAATCTTTTCCAATATCACTGATAAACTTGCTTCTCTTCCTCCGGTCTAATAAGATATCGAAAGGCACTACAGCTTCCAGAAGATCCTGCAGTGAAACAATGGATAGAAGAAGCATATTAAGGGAAACGCTCTTTCTTTCTGACCTTTTCATATTTCCATTCTTCCAAACTTTAAGCAAAGTAAATGACTCCATCAAACTACTCAGTATGATTGACTCTCATTGTTCCTTATTGATGGAAAAATAAACTAAACTCCATGTTCACAACTACCATACTATCTAGTGGAGAAATTGGAAGAGCACGTAAGAGTCCATTCCAAAGAACACTTCAAACTCTTGTACCACCATATTTTTTTCAAAGGTGAGGGTCAAAGTACTGACAGGCCCTCTTCTGCTGTCTTTCATATATATGCATCACTGAAGCAAGTCTTTGAGACACATGAAATTTTTCTGAACTTCCTAGAGCCATAAGTTAAACAAGAGCTTCAATCTTCTATTGCAAGTAGTACTAGTGCTCTTAGACATTGTCATCGTGACTTACCATCAACCTAAAAAACATGCAATCCACTACCTCATTTAACAGCTCAAGTTTATAGATTCATACTAGTTTAGTTGCTCCGACTTCAACACTCTCCCTCACGCAACTAGCTTGATCACCCTAAACTAAGAGAGAAGATCAATTCTATTTGCAGGCTGATGAGGGACCTTCAAACCCTTTTGCATGGATACTATGCTGAATCATGAGGATCCCGCCATTAACCAATTCACAGCCCGAAATTGTAAAGAAAAGCATTATTTGATTGATTTTACTTTAAGGAAGCACACACAGCTTAGAAGATTTCCACCATGCCCATACCAGAACGGTTTTAACAAATATGTCGCCCTTAATGTCATGAAAATGCAATAGACATTTCCTTCAATAGGCAATACGAGCTCTGAATGAATGAAGCAACTTACGGAGAATACATCTTGTTCAAGAGAATGTAAGCGGTCAATCAGTTTAAAAGGGCCGATCTATCAATGACGCATACCACGCATGCAAATGGGAATTTGTTCGATCACTATTGGCAGATAATTGCAAACACATGTTCACCATAGCAAAGATGACAAGTATTTCCACACCAGGAAGCTTGTATAACATGAAAGAGGCAACTTTCAGCCAAAAAATGAAAAAATGAAAAGAAGCAACAAGTTTCTTCTACCTTCACGCTTTTCATGTTCTCCTTCATGTCGACTGAATCTTTGTCATCAGAACATGATAATTCCTCATCACAGTGCAGGAAGCTAGTTTTTGCCAAATTTCTTCTTGGATTTCCTGCTTTATTGCTTGGGCTCCACATGGCAGCAAGATCAGCACGCATCTTCCGGAATACTTGTGGCTGTAGGAAGTGAATGTAACTGACATATTATGGAAGATTTGAAGAAAAATAACAGTAAACAAAATGGCACCGACAATATTAAATAGTATGCTCTAGTATAGTTAATGGCCACTCATTTTATCTTAAATAAACAAATATGGAACTCATCACTAGAATCATTGGTTTACCAGAATGGAAAGTTGACCAAGTGTTAAGCGTTTCAGCAGCTTATGCATTCACAGAAGGAATGAAAACATGGATTGCACGTCCTTAAACAAAGAACAAATCTCCCCACCATACCTCATCGTGCAACAACTTCCTTCAAGGCTTTAATTTCTCTATGAGATGGTCCCATTAATATGTAAACATTCTATATTCAGTCAACAACACCACCTCTGGTGCCTACATAACTTATGTCCAACTCACTTTTCTTATCCTCCATTGACTGTAGCAGAATAGACAGCCTTTTCTAATATACAAGTCCAACCTTCATTTTAAGTGGTTATTTGTTTAATTAGTCCCAAGGTACCATGGGTATTATATCCCTGGAAATAGCCAGTAGGAAAAGGAAAAGTCATCTTCCATTCAACAATCCCATTTGTTGGTCTTCTACTTAAGTACAGGTCATAAGATTTCTCAAGAACCGAAGCAATTATGAGCAGACCTGGAGAACTGCGAAGCACAGATCTTCCAGCTCAGCTTTCATTGCCCACAAACCCAATCTTGAAGCAAGTGAGCACCAAATTACCAGGGTCTCATGTGCAACAGCTCGAGCCTTTGGCAATGGAAGAGCATAACTGCACAGGAAGAATATCATCTACCAGCACAGCCAAGCAGTATGCACTGACATAATTATCATAATATTGCAAAAATCTTTCATCATCAGATTTTGAGGGTGCATTCAGTTCTGTAACTTCTTCAGATCTCCACAAGAGGCACAAATAAAAGTAAAAAGCTATTTCTTAAAAGAAAAGGCGATGACATCCAAACAGATTGTTAACAATCGGAGAGCTCAGGAGAAAAGGAAGATGCCTGGCAATTAAAAGTAGAAAATGGAAGAAGAGTGAGTCAATACATGGTTCTCATGTTGTGAAGACGATCCGCAAGCTTGACAAGCACAACTCGTGGATCATCAACCATCCCTAGGAGCATAACTCGTAAATTATTTGCCTGGAAGAGCAATAAGGACTTCAGAAGGACTAGAAAACACTACTAAGCAAGCAATCTTTAAATTATAATTTCAAAAGAGAAGACACCTTACGACTAAACTAAACGTACAAAAAAGGTAATGCTACCGCTTTAAAGAATAAATCATGCGCTGCCATGTAACGTTTCTTGCCATTGATATATGTGAACGCTTAGGAAAATAAAGTTTGTGAGATTTTGTGTGACCACAATTGACTGTTCTAAGAGCTTAAGCTATTAGATGAAGGCGCGATTTAATATTTAATTATTCTAACACTCTCCTCAAGCTTAGTCTAGTTTTTTTGCCTAGTACTAAGCGTGTAAATTTTAACTGGGGAGACCTAGAAAGATTTGAACTCAAAATCTCTACTTCCGATATCATGTGAGATTTTGTGGGACCACACCGACTATTCTAAAAGCTTAAGCCATTAGATAAAGGCGTGGTTTAATATTTAATTATTCTAACAAAGTTAAAAAGCATGGTATGAATCTGCAAATCATCTTCGACTACTCTTTATAGTACGTATAAACTACCAACAGCTACATAATTCAATAACTTTCTAGACCAGATAACTAAGTTCCATACCTCTTCCTCACCCAGGCTACACTGATTCACATTTACTCGGCGGTGTCTCCTCAGAAGCTGCAAGAAAAGCATAATGAAGCAAGCAAAAGGTGAAGAAGGAGAACATTAATTTTATGGTGTAGAAAAAGAAGGGGTGCAGGTGCAGACACCTGAAGGCGATTGCCAAAGTTACCAGAACCATGATCGAATATATAGAAGAACTTACATTTTAGTACTTCTTAAATGAGATAAGATGTTATAAAGGACCTTGACATGTAAAGTAGATAGTAATTGAGGTAAATCTGACAACCGTTCAAGATTCGTTTGTGGTGATCGCCATTCATCAAAGATTTGCAAATGTCTGGCTTACATTATCTAAAGTCCTTCTTACATTCAATTTTACTAGATTATTCAATGAATCGGGAGTACATAAACTAATCAAGAAATAGTTAAGCTGACATCTATTTTCAAGTCGACACATCCTCTTTCATTAGTTAGGATCTACGATGATCTGAATGAAGGGTGAACAAAGCCCAAGAACAATCTAGAGAGGATGTAAGACTTCATCAACTTGGACCGGTATGCTCAAGGACAGTGGAATAGTAATGACGTCTGATTCACAAATGTACCAGTGAAGAGGTCTACATTAAAGACTTACAGCATGGGAGTCCAGACTTGTTCAAGAAACGGCACATAAAACAAAAAGGAGGCGCCAAAAGAACAGACTTGTTCAAGAAGGGAGTCCAGTTCAACTTATAGCAATCCTCCTCTATAGCCCATTATTCAATATAAATTTTACTATTTATCCACGCCTCAATTTCCATCTCTGGAGAATAAGAGAAACGGATGGACTATTCTAAAGTTACTGACAGAAATGCGTTTCGAGAATTTCATGGAAAAAGTGAAGTTTCCAATTCCCCCTAAGGCAAAACCGAACAGAATTTTCACGATACACCAAAACCTAAATCATCAAAAACAAGGCTGCCTTTTCCACCAATAACCATGTCAACAGTCGCCCTAAGTTTAGTACCTGATTTATAGAACTTAATCGGGAAACACCGGCCACCAACTTGGAGACATCGTCTGAAACTCTTGCTCAACACTATGCAGACTCTCACAGACATCATCAACCACATCATGGAGAATCCCAGCCACAACGGTGTCGACAGCCTGAGGAAAGCACGAAAAGCAGATTGAAGAAGCAGTGGAAGACAAAATATCGTGGTACGACAAGTATTCGGGATGCCCACTGATAAGTGAAAGGAGGTTCACATACTCGTTTGCCGTTAGAAGGAACCAGCATAGCTAAGATTCTGCCGGTGTGGATACAATGAGTCAAATACGGATCTCCGGTTTTCCTAAGCTGTCCATGATGAGCTGTCTTGGCAAATGCAATAGCCTTTCGCACCTGTCTTGACAGTGGAGCAGATTTAGCGTGTGCAGATGCGAATGCAAGTCACTATCGGTGAGCGGTGATGCAATTTAATGGAAACCTTGGCATCGTTGAATACAGGACAGCCCGTCACGTCAACTCCTTCCAGCACGAGAGAACCTGCGCCAAGTATAAAGGGCTCTTCTTTATGCGGAGTCAAAAAGAAACAACACAAGACAATTCCACCGTGCTGCTGCGTAAATTGTGATGAATAACGTATCCCCTACAGTGTCTAGACACGAGGAGGTGCACTGAAGCGAAAATTGATGCAGTACGAAAGGCGAGGCGGATTTCGAACTCGTCGACAACTCCACCGGATTATCGCTTTAAAAAACTAATCCTAACTGATGACGTGAATTTTAAGGAGGCCGAGCGTGGATTCGAGGGGAGCGCGAGCAGAATTGGGGCGTCGGAAAAGAAGGAGTCGAGAAGCATTTCTTCAGTCGGCGACGGAGAGTAGCAGAAAAACGTGGGGAAGGTGGAATACCGGGTTGATCATCGAGCTTGGGCCAAAGGAAGTCGACCTTGGTGGAGAGGCAAGCGCCGGAGGCAATAGCGACGGCGGTGACGGCGACGTGGGTGATGGCGGAGGTGACGGCGCCGTGGAGGGAGCCGGAGCCACGGGC